>VSWD01000012.1:27493276-28693276 GCA_033119305.1 Pinctada imbricata | reverse complement strand
ATCCACAGTAATTTTGATATGTGTATATAAAATATATATATTCACATTCTAAATCAAGTATTAAAAAACGAACAAAAAATCATAACTAACTAAAGGTTAATTTTCATTCAGGATTAAGTAAACAAACTCACATGTGTATAGCACACTACACCTGCCTCCCATTCAAGCCATTATACACTATTACACGTTGTTAGTCATTTGAAAGTGTTCGATTATCCACGTTCAAAATGGTGATTTGAATGGAACATATTATCTATATATGATATCAAACTTGTATTTGCAATTAATGAAATATTAGTTAGTTTTTTTAAGAGAGAGAGAATTTGAAAAAGACTGTATACATGGTTTACTACATGTTTCGTAGTAATCCCACGATGTGAAGTTCATTCAAGCGATTGGCTGATCGTGGTAGCGTGTTCATTTTAACCTTGGTAAACGTGACATATTTCTACATACTGTATATGCAAATAACAATTTCCGAAGTTTACCGAAATCGTGTGTACCAGAGAGTAAAAACGTCCATAAAACAAAAAAGTGGGAAATATTTTATGTAAGTAATATATATATGTTAAAATGGTAGAACTTAAAATCTATTTAAGGTAAAACTTCATCATTGACATTTTAATCCCTGTTAAACTATTTGTACCTTTAAATCTTTGTAAGCTGTATATTGATAAAGAACTTCCTTATCTAGGAGCATCTCCGGATGATGTTATAACTTGTTAATATTGTGGTAAAGGACTAATTGAAATTAAATGTTCTATTGTACACCACATGATGCTTGCTTTGATAAACACTACCATGTTTATGTAGATAAAGATGGTCAAGTTAAATTGAAACGTGGTACTTCATGGTTTATCAAGATTCGAAATCAGCTTGGTATTCGTGGGAAAAATTGTGCGATTTCATTTTTTTTCACCAAGAAAGGTTATGCAGTTGACAGAATATATTATGATCATGATATTAATTCACACATTAAGCAACAATGAAAGATATTCTTCAATAGGTATATATTGAAATGTTTACTTAAAACAGAGGAGTGATTGATGTGACAATACAAAGTACTGCTAATTAAATATTGACAAAAACTTCCTAGTGTACAGAACACAGTGCACATTATATATTTTATTTTATTCAGAGATTTATCTTAAATGCTATATGGAAAAGAAATTTTATTTCGAATATTGATGTATCATTAAGATTTTTGTCAAAAAGGTCGGAATTTGTCTGGCTTTTAAATAATTAAGTTTACTACATGTATGTCATCATTAACAAATGCATGTTCATTTGTTATGCAGCTACATAATGAAATATAAATTTGTATTAGATGAGATTCAAATTCTTCTTTGTCTTTTATGAACATTTCACATATGTACATTATAAATGTAAAAGCTGAATTCTTCACCTAGTCTAGCGGTTTTTGAAAGTTGGACATGAAAGCACAAATAAGTAAAACTTGGTTTGCAACAAGCTTAAGATTCAGAGGCATAGTATTGGACAGTATGCGGAAATTCTTTAGACGTTCAATTGTACGCTCAACATGCTTAACATGGATTCGTAAACGTGCAATGTTCTTTGTCTTTATAATGTTAGAACTGGTTAGTCGTTTACCTTTTCCCCACTTGCTGGCCTTAGTGAATGGCGGAATCACTAACTTAGCACGTCGTTCCAACAAGAGATCTCTGATCATAATTCCACGATCAGCCATTATCTGATCCCCTGGTCGCACTTGATCTAGAAGGCCACTTTCCCTTGTTATATACCTGTCCGATGTGTTTCCACTCCACAATTTCGATACAAATGAGAAAGCTCCTGATGGCGTTATTCCGACAAGTGCCTTATAGGTGTTATGATGCTTGTAATTGCTGTAGGTTTGCGACTGTGCAGTTGGATTTTTGTATCTAGAAATAAAGATCTCGGATCAGTCAATGATACATATTGTGTCAGGATAAGTGAGTTAGAAACAACTGGGCATAAATTTCATAGCTTTCGAAGATGGCTATCTAAGCAAAGGAAGAACAATGCCATACTTCATGAAGTTGATCCAGGTTATACAGACTTGAGATACTCTAGAATTGGATATTGCAAAGATGTCGGCTGTGCACAATGCCATTCTTAAACGAAGGAGTGTCAATATGAATTCTTGGTATCTGGACAGTTTTCGCTGGGGGCCACTCTTTTTAATTCCAAGAGTATTCTGATATGAAGTATCTCTTGTGCTTTTCTGGCAAGACCAATACTTCAAATTTGGAGAGGCTTTGTCCAATATTCCTATATCTAAAAATATGAACAGGCTTACAAAAATTTTGAAGATTTTGATTATCAGCTCAACCATGGAGGTGACAGCATACAGGCATGCTTTTGAGAAAATAAAATATGAATGTAAAAATAGGAAAATTAGCAGTTTTTGGAAATTCTAGGGGAGGAAGGGGAACATCCCCATCATAGCGGTCTATACATGAGCCGTAACGTTGTTGATTATTACAATTATACTTATAAATGTATTTATTCAAGAAATGATTGTAATAATTTTCGGTATATAGATGTATAGACAAAAACGATGCACAGACTATATAATCCCCGAGGCAGATTATATTTTGTTTGTGCATCAGTTTTGTCTATACATTGATAGACAGAAAAATTATTATTACAGTCATTTGTTATATAGATAAAATTTCGCTCTGTACGTTTGTATAGGCGTTATACAGACAATATGTAAATAATTAAATTATTTGAACCCTATAGATCCTATATGTACATGTACACTGTTATTTATTAAAAATTACATACTCAAACTTGGCATACTAGTATATAAATGTATTGGCTTATATATTATACATATAAATATTAATAATTATTCATTATATGGTATATATATATTATACATATAAATATTAATAATTAGTTAAGGTCGTTCGATACGTCGTCCGTGAAACGAGTACATTTTGATATGATTTATACATATTCTTAAAGCTAACTTTAAATATATTATGTTGTGCTAATTATACTCATATATGAAGTTTGTTTTCCTGAGGAAAGGGGATGATCTCCAGCATTACCACCATGCGCTCATCCAGCGAAACAAACCCACAAGAAAGTAATACGTAAATGATATCAGACTCAACTACAAACAACATAAAATACACGACAATAATCACTAGAACATCATACAAGACAATCAAAACAGACGTACAGAAACATCAAACTTTAATGACAACACATAAAAGGAAGGAGACCAATGTCCACCATGTACCGACTTTAGGCAGTTATTGCTATAAGCAAATGTTGTGGTTATCCGGATTACGTGCGCACAACCCTTCCACTTATCTATTATTATCCGGAAACACAGAGACCTTCATAGACACACAATAGTTGTATAAACATAAAACTTGTCGCTGTACGGTGACGTCACAAACAAGACAGTTACACGTAGCGGTCTTTTGTAACACAAATTCAATGTAAAAGGATCTAAAAAGTTATATGGCATGCCTATAGCAGTTTGTGCTCTTCATTTTGAAGCGAGCTCAAGATGAATCACCCGAGAAGTATGACTTACTTTCAGATAGGACAGAGAATCAGGACCCAGTCTTCTCTGGCGAGATTTAACCAAGGCCCGTCATGGAGTCCCGTCGTCACGGTTGGCCAGTCTGCAACATTGGGAAAGACACTGGTACAAAACTGTAGATTGGCCCAGTGTCATGTCCAGTGTTCTTTTGATGACGTTGGGATCATATCCTCGGTAAAGCAGGCGACCGACAATTGTCTAACATTTGTGGTTGAAGTTTGATCTGCCTTTGATCCTTCTTATTTTGTTTACTAAGTCACCGTAAAATGAAGGTAATGAATTTCCCAATGATACATACTCTGATGCTGGAGTTCTCCCAAATTTTGAAAGAAGTTCAGAATAGTTAATGTAAAATTTCCAAAAGGAGTTTTCAAAGTGTCTTTGTAATTTGTCTATTTTCATCATGGACGTCCGAAACATGGGAGCAAGCTCTTGCGTATTTGATGAGCTGAGAGATGTAAATGCCATAGAATGGCAACCTTGGAAAATCGTACTTCCTGAGTAATAACGTCACAAAGCAGGTATAGAACGCTACCTACATGATCTATTTTTGTGCCGTTCGTATGCGCTAAATTGCATATTCAAAACACTTACTGTCAAACCCCTGGTGAACATGAACAATTCTATTCGTAGTTATGTTGTCAAAAATCTGAATAAAACCCCAAACAATTGAGACGATGTATTGAAGTCGTTAGAGGGACTGGTGATGATTTTTTCTTTGGGGGAAGGGGGTCACTTCCATCCCTGCAACGGTCAGTTAAGCGCAGCGATGGCGCCCTCGCTTTTAACCTCTGAGGTCACGATTTTAATGCGGACTTTTGTTCTTTTTTTCTTTGTCGGAAACGGAAAGAAAGACATTTCGGACATATATCCAAACCTCCCACGCTTGTCCGTATCAGAAAAACAGCCCTCACAGCCGCACAGTAGTTTCGTCTGCTGCCACGAACCGTTTTGTTTACATTCGAAACGTGAAACCGGAAAGGCACCTGGTTCAAATTTCGGCATGATTACGTGACAACAATAGCTAATCTTCGAAATAAAACGGTATTCCGGACGAACTCGAAACGGAACTATTGGACAAGAGTGAAAATCGAGTATCATATGAAATTAACTAACCCCATATATCCAATATAACGTAAACTACACACTATGTAACGAATACATCTTACCAACTGTATTATTCTTTAACTATTTTCATGTATAAAACAAAATGTCATTTGAAGCAAAATTTGTTACCTTTTTATTCGTGGTTGAATTTTAAAAATCATTTTCTCCACCAAAAAGATCGTACTTAAAATGGTATAAACAAAATGAAAACTAAAACCCTAATTTATTTTAGGCTGAGATTTAGAGTAAAGGAAAACACTATTGACATTTTGAATTTTTACGGGAAATATTCGCTTTCACCTCAATAAACAATAGGAAATCATGACATGATAGAAGCGTCTATCGATATAAATTTGAGCAGTAGGACAAAAGATATACACTGCATTCACATGGTATGGATTTCCCAATGGTTTTTCAAGATTTCATGTGTTGATAAGATATTATTAGTGATACAGTGTTTTACAGGGGGGATACAGAAATATATTTGGTCAATAAAAGAAGTTGTATTGCGCGAGGAAGAGCCGAACCCAATAAAAATTACATTTTTGGCTATTGCTTTGTGTATGTTACGTCAACATATTTTAAGCATATCAGTGACGTCAACAGCGCATAGCCTCTGAGTATAAGCAGGATATAAAAATAATATCCCGTCAGTAACATAATACAACATAATATTTGGTTCCTCTCGACGAATCAAATTGCAAGAAATTTGCCAGAGGTGGGATGATGACAAATGTACCACTATTATCCGAAGTGCCAATATACTAGTGTCTGAAACGTCATCTCTTCTAAATGATATCTTTCCTCTTTCAGAGTTTTACAGAGAGAACAACAATAAGTTTCTAAATATAATGATTTGTTGCTTTGGAGTATAATATGTACCCATCCAAATTGTATGTAATAAACAGTCGGCATCAGCTGAGAAATAAAAACATTAGGATATGAGCTTATAACATTTGTGGTTGTTCATTTTTTTTAAATAACGGTTTGTATTTCAGAGCTATCTTCGTCATACAATATGGTACTAATTCTAATAATCAAACACGCTTACAATTTTTTGAAGAAACAAAGATTAAAGTTTCCTATATGATCAAAACAATAAAGGTATAATAATAATATTTCACTGTGAACACAAAAACAGATAAAGTTGCGTCCAAAACCTAATATTTTCTAAAGGATATTTATTCTATTTCAGAGAATTAGTTGAAAGAAGATCAAGGTAAGTTTATACGAGTAAATATGTCGTTAGAGAGTATGTATAGCAATATACAAAACCGCATATAATATACTGTCGGCATAGAAATAGAAATAATTTCAATATATTTTAGCCCATGACATTTGTAAATGTATGGTTTCTATTTACGATTTGGTTTTCGGAATCATTTGCTTTATACATTATTCTATTAAATCCAAGAATTAAATATGCTTACCCTTTTCCGTAAAAATCATTGACTACACAAAATTTGGAGCCACTCATTTTGATGAGGATGAATTAAAAGTTCATATCATAGATGACGCCAGGAAAATTCACTTTAGCTTCATTTAAACTCTTCGACATGAAGTACTACTGACGAGGATTCAATATTCGGAACACGTGTCTAGTAAAATAAATTTGGTACTATAGAACATAAATTTTGATATTGACAATTCTATTACAACAACAACGGAAAATGATAATACTAGTATGTCATTGTGAAACGAAAAACGATATCCTTGTGCCTACAACGTCCTATCCTCTTTATGATTTCTATTCTCTTTCAGGACATTACAGGAAGAGGAAAGGTTAGTTTCTAATGAGAAATATTTCGTTGTCAGATATGTTACAAACCAAATTGTTATATACTGTTGACATCTAAGTAGAATTTAAAAAATATGGCCCATAACATTTGTGGCTGTATAGTTTTTTATTTGTTTTTCGGCATTATCTATGTTATAGTATAAATTCTAATGATTTTATAAATTGCGTAAAATAAGTAAAGATTCCTATCATAACAACAACAGCAAAATGATAACCCATCATTTGAACTAAAAAGCTCTTATATCTGTGACATCTTTTCTTATTCATATTTTAGGAAATTTAGAAAATACAGAGAGAGAGAGGATAAACACTTATCCTTTCATTTCTTTGTATTTAAACGAATTTCGACAAAAATAATCTATAATTGTGATCCAAAAAGCCGATATAGTCGTTCGGCCAGGGTGGTTTATCCGGGTACTTCGGTTTCCTTCTTATCTAACGACCCTCCCAAGACGGGTACTTCGGCTTCCTTATGATCTAAGGACCACCCCAAGACAAAAAACACCCAGAAGCTTCTGAGCAAACGTGATACCTTATTATAAATGGTTGTGTAACATTTTTGTTATATTTACATATGCCCATTCATTTATATACAATTTACACTGTGGTTATAGGAGAATAATCGCGGTGGCGTGGTTTGAACTATGACGTCATATGGCGTGGTTTGAACTATGACGTCAACTATGACGTCAGCACTCACGGCTATAAAGGAACACGTGGCAAAATACTTCGAAACTGTCATGAACAGGAATGGCGTAAACTTCTTTTGGTCTATTAAAAATTCAGGAGATGTGATTGACAAAATGAAATCAAGAAATTTTGAAGCAAATACGATATTTTCATACGACTTTTCTAATATGTACACCACGCTTCCTCACGACAAAATAAATGCTCGACTGTCCAAACTCATTAAATGGTGTATTGATCGAGAGGGGAAAACTTATATTTGTACATGTACATCTGAACCGAAGGGTTTCTTTTCCGCCACAGATTACAAATCATACAAATCATGGCCATGTGGTGACCTGTGTATTGCCTTGTCCTTCCTTTTGGACAATATTTATGTAAGATTTGGTGAGAAACTCTACAAGCAGGTTGTAGGGATTCCAATGGATACTAATTGTGCGCCTCTTGTTGCAGATTTATTTTTATACACTTATGAAAAGGAATTTATCCAAAATCTTCAAAAGCAAAGAAAAAATGATGATGTGAAATGCTTCATCGGTACTTCTAGGTACCTTGATGATATTCTTACTATCGACAATCCTGTTTTTGAAAAGTATGAAAATGTTATTTATCCACAAGAATTGATTCTAAACAAGGCAAACGTTTCAAACACAGAAACACCATTTATGGACCTAAATATAAAAATTGTTAACGGAGAGATCCATACAAGTGTGTATGACAAAAGAGATAATTTTGGATTTAACATAGTAAATTTCCCCTGGCTTGACGTTGATGTCCTATGGTATCTATATTTCACAGCTCATCCGGTATGCTAGAGCATGTACTGATGTTTTGGATTTTCATAGTAGAAATTTACAAATTACCAATAAACTTTTAGGACAAGGTTTTCGCTTTCACAAACTAGTAAAGACTTTCTGGAAACTTTACAAAAATTATTGTCAAATTCTTCTGAAATTCGGACCAATACAGGCAACAGAGTATATTACTTTGGGTATTTGACAACCTGCATTTTATGGTGACATTATCAACAAGATAAGAAGAATCAAAGATAAACAACATCACTATCGAAAATGCGTCGGAATCATCAAACGCCTTTTATACCGTGGATATGATCCTACTGTCACCAGACGGACACTAGGCTTGGTACTTGACCAATCTACAGTCTTGTACAAGCGCATTCTTAAAACTTGCACTCTGACTGACTGTGACGACGGGACTCCATGACGGGCCCTGTCCAAACCTCTTTAGAGAAGACAGGGCCCCGACCACCTGTCCTCTCTGAATGTCAGTCGGACTCCTCGGGTGATAACATACATGAGCTCGCGGCGGCAGAGCACGGATCGATTACGTACGCCCTCTTTTTATATCCATTTACATATTCATCTGTGTTAATTGGGTTCCTGCGTTTTGCGATCTTGTTTGTGTGTGGTCATCTGACAGTGAGGAGGTTGTTTTACACCACAATTGTACGTTCTTCGAGACCTCTGGGTAATTGGAAAAGTGGGAGGGTTGTGCGCACGTAATCCAGGATAACCACACCTTCTGCTATTTCCGTGGCAGATGGCCGTCCTAAGTCGGCACCGGTTGCCCATTGGTCTCGTTAGTTTATGTGTAGTCCTTTGTGTTTGATGTTTCTGTGTTGTGCGTTGACGTTCCTTGTCCCTTATGTGTCTCTTTTTGTGCTTGTCTGCTTTGTGTTTTTGCATTGGATGTTTTGGGGTTTTGCTGTGGGTGCTGCAACCGGGTGTTGTTGGAGATCCCCTCCTTTGTGTCATAGTAACTTGGCTTGATTTGAACTTTGACGGTACGTAGTAATAGAGCCTTAGCAACGGAGTTTTAATCGTATTTCAACGTCATTTAAGCGTGAAAAACTGGAATGTAAATATATACAATAAATGTCTTTTGGAATGTGATGATACTGTGATAACCTACAATGGATCCAGGAACTATGTTTCATATAATCCCTTCCTCTCTCATAATGCGCTAACGCGCATTATGGAACATAATTCCTGGATCCATTGTAGGTTATCACAGTATAATCACATTCCAAAAGACAGTTTTTCTATAAATAACGTAACAAATTATTGAAGTTCTTTATCAATAATCCTATTTTTTCCTACGCTGCATTTAATCTTTTCACGGGTTTGATAAATCGGTTCAGAATGTTAAAATTTTCTTCCAAATATTAACTCCAAATCACATTTTTGTTTTGTTTTGTTTTTGTTTTAGTTGGATTTTGTTGTTGTTGCTGCAAAATCTATTTCTTATTTTGATGTGAAATTTTAGGAAAGTAAAGTGCCATATTTTATAGAAATAACTTATATCAATATATACAATGTCATGGTACAGATGTACAAAAATGTCACTTTTCTGTCAGAGCGTCCATTATAACTTTTCACGTTACGGAAAAGATCAATTTAAAAGTAAGTATCTCAAAACTAGTACATGTACTTTATATGTATTGAATTTCACATGTAAATAAAAAGAAGATCGATGGTTTTAAAATACGCAAGAGCGGCGAAGTCATTTCCTAAAGACTAATAGGCAACAATTCAATCAGACGATTTGGGACTGACGAGCAGACAACGTGAAACCAGAATTGCATATATTTAGCTCTATTTATAAAAGATGTTCGAAAATTCGTGTATTTCAAGCAATTCTTTTATTTTCACTCCTCTCCTACGAACAGATTAATTAAGGATTCCGACTATTCCGTCGGAATCCTTTCTGTTATTGCAATGTCTTTTCTTTATTCTTATTAAGGATTCCGACTATTCCGTCGGAATCCTTTCTGTTATTGCAATGTCTTTTCTTTATTCTTATTATTATTAAGGATTCCGACTTCCGTCGGAATCCTTTCTGTTATTGTATTGTCTTTTCTTTATTCTTATTATTCTTATTATTATTCTTACCCCCAAACATTCCAGACACTTTACAAAAAAGTACCGCAAAATATGATTAAGTGGATAATACCATGTGAAAGAGCATATCAAGATCTCAATTCAAATTTTTTTTCTTGTCCAAAAGTTCACATATGCCCCCGCTAGAGGTCATCAAAGGTCAAATCTTTAAACTCTCATAACTCCTAAAGTAACCGTACGATTTGAACGAAATTTGTTTTATATTGTTCTTTGGAAAATTTGCAAACTTTTATACGCTTACATGCTCGATGAAATATTTACGGTTTTCGCTCTATTATGAGTTGAAAATGGAATTTTAAATTGGCACAGTGCCAATTTCCTCAGTTTTTGAGATTTTGAGTTGAAACTTGGATGGTAGGTAACTTATAGGTAGTAATTTAATGTTGACCTACTTTCAAGGTCAAATTTTCATTCTCAAGGTCACAACAAACTTTTGCCTGTAGAACAAAGACCATTTGACCTTCAAAGTTCAAACTTCATACATTATATCATTAAACCAAGCTTTTTCACCTTGACCTTGACCCAAGGTCAAATTTTGATTCTCAAGGTCACAACAAACTTTTGCCTATAGAACAAAGACTATTTGACCTGCATAGTTCATACTTCATATATAATATCATTAAACCAAGCTCTTTCACCTTGACTTTGACCCAAGGTCAAATTCTGATTCTCAAGGTCACAACGAACTTTTGGCCATAGAACAAGGACTATTTGACCTTAAGAGTTTAAGCTTCATACAAATTATTGTTCAGTCATGCTCTTTCACTTTGACCTTGACCAAAGGTCAAATTCTCATTCTCAAGGTCACAGCAATTTTTCCCTACAAAACAAAGACTATTTGACCTTCAGAGTTTATACTTAATACATATCATGCTTGGGCCCAGCTCTGTCACCTTGACCTTGACCCAAGGTCAAATTCTGATTTTCAAGGTCACAACAAACGTTAGTCAATAAAACAAAGACTGTTTGACCTTGACAATTCAAACTTTACACAAATATTCCTTGCATCAAACTCTTTCATCATGACCTTGACCCAAGGTCATTTGTTTGACTTCAAGGTCACAACTGACTTTGGTTGATTAGATATTGAGCTTTGCTCAGATTAAGATCAATCGTGATGAGAATAATCACAATACTTATCTTTCATCCATGACATTGGTTAAAGGCCAAATAATCATTCTCAAGGTCTTAACAATCATTTACTCTTGTAGAATTTACACTTTTTGTCCTATACAATTTATTTTTCACACAAGTATTCCTTCTTATTTGAACTTAACATAGTATAAGAAAGATAACTCTTTTATTCTTGTTCTCTGTTTCTTTTTTTTTTCTTAGTAGCATTACATATCTGTACTTCGATGTTGTTGTCATTTTCTATTAATAGAAATTATCTCATTGCATAATCATTGTGCAATTCTGTTTTGAGAAATTAATTGTAAAGGATTTGATATCCATAGAGCATGGGCTTGAAAGCTTTCGTAAAGATGAAAGGTACTTTATTTTTTCTCTTCTATTTTGTTGATAAATAAATCCCAAATTAGACATAAGCTCTTATGACCCATTTGCTGAAGTGAATAAGGTACTTAAGCAACTATTCTTTTTTCCATCTTCTTTATTCGGATTTTAACACTTCAGTTCCGAGGAAGGTCTAAGAAAGGAGGAATCCGTCTGTTGCTTGCAACAGTAGCCATCTAGTTCTTATTATTATTATTTTTATTCTTACCCCCTTATCATTTCCAGACACTTTATTCAAAGGTCTTTTAACACAGAGCAAAAGGAGTAGTACCATCAGAAAGGGCATTACAAGATCTTCTTTAACTATTTTTTGTTTGTCGATAAGTTCACCAATGCCCCCGCTGGAGGTCATTAAATGTCAAATCTTTAAATACTTATAACTCCTAAACTAACCGTACGATTTGAACGAAATCTGTTTTAAAATGTTCTTTGGGATAATTGTAAACTTTTATACGCTTACATGCTCGATAAAATATTTACGGTTTTCGCGCTATTCCAAGTTGAAAATGGAACTTTAAATTGGCACAGTGCCAATTTCAACAGTTTTTGAGTTTTTGAGTTGAAACTTTGATAGTAGGTTACTTTTATGTGGTCATTTAATGTTGACCTACTTTCAAGGTCAAATTTTCATTCTCAAGGTCACAACAAACTTTTGCCTATAGAACAAAAAGTATTTGACCTTCAGAGTTCAAACTTCATACATATTATCGTTGAAACAAGCTCTTTCACCTTGACCTTGACCCAAGGTCAAATTTTCATTCTCAAGGTCACAACAAACTTTTGCCTATTGAACAAATACTATATGACCTTCAGAGTTCAAACTTCATACATATCATTGTTCAGTCAAGCTCTTTCACCTTGACCTTGACCCAAGGTCAAATTCTCATTCTCAAGGTCACAACAAACTTTAGTCTATAAAACAAAGATTATTTGACCTTGTGAATTCAAACATTACACAAATATTCCTTGCATCAAACCCTTTCACCATGACCTTGACTCAAGGTCATTTGTTCGATTTCAAGGTCACAACCGACTTTGGATGGTTAGATATTGAGCTTTGCTCAGATTAAGATCAGTCGTGATGAGAATGATCACAATACTTATCTTTCATTTATGACATTGGTTCAAGGTCAATTAATCATTCTCAGGGTCATAACAATCATTTACTCTTGTAGAATTCACACTTTTTGTCATATACTATTTATTCTTCACACAAGTAGTCCTTCTTGTTTGAACTTAACATAGTATAAGAAAGATAATTCTTTTATTTTTGTTCTGTTTCTATTTTTTTCTTAGTAGCATTACATATCTGTACTTTCATGTTGTTGTCATTTTCTATTAATAGAAATGATCTCATTGCAAAATCATTGTGCAATTCTGTTTTGAGATAGTAATAGTAAAGTATTTGATATTGATAGAACATGGAGTTTAAAGCTTTCGTAAAATTGAAAGGTATTTATTATTCTTTTCTTCTATTTTGTTGATAAATGAATAAGAGTCCCAAGTTAGACATAAGCTCTTTTGACTCATTTGCTGAAGTGAATAAGGTACTAAAGCAACTGTTTTTTTCCATCTTCTTTTTTCGGATTTTAACACTTCAGTTCCGAGGAAGGTCTAATAAAGGAGGAATCCGTCTGTTGCTTGCAACAGTAGCCATCTAGTTCTTATTATTATTCTTATTATTATTATTTTTATTCTTACCCCATCATCATTTCCAGACACTTTATTCAAAGGTCTTTTAACACAGAGCAAAAGGGATGGTACCATCCGAAAGAGCATACCAAGATCTTCTTTAACTATTTTTTGTTTGTCGATAAGCTCACCAATGCCCCCGCTGGAGGTCATCAAAGGTCAAATCTTTAAACAATTATAAGTCCTAAACTAACCGTACGATTTGAACGAAATTTGTTTTAAAATGTTCTTTGGGAAAATTGTAAACTTTTATACGATTACATGCTCCATAAAATATTTACGGTTTTCGCGCTCTTCCGAGTTGAAAATGGAACTTTAAATTGGCACAGTGCCAATTTCAACAGTTTTTGAGATTTTGAGTTGAAACTTTGATAGTAGGTTACTTATAGGTGGTCATTTAATGTTGACCTACTTTCAAGGTCAAATCTTCATTCTCAAGGTCACAACAAACTTTTGCCTATAGAACAAAAAGTATTTGACCTTCAGAGTTCAAACTTCATACATACTATCGTTAACCCAAGCTCTTTCACCTTGACCTTGACCCGAGGTCAAATTTTGATTCTCAAGGTCACAACAAACTTTTGCTTATAGAACAAAGACTATTTGACCTTCAGAGTTCAAACTTCATACATACAATTGTTCACTCAAGCTCTTTCACTTTGACCTTGACCCAAACTCAAATTCTCATTCTCAAGGTCACAACAAACTGTAGTCTATAAAACAAAGATTATTTGACCTTTTGAGTTCAAACTTTTCACATATATTCACAATATTCCTTGCATCAAACCCTTTCACCATGACCTTGACTCAAGGTCATTTATTCGATTTCAAGGTTACAACCGACTTTGGTTGATTAGATATTGAGCTTTGCTCAGATTAAGATCAATCGTGATGATAATGATCACAATACTTATCTTTCATTTATGACATTGGTTCAAGGTCAAATAATCATTCTCAAGGTCATGACGATCAATTACTCTTGTAGAATTCACACTTTTTGTCCTATACTATTTATTCTTCACATAAGCAGTCCTTCTTGTTTGAACTTAACATAGTATATGAAAGATAACTCTTTTATTCTTGTTCTCTGTTTCTTTTTTTTTTTTTTTCGTAGTAGCATTACATATCTGTATTTTCATGTTGTTGTCATTTTCTATTAATAGAAATTATCTCATTGCAAAATCATTGTGCAATTCTATCTTGAGAAAGTAATTGTACAGGATTTTGATATTGATAGAGCATGGACTTTAAAGCTTCCGTAAACATGAAAGGTATTTATTTTTTTCCATTTTGTTGAAAAATGAATAAGAGTTCCAAATTATACATAAGCTCTTTTGACTCATTTGCTGAAGTGAATAAGGTACTGAAGCAACTATTCATTTTTCCATCTTCTTTAATCGGATTTTAACAATTCAGTTCCGAGGAAGATCTGATAAAGGAGGAATCCATCTGTTGCTTGCAACAGTAGCCATCTAGTTATTATTCTTATTATTATTTTTATTCTTACCCCCTCATCATTTCCAGACAATTTATTCAAAGGTCTTTTAACACAGAGCAAAAGGGATGGTACCATCAGAAAGAGCATTACAAGATCTTCTTTAACTAATTTTTGTTTGTCGATAAGTTCAGCAATGCCCCCGCTGGAGCTCATCAAAGGTCAAATCTTTAAACACTTATAACTCCGAAACTAACCGTACGATTTCGACGAAATTTGTTTTAAAATATTCTTTTGGAAAATTGTAAACTTTTATACGCTTACATGCTCGATAAAATATTTACGGTTTTCGCGCTATTCCAAGTTGAAAATGGAACTTTAAATTGGCACAGTGCCAATTTCTACAGTTTTTGAGATTTTGAGTTGAAACTTGGATGGTAGGCTTCTAATAGGTAGTCATTGATGATGACCTAGTTTCAAGGTCAAATTATGATTCTCAAGGTCAAAACAAACTTTTGCCTATAGAACAAAGACTATTTGACCTTGACAGTTCAAAATTCATAAATACAATCATTGAGTCAAGCCCTTTCACCTTGACCTTGGCCCAAGGTCAAATTTTGATTCTCAAGGTCACAACAAACTTTTGCCTATAGAACAAAGACCATCTGACCTTGAGAGTTCAAACTTGGCGCAAATATTTCTTGCATCAAGTCCTTTCACCTTGACCTTGACCCAAGGTCATTTGTTTGATTTCAAGGTTACAACAGACTTTTGTCGATAGAATATTCAGCTTTGATTAGATTAAGAGGACTCACGATGAGAATAAATTCAAATGCTTATCTTTTATCCATGACCTTGGTTAAAGGACAAATTAACTTTTTCAAGGTCATAACAAACATTTACTCTTGTAGAATACACAGGATTTTGTCCTTAACTATTTATTCTTCACACAAGTAGTACTTCTTATTTGAACTTTACATAGTAAGATAGATAACTCTTTTATTTATGTTCTCTGTTTCTTTCTTTTTTATTCTTAGTAGCATTACATATCAATAGTTTCATGTTGATGTCATTTTCTATTAATAGAAATTATCTCATTACAAAATCATTGTGCAATTCTTTTTTGAGAAAGTAATTGTAAAGGATTAGATATTGATTGTGCATGGAGTTTAAAGCTTTCGTAAACATGAAAGGTATTTATTATTTTTTCTTCTATTTTGTTGATAAATAAATAAGAGTCCCAAATTAGACATAAGCTCTTTTGACTCATTTGCTGAAGTTAATATGGTACTTCAAGCAACTATTCTTTTTTCCATCTTCTTTATTCGGATTTTAGCACTTCAGTTCCGAGGAAGGTCTAATAGAGGAGGAATCCGTCTGTTGCTTGCAACAGTAGCCATCTAGTATTTTCCCTATTTTCCTATTTCATTATTTTGCAAGCTATATACTACTACTATTGTTTGCTTTTATCAAAGGGACCAAAGTCAGAATCTCGGTCCTTTTGATGGGTCTCTGTAAAGTTATTTTGAGATAGTATAAACTCACTCCGCTTTTACACAGAGATGCCGCCGTCTGTAAGAGCGCCTTTTAATTATTTTTGTATTCTTTTAATCTGCATGAAATATCCTGTCGTCTGTCACTATCGTGTGATTCAACCTTTTTATTTTTTCATAATGAGCCTTGAAACAAATGAGAATGACGTTATCAAAATACATTCGATTTCATAGCAAACGTAAAGCTGACGTTGCGAAAGGTTAGAGCTATTTCTTAACTCACTGGATTTCAGAAACAAATAAAGCTACTGTTGATATAGAAACATTTTTAGATTAAGGAGAGTTTACTCTCTAACTCATTCGCTTATATATCACTGGCGTTAAACTTAAGTTACTTTAAACGACCTTTTAAAGTCTCTAACCTTGATCCAACACTGGAATATCACCATGTACACGTAGTCAATACTGCAAATGCAGATACATCGTTATCTATCCAAGGTTGCTTAAAATTGTTTACAGTAAACACGCCTCATATGGTCACCTATTTGGATTTATATGAAGCATGCATACTCATATGGATATTAAGGATTGAAATTCTTCAGTTTTCATAATACCTGCGCTGCTTGACCATGTAAAACTACACAAATAAATGATGAATAATCCCACCAGACCAAACTTTTCTTTCATACGGAAATTTACTTGGTTTTATATTTGTTAGGTTTTAAACCGACCATCAGTGTCTTACATTTTCGGAAGAAGGCATAGTTAATACATGTATATTGATAAATTTGTTATTTCTTTTTTATTCACTATTTAATAAGTGCTGTTTAAAACCATTCATTTAAGAAGTTAGGAAAGTATAAGATTTGTTTTAAAAACTGTTCTTTGTAAACAAGGATTTATTCTAATTTTACACACCCAACTGTGGCCGGCAAAATAGACAATCAGATGACGGAGCTGAGGCCACAGACTGATAGAAATAGTATTTATACACCGTAACTCAGTTACGGAGTGAACCCTTTATAACTCCACTCCAAAACACACATTGTTCTCTTTTTGGTCTATGAAATGGCGATGTCTATCTATCTGTCTGTGCCAACAATTTTGTTCAGCCGTTGCGTTTATTGGTTAGTTGTGAAAGAATATTAAGGGCCTCAAGATAGATAAAGCATAGTGAGAGGATCTGAACATATTGAACTAGAAAATGTTGTTTTATATACAGGTAATTCTAATGTACAAATTATACTTGGAATTTCATATTTTAACATTGAATCGAGATAGGAAAGGATTTTTTTATTGCAGGTATTGACCTTGGCCTAGACTGATATGAGTACTAATCATTTCTACTCTAGCTACGCGCCTGGTGATGTTATAAACATTTGTTTTCGATGCAATAAGATACTTTATAGTCGTAGAAAGTTTTAAAAATGTAACAAACATGCATATTTATTTCACAATAGAATTTTGGCGGAGCCGAATTGTTTTTAAAAGTCATCATGATTTATGATTACGCCAATACAATGGATTCAACTGGAATTTTAAATTTAATCTTATTGACGAATAAGAGGAGGGCATGAAAAATTCTAGCCATCATCTAATTCTCTGCTGTCACGCGTTACTTTTAAACAAAATTCTGCTGGAATTACAAATTTCTTATGAAAAAATTATTTTGTCTACTGCCGTTATCTGTTTAAAATCCCTCAAAATGGTTAGTTATTATTTCTTTGTGTTCTTCTCTTACACAATGTATGACTGTAGCACTTTCGACGTATATGGCGGGAAGAATAAACATTAGTTTTGATGCATGACGTCAACAAATCTCGTAACGTCGTAACATACATGAATTCAATTTTAACAATTCCTTTGTTGAAAGGTGATGTTCGAAAAGTATGTAAAATTGTATGATTCATAGATCGATGATTTTTTGATCTGGCATTTTCTCGAAAGTAACGTCGAAAATAAACTATAATTGTATAATTGGAATTTTATAGCATTTCTCTTCAAATTGGCCGCTTAGACTTTTTGTTATACATCGCATAAAGGACAATATTTGGGAAAATCGATTCTGCCTATTTTTGCGTCCGCTATCCAGGTAATTTGAAAATAATATTATTATTATCATAAAGAAATCTACATTTTCAAAATAAAAACAAAGTAACTGGTGCTAATTCAAGTTTTGAAGATGAAATGTATGTTAGTAACGCCGCAAAGTAGACAATTTACGCATCGAGCGAAAATAATCCGTTTTACAAATCTGTCGGTTTTTAAGAATTATTATGTCCACATCCAAACGCGATCTTTCTGATTTCATAGATACCAATTTCATTTCAATCTGTTCAGAAATAAGAGAATTACGTGACGTTGAGTAAGGAATATATATGCTGGCTAGAGTTACGTTCCTTATGTGTAACGAACGTCTTTAAGCTGACGCATCCAACAGTATATATTGCCAAATAATCCATTTAAAGCCTGTTTGGTTGGTACACCTGTATATTTCATGACACTCTCTTCAGTTTTTGTTATCTTCTCTATGAAAAGATCTCGCAATAAACTGTCATTGTCCGCTAGCCTTTCCTTCTTGTCCAAAAGATCATCAATGTCTATCATGCTGATATCTGTCTGCGTGTTGACCTCGTGAGATGTAATTTGTTCATAGCCTTTTCCGTTAGACATACAGTAACCATGATCCATGGGAACTTCCACTGAAAACAGTTTAGATTACTATTTACTATACCAATAATATACTAAACTTTTATGTTGGATATCTATACAAATATATCCTTTCACATAATAGTTACCTTAATTTTTGTTTATTGTTCCATAAAATTTAGACGTTTTGAATTCTTAGAAATATTACAACAACAACAACGGAAAATGTTAATATGTCTTTGTGAAATGAAAAAAAAAAAAAAAACAAACGATATCCTTGTGCCTACACCGTCCTATCCTCTTTATGATTTCTATTCTCTTTCAGGATATTACAGAAAGAGGAAAGGTTAGTTTCTAATGAGAAATAGGTCGTTGTAAGATATATTACAAACCAATTGTTATATACTGTCGACATCTAAGTAGAATAAATAATATGGCCTATAACATTTGTGGCTGTATAGTTTTCTATTTGTTTTTCGGCATTATCTGTGTTATAGTATAAATTCTAAAGATTAAATAAAGTGCCCGTTTCGTAAAATAATCAAAGATTCCTATAATAACAACAACAGTAAAATGATAACCCATCATTTGAACTAAAAAGCTCTTATATTTGTGACATCTTTTATTATTCCTATTTTAGGAAACTTAGCAAATACAGAGAGAGAGAGGATTAACACCGATCCTTTCATTTCTTTGTATTTAAACGAATTTCGACAAAAAATAATCTATCATTGTGATACAAAAAGCCGATATAGTCCTTGGGCTAGGGTAGTTTTCGTTGCATACGAGAGGTCCGAAATAAATAAGTAGAATACCTAGGGATAAGAAAAGGGAGGGTAGACATTTTGAATCCTGGCAATTAATGAGAAAATGACCCCTATATGTGGTCAATGGTCAATTGCCTTTTTAAATAATTTTCAACTTTGCCAGCCAGTGACGGAATACGTATTCTGTATACCCATATTGTGGTGATTTTAATCAATTGTATATGCCCTCACAAACATTTTGATTGGTCATGCAATGGAATAGATCTTGAACTTATGGAGGTATAGCTCTTAGAATATTCATATCCCCTTAAATTTGTACATCGAAGTATGCGCTCATTGCCACATATAGGAGCCATTTTCTCATTAATTGCCAGGATTCAAAATGGCTACCCTCTGTTTTCTTATCACCTAGGTATTGTACTTTATTAATATAAAGAGTAACTTCGGATCTCGTACGCAATCTGAAACCACCCTAGTCCAAGGACTAATGTAATTATGTGTTAAACATCATAATTTGTGTATGATATTCTTTCTCTTTCAGTTACTCACAGGGCCGCAGATTGATGTAAGTTTCCTACCTGAAAAGTTGTCGTTAGATACTGCATTCTGCAATATAACAAGATGGATATAATTTACAGTCTTCATAAAAGTAAAAACTATATGAAAAATATATAGGCTTATACTGTTTGTGGTTGTATGGATGTTAAAGGTCTTCAAATGCAATGATGATGTTTATAAATGGATGATATTTATCGAAGTACTTTTACCATTTTTAGATAAAAACATATGTTTATTAAAACAAGTGCAGAAGTACCTATCAGTTATTCAATCTCAAAATTCGAAAAGGCAAGGCAAACTCATTAGAATTTCAAATGGAACGGTTTCGAATCTCGGAATGAATAACATTCCGAAGTGAGACCAGGTGCTCGGGAGGGATTAGCTTCTTCTGATTGCATGCAACACCTGTCGCGACAGGTCTATAAAAACTTGTCAAATTCGGTAATTATCTCGATGTACATATTGATACACATATCAGGTAAATATTTCTGGTTTGGTGATGATGACATCCATGCAATCGCAATCCAAAATGTCACTGATCATTCTGGAAAGGGGATCTGATATGCTTTTATTATATACCCGTAGCGACTGAAGAATTTCCTCAATGATGATTTCAGTCGTTGTGTAATAGAACTCTGAACAAGTAGCTTACTTACAAACGGTCTGGCTCTAACGATGAAATCTTCATATCTGGAACATGCCCTGGCGTACCATTTCAGAAACAAAAACGCCATAAGCAGGAGAAGACGGAATGTTTGCGTCGAAAGATAGGAGTATATCCAAGTAGGAAGCAGATCTGTCACTTTCAGTTGTTTCCTTGATCTCTAGTTCATGAGGACAGATTTCATGTAATCGATCCTTAAAGTTCGGATTATTGATGGACAACACGTCACCTATATACCTGAAGGTAAAATTAGATTAAGATGCCAGGTGCTTTCTTCCAGCCGAGAGCAAGGTCTAAATGAATTCAGCTTCGTAAGCAGTGGGACGCAATTGGTACCCATGGGGATGCCACCAGCTATTTACCGTTTCTCCAAACACCAGAAAAATGTTGTCAATTAAAAACTCAAGCCTCCGGATGAAATCGTCTTCGGTATACTTTTTGTTTTAATCAGTGTTCCTTCATGAAATAAGTATCCTCCCGCCCTATGAAAATGTATTTGTTTCTCCACTCCCCATTTTTGAAAGAAAAGTATTGCGAATTATATTGTCCAGTCTGTTTTTGAGCTTTTGGTGTGGAATAGTAGTGTTGAGCGTGGAGAAGTCAAAATACTTTATGCTCGTAATATAATTGAAATTAGTGGCTTTAAAATTTTCCAAAAGTTTCTCAGTATTCTTTAGGAACTACATAGAATTAACCTATCTGCAGGAACATTATATCATCACAACAGCAGATAAAGTATCTTATAATTACACATTCACTTATTAAAGGTATTACATTTGTATTTAAAAAGCTTTGTCAAATAATTGGGACCAGATTCGAATTCTGGAAATCCCAACTATGCTCCAACAATTTTTGTCAGCTTTTGAAGTAATTGAAAATCGGCATTTGCTTCTTTCGGTGTTGACATCAACAAATTGGATCTAGATTTAACGTACCTGTATTGTATACCAAATATGCACAAAAATTCATATAAACAACGTTTCGGTGATGGTTCCTCAAAATTTACGACCAAATCTGTATCAGTCTTAATCACCAAAATTTCATCTGAAATAAAGTCAGGCCTTCAAATTTATTAGTTCTTAAATGAATTTGAAGACGTTTAACTTCTAAAGTATTGTTCAACCGTGTATTCGCGTAGCGGTATAAACCAAGTGTGACTCTTAAAAAAATCGAAAGAGCTTTTGGAACACCTCAAATAAACACAGTTCAACAGAGTACACTCTATAAAATCGTTTGACTTTTCGACACTTTACACCACATTCCTTATACGAAATTGAAAGAGAGACTTTCAGAAATTATTAGCAACGCATTTACAAGGAAAACGGTAATCGTAAATATAAATTCATTGTCGTGAATTACGACAAAACTTACTTTGTAAAAGAGAAATCTGATTCAAAAACAAATTATACTGAATCAGATGTCACTTAGATGTTGAACTTCCTGGTTGATAATATTTTTGTGGTTTTTGGAGGTAAGGTCTTCCAACACGTTGTTGGCATTCAAATTGGAACCAATTGTGCCCCGCTCCATGCTGACATATTTGTATACTCATACGAAGCTGAATTTATTCAATCCTTGACCTCTGAGGGCAAAATACAGTTAGCTCTTAACTTCAACGTCACCGGTTGCCAATTGGTCTCTCTGATTTATCTGTGTTGTGCTTTGACGTTCCTTGTCCCTTTTGCGTCTCTTTCTGTGCTTGCTCTGTGTTTTTGCATTGGGTGTTTTGGGGTTTTGCTGTGAATATTGCAATCTGGTGTTGTTAGAGATCCTCTCCTTTGTTTTACAGATACTTTGATAATCTACAGTCCATCAATAATCCGGAATTTGCACATTACCTTGGTGCAATATCCCGTTGAACTTGAGGTTAAAGAAACGATAGAGACCGTTTATTCAGCGTCCTATTTGAATATCATGTTGTCTTTTGATGCCCATGGTAATATGAGCACCGCACTCTATGACAAACGTGACGATTTCAATTTCAATATCACAAATGTTACTTTTACGAGTAGCAACATTTCGTCGTCACCGGCAAATGGCCTTTTCATTTCTCAATTAATACGTTATGCTCGGGCAAGATCCAAGTACTCAGATTTTGTTCTAAGAGCTAGACGGCTTTTAATTAAGCTTCTCAGTCAAGGATACATTTGTGACCAACTAACACCGTCACCGACGAAGTTCTATCGTCGATATGGGGAAATGGTAGCAGACTATGACGTCTCCTTTTCCAGAGTCATAAGTAAACCTTTTGTGCCATGACATACCAATTTATACGTTTGTTTTTCTTTGTGGGAGTACCAACTGTTACCTTTCTACCGAATTGAAGTGGCGGGTGTTGCATGAAAGCAGGAGATCATCATTCTTCCTGGGTACCTGATCTCACTCTTTCGCAGGGAGTTTACTTCTCTTCATATGGTAGATTTTTAGCTTACCTGAGCAAAGCAAGTTGTCCGTCGTTCGTCGTCCGTCGTCGTAAAATTTCCACATTTTCAAATTCTTCTTCAGAACGACTGAAGGGATTTTGATGAAACTCCCCTCCTTTGTTTGGTAGGTATGAAGTACTTATGAACTCCTACAAGTGTTGTTTTTTCGTCCAGATCCCTCAACACAGGCAAAAGTAGGTTACAGGGGTACCCTTCTTTGACAAACTTCTTCTTCAGAACCGAAGCACGTATCGACAAACCGAAAGCATCAGGATGATCTTGACATTTCATAAGAAGTGTTGTAATCTTTGGTTCCAATCCGAAGTCAAATTTATGACGCGTTTTTAACGTCTTTTGGGACTTAGTCAGAAATGCACATTTTCGCACTATTTCTTCAAATAACTCAAAAAGTGTATAATTTTGCACCCTCATTTACTTAATGCTCTGATATGTATTTTATGCTGAAATTCTAATTCTTTGATTTAAAAAAAAATTCCGATGTACAAAGGAAAGGGGGGGATTTTCGTACATTTTCTGCTTCTTTTCTATAACCACTCTTCGGATTGTAATGAACTTTGGTAGGTATGAGGTACTAAGAGCTAGACGGCTTTCAATTTCCATCTTAAACTGATCTCATTTGTCATCCAATGATCGTATCGGCCAAGGTCAAATTCTCATTCTCAAGGTCACAAGGTCTATAAAACAAAGACTGTTTGACCTTGCATCAAACCCTTTCACCATGACCATCACCCAAGGTCATTTGTTCGATTTCAAGGTCATAACAGACCTTGGATGATTAGATATTGAGCTTTGCTCAGATTTAGATCAATCGTGATGAGAATAACCACAATACTTATCTTCCTTCCATGACATTGCTTCAAGTTCAAATAATCATTATCAAGGTGATAACAATCATTTACTCGTGTAGAAATCACACTTTTTGTCCTATACTATTTATTCTTAACACAAGTAGTCCTTCTTATTTGAACTAAACATAGTATAAGAAAGATAACTCTTTTCTTCTTGTTCTCTGTTTCCTTTTTTATTCTTAGTAGCATTACATATCTGTACTTTCATGTTGTTGTCATTTTCTATTAATAGAAATTATCTCATTGCAAAATCATTGTGCAATTCTGTTTTGAGAAAGTAATTGTTAAAGATTTGATGTTGATAGAGCATGGAGTTTAAAGCTTTTGTAAACATGAAAGGTATTTATTATTTTATTCTTCTATTTTGTTAATAAATAAATAAGAGTCCCAAATTAGACATAAGCTCTTTCGACTCATTTGCTGAAGTGAATAAGGTACTAAAGCAACTATTCTTTTTTCCATCTTCTTTATTCGGATTTTAACACTTCGGTTCCGCGGAAGGTCTAATAAAGGAGAAATCTGTCTGTTACTTGCAACAGTAGCCATCTAGTTATTATTATTATTCCTACCCCCAGATCGTTCGAGACACTATACAAAAAAGTACCACTTCCTATGACGAATCATGTGAAAGAACATATAAAGATCTTGAGGTAAAAAAAAGTGTTGTCGAAAAAAGTTCACATATGCCCCCGCTAGAGGTCATCAAAGGTCAAATATTTAAACACTTATTACTCCTTAACTATCTGTACAATTTGAATGAAATTTGCTTTCAAAGGTTCTTTGGGAAATTTGTAAACTTTTATATGCTTACATGCTCGATAAAATATTTACGGCTTCCGCGCTATTTCGAGTTGAAATGGAACTTTAAATTGGCACAGTGCCAATTTCTACAGCTTTTAAGATTTTGAGTTGAAACTTGGATGGTAAGTTACTTTTAGGTAGTCATTTAATGTTGACCTACTTTCAAGGTCAAATTTTGATTCATAAGGTCACAACAAATTTTTGCTTACAGAACAAAGACTATTCGACCTTCAGAGTTCAAACTTCATACATACTATCGTTAAGCCAAGTTTTTCCACCTTGACCTTTGGGTCAAATTTTCTTTCTCAAGGTCACAACAAATTTTGCCGGTAGAACATAGACTATTTGACCCTCAGAGTTTAAACTTCATACATATTATCGTTCAGCCAAGCTCTTTCAACATGACCTTGATCCAAGGTCAAATTTTGATTTTCAAATGAGTTAAAGAAGATCCTGACGATAATCTCAACAGCACTCACAATAGAGCACCAAATTGAGCATCGACGGACCCCTATCAAGGTCACAACAAACTTTTGCCGATGGAATAAAGACTATTTGACCTCTAGAGTTCATACTTCATACATATTAACGTTAAGCCACGCTCTTTAACCTTGACCTTGACCCAAGGTCAAATTTTGATTCTCAAAACCACAACAAACGTTTGCCTATAGAAGAAAGACTATTTGACCTTCAGACTTCAAACTCCATATAAGTCATCGTTAAAGCCAAGATTTTTCACCTTGGATTCAACATAGTAAATTTCCCCTGGCTTGACGGTGATGTTCCAAGATTACCGCCATACGGCATTTACATATCACAGCTCATCCGGTACGCTAGAGCATGTACTGATATTTTGGATTTTCACAGTAGAAATTTACAAATTACCAAGAAACTTTTAAGTCAAGGTTTTTCCGCTTTCATAAACTAGTTAAGACTTTCTGGAAATTTTACAAAAATTACAGTCAACCTCTTTTAAAATTCGGATCTATACACGCAACAGAGTACAATTGTTAAACGTCTTTAAATTCAATTGCATAATTTAAAACCTGATAAATTAACAACATGGACCAAACGCGTTGAAGAGACAGACGATCAACCGAAGTTGATCGAACTTGGCTACATGTGCCCTCGGGGACTCTTGGTCCACCAGCAGTGACACTCACCAAGTAGTTCAAATGTTAAACGTCTTTAAATTCAATAGCATCATTTAAAACCTGATAAATTAACAAATGGACCAGACATGCACGTTTCGGGTACTAAACCCTCGTCGGTGATCCTTAGTCTAAACAATGTCATATGGCCAAAAAGTATGAAAATTATTATACTTTGGGTTTTTAAACAAAATTAGAAGGATCAAAGGTAGACAGCATAACCATCGAAAATGCGTCAGAATCATCAAACGCCTTTTATACCATGGATATGATCCTGATGTTACCAGACGGACACTAGGCTTGGCACTTGACCAATCTACAGTCTTGTACAAGCGCATCCTTGAGACTTGCACTCTTCCTGACTGTGACGACGGGACTCCATGACGGGCCCTGTCCAAACCTCTTTAGAGAAGACAGGGCCCCGACCACCTGTCCTCTCTGAATGTCAGTCGGACTCCTCGGGTGATTACATACATGAGCTCGCTACAGCCGGCAGAGCACGGACTGTATTACGCATGCCCTCTTTTTATATCCATTTACAAATTCATCTGTGTTTCTTGGGCCTCTACGTTTCGCGGTCTTGTTTGTGTGAGGTCATATAACAGTGAGGAGGTTGTTTTATACCACAATTGTACGCTCTTCGAGACCTCTGGGTAATTGGAGAAGTGAAAGGGTTGTGCGCACGCAATCCAGGATAACCACACCATTTGCTACTTGCGTGACAAATGGCCGTCCAAAGTCGGCACCGGTTGCCCATTGGTCTCGTCGGTTTATGTGTAGTCTTTTGTGTTGGATATTTACAAGTCGTGTGTCTCTTTTCCGTCTCGTGCTGTACTCGTCTTTTGTGTTTTTGCATCGGGTGTTCTGGTGTTTTGCTGTTGATGCTACAACGGGGTCTTCTTGGAGATCTCCTCCCTTCTTTGACCTTACCTTGACCTTGACCCAAGGTCAAATGTTTATTCTGAAGATCACAGCAAACTTTCTCTATAATACAAAGACTGTTTGACATTTGGAATTCAAACTTTACACAAATATTCGTTGTATCGAGCCCTTTCATCCTGACCTTGACCCAAGGTCATTTGTTCGATTGCAATTTCACAACAGACTTTGGTTGATTCGATAATGAGCTTTGATCAGATTAAGATCAATCGTGATGAGAATAACCTACAATACTTGTTTTATCCGTTTCCTTGGTTGAAGATTGAATCATCTCAAGGTCATAACAAACATTTACTCTTATAGAATTCAAGTCTTTGGCTTATACTATTTATTCTTCATACAAGTTGTCCTTCTTACTAGTATTTGAACTTAAGATGGTTTAAGAAAGATAACTCTTTTATTCTTGTTCTTTCTTTTTTTCTTAGAAGCATTACTTATCTGTACATTTGAACTACTTGGTGAGTGTCACTGCTGGTGGACCAAGAGTCCCCGAGGGCACATGTAGCCAAGTTGGATCAACTTCGGTTGATCGTCTTTCTCTTCAACGCGTTTGAAATTTTCTGTTACAAAATTTCTGGAAATTTCTAAAACGTGGGTCCTATAGCATCATATCCCACTCATTCTGCTACGTCTTTTGGTACATTTTTGGACATAATAATTTTCATACTTTTTGGCCATATAACATTGTTAGACTAAGGATCACTGACGAGGATTTAGTACCCGAAACGTGCATGTCTGGTCCATGCTGTAAATTTATCAGGTTTAAAATGATGCTATTGAATTTAAAGACGTTTAACAATTTCATGCTGCTGTCATTTACTATTGAAAGAAATTTTTGGCATTGCAAAGTCATTGTGGAATTCTGTTTTTAGATGAAAATTTTAAAGGATTTAATATTGATTTATCATGGAGATTAAAGATTTCGTAAACATGAAAGGTATTTATTATCGTTTTGTTGATAGATAAATAAGAATCCCAAGTTAGACAAAAGCTCTTTTGACTCATTTCCTTAAGTGAATAAGGTACTAAAGCAACTATTCTTTTTTCCATCTTTTTTATTAGGATTTTAACACTGCAGTTCCGATGAAGAACTAATAATGGAGGAATCCGTCTGTTGCTTGCAACAGTAGCCATCTAGTTATCATTATTTTTGTTCTTATCCCTTTTTATTTCCTGACACTTTATGGATGCTTTGGTGGTTTTATTATCATGTGAAAGAACTTAGCAAGATCTTCTTATACCTGTTTGTTTATAAGTTAACCCCCGCTAGAGGTCACTAAAGGTCAAATCTTCAAATCATCATAACTTCTTACTTGACCCAAGGTCTTTAACATTAGGCTTTCATCAAATTAAGATTAAGCTTTCATCGTGACTCTGGTTCAAGGTCAAGTAGTAATTTTCCTGGCCTTTTTTGGCCTGTCCGTATGAATATCTGGTTTTACGAAATAAAAACGTTAACATTGGGCATAACTTTTAAATGGTAAGTGATAGGACTTTGAAATTTCACATGTTTACATGACCTTTCCATGTATACCATATTTTTAACCTGGTGACCTTGGACTTTGACCTTCTTATGAACATAACTTTGATTGGTAAGTAATTTTCAAAAACTTTAACATTTGGAATACATTTTGAATGGTGAGTGATAGGGCTTTGATCCTTCACATGTGTATTAATTGTGACAAGACCTTTCTATGGATACCAATATTTTTTATCTTGTGACCTTGACCTTTTTATGTCCCCGGAATCAAAGATTCGGGGGCATATAGTTTTTGGCCTGTGCGTCTGTTTGTCTGTTAGTCTGTTTGTCTGTTTGTCTGCCTGTCTGTCCGAAAAACTTTAACATTGGACATAACTTTTGAATGGGAGGTGATAGGGCTTTGATATTTCACATGTGTATTTCTTGTAACAAGACCTTTCCATTAATACCAAAATTTTTGACCTCGTGACCTTGACCTTTGACCTTCTTTTCAAAAACTTCAACATTGGGCATAACTTTTGAATGGAAAGTGATAGGACTTTGATATTTCACGTGTGTATTCCTTGAGACAAGACCTTTCCAATAATACCAACATTTTTTACCTCATGACCTTGACCTTTGACCTACTTTTCAAAAACTTTAACATTGGACATAACTTTTGAATGGGAGGTGATAGGGCTTTGAAATTTCATATGTGTATTTCTTGTGACATGACCTTTCCAATGATACAAAAATTTTTTACCTCATGACCTTGACCTTTGACCTACTTTTCAAAAACTTCAACATTGGGCATAACTTTTGAATGGAAAGTGATAGGACTTTGATATTTCACGTGTGTATTCCTTGAGACAAGACCTTTCCAATAATACCAACATTTTTTACCTCATGACCTTGACCTTTGACCTACTTTTCAAAAACTTTAACATTGGACATAACTTTTGAATGGGAGGTGATAGGGCTTTGAAATTTCATATGTGTATTTCTTGTGACATGACCTTTCCAATGATACCAAAATTTTTTACCTCGTGACCTTGACCTTGACCTTTGACCTACTTTTCAAAAAAACTTTAACATTGGGCATAACTTTTGAATGGTAAGTAATAGGGCTTTGATATTTCACATGTGTATTTGTTGTGACAAGACCTTTCCAATGATGCCAAAATTTTGACCTCATGACCTTGACCTTTGACCTACTTTTCAAAAACTTCAACATTGGGCATAACTTTTAAATGGTAAGTGATAGGGCTTTGATATTTCACATGTGTATTCCTTTTCACAAGATTTTTCCATCGATACCAAAACATTTTAACCAAGAGACCCTGACCTTGACCTTTCACATACATGTTCTTAACAGAAAATTGTGCTTATACTAACAAAGATGCCACCGGGGGCATTCGTGTTTCACAAACACAGGCTTTATTTCGAACACTGACATCGCGCATAACTTTTGAATGGCCAGTGATAGGGTTTTGATTCTTTACATATCTACTCCTTGTGACAAGACCGTTACATGGATACCAATATCTTTTACCTCATTACCTTGACCTTCTTTTCAAAAACTTTAACATTGTGCATAACTTTTGCCGTATGGAGCTCGTAAAGAAGTTCCCCGCGAGGGGTTTGACAGTAAGTGTTTTGAATATTTTGTCCTGACATGGTCGCCATAACACTTTCTATATAGACATAACCTCAGACAGTGCATGTATTTTATATATTAATTTCAATTTCGTGCATGAACATCGACGGCGGGTGCGGCTAGCCAACAGGGGATGCTCTCTCCTCTCGGGCACCTGGTCCCACCTCTAGCTTGCTAGGGGTCCGTCCATGCTCAATTGGTGCTGTATTGTGAGTCCTATTGAGATTATCGTCAGGATCTTCTTTAACTCTTTTGAATGGTAAGTGACATGGCTTTGATACTTTACATGTGTATTCCTTGTGACGAAACCTTTCCATGGGTACAAATTATTTTGACCTCTTGACGTTGAACTTTGACCTTCTTTTCAAAAACTTTAAAAGGTCGAGCTTGGGGTATAGATAGATTGCAGCCAACCAGGAAAATGGTGGCGAATTTTTAATTTTGAGACACGTTCAGATTGCAGAGGAAAAGTTTGAAATATCTAATGAAAAAGACCAAATTTATACATGAAATTTGTTATGCATCTGAACACGACATCCAATTGCTCATGTTTGTAATACGTAGAAATTATATTTAGATTTAATTGAGTATTTTTAAGCTAAATGATAGAAGCGTGACAATTTTTCAATTCAAATTTAGAAGAGTGACATCATTGCGTGGTATTGAAACGTCCTTAGACAGTTTTTTGTATTTTTTTTTTCATTTTTTCATTTAATATTTACAAAACTGAGTAGCCGTTGCTGTAGGGCAATGCGTCCATATCCATATCGTCTAGGTATATGAAAAGTTTATAGTATTGCAAGCACCTCATCAATTGTTTGGCAACGGCAACGTTCTTGACCTAGCAGAACTTTTGAAGTATTTGCAAAAACTATAGACTTTTCAAATATATAAACGATATGGACTTACTTATTAGGCATTGCCCTAATGCAACGTCTCATCATTTTTGTACAGTATCACTTAAAGGACGGAAAAACAAGCAAAAAACCTCCGCAAGAAATCACGACATCATACGTTTCGATCTCGCGCGGTCGACATGCGGTAGTCGCTTCTAACTTTTTTTTCTTACCCAGATGCTCAGTCATATCGACAACGCGTAATTTACATATGATAATGGAGCATTCGCGCCTACACACGTGAACAATTTTCACCTTATAATGAAGTTATTTCTTAACAATTTCCCAAATTTGATGATAATTTTGAATCCAAAAACCGATCAATGATGTTTGTTATGAATTTTCAGAGACAACGTGGCAAACGTGTATATCCAATCATTTTAGGTAATTTTTTCGTTCGTAAACATTCTTATATCGTTACTGCAATATCTTATGTGAAAAGTCCAACTTTTATTCTTTGAAAGGTGATATTTTCGGTAGATCCCATTTATGTTCATTGACATTGCTACACACTATTCACATGACCACTTGCGCACGTAGGGCTCAGGTTAGCTAGGATCGAGAGGTGATCCTCGGATCGGGTAACCCTAGCTTAAGTCAGACTTAAGCTGTGCTCAGGTGAGAACTAGTTGGATTGCAGACCGATGGATCCATGCTTACTTACACAATGCAAAAATGGCGTATAATTATGAAAAATCTTATTATGTTCAGGTTCTTAAAAAATAAGTTTTATGAAATTTGACAAATACATTCGAGATAATAGGATAATTAGAATTTTAACAAAATTATTTTATCATTCATTGAAAATCTGAAGTTACCTATGATTCCATGTGGAATCTCTTGCAAAGCATTCACAGTCGGAAATACGAAACAACCCCTTTGAAAAATACAAACTGGACGAAATGTACATGTTTAAACATGTTCATCGCACGTAAACAAGATAAAAAAAAAGGGGGGGGGGGGGGGGGTAGGAAAACTGTCTATCGATCGCTAGATTCAACGGTCTTGTTATGGTGCAATAAATGCCAGAATCAACTAGATGGTAAGATTTCTATAAATTTGTCTTTCCACAATACTAGAATTGCTTATTTTGTTAAAAAGAAGTCATAAACCTAGGCTTAAACCTACCCTTAACCAGGATAAGATCTTCGCTCAAATCAGAGCTCCTCTCACGTAGGCCATACAGGTGTGTAAGCGAAACTGAAATTTTAAGCTCGGCTTGAGCCAATATCATACTGATCCAGGCTTAAGCCTGACGTACGCAAGTGGCCAACAATGTGTAATTTTACTTCACAAAACCAGATTTGCACGATCTTCTCTCGAGAGAAACATGCTGTAAGTGTCATTGTCTATTCTTTCTGACCTGAATAAATTTATTCAGATCCTCGCAAAAGTACCCTCCAAAAACAAGAGGTTTACTTAAAGACGGACATATTTATTGATAATTGTTATAATATTCCTTGCTTGTATGTTCACTTGCGTACGTCAGGCTTAAGCCTAGATCAGTATGATCTTGGCTCAAGCCTAGCTTAAAATTTCCATTTTGCTTGCACACCTGTATGGCCTATGTAACCGGGGTGGTTACCATCAGAATTGATAACACCTGGTTCACGTTTACCATTTATTGCATCAATATCATATGGAAATGGATAATATAGTACAGTCCTGAAACGTATGAAAAATCAACATAAGAATAGAGAATATATCATTTGTATTTCATACATTTCATACATATATTGATATAAAAATCACAGTCTGCATATACAATAATCATCGATACTTATTGGTACGGTAATGTATTTCAAACATGATTAATTAACATTAATCCGATTAGAGATTGATTTGATTGAGCGTTTTATTTCTAAGGGAAATAACTCTGACTCAACATAGTAAGAAAATGGTAAGTATAGAGATCGTATTTTATCTTTACACAAATAACAAGGTAAGTATTTGATTTGAAAATAAACAATAATTATATATGCGTTCCAGTTTATGGAACTAGACTGGGCACTGGTATTAGCTTGCAAAACGATCAACCTCTAAGTACTACATGATGGTCGAGTAACTACAAATAATAGAAGGTTTGATACAATATTCGTTCGGGGCATAAAAACAAGGTAAAATCTCTTTAACAGCTTTCTAAATAATAGTAAACTGATCGGTTCAAAAATATAACTCATAAAGTCTGAGAGACGATACAATTACATCAGAAAAAGGTAAGTATTCAAAACTTCACAATATGCGTACTTTTAACAGAATTACTCTATTCTAAATTACGTAACTAAATTCTCTCTTTCGTCTCTGAATGACTGGAAAAACCTCATTTTGGACATTACTGACATTCGAATAGACAACTTCCACAGAAATCCTCATCTTTTTGAAAATCCAAGTTCTAGATCTGAAAGATATTTTAAATCCAAATTACGCAATTTACATGAAAAATTTGTCTTCGCTCCTGCAGATAAAGCAGCCAACAACACCATAATCATATGAAAACTTTACTATATATCAACTTTAGTTTCGGAACTTTCGTCTACAAATACTTATATCAAAAGCAATGAAAGTGTCCCTAACATTTTGAGCAAACATAGCAGTGAAATTTCTTCATTCAACATCCCTATTTCTAAATTGGATCTTCCTACAATATACTGCATACCAAAACTGCACAAATCTCCTTACAAATTTAGATACATTGCTAATTCTAGCAACTGCTCAACTACAAGTTTGTCTAGACATCTGACGTCAGCCCTAACGGCGGTAAAGGAACACGTTGCAAAATATTGTGAAACTGTTCTTAACAGGAATGATGTAAATTTATTTTGGTCTATAAAAAATTCCGGGGATGTGATTGACAAGATAAAATCTAGAAATTTTCAAGCCAATACGATTGCTTCATACGATTTTTCAAATATGTACACCACGCTTCCTCACGACAAGATCAATGATCAATTGTCCAAACTCATTAAATGGTGCTATAATCGAGAGGGGAAAATTTATATTTGTACATCTGAATCAAAGGGTTTCTTTTCCGCTACAGAATACAAATCATACAAATCATGGACATGTAGCGACCTGTGTAGTGCCTTGTCCTTCCTCTTGGACAACATTTATGTAAGATTTGGTGAGAATCTCTACAAGCAGGTTGTAGGGATTCCTATGGGTACAAATTGTGCGCCTCTTGTTGCAGATTTATTTTTATACACATATGAAAAGGAATTTATTCAAAATCTTCAAAAGCAAAGAAAACATGATGATGTGAAATGCTTCATTAGTACTTCTAGGTACCTGGATGATATTCTTACTATCGATAATCCTGTTTTTGAAAAGTATAAAGATGTTATTTATCCACAAGAATTGACTCTAAACAAGGCAAACTTTACAGACACTGAAACACCATTTTTGGACCTAAATATCAAAATTGTCAATGGAGAAATTCATACAAGTGTATATGACAAACGAGATGATTTTGGCTTCAACATAGTAAATTTCCCCTGGCTTGACGGTGATGTCCCTAGATTACCGTCTTACGGTATCTACATTTCACAGCTCATCCGGTATGCTAGAGCATGTACTGATGTTTTGGATTTTCATAATAGAAATCTACAAATTACAAAGAAACTTTTAGGTCAAGGTTTTCGCTTTCACAAACTAGTAAAGACTTTCTGGAAATTTTACAAAAATTATGATCAACTTCTTTTGAAATTCGGACCCATAAAAGCAACGGAGTATATTACTTTAGGTATTTCACAACCTGCATTTTATGGTGACATAATTAACAAAATAAGAAGGATCAAAGGTAGACAGCATATGTATCGAAAATGCGTCAGAGTCATCAAACGCCTTTTATACCGTGGATATGATCCTTATGTCACCAGACGGACACTAAGCTTGGTACTTGACCAATATACAGTCTTGTACGAGCGCATTCTTAAGACTTGCACTCTGACTGACTGTGACGACGGGACTCCATGACGGGCCCTGTCCAAACCTCTTTAGAGAAGACAGGGCCCCGACCACCTGTCCTCTCTGAATGTCAGTCGGACTCCTCGGGTGATTACATACATGAGCTCGCTACAGCCGGCAGAGCACGGACTGTATTACGCATGCCCTCTTTTTATATCCATTTACATATTCATCTGTGTCTCTGGGGCCTCTGCGTTTCGCGGTCTTGTTTGTGTGACGTCATCTTACAGTGAGGAGGTTGTTTTACACCACATTTGTACGTTCTTCGAGACCTCTAGGTAACTGCAGAAGTGAGAGGGTTGTGCGCACGTAATCCAGGATAACCACACCGTCTGCTATTTACTTGGCAGATGGCCGTCCTAAGTCGGCACCGGTTGCCTATTGGTCTCGTTGGTTTATGTGTAGTCTTTTATGTTTCTATGTTGTGAGTTGGTGTTCCTTGTCCCTTTTGCGTCTCTTTCTGTGGGTATCTGTTCTGTGTTTTTTGCATGGGTGTTTTGGGATTTTGCTGTGGGTGCTGCAACCTAGTGTTGTTGGAGATCCCCTCCTTTCTTTTATTCTTAAAGTTGAAACGTTAATCTGGGAAATTGATGGGAAAATGAAATAAAGAGAAAAAGAGAAAAAGTAACTCACTATGACGTGTGTGCGTGTACAGCTGAGGTAAGTATAATGATGTCAAATATCAGATTACTTCTTCATCTCAAACTATACGAAAAATCACCACCACGTCTGGTCATTACAACGCTCTCGGCAAATCTGACCAGAGCGGGAACTAAAAACAAAGACTAGAACGCCAGAACATTCTCAGCCAATAGAACAGTGTCATTTTGTCATGTGTCAATAAAACAGGTTGGTAATTGGTTAGTTATGGTTAATAAGTATAGTGACGTATCATACGCATTGCGGCATGAGAACAGAAGTCATAATGCGCATGACCGACAAAGACGGACAGGAAAAAGAGTGGGAAATATGAATTGGAAAAATGGGATAAATACGGACATAATTGATAAGGCGCACAATAATCAAATATTGACTTGGGGATTCAACACAAGTCATCAAACTCACACTGCCACACCTACATAAGAGGAGCTCAGATTTGAGCTCAGATCTGATCCTGGTTTAAGGTAGATTTTAGCCTAGGTTTATGACTTCTTTTCTTTAATGAGCAATTCTAATATTGTGGAAAGACATATTCAGATAAAAGTAACCATTTAGAGATACTTGCTATACTATGCACTATACATTGTAACAAGACTGGTGAATCTAGAGATTGGACTGAGGTTTTCCCGAAATAAATCCCCCCTTTTTTCTATCTCTTTAAGTGCGGTCAACAAGTTTCACATGTAAATTTTGTACTGTCTGTGTTTTTCAAAGGGGTTGTTGCGTATCTCCGACTGGGAATGCTTTGTAAGAGATTCAACATGGAATCATAGGTAACATCTGATTTTTAATATCTGATAACTTAATTTTGTTTTTATTATCCTATTATCTCTTATGTATTTCTCAAATTTCGTGAAATTTATATTTTAAGATTCTGAACACTTTAAGATTTTTCATAATCATAAGCCATTTTTGCAATGTGTCCCATGCTCAAGCTGTACTCAGGAGAGTAAGCGTGGATCTGTAATTCAACTAGTTCTCACCTGAGCTCAGCTTAAGTCCGACTTAAGTCATGGTTACACCTTATCCGAGGATCATGCACCTCTCGATTCTAGCTTACCTGAGCCTTACGTGCGCAAGTGGCCAGTAATGTTTTTCAAAGGAAAGTGAAGGTATACAATTGCAAAACATGCTGAAACAACATGAAAAAAAAAAAAGAATTTAATTTTGACATCTTTGTGATATACATGTACTCGACGAAATGACCCTTTGCCGCCTCTCCTGCACAATACTAAATTCACGCTTCCATTATAGATATGTAGGTCATACGTATGAACTGATCAACATCTGTATTCTGTCCGACAAATGACATTTTCAAGACGGTTAATTTTATACATGTATAATTATGCTTTCAATAAGTGGGAATATTATATTTTACTCGATTCAAGACTTTCCTCGGTACATCATTAATATTGTGCAAAAGATTGGTCTGCTGCAATGACATGGCTGTATAAGCCAGTCAAATTTGTAAGAGGTGAGACGAAGACATTTCAGAAAATAATACATATGTGGAATCATTCTTTATATCAAATTCGATACGATTCTGACCACGGGGGTCCGAAAAGGTAATCATGCACGCATGTACGTAAACAGAGGATTGTGTACATTATGTGTAATTATTTTTCGATCAATAAACACTTTTTTGTTCTTAAAATAAAGAGTTAAGTTCAGACTTCAAGACTAGATAGGTGAAAGTGTCCACATTTTTCATAAGAAAGAAATGTCACTTATAATTTGGTTGAAAACTGCATAAAATCTTATACAGATGTCACACCTGCAAGACACGTGTTCCGCTCTGCTTTGTTATTTTTAGCGACGATACGAGATATAAACCGCCCAACGCCCCAGATATTCCTGATGGCTTACCTCCGGTAAATCCATAAATTGAAGTTTCGGCCTAATTGGGCATGACTTTTGAATGGAGAGCGATAGGACTTTGCTATTTCAAATATGTGTACCTTGTGACAAGACATTTGCATTAATACCAATAATTTTCACCTAAGACCTTTATCTACTTTTCAAACACTTAAACATTGGGCATAACTTTTGAATGGTAAGTGATAGGACTTTGATATTTCACATGATTGTGTATTCTTTTTGACGATATCTTTTCATTTATACCAACATTATTACTTTGACCTTTCACCCTCTGAACAGAAAACGGTATTAATTGGGGGAGGACAGGGGGGTACCTCTCTCCCCCTTCCATCCCCTTACCTTCCCCTCCTCCCTCCCCCTCCTTTTCATCCATCCCTTACCTCCCACTCCCGCCCCCTTCTCTCTCTCCTCGCCCCTTCCTCCCTCTTTCCCCCTCCCTTCCTTCCCCTCTTTACCTCCTCCCACCTCCCGTCCTCCCCATCCCTTTCACCCTGTCCACCCCTTGTTAATATCTATACTATTAAAGGAGCGAATTAGCCGATTCTCCGTCGAAACGAAGAGATCAGAGATAAATTGTGTGATATGAAGGTATAGCATATGATATGACAATGTGAATTTGATAATTGTTTAGAAGGAATTATTTCTAATTATTGTTGCCTGACCTCGTGAGGTCAAACACACCTAGATTTGAAATGCATGAAACAAAACTAGAAGTCAATGCGGCTTTTGCATGTGATAATGATGAAAGTGCCGTTTACAAACATTCACAAGATCAGACAAAAACAGCATTATCTTTGAAATAGTTATCGCTCCTTTAGCATGTATGCTTATATATATACGCGAAATATTTTTGTGAGGAAAAGAAATCTAGGAGGCTGATTGTTCAAGGAATTTATCTCTCACGCAGACGACCGGGGTTCGATTCTCGATGTTGGCATATGAGGGACGATCATCGGAAGATTTTATTTTGTTTATATTACACGCGGTCACTTATTAATTTTAATTTTCAGCTCACAAAACGTGGGTGCACATGTACAAAATCGTGGCAAGTTGCAAACATGAGAAAGTATTGTGTCTGATGGTAGATGTAGTACATACTTATTGCACACGATAGCGGACCACTTGACAAATCAGAAGCCCTAGCTCATTTTGTTTACATCAGATACACGCGTTTTTGTTTTTTATTGGTGGGTGGGAGGACTTCTGTACATTACTATGGAGTTATCAGAAATGTATACTATACTGAGTTATAGATTTATTTCAACGTGTTCCTGATTGTTTTATTTTCCCAAGGGTCCATCAAGTCAAGACGGGGTGAGGAGTGTCGCTGTTATTTTGTTAAGGTCAGGCAAGCTTTTTTGAAAAGCTAATACTTCTTTAGTCATTAATTATGTCTTTGAAATTCTAAAATTCAAACCGGGATCGGGCACTAACCAAGAACTAGAGAATATTCGAGAAAAGGGGTTTCATAGCTCAGTTGGTAGAGCTTCGGCCACACAGCCCGATTTTCCAATCTGAAGAATCCGGGTTCGAATCCCGTCGTGGGAGAACTTTCTCAGAGATTATTAATTGTCTCGCCCCGGTCTGTTCTTTCGCTCGGATGGAACTAGAAAGGTCTGTTAGACCCCCAATCACACTTTTAGTATGAAATATGTATTTCTTTTTAAATACGCCATGTATTTCCCATGCTAATTTTTCCAATGACGTTTTCTATTGGATCAGTGTCAAACTCAGATGTGGACACTTTCTTACATAATTTTTTTACACTTTTTTATACAAGTAATATGTTTAAAGGTTGTGATCCTTATGTTCTAATAATATGCTAACGAAGGAAAGCGTTTGTGACTACTTTCCCCTCGGAAAGTAAATTCGTCGACTTTTTTTTTTTACTTTTCAACTTTTAAAAGTAGACTCAACTTTTAAGTCAACTTCGTTGACTTTAAGGTGGCTCCACAGAGTGTCCGAATATATAGTCTTTTCGGAGGCTCTCTTACCGAGGATATTGACGTCATTATGATTATGACGTCACGATAATGCGCCAAATAAATATTGTGAACTATCCGATGAAAAGTGTCCACAGCGCTCGGAATTTTCGGCGTTCAAACGCTTCTATCTCGCTTATTTCAGAACGGATTTCAGCATGAAATGAAACAAAAAAATTATCGTCTACAATCTGATACTAATTAATTTTAGCTAGATTTATCGTTTGATCTATATACGTTCAAAAATATCCATGAATGAGACCCCTGGCTGTTGCTGTAAAAGTTTCCTTTTTATGACGTCATCATCGGAAATTCAACAACTTGTTACTTTGAAATAAAATCGAATAGGAGAATATTGGTTTAACTATCTAACAGGCTATTTCTTGGAGATTTTAGCGATATAATGGATAAGAAATTTAAAGTATTGTATATCTGATTATCTATGATCAGAAGAATTTTTCTGCAATTTTGTCAACTTTCCTACTTTGCAGCGAAATGTTATCGAACTAAGTTTCTTTATTTGAAAACGTAGAGCGAACGAATTTTAGTATAAATCCTGATTTGTTAAAAGATGTATCCATTGTGCAGATAACTACACGCATTATGACGCAATGACGTCCATAAAAATGAGTTTCCGTTTACTTTTTCCCTTCTCTCAGATTCATACTGCCGTATACATGTATCTCTGATTTTGTTGAATTTTACACACTATTCTAAAATATTTTCAGCCATAGAAAAAGCTTTTAAATGGGGGAAATTTCTCTGACAGGAGGGGAAAAATATATATTCCAGGGAGGGGGAATGGGGCCGAATATCGCCGAATTCGTTTGAAAAAAAAACACCAAAAAAAGAATAAGGGCGTCCTTTTTTGAATTTGAGCAAATAAAAGAAAACAAATCCATCTCTCTCTCTCAACTTCATGTGAAGCCCCTCTCAGGAAATCATTCATTGCACTTTGCATTTCCCTGCGTAATAAATTAGATTGTCCTCGAAGCTTGTTTTGATTTTTTTTCTATGTTAATGGTATTTCTAGATGTTGCAATATGAGGTACATTATCCTTCAATGCCCTCAATCCTCCTAGTATTGTGGGTCATCCAATTAACAGTTCTGGATACGCTCCTGAATCTGACTTTAACATATAGCCTGATCTTTTAAAATTTCTTATTCATAAAAGTCAGAGAAAATTATTTCTTCCCTGTCCCAAAAGGTATACGAAACAGCGCCTAGCTCCCCCCCCATTTATAAGTCGGTACCCGATTATTTGTCACGACTTACTTTGAGAAAAACTTACGCCTACTTTCTTAGGAAAGGCACTCTGATTAATCGCAGAATCTCTTTCAGAATCGCCCCTTCTTAAAAGATTATTGAGAACTCTGCCCCTGCCTCACCAAATGAAAAAAAAATGAAAAAAAATATCAGGATGAGAGAGCATTAGTTCTTAATTCTGAGTCTTTCTCCCTCTAGATTCGCGCTTTTTACTCTCTCTTTTCCTAAGTTTCTTTGAGGGGGGGGGGTGGCATTCTGTTTTTTAGACATATCAAGAATCTCGTATGTATGGACACACACTATGAAAGCTTTGTAAGGTTTCCGTTAAGGCCATTTCCGTCCAGAATTCCTAAACATTCCTGTAGTCATACGCTGATTAACTCTTACCTCTGACGTCACTATAACGTCGAATGAATATGGATTGCAACGTAGAAATTAAGGGGGTGGGGTTACGAAAATAGTCATAACTTCCGTTCGCTAGGTTCGATTTTGTTCAGATTGCATAGAAATACTTCATATACAATAGTTTATCATTTGATATTTGTTTCAAGAAAATTAAACGATAGAATTTCATGCAATAGGCATATAACGTAAAAAATGACGATCGAAATACGAGTTTTTAACCTCCTAGATATGATCTTAAATTTGTAATAATTCCTCCATTTTCTTAGTTGATTTCAATATCTTTGTTTAAAGATGAAAAAATAGTTTGAATATAAAATTAAATCATAAAAACATTCATAAATTCATCAAAATATATTAAAAATCAGCATACTTTCTTCAAATTGGCAAAGTTGGCAAAACCCAAAACCGCCAAAATTCAAAGCGTCATGAAAACAGTTACGTAGGTTCGATTTTGTTCATACTTTGCAAAATTTAATCTTGTATACCAATTATCAGATTTCAGAAAGTTTCAGAAAAATCAAACGAGAGTATCTTTTTTTTTGGGGGGGGGGGGGTTATGTGTAAGAACCCCCCTTAAAGTTCCTTAAATTCACTTTGGAAACCTAGGCTGCGTTTGATTTGAACAACACTAGAGTCAAGAGTGTTAGAGAAGCGCATGCGTACTCTGTGTAACTGACTGATTTTAATCGAATGACACGAGTTGTAATCGTGCTGTGTCCAATGTAAACAAAAGACCCCCTAACTTAGCTAAAGCCCCTGAAGTCACAAAATTCAATGTTCTTCATTGAATATTGTAGGAATTAAATTATCCCTTATATTTTGTTGTTTAAATGTATTTAATCAACACTATTTGTCTATTCTTATGTTTCAAATTCGATTGCTTGTCCTTGTCCGCCATCTTAACACTCGATTACTCCCGGTAAACTGGGGAGTATACTCGTGTCACTCGTGTTCAACACTCGGGTCACGACACTTGTCGTTCAATTTAACAAGAGTCAAACACGTGTGACACGAGTCGTCTAATCGAACGCAGCCCTAAAGCCGGGCTTCCACTGTCGCGAATGTAGTGCAGAATGAGCTACGATCAGAGGCGAATGAACAATCGTGTCACATTCTTGTCTGTTCTCATCAAGTATTTCTTGGCGCGATAGGCACACGATAGCGCCGCGAATGCAACAAGAATATGCTACGAGTCCGCCGCGATAGTGAGGCGAGAGTGACAAGAATAGAGAAGAATGCGACACGAATGTGCCACGATAAAAAGACACCGAGGCGAATGAGAGGCGAATAAAGGAGATTCAGACACGACTTTAACCCGACAGCGCTGCGATACAGGAGATTGAGACACGACTTTAACCCGATAGCGCTGCGATCATGACAGGAATGTGACAAGAGCAAAATCAAAATCATTTGACATATCTAGGAACATTAATACCCTTTGTTGACTTTGACCTCTTTCCAGGTTGTTTTCTCTTAAAGGCATTGTCAAAGTTTTCAAAACATTGATCCGCACACTTTTACATCAACTCTGAGATAATTATTATTGTCACTGTCGTGTGTGTATGTAGTACTATCGTGGCAATATCGTGTCAATATCATGTCAAGATCGTGGCTGAATCGCGTTGATTTTTTCATTCGCGTCACATTCTCGGCGCATTCGCATCACATTCGCGTCAGATTCTTTCTTGTCGGGGCTCTATCGTGGCTCTAACGTGGCTCATTCTCCTCCACCTTTGGAACAAGAATGCACGCGAATGTGAGGAGAACGCGCCGCGAATGGAGGAGAATGCAAGGCGAATGCGCTGCTCATGTGCCGCGAGTGTGAGGCGAATAAGAATTCAGACGCGAATGTTTTAAACAGTTTTAAGCATTCGCGTCGGTGCCGCAAACAGAGGAGAATGCAGGAGAACATAACACGATAGTGACACGATGAGACGAGAATGCCCGCGATTGAGAGGAGAATGCGCTACGATTAAACAAAATCACCTAATCGTAGCTCTATCGCCTCAGAGTCTGCATTCGCGACAGTGGAAGCCCGGCTTAATGAATCATTTAATGCGATTTTATCCACTTTATAATTCAAAATATATAAAAATATCAATAGATTTTGCTTAGTCTTTATTGTACTAAAATATTACGATGGCCGTAATTGTTAATTCTCTTACCGGTGACAATGAAAATTATATTATTTCAAATTCATATCAGTGGCGGATCCAGCGCCCTCTTTGACGAGGGGTCAAGGGGCGAAATTTGCCGATTCTTACTGAAAATGGGCAAAAACATACCCATATTGAGAAAATGTGGGGTCAGTGCCGGGGGCGCCCCCTTCACGCCCCCCCCCCTTGAATCCACCACTGCATATAGTGAGTTTATTTAAAGTATCAGTGCCAAACAATTTAAATCTGAACAGAAGATTGCATACAAGAGCAATACATAACGTATCTAAATACAATGTATGTCAACATACTAGGGGTCAGTCGATGCTCATAATGGTACTCTATTGCGAGTGCTGTTGAGATCAACGTCAGGATCTTCTTTAACTCAACATATCTATCATGACAATCTTTCCCGCGCTTGCGCGGGTCATTGTCTAGTACTAACAAAGATGCCGACGGGGCATTCATGTTTCACAAATACAGGTTTTGTTCCGTCTTCTTTATTCGGATTTAAACATTTCAGTTCCGAGGAAGATATATAAATATATTATAAAGGCGGAATCCGTATGTTGCATGCAACAGTAGCCATCTAGTTTGATTGTGATATTTGAGGCTTTGTAGAAGAAATTGTAGAATTGAAAATTTTAGGTGACGATGTAAAATCAACTTCTGTGGCACCGTTTACATGTTATTGCTAAAGATTTTCAAAACTCTCTTCTGGTTAGTCTGAATCGACCCTGCAGGAAATTTTGAGCCGCACATTCTCTGTAAAGTAAATGCAGAAATTTCAATTCTGAAAAAAAAAACCACAGGGCGCTACTAAAATGAATTTGGGCTGCTTATGAAAAGCACTTCGGCTGATAGCATCACTGACGAGAACTTAATATTCGAAACACGTGTCTGGTGCATGACAATTGGTTTGAAATTTTCTTCATGAAGGTATAGAGTTGGAACACTTCCTTATCATTTTCTAAAATGACTTTTAAATATCTAGTTAAAAATAAATGAACTAATAGAACGTTTAAGAGCGATTCTATGTAAGAACCAAAAAAATTCAAAGACACGTTGGCACGGCATGTCATAGATTCTAGCGATTTTTGGTTTGGAAGTTCAATATGGAGTGCTAAGTTGAAAATTGTCTTTCATATGTAGAAAAGTGGTGTCGTTGCCATGGTAACCATCTTTAAAGTTTGAAGCATAAGGAAATTTAAAAAGACTTAGCGTGTTTTTGACCTTTGTTGCCATGGAAACGGGTACATTTATCAATTGCAATAACTACTATTTTTTTCTTTCAATTAAGAAATGACTGTCTTACTTTTGGTGTTCATGGGTGTATAATTCTGGTTGGACACGTGCAAATTCCGTGAAGCGATTCTCGGAAAATTTGCACGTGTCCAACCAGAATTATACACCCATGAACACCAAAAGTAAGACAGTCATTACTTATATTTACATTTATTCTAAATATCGGTCATTTTTATTTGCATGCACTTCGCATATTTTGCCTGTTTTAGTGTCAAATGTATTTGAACGTTGGTAAATTCTCCCTACATGCAAAACTTGCACGTGAGCAACCTAAGTTATTGGAATATAATTCTAGTTGCCTAATGGGCGTTTAACATGGGGAATCTACTAGTAATGTAAATATTCCTCTTTGTTATGAAAATCCGAAATGGTTTTCAACCTTTATCGCTATGCTTCTTGTATAAGGGGTCCAAAAGAGTGCTTAAATAGGGTTTTAAACCCTTCATTTTGCGGCTCAAAAGAACCCCTATTTTGCTGGTTTTTGTGTATTTTTTACGGTGTAAAATTTCATAAAAGCAGAAGTTCTTGGAGTTATTTAAGAAATGACTGTCTTACTTTTGGTATTCATGGGTGTATAATTCTGGTTGGACACGTGCAAATTCCGTGAATCGCGAAGCGAACACCAAAAGTAAGACAGTCATTACTTATATTTACATTTATTCTAAATATCTGTCATTTTTATTTGCATGCACTTCGCATATTTTGCCTGTTTTAGTGTCAAATGTATTTGAACGTTTGTAAATTCTCCCTACATGCAAAACTTGCACGTGAGCAACCCAAGTTATTGGAATATAATTCTAGTTTCCTAATGGGCGTTTAACATGGGGAATCTACTAGTAATGTAAATATTCTTCTATATATTCAATGTGTATTGTACCTTAACTACAAGAAAATGAAAAAAGTTGGCTGGGACCTTGTATTTTTTTTTCCTGGAAACTGCATTTAAGATGGTAACCATGGCAACATTTAAGACAACGTTTTACTGTGATGGGTATGTTATCAGTTTATTTTGAGCTGTATATTTATGATATAAAAACCAAATTCCGTTCATATATCTACTGGAGACAAATCAATGTAGAGATGACCTAGATTCTTGTTCAAGGTCATCCTTTGTATTTTCAAGGTCACTGAGTTGTAATTGAACAGATTTGACCAAAATTGCGATTTTTCGTAGAAAAAAAATGATCAATTCTAGAAATAGCCTTTTGAGACAAATAAAACTGCTATATGCAACAAAAGAATGGGTATTATAATCATTTTTTAGGATAACTTCGAGAGTTCAATCAACTCTTTGACCTCCTGGAATTGAGGTGTGGATATCAAAAATGGAGGGCATGAAATTCAAAATTCTTATTTTTTTTCGCCTTAACAAAAATATTATACTTGAATATAAAAAAAGTCAATAAAATCAAGGAATTTTTATTTCATTCCAACATTTTTCGAAAATACATATAATTTATTGGAAAATTCAAAAAGAAAATACTACAAATTTTTGACAAAAATCTAAAAAATCATATAGATATAAATTTTTTTTAATCTTAGTTAGAAATGACCTTGAACTTCAAGTCAATGACCTTGGAAATTTTCAATGATTTAAAATTAAATGAAAGAGTCTTATCAGTTCATTTTTATATTTTCATGGTCATAAGTAGTATTTATTAGGAGTTAAATCAATTTTAAAAGGTACTATATTCAAGCCTTAACTCTTAAAGCTGTCATAGCAACGGTTTTGACGTCAAAATTGAGATGAAGATCTCAAAGATCCCAACTTCGATTTTCTTTCATTATATTTTTAAGGGACATTACTTTTCAAAATAACCCATAATAGGTCTCGAAAAGGTCTGCATTCAGTAATTATTGACACTAAAAACGGTACAAATCACATAAAAATGACCCCTTAAATTAACCTTCATTTTTGACTTGAATTTTCCTTATTTTGGCTTGGAACAGTAAGCGTCCTTTAATATCTATCATTTAAACTGAATACATTTTGAAAGAAAGGAGGCAATGATGCCCAAAAGGTACGAAAATGAAATATCTGCTTCAATGGTAACCTTCATTTTTGACTTGAATTTTCCTTATTTTGGCTTGGAACAGTAAGCGTCCTTTAATATCTATCATTTAAACTGAATGCATTTTGAAAGAAAGGAGGCAATGATGCCCAAAAGGTACGAAAATGAAATATCTGCTTCAATGGTATCCATGGCAACAAAGTTTCTAAAAGTAGGCTACTTCACAGTCTTTAAAGAAGCACAAAAAGACTGATCTCGTTGTCATTACAACCGGAACTCATATTGACCGGAAACCTTAATTTTTGCAATTAGGACATCATATATACCCAATATGCAGAAAATCATGAAAATCCATTACATGTCGTGGCGCCAGCATTTTGGTGGTAACAGAGAATTGGTCTTAATTAATTGTCATATTCTAGTGTTTGCTGTGTTTAAATTTAATAGCAAATTCCACAAGAAATTTTCATGCTTGTCAGGGTTTGGGATCAAAGGAATTGCATTTATCAATTGTAGTTTTATCGAACTATTGGGCTACATTCAATAACTCTTAGTCAGTCGGTGCCCAATCAGCAAAACTTCAGGTAACACTAAGACAAAAATTGGGATGGGCTATGGAGATATTTTTCAGAATTTTTCAATTTCCTGCTGGATTTTTTAATTTCCTGTAGGAATTTTTGTCATTCCCACAGGAAAAATAATTTTCGGAAGGAACTTTTATTTTATTAATTAGGAAAATAAAAATATCCGCAGAAAATTATTTTTCCTGCGGGAATTAAAAAAATCCTGCAGGAAATTGAAAATTCCTACAGGAATTTGAAAATTTCTGCATAAATTCTATTAATTAAAGGTGAATATATCAGGTACCAGGTGTGCACCAGGTAAAACAGTTTGGATTCTGACTTAGTTTGTTACCCCCTACCTGACGGCAGTATATAGGTTTTAGAGGGGTGGGCGGGTGCAAAAATGAACTAGCGTACGGTACAAGTTCATTATAATAAAAAGGAAGGGATCTTCGATAATTTTGCCCACTGTTTAAAGTCGTTGGGTACACTTAAGGAACGTAACTCCATCCAGCATGCATATCCCTCAGAGGTCCAAAGTTCAACTTCGATCGCCTTATTCGCTTATTTTTGAACAGGTTGAAATGAAATTGGTATTTATGGAATAAGAAAGATCTTTTCTGAATGTTTATACCAAACACTGCGTTGATTATGGGCATGATAATTTTTTTTAAAACGGCTTACTTTTGCTCGATGCGTAAATTGTCTACTAAGCGACGTTAATAACATGCGTTTCATTGGGCAACCCGCAAAAAAGTTCAATAAGCACTAGTACTCTACTTTTACAATGAAAGTGTAAATTTCTTTATGATTATAATAAAATTAATTTTAAGTTACAATATTTTACCTGTAGTTTCGGGTAAAGAAAAGCGCAAATAATATCGAAAATTTATGAAACATCTCAATTTAAGGGTAAACGTTAATAATATCGAGAAAATTATTGAGAGGGATATATATGAGCGAATGAGTAAGCTCTCCTTCATCTATAAATGTTTCTATATCTACAGTAGCTTTATCTGTCTGTGAGTTAAAAAAAAATTGCTTTAACCTTTCGCAACGTCAGCTTTACGTCCGCCAAGAAGACGGAAATATTTTGATAACGTCATTCTCATTTGTTTCAAGGATCATTACGAAAAATAAAAAGGTTGAATTACATGATAATGACAGACGACAGGTTATTTTTGCAGATTTCAATAATACAAAAAGAAAAAAAAAAGAAAAAAAGGTGATCGGACAGTCCTCGTCGGCATCACTGTAAAACCAGAGTGAGTTTACGCTATCTCAAAATAACAAACGAGAGAGACCCAACACATTGACTTAGATTCTGATTTTGGGTCCCTTTTATAAAAGAAAACAATGGTAAAGATTGCAAATGATTTATTCTAGGGACCTGTATTTGAGCCGATTTCAGCAAACATACCTCCTCTCCTTAAGAGGACGACCATTTAATTCTGAAGAGGGGGAGGGGCTGGCACTTATTGGAAATAAATCTTCTGATCCTGATTATGTTGAGAATAAATTATCGGACCCTTTTGGTATCAGAAAATAAATATTCTGATGTTTGGTTTACAAAGATATCGTAAGTCGCAAGTCCTAATTAAGATTCTGAAGACTTGAGCTATTCGTTTCATATTACAATGAAAATTTAGTTGCGTTGCCATGGTAACCAGTTTAAAACAAAATGACCACCATGCATCGATTCAAATAAAACCAATTTTTCAAAATCCTAAGAATTCTAAACATAATTTTCACGTGTTTGACTTGAAAGATAATCGAAATAATATTTTAAGAAATACCCATTTAAAAACACTTTATTTAAGCCTTATTTGAAAAAAGGAAATAAATCGGAGGAAGAGAAAAGAAAAAAGAATAAACTAATATGCGATCTAAAGAGTCTAATAGAAATTTTGCGAAAATAAGACCCCAACCCCCCCCCCCCCCCCTTCCAGAAAAAAACACACAAAGAGCACACATGAGCGAATCCTTCAGAGTGCAAAGGATAGTTCTGAAAAAAAAAATCGCTGATCATTGCATATCATCGTAAATGATATACAAAAGTGAAACACCTATGCGAAAAGACAGAGTAGAAAAACACAGCAAAAGACGTAAAAGAGACATAAAACAACGAAACAGTAAATACAAAATCTAGATATACAACATCGAGATCAATGGGCAATCGGTACCCACTTTCCGGATAGTCAAAGATCTAGAAGAGCTCAAAATTGTGTTAATAATCTCCTCTCTGTAAGATTACCAACACATTGAAGGGGAATAATATCCTTTTGAATTAAAAGTCAACTATAAGAGATGCTCTATCTGTATTGTTACATCCATAGGCACCAGCAATCGGTCGGTGTAAACTCCCAACACCTGTTTTTAGTCCGTGAGCCAGAGGGGTTGGTCGGTACCATCTGGGGTGAATAAATCTGATGTTGATATTATGATAGATATACCCAAGAGGTTTCAGAAAATGCATGATACACAGGAAGAATTGCTACATATATTTTTCATATAATATATATATATCTTACATATAAAAAAAATACGTATTTTGTGTAAAAAAGGAGCGCGCGCATAAAATATATGCATGAGCGTATATATTTTATATATGAAAAATGTATATTTTTTATGCGTATGGAAAAATATACATAAAATATATGATCAAAATACATACTTTATATATATATATTATACATAATATGTATTTATATAGATATATATAAATTACATATATTTGGTTCTATATGTATATAATGTATGAACCATTTATATGTATTATTTATATATTTTTAACGTAATTTATGTATCTATTTATGTTGTAAGAAATTCACATATACATACATAATATATGAGTAATATATATGTATTATTTATATATTTCTTTCATATTTTATGTATGCATTTATGGGTGTTAATTTTACACTGAATGTATGTTTACCTATTCCTATAGTTCATACAAATAACAAGAAGCAATACATGATGCATTTTCATAAAATTTGCAGGCACACATAAATCCAGACCAAGGCAAATTGACCCCAACACAATTTTTGACAGACATTGCAAAAGTCTTTAACAGCTTACAAGACATAATTTTACTTTTGCAGAAAATTTAAACATGATTTATATTATGAAAAATCAAATTTTCATCATATTTGTCTGGTAAGTCTGGTGACCTTTGGATTGTCTACTTTGGCTGACAAAAGAATAAAGACGTTCTGATTAAACATATCCTATAATTATTTATTTTTTTCTTAACAGAAAATCAAATTGTCTGAAATGTTTATAGTGCCCATGTTGCCATCTTCATCCGGAAGTTTATAGTGCCCATTTTGTCATCTTCATCTGGAATTTTACAGTGATCATGTTGTCATCTTCATCTTCATCTAAACATTTATAGTGCCCATGTTGTCATCTTCATCATTTTCTTTGGGAACACCAAACAGGGTTACATGCTGGCCTAAAGAAAAAAATATAACATGTAAATCAGTGCACTTTACAACATTATATTTACATTTCTAGTAGATTCCCCATGTTGAATGCCCATTAGGCAACTAGAATTATATTCCAATAACCTGGGTTGACATTGTGATGTCATGTTCAAGAATTTACCTACGTTAAAAAACATCTGATGTTGTTACAGGCAAAATGTGTGATGTGCATGCTAGTATTGTGACAATTGTCTGCAACTTTCGATAGTCAATTGCTGAAACCAATTCGATTTTTGATAAACGATAGAACTGACCATTGATTGTCCTTCAGAGGTTCATTATGGCATGTGTAGAAAGGTCTTGTAACAAGGAATAGATGTAGAATATCAAACCCCTATCACTTACCAATCAAAAGTTTTGGGCTGTGACACCCAAAGTGTGACAGACAGACGGACAAAGTGATCCCCAAGTGTCTCTATGCTTAGCAGGCAACACTAAAAATGGGGAAAAAATTTGCCTAATATTCATGATTTTTACTACTGTATAAGTAGAATCATTCGCTGGTACTTTTTTTGCTGGTACTTTTTTTAGCGTTCCGGCTGCTATTGAATTATGCATTTGATATTAACATTAACTTGGACAAAGTTTTGCGGTATGAGGCTGACCGCAAGTAGCGAAGGTTAATACACAGCGAATGATTCTATGTATACAGTATTTTCCTATGTATTGAATCTTGTCTCCTTGAAAATTTAAGAAATAATGCTTATATTTCCTTAACACTATTATCTTATTCTCCATTCTAGACAAATTTAAAAAAATAGGGTAATCAAAGATTACATAGCTCGCCTATACAGGTTTTGTCGGAAGCCAGGTTAAAGTTTTTGAAAAGTAGGTCAAAGTCCAAGGTCAAGGTCACTAGGTCAAAGGTCATGGTCTCAAATGAAAGGTCTCATCACAAGGTATCTACATGTGAAATATCAAAGCCCTACCCCTTATAGTTCAAGAGATATAGCCCAGGTTAAAGTTTTGTCTACGGACGACGACAACGACATCAACAACGACGCCGAGGGTATGGCATTAGCTCTCTGGACTTTTTCATCCCGGCGAGCTAAAAATTGAATAACACATGCATGGTAACCCTTCATTACAAAATTAACTCACTTGAGCAACCTAGTATACCATTAATATTACCTCATTATATCGCTTGATCCTCCTCTTCTTGTTTTCGAAAAGAATTTCCCATTTATTTTCCATTGGTTCTTCTATTATCTTGGTAGGTACTCTGCAATATAAATTCATGGAGCCTTGAAATGTTTAACGTCTTTTAATTCACTAGCATCATTTAAAACCTGATAAATTAACAGCATGGACCAGACATGCACGTTTCGGGTAATAAACCCTCGTCAGTGATCCTCAGTCTAAACAATGTAATAGGGCCAAAAAGTATGATAATTATTTTGTCCAAAAATGTATCAAAAGACGTAGCAGAATGGGTGGGATATGATGCTACAGGACCCACGTTTTAGAAAATTCAAGAATTTTGTAACAGAAAATTTCAAATGCGTTGAAGAGACAGACGATCAACCAATGTTGATCGTACTTGGCTACATGTGCCAATGATAGTAGATTCAACTGAATTGGAAACATTTAAACATAGGCAATCACAGATTACGAAGCTCACCTCGTGGCAGCAAAATTCAATTCAAACATATTTCTAAATACATGTATATTGGCTTTTAAAGGCAAAAACATTCAAGCGGAAAAAGTAGGTCAATTTCATTTTATGAAAGTTTGATCAAAGATACATCCAATATGCAAGTTTGGTACATGAAGCACTTATACTTTGCTCAATATTGGCTTTTAAAGGCAAAATTACTCAAGCGAAAAAGTAGGTCAAGGCCATTTTATGAAAGTTTGATCAAAAATAAATCATATATGCAAGTTTGGTACATGTAGCACTTATACTTTTCTCAAAATTGGCTTTTAAAGGCAAAATCACTCAAGCGTAAAAAGTAGGTCAAGGTCATTACATGAAAGTTTGATCAATGATACATCCAATAAGCAAGTTTGGTACATGCAGCACTTATACTTTGCTCAATGTTGGCTTTTAAAGGCAAAATCACTCAAGCGGAAAAAGTAGGTCAAGGTCATTTTATGAAAGTTTGATCAAAGATAATCCAATATGCAAGTTTGGTACATGTAGCACTTATACTTTGCTCAATATTGGCTTTTAAAAGCAAAATCACTCAAGTGGAAAAAATAGGTCAGATGCTGCATCCGATGCATGGATCCATCTCGGCATCCAAAGATGAATCACTTGTGCAAGTTTGGTTACTGTAGCATTACTACTTGGTCAGATACTGAGCTACCCCAAACTTCTTAACCAAGTCACTCAAGCGGAAAATGTAGGTCAGATGCTGCATCTGATGCATGGGTTCACCTCAGCATCCAAAGATGAATCACTTGTGCAAGTTTTGTTACTGTAGCATCAGTACTTTGCCAAATACTGAGCTACCCCAAACTTCTTAACCGGACGCTGACATGGACGCGCGGGGGTATAGCATAAGCTCACTCTACTTCGTCGAGGTGAGCTAAAAATACAAATAAAGTACAAGCATGTGTGAAGTGTATTATCCCCTTGCATCACAATAAAATTTCAATTATCTATTATTTTATCAAATCACTTTAATATGAACAGGTTTTCCATTATTGCCCATTGTGACCTTGACCACTAACCCTGAAAATCAATAGATGTTGTCCTCACATCATGGACAACTTCCGAACATAGTGGTGGTAGTGGTGGTGAGGGAGGGTTGTATAATGAGCTCAGATTGTACTTGGGGCTATGTTTTACAACCAGAAGTCTCTGACCAGACTGTAGCTCTCCTGGTTGTTTTGTTTAATATATTTGATAAACATAAAATCTTGTGAAATATCAATATCCATTTTTTTATTATAATTAGACCATACGGACATGACGGAGCACTGGCTCTAACAATTTATCAGTGGAACAATGAAACAACATATATTCCTTAAACTGCAACTATCAATATCCACTTTTTTAAATTATAATTAGACCATACAGAGCACTGGGCTCTAACAATTTATCAGTGCAACAATGAAACAACATATATCCCTTAAACTGCAACTACAATATCACTCATATCATATATAATATCTGAGATGTAGAATTAAAAAAAACAATGCAAGGAATGTAATGCCTGCACACATATTTTTTTACGACTCCCTGGTCAGGAAGCTCAAACAAATGAAAATTTGCCACTAACAGGACAAAAACATCTTGGGATCTTGGGATCAAGGTCAAGTGTTAATTTGACCTACGACCTTGGTTCAAAGTCATGACATACCCTTAGGTCCTAAGGAACATTTCTGTGAAGTATTATTGAAATCCATCCTCAGGGGAAGGAGTTAATGTATGAACCTGACAAGGTTTTAATAATGATGTCTATTGTGACCTTGACATTTGACATATGACCTTGGTTCTAAGGAACATTTGTGAGAAATATTATTGAAATCCATCCACAGGGAGAGGAGTAATGCTTTGGACAAGATTTAACATATGATGTCTATTGTGACCTTGACCTATGACCTTGGTTCAAGGTCATGACACACCCTTAGCTCCTAATAATATTTCTGTGAAATATTATTAAAATCCATCCACAGGGATAGGAGTAATGCTCCGGACAAGGTTTTACTAATGATGTCTAAAATTGTGACCCTGACCTTTGACCATTGTTCAAGGTCATGGCACACCCTTATGTTCAAAAGAATATTTCTATGAAATATCAAATTATTATTGAAATACATTCACATGGGGAGAAGTTATGCTCCGGACAATGTTTTACTAATGATGTCTATTGTGACCTTGACCTTTGACCTTGGATCAAGGTCATGACAAACCCTTAGGTCTTAAGGGACATTTCTGTGACATATTATTGAAATCCATATACAGGGGGAGGAGTAATGCTCCAGACAAGGTTTTACTCATGTCTATTGTGACCTTGACCTTTGACCTTGGTTCAAGGTCATGACCAGCCCTTGGTCATAAGGAACATTTCTGTAAAATACTATTGAAATCTATCCACAGGGGGAGGAGTTATGCTCCGGACAGGGTGTGATGGACAGACAGATGGGGTGATTCCTATATTACCCCCCCCAAACTTTGTTTGCCGGGGGTATAAATATCACATCTAGTATACAGACCACAGGGATTTTGTTTTGCTTGAAAACCTTGGTTGCCAACTGGGCCCCAGTGACAACAGAAATTTTAGGAGCCCAGCTTAAATTTCAGGAGCCCAGTTTGTTCATGCATAATTTCAATCTTACCTTCAAAACTTCAAATATCCAGTCTGTCTTTTCATTCTTGGAAATGAATTCCTCTTTAAAATTTCATCTTGTACCTGAAATTTCAAGATTAAGTTAAAGTCCAGGATAGTTAAAATTTCTTCTTCTACAATATGTAATTAAGAAATAACAATTACCTAGCTGTGGTTTGTTGTTCAGTAATTCCCCGAGTCGCATGAACCAATGAAATCATCACCGATCTGATTGGTTCATGCCACTCTGGGAGTTAATGGACAACAAATCACAGCTAGCTAGTTATTTCTCCCCCCCAACGGGGAGGAGACATATTGGTTTTGCCTTCGTCGTCCGTCCGTCTGTCTGTCTGTCACACATCGTGTCCGGGCTATATCTCCTGAACCGTTTGCCCGATCACTTTCATATTTTAGTATGTTGTTGCTTATGACCTGAAGGTTTCACATCACCTTGACCCAAGGTCATGTGACCAAGGTCAAGGTCACTTAGTGCATTTTTAATGAAATTATGCATACATTCCTGTCCAGGCTATATCTCTTGAACCGTTTGCTGGATCACTTTCATATTTTAGTATGTTGTTGCTTATGACCCGAAGGTTTCACATTACCTTGACCCAAGGTCATGTGACCAAGGTCAAGGTCATTTAGTGCATTTTTAATGAAATTATGCATACATTCCTGTCCGGGCTATATCTCTTGAACCGTTTGCCCAATCACTTTCATATTCTAGTATGTTGTTGCTTATGACCCGAAGGTTTTATATCACCTTGATGCAAGGTCATGTGACCAAAGTCAAGGTCACTTAGTGCATTTTTAATGAAATTATGCATACATTCCTGTCCGGGCTATATCTCTTTTTAACTGTTTGCCGGATCACTTTCATATTGTAGTATGTTGTTGCTTATGACCGGAAGGTTTCACATCACCTTGACCCAAAGTCATTTGACCAAGGTCAAGGTCACTTAGTGCATTTTTAATGAAACTGTACATACATTCCAGTCCGTGCTATATCCCTTGAACCGTTTGCCAGATAACTTTCATATTTTAGTATGTTGTTGCTTATGACCCGAAGGCTTCACATCACCTTGACCCAAGGCCAAGTTCACTTACTACATTTTTAATGAAATTGTAAAAACATTCTTGTTTAGGCTTTATCCCTTGGACCGCATACTGGATTGCTTTCAAGTTTAAGAATGTATTTAGTCATGACCAAAAGGTTTCACATGGACCCATGGTCATTTGATCAAGGTCAAAGTTACTAAGTACATTTTAATGAAATTGTACATGCTATCCCATTGGGGCTGTATCTCTTTTAACTATTTATCAGATCACCGTCATATTTTAGTATGTTGTTGCTTATCACATAAAGGTTTCACATCACGTTGACTCAAGGTCATTTGACCAGAGTCCAGGTCAATAAGTATATTTCAAATGAAATTGTATTTGCTACATGTATTATGTCCAGGCTTAATCTTTTGAACCGTGATCGGATCACGTCATATTTTTGTATGATGGTGCTGATGACCCAAAGGTTTCACACCTCCTTGATCCAAGGTCATATGACTAAGGTCAAGTATTACATTTTTTAATGAAATTGTAAATGCTATTGAGTCTGGGCTATATCTGTGGAATCATATACTGGATCACTCTTATACTATAGTATGCTGTTGCTCAGGATTGGAGGGTTTCTTATCATCTTGACCAAAGGTCATGTGCCCAAGGTCAAGATCACTTAGTTCTTTTTAATGAAATTGTACGTACTAATATTGTCTGGGCTATATCTCCTGAACCCTTCTTACAATTGTTTTCATATTTTAGTATGTTGTTTCTAAGGACTGAATGTTTCTTATCACATTGTCCCAAGGTCTCATGGTTAAGGTAGCTTCTTACTTTGGTAATGAAATTGTATATGCTAAGCATGTCCAGGCAGAAATTGTTTATGCTAATAATGTTTAGGCTTTATATTTTGAACCGTGTATCCAATCACTAATTCAGTTTTTTTGTTGCTCATGATCCATACAATGTTAAACGTCTTCAAATTCAATAGCATCATTTAAAAGCAGATAAGTTTGCAGCATGGACCAGACATGCATGTTTCGGGTACTTAACCCTCGTCAGTGAGTGTAGGTTTCAGATCACCTATATCCAAGGTCATGTGACCAAAGTCAATTTCTTTAAATATGCTTATAATGAAATTGTATATGCCAATCATGTTTGGGCTTTACCTCAAACAATGTAATGAATCACTTGATTATTGTGCAATTTATAAATTGTAGAAAATTTTGATTGCAAGCATCTACAAAGACTTTCAATTCACACATGTATGATGGATACAACATGTAATTCATATTAAATTACATATATAAAATGTATAACATATACATTTACTTTTCATATATATTTTATATACATATTTTTCTGATATATGAAAAATATATACCAAAAAATATGCACTTGAAATTCATGTATGTAAAATATATATAAAATGTATAATATATACATGAATTTTTCATATATATTTTATATGCATATTTTTCCGATGAATAAAAAATATATACAAAAAATATATATATTCCATATATTTTTCATATATACAAAATATACATTTTCATACACATACATTTTAAGTATATTTTATATACATTAAATATATATTTTTAGAAATGTATGTAAAATATATGTAGCAATTCTTCCTGTATACATGTATTTCATATTTTTAATTTTATTTGCAAAATCCTCGAAATTGATGTTTTTATACAGAAAACTGATTTTCAGTTAGAAATCTCAGATTTCTGTATATAAATATAAAGAACCCTTCTTAATAATGAAAGCAATGATTGAAAGCTATTTTCTTATGCAACTTTTCACACTATTTCAAATTATATATGTTTTACTAACATTTCATTCAAAATCAAAGTGTTTTTGTGGAAAAATGTATTTTTTCATTTAAAAATCGCTGATTATTGGAAAATATTTATTGAATCGATAGAAATTCTTAAAATGATAGCAGAAATGTATTTTCAACTGTAGTTATTTAGGTTCATTCATGAACTACATATCTGAAACATAAAAGGTATATTTTCTACTTAATTTTGGGTCAAAATGCCTGGTTTTTTTTTTGGTCTAAAAATAACATATTTCTGGGAAAGTCCTATTAATTCATTATCTCTGCTTAAACTATAGATTTAATGATTCTATCATTTAGAAAGTAATCATCTTGTCATATGATTGGGAAACTAAATGTAATAATTCATAAAAAGCAAAATTTTTGGATAAGATATATATTTTTTATGCAAAAACCTCCTATTTTGAGAAAATAAGCACTAGCTCTTTTAATCTGCCTAAACTGATATATTCTAGCTTTGATATTATGCTGTTTCTTATTATAAATTGATAGGAATGTCAATTGATAACTGAAATTTAATTTACGTCTTATTTTGGGGCAAAAACCTAAATAATGTGCAAAAATAACTCATTACTGGGGATATTTTTTGAAATTTATATTTTTTATTTTATCATAGCAGGAGAGGTTTCATACCATTTGATGGCATAAAAGTGGTCAAAATTAAGGAGTTAGAGGAGATTTCTTTGATTATCTTGCTTTTCGGGGGGGGGGGGATCTTAATTTTTATTAAAAATCGCTGATGTCTGGAAAATCTTTATTACTATGAAATATGTCATTATTATTTGTATTCAAAAATGTTTCTGGGTATATCATAGTTTGTCCTTGTAAGTCATATGCATATCAAGTATCCTCTGTTAATTTAATTGATATTTTTGGGCAAAAATATGTTTTATATACAATAATAGCCTAAAACAAGAAAATTACGTCTCATATTTCAAACTATGACTATTATCTTCTGTATTTCCTATTTAACTGTTTAGTTTTTCTTAACTTACACATCATTTTTTTCATACCTTGTGAAATATTACTATAAGTATTTTTGGGGAAAAACTTTAGAAAAAAAAAGATGGAAAAGCAAGTACTTAATAAACAAAATGTGATAAAACACATTTCGAGGTTATATATTGATTTTTAAGAATAAAAGCTTGTTTTCCTTTGTGACCTGTGAAGGCCTTATGTGCCACAAGGCATGAAGGAGATACGAAACAGGTTTCTTTTTGACCTAATATTTAATAATATGTATTTTACCCCAAATATCACAATATTACACAAAATTGAAGAGAAAAGAAAAATCAGTTTAGAAAGAATAAAGAGTTAAATAGGAAATACAGAAGATATAGTCATAGTTTGAAATATGAAACTTTCTATAGTAATTTTCTTGATTTAGGCTATTTATTTATATAAAAAGGACTTTGAATATTGAAAAAATGGATTTTTGGGCGTTTTTGAAATCACATACATAATTTATGCAGCAAAATATAAAACAAACACTAAAAAGCATTAAATCTATAGTTTTAGCTAACATAATGAATTAAAAGAATTTTCCCAGAAATCCGCTTTTTTAGACAAAAACAGGCATTTTGCCCCAAAATTAAGTAGAAAATATACCTTTTATGTTTCAGATATGTAGTTCATGAATGAACCTAAATAACTACAGTTGAAAATACATTCCTGCTATCATTGTAAGCAATTCTTTAGATTCAATAAATATTCTCCAGAAATCAGCGATTTTTGGATGAAAATACGTTTTTTTCCCCAAAAAACTTTAATTTTGAATGAAATATCGGTAAAACAAATATAATCTGAAGAGTTAAATTAGAAAATAGGTTTTAAACATTGCTTGCATAATTAGATAGGGTTCTTTAAATCAATATATATATACAGAAGAATATATATTGAATCAATATACAGAAGACTAAATATTGAAAACACAGTTTTTGTATAAAAAACTCAATTTCGAAGATTTCGCAAAAAAAAAAAAAAAAAAAAAAATCAGAATGTAAAATATATGTCATTTGAAAGAAGAAGCTTCAATGATATTTTTAATTATCATTGGACGATCATATGCAATATTGAGGAACCGAGTGGCAGGAATAACTTAAACTTTTCTCGAATTTCTTTGAAATTTTGCAAAAATTCGACGTTTTTTACCCCAAAACACACAGTAAAAATTGGAATGGGAAATTGAAACTTATTTCATCTGAAAGAACACGAAAAATACTACATATTCACACTTTTCAATTTTTTAAATCATTAACCATGTAAAAGTTATAATTTTTTTCCTATTTTCATTGATTTTCGACTAAAAAACAAGGTTTTCCCCCCAAAAAAACTGTCTTAGCTACCTATTATTCGTTGCTATCATACATTTTCAAATACTTGAGATATCCATCTATCAGAATTTAATGGTCTCGTTTATTCACCTCGGATGGTACCAATGACCCCAAATTTGGGGGTCTGGCTCACGGACTATTTCGTTATTCAGACTTATATACTAATTTATCAGAGATGTTGAACATACAATGATGAACAATAGCTACTCTGTTTCATACGATGATTAGACGAAAAAGAAACAAAGGGTTTCAAATGGAAAACAAGCATTTTGTATACATTGTTTTATAATATCTAAACTATGTAAACTTTCTTCCTATTTCGCTTCGAAACTAGTTTGTTACGGAGTTCATATTTCATACGCTGTGTACTTTATTGCAAGTCAGAGTATTTCAATCATCGATGCATTTTTGGATAGATTTTGGATTAACTTTGTAAAAGTAGAAACATTTTATCATTATCATAACAGCATAATGATAAATATTCACTGTACTTTGAATATAATTGATATTCTAGTACCCTAACATTTTATTTCCATCTTTTTACAGAGAAGAATGGGAAAAGAATAGGTAAGTTTTTACCATTTATAAGAGTGTGCTCTGTAGTATATCAACCATAAAGAGCAGTTGGCATGAAAAGAAAAGTAATTGAAAAGATAAAAAAATGGCCTCCTTAATTTGGTGCAAGGCTGTTATCCATAAAGCAAAAGTGAATCCCATCATGTGCCCGGGTCGGAGAACAAATATTTTTGTAAGCATTGTTCAGTTTCTATTTCGATTCGGAACTAGTTTGTAGGGGAATAGATATTTTTATTTATTTATTTATTTAGGAGTATTGTAACATATATTTCAATATTGATCATTGATGCAGTTGTAGATAGATTTTGTAATTAACTTTAAAAAAGTAGAATATTTTTTTTTCATTATCATAACGACCAAATGATTATTATTTTACTGTACATGTAATTTGAAGTAGCGATATTCTAGAGCCTAATACGTCATATTTCCTTCTTTTTACAGATTATTAATTATAGTAAATAGGTAAGTTTCTACTGTTATTAATTCTCCATTGCAGTATACCAACTTGAGCATAATTTGTTCAGTCGGCATGTAAGATAAATTAACTTCAAAGAGATATGACTTCAACAACAGCAGATTAACGTGTTTCCAACGGCAAACTTAATCATGATTATGATATCCTCAAATGAAGGAGTGAGTTAGTTTATGCTTTCACTGAAAACGATCCCCCTGTTTGCGAGGAAGGGGGCATGGGAGTCGAACGTTAAGAGTACTGCTGTCATTTTGTCAGCTGATTTTCGACAAATTTACAGAATAAAACATCACATTTTGGGTATATTTAGAGACATAAAATCTTAAAGAGTTTGTTTAATCTTTTAAAATCCGATGCCATCAATTTGCATCGCTGTTATTAGTATTTTTCTGCTGTGAATGTGTTTCGAAAAAATGCTTAGTAACGGCGACGCGAACTTCGTTCGATATTAATGCGCCGTTCTTAGCAACGGTTGCCGTCACGCGCAAATCTGGCTTGGCCGCCCTACTGTTAAGGGATTTTGAAGTCATATATAGCGTTAAAAACAAAGACATCAAAAATCGGTCATTGAAGACATTTTGATAGCCTCAGCCTTTATCACGTAATTGTTCCGAACGTTCTTAACATGAAATCGCTCTTTGATCTAGAATTTTCGCATGCTTTTTTTCCAGAAAGAATAAGATTCTTACCTACAGATGGGTTATTAGGCGCCGTTTTATCGAAGGGACAAAATGATATCAAATGTACAAAAATGAATATAAACGTACAAAGTAATAAAATACTTGTAATAAATGGCCATTATAATTTTGTCCATAGTAGCTCCCTATAACTGCTATACACTTACTGGAGACCCCCCGGCGAAAAAAAAAAAAAAAAACAAAACAAAAACAAAACAAAACAAAACTTTATTGTAGTCTTTGAAGTCCCCTAAAGCAGATTTCCCTCGCATACCATTAATGGTTTGGATTTTCTCTTTGAAACGTTAAATTTATAATTTTGCATTCAATAGAGATCTTCGATGGGGGTATAATATAGACCTTTCATGTATATCTCAGGTGATGATGAAAATTGTAGTTGATATAATGTTATTTACATTTGTGTGTGTCCGTATGTAAGTTCGTGTGGTTTTTTTTTACGTCAGCGTCGATATCGGTGTCTCCGTCTGCGAGCGAATGAATTCTTTTGTCCGCGTTTGTTAGCATGTGTGTCTGTATGTGAGTGAGTGCATATGTCTGTGTCTTTTGTGTGTGTGTGTGTGTGTGTCTGTCCGTTTGTTTTTGCGTATGTCTGTGTATACCCTGTGTCTGTCAGTCTGTCGTTTTGCGCATGTCTGTGTATATCTTTCAGGATGTTCCTTTCGGGATGTTCATGTCTGTATTTTGATCAGTGTCTGTCTTTGAGTCTGTCTGTGTGAATCTCTTTTTGTTTCTCCCTGTGTTTGTTTTTCTGTGAGTGCTTGACTATGTGTGTCTATCTGCTTGACTTGATGATAGGTTTTTGTCAAGAAAGAGATATTGGTCTAGTCTGATTTTCCGTCTGTCTTGCATGCTGTGATAAACTGTGGATTTACTGAAATCAAAGTCAATACATGTTTTTGTTTGTGTGTGTGTGAGAGTACATCTGTGTATGTCTGTCTACCTGTCTATCCGTCTGCCTATGCATATCATTTTGTATGAGTGTGTCTATTGATGAATGTGTTTGTCTGTATATATGTATTTGTCTGAATACTAGTATATATGAATTTGTCTAAAACCCCATATATGTTTGAGTGTCTAACCCCCCTCCCAGAAACCTCTTACATATTCTACAAAAGATAAAATAGGAATAGGGTCAAGTGTCCGGGAAGAGTAATTATATCCTGCTCTGTTGAAGTTTTGTGATTTTTTTTATTACAGCACACCATCTGTCTTCCGCCAGTCTGTAAACTTGTCAAAATTTCGCGTTCCTTCTGCAGTACCGATGATGAAAATCAAATTATAAAGTCAACTTTTCAAGAGTGATAGAGACTATTGGTGGGTAAAGTGGAGACATGGGTGCAATATATATATGTGTAAGAACATTGGAGCATTTTTCATGTATTTTGCAATTTTGGAGGCCAATGGAAGGTAAACAAAATACGGACTCAACAGGCGGAAAATGGTTAATATATAACATTTCTTCTCTATGGGGAAAATCCATGCTAATATGAGGAAAGTCTTATATATAGCGGAATATCTCCAAGGGGAAGAAACCTCTTATATAGCAAATTTTCCTATGAGAAAACTACTGCATTACACCGGTTTATGATACACTTATAAAGTAAGATACTATATACATTCAAATTTTCGCCTCCATTTAAATTTTACCCTTTTCACCTATAGCCCAGAAGATGAATTTAAGACGGGACGAATAAAATTTAACGTTAAGGATATCTTAACAAAACGGATGATTCGGCAAATTCAATTCTGGGCAAATTAGTCTCCATTCTAAATTGGTTGAAAATTAAATTGTGCGTATTGATTGATGAATTTTAATGATTAGTACAGGTATCATAATATCATTCCATACATTAAATTATAAAAGCAGACAACGGACATCTGACAACGGACAGAACTTTTGCAACATGGATTGACAATGGACTAATTTTAGAAAAGTCCCAAAAAAGTGGTCCAAAATTGGATACGTCATCATGACACTACCATAGGAGCATTATATAGACTTGATATTTATTATTAGTATATTTCTGGAGTAAGATAACCTGAATATTAAAAGATTTCAAGAAAAAGGAAGATTAACACATTTGCAGGACGTGGTGATCAAAGGACGCTAACTCGATCTCCTCTTTTCAAACTGTATATCATTACCAGAAAAGCATATAAACCAATAGCTTAGTGTTATGACTACCCCCCATTGAATTTTCGAGTGTATTACTTCTAAAATTTCAACGTTTATTAGAAAATCATAGTTTCCACACATGCTCATTGTCACGACAACGGATGGTTTCCTTCATATCCTCACCTGTGGTATAATGTCAACGGACGGCTTTAAGTGCAGAACTTTAAATACCTCTGACAACGGTACTGTAAGGCGACGTAACGTGCTCCTGCCCGTGCATTTTCAAGAAACGAATATTCTGATTGGCTGAGAAATTTTGTTGATACATCGATCAACACAATTTTTCTCGGAAGTCTATTTATAGCACTATTTTAAGAACCGGGGTTCCCTCAAACACGAATGAACTCGTTGCTGAAAATACAATTTGTTGATGTTTGCTTATCATTTCTAGGGTACCATTTCTTTTCTACTTATTCAAAAATTAACAGTGCAGGTAGAATTTGCTCAAACTGGTCCTTATTCCAAAGATATAGAGGGACGATCGTTCGCTGTTTGAATCATGGCGGCTGCCATAACTTGTTTTGGCAGACGTATCACTGCAAAACCTTCCGATTTACGAAATATAGTGCGGTGATTGATTGTTTTAAGATCAAAGAAAACAGTCTGTTTTCAATAATTAAATAATGAGAAATGAACCTTATATTTTTTCTGTTGATGCAGGTATCGCGCATTGATGCAGTTTTCTGTCCAATTTTTCGGGTGATACCTGCATCAACAGAAAAAATATAAGGTTCATTTCTTAAGTCAAAAATGCTCGAAAATGTGTCTCTGGTGGCGAATTTCGATGAGGCCACATGCGTCGAGAAATATAAAACTTTTATGACAGGAGGATATAGTGATTATCTCTCATTTGTATTTTTTTTTTCATGTTTCACGATGCATGTGACCACTGCTAATTCTAAAGAAATATGTAGGTTTTACAGCAATTTCACGGAAATTTGCCGATTTTGGAGTTTTCAAAGGGCTCAAAGCTACTGATAAATGCAAATTTACAAATTTGTAGCACGTAAGGAGAAGGTACATTAAGACCCCATATCGGCCCTGTTGTTTCCTGAGAAATTCAAATCGTGAAAATTGAGCAACTGTGATTATTTTATTTATCTACAAGATCAGTTACATATATACATTAAAATCGCTTTTCATCTTGATGCACCCCTACGAAATTATAGCTCATCAAACCAAGGAAGGATTAACAAATCCGGATATTTCTCTAGAAATTCACATATATTTTCGAGAATTTCATATAGAGCAAGACGATCTGCTAAAAATAAAAGTAGAAAAATGAATCAATAACCTCCATATCTGTCGATTAAAAGTGACAAATGAGTAGTAGACGTTCTTGCTCTAGTTGAAAATTAATGATTTGTCTTGCTTAGAAATGTATGTGGAAGATGCATGGACCACGTCGGCACGGCATTATGACGTCATTATAATGACGTCATTTGATTGACAATGCAGGTGCATGCACTTGCGTGACATATTTAAATCAGGAATCGGTTTTCTCTTGAAATTCGGTTTGATTTATAAACGTTTGTAGTAAAAACAAACAAACAAAAAAAGGCTGAACATTGATCTATTTTACTAACATAGTGGGGTTCACCGAGCATGTCGCATAAAATCTCCGCCGGTAAAATAACTTAAATTTTAGGAGTAAAATAGTTAAAAAAAATCGAGCAAGTTAACCAGAAATTAGATTCGTTGATTCAAGGATCACGAATCCACTATAACTGATAGGGAAGTAAGAAAATTCTATTGGCATGATCAACCCGACAACAATCTCTGTAGACGGTCAAGATCATGGACGGATCCAGAATTTCATTTCAGGATTGGTCCGTAAGTCCGATTTTTTCTGAATAGGAAGAAAAAAAGGGGGGGGGGGTTACACACCAGACAATAAAGTCCTTGATTAATGACTGTCCGTTCTATTTTTCAGTACATGTATAAATAAAACAGATGACTGGCGGGCTAAAAAGCGAGCAAAAAGCTTAAATTCTTGAATTTTCACATCATGGTACTAAAACCTTGAATTTTCACATCATTGTACTCGATCTATGATATGCAAATACAAAAAATGGCGAGCGATAGCGAGACGTTGAATTGTTTTTTTTTTTTCAGAGCAAGTCCTCTATTCGTGTCTTTTTCAGTTTCATTACTCCTAGTGCCCCTGTTTATTGACCAAATTGAAATGTACATGGGCTTTTGAGGAAAGCGCAGCATCTTTTGAAAAAAAACGTGTGTGCCGTACTATTTGATCTAAAAAGGTTCCGAATCCCTCTCTCCCCATCCCACCACCACACTAGTCTACCAACATTAAATTATGAAATAACATATCGATTTTATATTAAAAAAATAATATGCCAGCGATTCGATACTAATGTAAAACAATTGACCCTTCCGATTGCGGGAAAATAATGCAAAATTTCGTGACGTCGAAATGCTTTTACCTCGGACAAACAAGCTTCGAACCTCAACATCGAAATTGCATTGTGACGTCATGGAATTTCTCAAAATTTTCCCGCGTTCAGAAGGGTCAATTACAAACTGTTCATTTAGTGAACCATGTGCATTTTCGGGTGTTTAGGTGAAAAAAAAAAACCAAACCAAACAAAACAAAATACACACTGTTTTGGAAAAGTACATCACCCTGATATACATTAGTTATTATGTATACAAAATTATTCAATCAGTAAATGGAATTGAACAGTATAGCCATAAGAAAAATATAGTCTGCGTCTCTCTTTTGGTAGCTTTCTCGCAATCTTGTGACTTCTCGTAAATACATCAATAAATCGAATTTACTCACAGGGGCTACAGTACACAGAGTACATTGTCAAAATAAATCCCCCCACTTATAATACATAAACAAAAAATGTTTATGTATTATAGGGGGGGGGGGGGGTTCGTATTTATATTGTACTCCCTGTGTACTGTAGCCCCTGTTATTCACCGTGATTTTATCGAATTCTTTCAGTGGCGCCATCTATCACAGTTTCTTGCAACGGCTGTGATAATTGTTTACGCAAGATTTATTCTATTCATTTGTTTCATTTTATGTTTTATTCGTATATTCCTAATTCTGCGTCTGTCTTTTGGTAGCTTTCTCGCAATCTTAAGACTTCTCCTAAATAAATTAATAAATTTATCGAAATTTACTCACAGGGGCTACAGTACACATAGTACAAAATAAATCCCCCACTTATAATACATAAACAAAAAATGTTTATGTATTATAAGGGGGGGGGGTCGTATTTATATTGTACTCCCTGTGTACATGTACTGTAGCCTCTGTTACTCATCGTGATTTTATCGAATTCTTTCAGTGGCGCCATCTATCACAGTTTCTTGCAACGGCTGTGATAACTGTAAACGCAAGATTTATTCTATCTATTTGTTTCATTTTATGTTTTATTCGTATATTCCTAATTCCTTAATTGCAGCTTTATATATAAATATACATATATTAAACAAACTAAGGTTAATTTTAAATTAATGCTTATTGACGTATTTAGATGGGCGTTTTGGCGCCACAAGCCAAAAAAAAAAAAATAAAAATAATAAAGAACTTTACAAAGTATCAAATCACAAAAAAATATTCAATCAATCCAAATGTTAAGAAACAGGGCCGATTAAGGGGCTTTGTGGCCCTACCCCTTTTAGCTTCAATGCAAGAATATTTTTTCCTAAGAAAAAGTAAGGACAACTCATCGTATTAGTAAGATGAGGGTCGTAGTATTCCTTCGCAGGGATCTTGCTACGATTTTACCACATAAGTTGGTTACTAAGAATGATACGAAAGAAACAATAAGTAATCAAACGTAATAAATCAAATAAATGTGTGAATATTGTATTTTTCTAAAAGAAATATCACAAGCTACTATTTCATAAGACTTCCTATATGACGAATAATGAATAAGAGTGACATTTAAGATTGGATGGTTTCCAATTTAACAGACTAAGCTTCGTCAAAATGTAATGTATAGATAAATATGTAATTTGTTTGACTGAAATGGTTCTCAAAAATAGTTTCCCAATTGATCATGTTGATTAATAAGACCAGTTTGTTTGATACAGGGGATTCTAAAGGAAGCAAGTAAACTCGAGGTGACTTTGCTATTTTGGCTCTTTTGACCATCATGACAATTTCTTTGCTTGGCCTGTATATTTTTTTTTCAATCGGCAAGAATGCAACAGAAAGTGTTTGATGTTTTCTTAATAACAGTACCTCGGTGTAATTTATTTTGAGGTGAGCTATCTACTATATTTATGTCAAACAAAGGAGGGGATCTCCAACAACACCAGGTTGCAGCATCCACAGTAAAACACCAAAACAACACATGCAAAAACACAGAGCAGACAAGCACAGAAAGAGACGCAAAAGGGACTAGGAACGCAACGCACAACACAGAAACATCAAACACAAAGGACTACACATAAACCCAATTTTTACGTGCACAATCAACCCATAAATTCAATTTCCGTTGATCACAAGCCAGTATTGGTAATTCAACGTATCCATACAGATACAGATACAGATAAACCAACGAGACCAATGGGCAACCGGTGCCAACTTAGGACGGCCATCTGCCACGGAAAGAGTAGAAGATGTGGTTATAGACTATATTTATAACGTTAATGATGACATGTACCATCCATTTTTCAATGAAATTTTGAACCTTGCATCTCTATTCTAGCTATTTATACTAAAATGGTACTTTGTAAGAATAGAATGTCTTCAAAAAATTTTTTGTCAACTTCTTCTGAATTTGGACCAATACAGGCAACAGAGTATATTACTTTGGGTATTTCACAACCTGCATTTTATGGTGACATTATTAACAAGATAAGAAGGATCAAAGATAGACAACATCACTATCGAAAATGCGTCAGAATCATCAAACGCCTTTTATACCATGGGTATGATCCTAATGTCACCAGACGGACACTAGGCTTGGTACTTGACCAATCTACAGTCTTGTACAAGCGCATTCTTAAAACTTGCACTCTGACTGACTGTGACGACGGGACTCCATGACGGACCCTGTCCAAACCTCTTTAGAGAAGACAGGGCCCAGACCACCTGTCCTCTCTGAATGTCAGTCGGACTCCTCGGGTGATAACATTCATGAGCTCGCGGCGGCAGAGCACGGATTGTATTACGTACGCCCTCTTTTTATATCCATTTACATATTCATCTGTGTTGCTTGGGCCCCTGCGTTTTGCGGTCTTGTTTGTGTGTGGTCATCTGACAGTGAGGAGGTTGTTTTACACCACAATTGTACGTTCTTCGAGACCTCTGGGTAATCGGAAAAGTGGGAGGGTTGTGCGCACGTAATCCAGGATAACCATACCTTCTGCTATTTCCGTGGCAGATGGCCGTCCTAAGTCGGCACCGGTTGCCCATTGGTCTCGTTGGTTTATGTGTAGTCCTTTGAGTTTGATGTTTCTTTGGTGTGCGTTGACGTTCCTTGTCCCTTATGCGTCTCTTTCCGTGCTTGTCTGCTTTTTGTTTTTGCATTGGGTGTTTTGGGGTTTTGCTGTGGGTACTACAACCTGGTGTTGTTGGAGATCCCCTCGTTTGTTTCAAATGATGAAATGTACCATTTTGTCAATGAAATTCTGAACCTTGCATCTCTATTCTAGCTATTTATACTATAATGGTACTTTGTAAGAATAGAGTGTCTTCAAATGTGGTAAAACAAAATTTATTATTCATGCTTCTTTGAATCATTTTGGCTGGAAGTACCACGAATGAGAATTCATTGTCCGAATCATGCATGTCTGGTGCATAGGATCTATTCTTCTATGTAAAGAAGCTGCTCAATTGTGACATGGTTAGCACTCTCCTTTCTCTTCATAAGGACGGTTAAGTTTGTAAGTTAACAGGCCTTTCAAAATTTCATCTGCTAAGATTACATCTAAGGATAATTTCTACTTCTGTTTGGAGATTCCCTCCGTTTATATACGCCCGTCATTTGACGGGTCGTATTATGGTATAGCGAAGTCCGTCCGTCTGTCTGTCCGTCCGCTTATGGAACGCATTACTTGAATATGCGTCAACGGATTTTCACAAAATTCATACATTATGATTGGACTGTGGAGAGGAAGCCGCATTTTGATTTTCAGGTTCATCCGATTTGATGTTACAGAGTTATGGGACTTAGATATTTTGAAATACAGTGAAAATATACTAAAATAGTTTAAAATTCTTTAAAAATATATCTCTGGTCGAAATGTTTTGAAATTTTGTAGTTAAAGTAGAAAGAATGTTCTTTGACATATGTAACGTGTTTTTATTTTTTTGGTCGCATAACCGAGATATTATGTGTAATGGGAGGGGGGGGGGGGGTTATATGCACATACATGATACGCTAAGGGCAAAATATAGGCGCATGGAACGCAATAACTTGAATATGCGTTAACGGATTTAAATGATATTTCTACATTGTGATCAGACTTTGAAGAAAAAGCGGCCTCTCGATTTTCAGGTTCATCCAATTTGTCGTTACGGAGTTATGGGACTTAGATATTTTAAATACAATGGAAAAAAATAAACTAAAATAGTTAAAAATTCTTTAAAAAACTATTTCTGGTCAAAATGTTTTGAAATTTTGTATACTTCAAGTAGAAAGGATGTTCTTTCACATATATAAGGAGTTCCTAATTTTTTTGTCACATAATCAAGAAATTATGTGTATTGGGGGAGGGGGTTATATGCACATACATGTACATGTTAAGCTAAGGGCAAAATATAGGTGCATGGAACGCAACAACTTGAATATGCGTCAACAGATTTTCATGATATTTGTACATTGTGCTCTGACTTTGAAAAGGAAGCCGTCTTTCGATTTTAGGTTCATCCAATTTGTCCTTATGGAGTTATGGGACTAAGATATTTTGGTGTTGTGAAAAAAATCCCAATGGGCGTATCTTGCTGTATGAGCATAGGCTTTATTATCTACAGTGATTCAAAATATTGAATTTGAGGAGTCTTCAATTGTGTTAAGATAAAATGGTACTACGTATGTTTTGGCATTTAAAACTTAAGTGGGTGAAATCTTAAAAGCAATTGACTTAGATATCAGTGTTTCGTACAGTTTGAAGGTTGTTTCTGTATCATATCTTAAACAGGTCTTTATTCCAAATGTTTTCTTACAACACAGAGAGTATTTGGTTGAAGAGTAAGAAGTAGTACGTGTGACCAGCATGAAATGAATCTAGAAGAGAACAAGAGCATACGTCAAAAGAACAGTGACAGAGAAAATTATTTATGTCAAGATTACAGATCATGCAGCAATCCTGGAAAAAAACATTGCTCCTTTGAATTCCTATTGCAGACTTTCAAATAGCACAATCACTTTAAAAGTATCGGACATGATATTTTGAAAATTTATAGCCCTATTATGTATATTCTTGCTTCAGGTCGACTCTTATCCCCCTTTTTCAAATACATAATTTGCAATTTATTCTTATCTTCATAATAAAAAAAAGATTCTCCACTTTAACGGTTTGAGAATGTACAACCTATGTAAATAAAGCATGTGTAAGCTCATATCGACAAAAGGAAATAAGACATGGATTATACCATCGTTGGGATCACAAATAAGATGCACCACAGTTATTCCTAACGAAATGTAAATATTGAAGTGAGGAGTCATTTTATGTTTAGGCTTTAATGAACCAATAAACAAAATGACACCAGATATGGATTGTTTGGCACTTGAAAGCCTGATTAGATGTGCATTTTACACAGTAGTAGGAGACTATTTGGTGGCCATTTTGAATTTTCCCTGATAAGCAGAGTTGTTCCAGAAGCATGTGTTATCTGAATACAACCAAAACAGCAAAATAAATGTATTCTAGGACCATTGCAGCTACAAATAAGATGTGTTACACAAACGTTTTACTGAAATATACAAAGTGTAAAATAACGAGGTTGAAATTTGGCGGCAATCTTGAAGTTAAGTCCTGAATGAACTCAAATTGTAAAAATGACACCGGAAATGGGTTCGTTGACCCTCAAAACCCCTGATTTGGTGTGCCACACTTAATATTTAAAGAACGAATTTAATTTCATCTATTGGTGGAAGGCATTTGGCGACCATTTTGAATTATTGCCAGAGCGGCAACCAAGCTAGAATCGTTCAGTACTATCCCATAGATAAGAATCATCAAAAAAAGTTCATAGGAAAGGACATTTCTAGGTTCTGTAATTTTCAGATCGACTACATAGTTCTACGATAACTGCAATTACACTTTCAATATTATAACGTCATCGAGAAATTCGCGAAAATGTCTATTAATGCTTATTTCAAAGTCTAGTAGAAAACTTTCCTGTGGATAGAATCAAATGTAAGTTTGTATAATCATGGACAGATAAGAAAATTTGATATATAATTTCGGAAATTTTGAGAATAAATGAATTTGGCGTCCAAGTGTTCAATACCTCCTTAAATCTAAATTTTTCAATTTACAAATGACCCAAACACGGAGCTAGCAAGGGAGCGAGCGAAAATGTCTTTTCGCCTTTTTTACCATTTCATTATAGAATCGGCAATTTCAAGTTTCCATTTTTACCTATAAGTATATCATATCTTTTACTGATCATTTATTATAAAAAAAGAAGGTATATGTGTGTAATGTAAGCTATGAAAAGAGACCTAATGGCTGTAAAATGAAATACTTTAAATAAGGGACAAATAACCAAATCAAAACAAGAATCTGGGGCAGTACAGATTCTTTATGTAAATGTGATGTCATATATTTCTATAAATTTCTTTATGACTTTTCTATGCTTGACCTTGAATTTGATTGTTTCAGAGTTTTTATTTAATGACATATATTCCTTGCAATGTTTCATAAACTGTTCACGGGTAAAATGTTCACCGGGATCGAGTCACCGGCCACTTGAAGTCTAACAATGAATGATCAAAAACCTTCTTTTATCACCTGTCTAAAATCCTATTTGAACGGACTCTTTTCCCAAAACAATCACATTGAAGACATAAAAGTCATCTAGGGAATAATATTGTACCATTTCTTCTCTAATATTTCGCCGGCACTTTTGTTTTCAGTAGTTCAGCGGTTAAAATACAAGGCATAACGGACATTCACTTTCCGAAATTTTCATAGAGCGCTCGCTGCCGTTTCAAATAATAATAATAATCACTCGATGGCTACTGTTCCAAGCAACAGACGGATTTCTCCTTTATCAGATCCTCCTCGAATCAGAAATGTTAAAATGCGAATAAAGAAGATGGAAAAACGAATGGTTGCTTGAGTACCTTATTCACTTCAACTAATGAGTCAAAAGAGCTTATGTCGAACTTCGGGCTCTTTTATATTTATAATCAAAATAGAAGAAAAAGATATTCAATACTTTACATGATCACGAAAGATTGAAACTCCAAACATCTTTCAACTTTAAATCCTTAAAAATTACTATCTCAAAACAGAAATTGCACAATGATTTTGCAATGAGAAAATTTCTTTAAATAGAAAATGACAACAGCTAGTCATGCTACTTTAAAAAGCAAGCAAAGAACAAGAATAAAAGAGTTATCTTTCTTATTCCATGTTAACTTCAAATAAGAAGGACCACCTGTGTAAAGTATAAATAATATAGAACAAAAACTTTGTACTCTGTAAGTAAATATTTGTTATGATCATGAGAATGAATATTTGACCTTCAACGAAGGTCACGGATAAAGATAACACTTGCAGGTGATTTTCATCAAAACTTATCTTAATCTGATCATAGCTCAAAATTTGCTCATCAAAAGTCTGCTGTGACCTTGAAACAAACCAAATGACCTTGGGTCAAGGTCAAGATGAAAGAGGTACATGCAAGAAATGTTTGTGAAAAGATTGAACTCTCAAGGTCAAACAGTCTTTGTTCTATAGTCAAAAGTTTTTTGTGACCTTGAAAACGAGAATTTGACCATGAATCTAGGTCAATATGAATTGTCTACTGAAAAGTAATCTACCATGCAAGTTTCAACCCGAAATCTCAAAAACTGTAGAAATTGGTCAATTATGCCAATTTAAAAGTCCACTTTCAACTCGAAATAGCGCAAAAACCGAATTATTTCATCAAGCATGTAAGTGTATCAAAGTTTTCAGCTTTCCCATCGTACAATATCAAATAAATATCGTTCAAATCGTACGGATAATTTAGGAGCTATTAGAGTTTAAGGATTTGACCTTTGATAACCTCTAGCAGGGGCATATGTTAACTTTTCGACAAGAAAAAAATTTCAATCGAGATCTTTATATGCTCTTTCACATGGTACTATTAATTTTATCATATGATGCTGAAATTGTTTTTAAAGTGTCCGGAACAATGAGGGGTTAAGAAAAATAATGATGAGAACTAGATGTCTACTGTTGCAAGCAACAGGCGATTTCAACCTTTATTAGACCTTCCTCGGAAATGAAGTGTTGAAATCCGAATAAAGAAGATGGAAAAAGATTCGTTGCTTTAGTACCTTATTCACTTCAGCAAATGAGTCAAAAGAGCTTATGTCTAACTTGGGACTCTTATCGACAAAATAGAAGAAAAATGTTTACGAAAGCTTTAAACTCCAAGACCTATCCATTTACCATGTTAAGTTCAAATAAGAAGGACTACTTTTGAGAAGAATAAATGGTTTAGGACAAAAACTGTGAATTCTACACGAGTAAATATTTGTTATGACATCGAAAATGATTATTTGACCTTGAACCAAGGTCACGGATAAAAGATAAGTATTGGAGGATATTCTCATCAAGATTGATCTGATCAAAGCTCAATATTTTATAAACAAAAATCTTTTATGACATTGAAATCGAACAAATGACCTTGGGTCAAGGTGAAAGGGCTTGATGCAAGGAATAGTTGCATTATGCTTGAATTCTTTAGGTCAAACAGTCTATGTTTTATAGGCACCGTTTGCTGTTTGCTGTGACCTTGAGAATGAGAATTTGACCTGGGGTCGAGATCAACGTGAAAGAACGATTACATGTATGAAGTTTGAGCTTTGAAGGTCAAACAGTCTTTATTCTAAAAGCAAAAGTTTGTTGTGACCTTGAGAATGGGAATTTGACCTTGAAACTAGGTCAACATTAAATGACTACCTATAAGTAACTTACCATCCAGGTCTCAACTCGAAATCTCAAAAACTGAAGAAATTGGCACTGTGTCAATTTAAAGTTCCAATTTCAACTCGGAATATTCCGGAATCCGTAAATATTTTATCGAACATGTAAGTGTATAAAACTTTGAAAACTTTCCAAAGAACAAATATCGTTCAAATCGTACGTTTAGTTTAGGAGTTTTAAGAGTTGAAAGATTTGACCTTCGATGACCTATTGCGGGGCATATGTGAACTTTTCGACAAGAAAAAAAATTCAATTGGATATTTATAATCTCTTTCACATGGTTCTATTCATTTTATCATATGATGAGGAGCTTGTTTGTAAAGTGTTCGGAACGATAGGCAAGTGGAAATAATGATAAGGATAATAATAAATATAAAGAAAAGACAATACAATAACAGAGAAAATTCGACGGAAGCCGATTAGTGCCAACCTAAGTGAAATTTTTTAGTCGTAATTACGACTTAGTATGTCATAGATACATAGTTACATAGACGATACGTAGACGATGTGTTGTACATCAATAATCCAAAATTCGCGGATTACCTGAGCAGTATCTATCCTTCAGAGCTTGAAGTCAAAGAAACTACAGAGACAAATAATTCAGCATCCTATTTGGACATAATGTTGTACTACGACACTGATGGTCACATGAACACCTCACTCTATGACAAACGTGAAGACTTCAATTTCAGCATTACAAACTTTCCTTTTCTGAGTAGCAACATCGCTTCATCGCCTGCTTATGGCGTGTTCATATCTCAGTTAATACGCTATGCCAGATCAAGTTCTAAATTTACGGATTTTGTTCTGAAAGCTAGGCGTCTTTCAGATATGCTTCTCAGTCAGGGATATATTTGTGACCGACTTACTTCGTCACTGAGGAAGTTCTAAGGTCGATATGGGGAACTCGTCATACACTATGATGTCCCACTCTCAAGAATGGTGGATGATATTCTGTCATAGACCATTTGAGCCATCCAACCAAAGATTGTACTCTAGGTCTTCCGAAATGGAAGTTACCGGATGTGACAGTTCTACCGAATTGAAGCGACGGGTGTTGCATGCAAGCAGGAGATACTTACTCTTCCTGGACACCTGGTCTTATTTCCATATCGGGAGTTCGCTTCTTTTCATGTGGTGGAGGTTTTTGTTTGCTTGCTTTGGTTCCTGTTTTATCCTCATTTTATATGCCTTCGGTTTCTGATTTTCTGAATTATCAATTTTGTGCTGTATGCGGGGATATGGTCATTATCCATATTTGTCAATAGTTATCTCGTAATTACGACGTACTATGTCGAAATTACGACTTAACTATGTCGTAATTACGACTTAGCTATGTCGTTATTTCGACTAAACTATGTCGTACTTACGACTTGGTTATCTCGTAATTACGACTTGGTTTATTATTATTTCCACTATGACGAACATGTTAAGTTTGATTGAATTCTATATCGCAGCTAGGGAGATCTTAAGAACTTTATGCCATGGAAAGCAGGAGGCCCAAGTTGGCCTATATCGCTAAACCCTATTGACCTTGTTTAAGAAGAAAAAGGAAGAAGATAATGATTATTCAAGGGAATGACCTATTCACCCCCCATCTTACAAAAATCATGAAAACTTAAAAAAAAACTTAATCTCTGTAAAAGCATCGTATGAATATACAGCTATTAAGTGAAAAGAGTTCACTTATATGATATTCAATATTGATAATTTTGGAAAACATTAAAAAGACGTAAAAATACGTCACAAATCTACTTCAGAGGAAATTATATTAAGTCGTAATTACAACAAAATTAAATTGAATAACGACACACTAAGTCGTAATTACGAGATAAATAAGTCGTAATTACGACAAACTTAGTCGTAACAACGAGATAACCAAGTCGAAATTACGAGATAATGAAGTCGCAATTACGAGATAACTCAGTCGTAATAACGAGATAAGTCACTCGTAATAACGAGATAACTCACTCGTAGTTACGAGATAACCCAGTCGTAATTACGACGTACTCAGTCGTAATTACGACATACTTACTCGTAATTACGAGATAAATTAGTCATAATTACTACATACTAAGTCGTAATTACGAGATAACTAAGTCGTAATTACGAGATAACTAAGTCGTAATTACGAGATAACTAAGTCGTAACTACGAGATAACAAAGTCTTAATTACGAGATAACTAAGTCGTAGTTACGACATACTAAGTCGTAACTACGAGATAACTAAGTCGTATTTACGAGATAGCTAATTCGTAATTACGAGATAAGGAAGTCTTAATTTGAATAATAATAGGAATAAAGAAAAGACAATACAATAATAATAATAATAATAATAATAATAATAATAATTCTTTATTTAAAGAAGGTAACTCTTTTAGTCAAAGACTATTCTTCCAAGAGGCCTTCCATATCACACAACAATATATACAATATAATAATACAAAGTGAGACAGAGTTTGAGCATAAAATCAAACATGTTTAATTAAACACAACATTAAAATATGTAATTGTATAGTTATCGCTTTGAAACTATATACTTATGTAGGTTATGCTTGAATCTTCCGAGGGTAGAGGCCAGTCTAATGTTCATGGGGAGATTATTCCATATAATTGCTCCAGAAAACTGAAAAGATTTTTTGAAAAGCTCGTTATTGTGTTTCGGAATAGACATTTGCTGATTTGACGAGGACCGCAAGTCATACGAAGACGACTGAAATTTAAACATATCTGTTATGTATTCTGGGCACATATTATTTATAGCTTTGTACAGAAGAATACCCTTATTGAACTCGACCCTTTCGAAAACAGTCAGCCAACCCAATTCAGTAAAGAGTGGTAGCGACGGCGCGTCAGGTGGCGCATCCAGAATAATACGTGCGGCGCATTTTTGCAATTTGTGGATTCTTTCCATATGAATTTTGGATGCATTTCCCCAAATTGTTAAACAATAGTCTATGCATGGGAGAATATACGCGTTATAGTAAAGTTTTCTGTACGAAAGAGGAAGGTATCGCTTTATTTTTCTTAATAAGGCAATTTTTGATGTAATAGATCGACATACATGGTCAACATGTTTATTGAATTGTAAGGAAGGGTCTATATGAACTCCCAGTAACTTCTCACAGTCAATGTGTTCGAGTGTGTTTCCATTGACATCAATCGCTAATGCATTTGGTTGTAGCTTTGAAAGTTTTTGAGAAGTAGCAATCACCATACATTTAGTTTTGTTTTCATTAACGATCATACCATTTTCCCGGCACCATTTGTTTACATTATCAACATCCGAGGAAAGTGGCAACTTGACGAAGTCTACAGAAGGTGCTGACTTATGTAGAGTTGCATCATCAGCAAACAGACTCAAACTGGATGATTTGACGTGGAGGGGCAAGTCATTAATATAAATAAGAAACAAGAGTGGACCAAGTACCGATCCCTGTGGGACGCCACATGAAATTGCTTTGAGTTGAGAGTGTGTATTACCCATTTGAACGCTCTGAAATCTTTTGTCTAAATATGAGGAAATCCACTTTATAGCCGAGCTATGGAAATTATAACATTTAAGCTTGTCAATTAGTATATTGTGATTGACCAGGTCAAATGCTTTCCTAAAGTCGAGAAAAGAAACACCCGTAATGTTACCATTGTCCATTTCCTCGAGCCAAGTATCAACTAACTTTGTCAGTGCAGTTTGACAAGAATGAAATTGCCGAAACCCAGATTGTTCTACATGTAGTAATTCAAACGCAGACAAATAATTATGAATTTGAGATGCAACATGACGCTCGTAAATTTTGGACAACGTTGGTAAAATTGAGATTGGTCGATAGTTTCCGGGGTCAGACTTGTCACCCTTTTTGTATATCGGGATGACCTTAGCAATTTTAAGTTTATCTGGAAAGAATCCACGTGTAATACTTTGATTTATCATGTGTGCCACGCATTTGCTTATTACCGGTGCGGTCAACTTTAATAACCGTGGTCCCAGACAGTCCACACCGGACGACATTTTGATATTTAGTTTTTGAAGCATATTAAAAACGTCCGTCTCATCGATTGGCTGAATGCAAAATTCAGTTGAAGAATTGAGCTTGGATTGCGTGAATTGATTCAATGTACGCAAGGTCTCACTGTAATCTGCATTGTCTGACAAGAGGGCATTTGACAGATTTACAAAGTAATCATTGAACATATTGACTATGTCTAAATTATTAGTGGCAGTATGGTCATCGACAGTTAACATAGAAGGTGACGAGTGGTCTGCCTTAGGTCGCAGCTCATTGATATACTTCCATATATCTTTTGAGTTTTTGTTTTCGTCGATTGCAGATTTGTAATATTTCTCTTTCGCGGAGTTTATTAACGCAGTAACTTTATTGCGCCAATACTTGAATTTAATAGGGTCTTTCTTTTTGTGGTAGAAATCACGAGCGTGTCTCGCTTCTTTAATTTCAGGTGTCATTCAAGACGGATTTAATTGGCACTTTACCCTCTTATTTTTAATTTTCGCATGTTTATTTACGACACCAAAGAATAACGAGTAAAATGCTGCTACTACTTCATCGGGATCATATATTTGTTCTATTTCATCAAAGTTGACTTCAAGCATGTCACTTATAAAAACATTTACATCAACGTGTTTAAAATCGCGATATTGTACTTCAATATGTTTGTTCTTCTTAATAGATTAATGACAGCGATATGTAAAACAAACAGGATAGTGATCAGATAATGCAATGATAGGGACATTAATTTCGCATATGTTTTCCGGTTTGTTCGTGTACACATGATCTATTAACGTGGCACTTTTCACAGTTACGCGAGTTGGGGCTGTAATAATTTGGGACATATGGAATTCTTCTAATACATTAATCCAAAACTGCGGGGGCTGCGTTACGTAATCAATATTGAAGTCCCCGGCCAGGATCACCTCGGTGTCAACACAGAGGGAGGCATTCCGGACCTCTTTAGTGAGACTATCAACCCAACATGTGGGAGCGGACGGCGGGCGGTAAGCCGAACAAAGAAATATCGATTTACTACCTGGTACGAGAAGTTCTATCCAAATTGACTCGATAGATCCTTCTTCTAAATCACGCCGACGTTTATATGACAGTTGATTTGAAATATACATTAGAATACCACCATCTGACCTACCATCATCCCTGTCCCTCCTTTCAAATGTAAAACCATCAATAGACAATTCATTATCATCAATATGGTCATTTAAAAAGGTTTCACAGAGGCCGAGAATGTTTACCGATCTATGCTCATTTAAAAGTAATCGTATTTCATCTAGTTTTGGTAATAAATGGCACACATTTAAATTTCCTATACGTAATCCTTTCTTAATTAGGCCAAAAGAACTTAAGTCATTCGAGTACTGTATATTAGATGGTAATTTATCGACAGCTTTAGTTTCTTCAGCATTTGCAATTTCATTTGGTGTATTGTCGCTATTATTTTGCAAAGTACATTCAGCTGTAACATTTAAAGATCGGTCAACATTACTTGACATGATGATTTCATTGGTATTATTTACATTTATTTCATTACTAGTTCTTATATTTGAACAGCAGACTTTTGAGGATTCATTTCCTTGATGCCTAACAGTATCGTTTACATAATTTGACATAGGGCTTTTAGGGGCAGACCTTTTAAAATAAGCCATACGTGTAGAGCGAGGTTCATTAAGTACATATGATACAGGTAAACAAATGCAGATAAATTCATTACAATCACAACATATTTCACTTAGAAGTGAAAAAGTGTTTCGTGAACGCCGATTTTCGGCATACTCTTCTTTGCCGTATTCCTAATTATATAGACTGCAGTATTTCTGTTTATGCCCAAGGTGGCCGCATAACCAGCATTTAACTTCGTTGCCATGGCGACAGTTTCGCGAGATGTGACCTTCTTCGCCGCAGAAGTAACACCAGTCGGACTTAGTAGTATTCATGATGTCACCGTCGGATATCATAATCGGCACATACTAATTGTACATCTTAACTAACACTGATGTACCTTTCATTGACAAATGAAGGCGATCCGAGCGATACAAATCCGATTCGATGTCGTAGATTTTCTCGTTACTTGGAATCACTTCAGCTCCATATTCCCTGGCAACATATTGAATGATGTCATTTACTTCCGACACGTCCACGTTCGCTCGCGGCAGCACTGTTGATAAATACACATTTGCGCGAGGGGAACGTCGTTTCACATCATTTATAATCTCAGCAAAATCATTCTCAATTGCCTCAATATCTCTCGCCGGAATCCCTTTCCCCGAATCAACATCATTGCCACCGGCTTGTACAATCACATTTTCTACGTCACGTAGATCCATAGTTTGAAGACGGTGTCGAATCGTTGGTAGTCTGGCTCCTCTATTGGTTCGAACATACACTTCTGGCTTAAGGTGTCGTTTCTGGATACCCTGTATCAGCGAGCTGCCAATGATAACTGTTGAGTACTTCCCATTTCTTTTCGTTTTTTGATATTTATGTGTTGGCGTTTGATCTCTAATTTCAGTTTGATGCGTTTCCGTCCCTGTACGTACGTCCTGGTTAGACATAGTGATGCGAGTGTCGTTCGTTTTTGGGGTTGTACTACTCACATGTCCTTTGATTTTACTCTTATCTTGATTATTTGACTTTTTGGCATGTTTTGCAGTTGTTTTAGCACTGCCGGATTTGCTGTCGTTTATCCCATTTTCCTTTAACCCATCTGATGTACACTTTTTCTCTAGTTCCATCTTGTTAATTTTCTCTTTGAGCATTTTTATTTCCTCTATGAGAAGAGTTACTTTTTCACAAAGGCCGTCTAGTCGAGAAATGGGGACATACCTTTCCACTTTCGGTGTGGAAGACATGGGCATCTGTAATGTCGCGAAACTTGTATACAGCTCTGTACTGTATTCCTCTTCGGGCCCTTGATTTGCTCCTTCCATGTAATGTGCGGTCGGGCTGCGTTCCACTGGTACAGAGTCTGAAACCGTTTTAGGGATCGTAGACATATCCATATTTCCTGGATTATGTTCTGAGAATCTATCATCCGTTACATCAATTATGCTAAGGTAACGTTCACAGAACATTTTCGTCCAGTCGGCATACCCACTTCCCTGTACGTGTATGAGACATGTTGATTCATAAAGTGTTACAGTGACGGCCTTGTCCTTACTTTTGTGTATTGCACCATTCTGTTTATCAGTTTTCACAAACTTTAGACTGTCCGAAATATATTGATTGACCTTGACATAGTCCTCGGGCAGAAATGAGAGGGAGTCGCCGTGAGTATTGTGTTTCACCTGTAAACGTAAACGGCTACCGGCGAACACATTTTCATCCACGTCCTGTGCATAATTTACCGAAGATTCCACAGTTTCACCATTGTTACATTGAGAATTTAAATCCATTGAAAATGTGGATCGAAATAATCTGGAATTTACATTTTCATCTGACTCCATAGTAAAGATATTGTTATATAAATCACAGTATTATCATCCTTTACCGGAGCGACCTTTAGACACGTCTTATCACCTCCGCAGTCACGACGGATGCGGTTTGGTTGTATAAAGTTCGGTAAAGAATATATGTACAGTATCGGAGATCCATTATGATATGATGTAGATTCACAAAGTATTTTTGTTAACTTTAAACACAGTGAAAAATAACAGAAAGGATTCCGACGGAATAGTCGGAATCTTGAATGAAGAAAAGACAATGCAATAACAGAAAGGATTCCGACGCAAAAGTCGGAATTTTTGAGAACTAAATATCAAATAGTATGGACTAATGGTCAATTACAGCTGCCGATATTCTAGTGCATAACATTCTATTTCCTTCTTTTTTACAGAGAAATAAATGAAAGGAATAGGTAAGTTTCTACAGATAATAAGAGTGTACTCTGCAGTCGGCATCAAAAGAAAAGTAATTAAAATGAAAAAGGAAATAACAAAGAAATGACTTCTTTTGGTGCAAAGGTGTTATGCATGAAGTAACAGTGAACCCCAAATTGAGACCAGATCATGTTACCGGGCCTTGGAGAGTAAGCATCACCTGAGAACAAACATATCTGTATATACATTGTTTAATTATGTAAAACAACACAAACTCAGATTTAATGGATCTATTTGTATATAACTAGTTAAGGGGCATAGACAAAAGTTTACCGGTCATATTGGATTTGATGTGAAGCATTCTTGAATAGTTGATACTTCATTTTTAACCACTTGAACTTAGTGCACCGACCTGCGTAATGGCACAGGTCTGCAGAATTCATGATTAGTACTATAACCTACCTTAAACGTTACTAAGATCATATACAAACATTTGTTCTCCAAATTTGGTAATACTTTCTCATAATGCCGGACATAATTATTTTACACGTGGGGGGCTAGTAGAAATATCAACATAGAAAGGAATCCAGGGGCGGATCCTCGGATTATTACACATTTGTAATTTGTCACCAATAATTTACAAGACTATCCCACTTTACTAACATATACCATGTAAATTAAAATTATCAATAAATGAATCGCAAACAGTCGAAATTCAATTGAATAATCCAAGAATTTTTTTCTCATTTTTTCTACTCACTTTGAGGCGAATAAGCACGTGAAAATGGCTTCCAGTAAAACTCGTGTTCGAAAGGACCTGTAATAGTACTGTATACACAAGCTTTATGAGAGTATTTCACAGTTCACACAAAAAGGACAAATGTTTGTAGACATAGAATCATTGTAATGTTTACGGTAAGTTATAGTAATATTCATAAATTCATACAGCTATATTGCTTCAACATCTACTAGTTTTATAGACTTTAGTTGATTATATAGCTTTGCTTATATCTTCTTGTTTTATGCCCTTCTTCTTTCTATTCTTCATGCTTATTTTCTCTACCTTACCATGCTTACTTTCTCTCTATTTCTTTCACGCTTCCATTTCTAAATGCATCCATTTATACTGTATTCATGTATACCCAGTGACATGTTTAAATATATTGCAATCAAAATGAATAACAGAACACAAATAATTTTAAATCTAAACCCTTATGGTTGACATAATATCTGTAAATTGTCAAGGTCTAGGTAACCATAACAAGAGAAAGGATGTGTTTCAATATCTAAGATCATTTCATGCCAATCTATATTGTTTACAAGGCACCCATTTTACAAAAGAATCAGAGAAAATCATCCGATCTGAATGGGGGTTTGACTGTGTGTTTGCCTCACATGCATCAAATTCACGGGGGGGGGGTTGCAATTATGTTTGATAATAATTTTGAGTATAAATTAAAAAAACAAAAAAGTGATCCAGAGGGAAATTATCTAATTTTGGACTTACAAATAAGCGATAAGAATTTTACTGTCTGCAATATCTGTGGACCAAACTCTGATTCGCCACGCTTTTACGATAAAATTTTTGATGAAATATTAGAATGTGGTAATGAGAATATGATTTTGTGTGGTGATTTTAATTTGGTACAAAATCCAGAACTTGACTACTATAATTATGTTAATATCAATAACCCTAGAGCCAGACAAAAAGTAATTAGTATAAAAGAAGAATTAGGTTTAATCGATCCGTTTAGAGAAATACACAATGATGAGAGAAGATATACCTAGCGCAAGAAAACTCCTCTAAAACAGGCAAGGCTAGATTTTTTTCTAATGACAGAAATATTATCTAACAATATTATATCTTGCTCGAATGAAAATAGTTACAGGTCAGACCATTCACCAATACGACTCAAATTAAAATTCAGTGATTTCAAAAAGGGTAAAGGACTGTGGAAACTAAATAACTCCCTGCTTTATGATAAAACATATATAGATGAAATCAATAAGAAAATAAATGAAATAATTATCCAATATGCAGTCCCACTGTATAATTTTGAAAATATAGACTCAATTCCAAAAGATTCAATTCAGTTAACAATAAGCGATCAACGTTTTCTTGAAACTTTACTTATGGAAATCCGTGGAAAATCTATTTCATATCCTTCATTTAAAAAGAAAACAAATAACATGTTAGAGAATGATTTAAAGGAGGAAATTAAAGAATTAGAGAAGAATACTGATAACTATAACATAGAAGAGATAGAAATTAAAAAGCTTGAACTAGAGAACATAAGAAGTAAAAAGTTAGAAGGTTCTATGATAAGATCAAGGGCTCAATGGATAAATGAAGGGGAAAAACCAACAAAGTACTTTTTAGGCCTAGAGTCAAGAAATTTCACAAATAAAATAATTCCGAGATTAAAAAAAAAACAATGGTGAGATAATTACTGACCAAAATGATATCTTAAATGAAACAAAGTCTTTTTACGAAAACCTATATATGGAAAGACAGGATTTACAGTCTATTGATCTTCAGACTTGTTTTGAAAACATCGATACACCTAAGCTTACTTCACAAGAAAGGGATAATGCAAATGGTATATTAACCTATGAAGAAGTTTTGGCAGCTCTGAAAAATATGAAACCTAATAAAAGTCCGGGATCAGATGGCTTCAGTGTTGAATTTTTTAAGGTGTTTTGGAACAGGTTAGGTCATTTTATAGTTCGATCTCTTAATGATGGATATGGTAAGGGGGAATTGTCTAGTTCACAAAGGGAGGGAATAATGTTGTGGGTCATGTATTATTTTAGTTTTACTTTATGTATAGGTACACATGTACTTAGTCATGTTATATTATGATTTCATAATAATTCTTTCTAGATTTTACTATGTCATGTTTATTTCATTAGAGAATATTCCAGTATGTTCTTTGTTACATCATTATCATCACATGACTGTGATTTCTAGAATTTACTCTATTGTTAATCAGTTGTAATGAGTCATTGTTCTAGAAGCTTCTGGTAAATTCATTGGTATTAAGTATAAATACCTCCGAGTGACTGTGTTGAGGGGGCATTCGTACACATTCGTAGACACGATTCATTCATCTATTTTGATATACTGGGACACTTTACTTGTTGAGACTTTAATCCATTTAACAACGTTTGGACACCGATCTTTCGAGAACGTTTGTGATTACCGGAAACCATACATTCGATAGACTTTGTGGACCGTAACGGACACTTTGATCCGGACATTGTATTGTAAGTTGTAATCATTTCAAATATATATATTTTGTACATAATTAAACTTGTAAATTTATATTCTGTCTTTGTCTGATTTTTGCTGGCGTTTTGGGGTATTCTGACCCATAACAGAATTGGGGGCTCGTCCGGGATCGTAATCTCTGCATATTTGCACTTTACATAAAGTTCGGTTTTTTAAGGGAAAATTTTTTGTAGTAAAACTTTTGCCAGCAGAAATCAATCATGGTATTTTCGGTCACTGAATTTTTGAAATCGCCGACTGTACAAGAGTTCGAATCATTGAAGAAAGATGATTTGATTGGTTTAGGTCTTCACTTGAAGATAGATGTAAAATCTTCTATGAGAAAACCAGAAATTAGAAATATTGTGGCTAAAGAGCTTTTAGCTAAGGAAATCTTTTCGTCATACAATATTCCTGTTGAACCTGTTTCAAGCGAAACAAAAATGTCGAAATTTGAGTTTGAATTAGAGAAAATGAAAATACAATTACAATTTGAAAAAAGAAGAAAAAGAAAGAGAGAAACAGGAACGTATGCACGAGAAAGAACTCCAGTTTGAGTTAGAAAAGTTAAAGTTAGGGAAAAGCACTAAGGAAAATCCTGTTCCTTCGCCTGTCAAGTCTGAATTCGACGCCGCCAAAAACATCCGATTAGTACCAAAATTTCAAGAAAAGTGCGTGGACAAATATTTTCCACATTTTGAGAAAATCGCGGCCAATCTGAAGTGGCCACGCGATTTTTGGCCAACTTTGTTACAAAGCGTACTTATTGGCAAAGCGGCTGAAGTGTACTCGGCGCTCAGTATTGCTGAGAGTTCAGACTATGACAAGGTCAAGGACACGATTTTGAGAGCATATCAGTTAGTACCTGAGGCGTACAGACAAAAGTTTAGACAGTACAAAAAGTTTGAAAATCAAACATATGTTGAATTTGCTCGAGAAAAAGAAGACTTATTTGATCAGTGGTTTCGATCTGAGAAAATTCCCAATTCATTTGACAATTTGCGTCAAATCATTCTGATAGAAGAGTTCAAAGAGTGTGTACATCAAGATTTAAGAACTCATTTGAAAGACAAAAATGTTAAAACTCTTGAAGAAGCCGTTGTTTTGTCTGATACGTATGCTCTCACTCATAAGAAAAATTTTGTGTCAAAAACTCAATCTAGCGATAGCGCAAAACCTTCAGATTTTCCAAAGAAAAATTTACAAGAGTCTCAGTCGTCCATTAGTTCCCAGTCACCATCTCAAGGTGGTTCTACGTCCGGACCTAGGTCCGAGCGTTCTGAGGCATCCCCAGGAGTGGGGTCGCTTCCTACATGCAATTATTGTAAGAAAAAAGGTCATGTTATAGGTGAGTGTTTGAAGCTAAAGAAGAAAAAAGAACTTAAGTCACAGGCCTGTGCGTCTGTTAGAAATGATAGAAAAGCCTTAGATTCGATTTGTTCTGACACTCCTGAGATTCAGGGTTCTAAGTCCAGTTCTGATGATTTTGTGGAGGATCATTATAAGCCCTTTTTGTCACAGGGATTTGTTTCACTCAGTGATTCTAGCGAAGCGTAGCCTGTTCAGATTTTGAGAGATACTGGTGCTGCCCAGACTTTATTGTTAGAGGGTTAATTGCCTTTGTCTGAGCACACTTTTACTGGTAGGTCAGTTTTATTACAGGGTGTGGAGCTAGGCGTCATTGATGTTCCCCTTCATAAAATTTATTTGAAGTCAGACTTAATTACTGGACCTGTTATCGTAGGTGTTCGACCTACTCTTCCCGTTCAAGGCGTTTCCTTGTGTCTTGGCAACGATTTAGCTGGCGGCAAAGTTGTAGCCGATCCGATTGTTTGTGAGAAAATCACGTCCGATGTCGTGTCCGATGATGAAGACGACGACTTGTACCCAGCCTGCGCAGTTACCAGGGCGATGGCCAGGAAAAGACTGAAAGAGGCTGAGCGTACTCCTGCACTTAACGAGGACCATCCCTCCGAAATTATATACCTTTCTGACACATTCATGTCTACCATTGATGACAACGTAACTGAGACGTCAGTACCACTTCATGTTGACAAGTCTCCGACAGTACCTAGTGATGATTCCCATCCGCCATTAGACAGAGATACAGATGCCTTAAGCCGTGAGCAGCTCCTCTCCGAGCAAACTAAAGATCCGGAGATTATCCGACTAAGCAAGAGGGCCCTTCCCCGAGAAGAAGCGGACAAAGTCGGAGAGTGCTTCTATATACAAGATGGCATCCTCATTCGGAAATGGAGACCACCCGATGCACCCCCTAATGAAGTGTGGCGGGTCGTTCACCAGATAGTGGTTCCAGTAGCGTATCGCGGGGACATCATAAGTTTAGCTCACGACACACCCATGGCAGGTCATTTAGGTGTCAATAAGACTTATAATAGGATTTTAAGTCACTTTTACTGGCCTAAGTTGAGAAAAGATGTGTCTGAGTTTTGTAAGTCTTGTCATAGTTGTCAGATGGTAGGTAAACCCGATCAAGTTATACCACCTGCTCCCCTCCAACCCATTCCAGCCTTTGAGGAACCTTTTAGTAGGGTGTTAGTTGATTGTGTAGGTCCTTTGCCTAGGACTAGGTCAGGTAATCAGTACTTACTGACAATTATGTGTACTTCGACTAGGTTTCCTGAAGCCATACCTCTTAGGAATATTAAGGCAAAGACCATAGTTAAGGCCCTTACAAAGTTTTTCAGTTTCGTAGGTGCTCCCAAGGCTATTCAGTCAGATCAGGGTTCGAATTTTATGTCAGGATCCGATTGTTTCAGCAGGTTATGCATCAGCTAGGTATCAGGCAGTATAAGTCTTCTGCGTACCATCTTGAGTCCCAGGGGGCACTTGAACGCTTTCATCAAACCCTTAAAACTATGATGAAAACATATTGTCACCAGTATGAAAAAGACTGGGATGAAGGGGTTCACCTCGTGTTGTTTGCGGCACGAGAAGCGGTTCAGGAGTCCCTGGGGTTCAGTCCCTTTGAGCTAGTTTTTGGGCTTACGGTCAGGGGGCCATTGAAGTTATTGAAGGAAAAATGGTTGACTGAGACTAGCGATTTGAATCTCTTAGACTACGTGTCTAATTTCAAAGAGAAATTATATAAGGCTTGCAAATTAGCTCAAGAAAATCTCAAAACATCACAAATGAAAATGAAAACATGGTATGACAAAGATGCTAGAAACAGAGTTTTTAAACCAGGCGATAAAGTTCTTGTCTTTTTGCCTATCCCTGGTCATCCTTCGGTCCTTATGAGATTGAGAGTAAAATTAGTGATGTTAACTATGTGGTTAAGACACCAGGTCGGCGAAAAGAAAAAAGAGTGTGTCATGTAAACATGTTGAAAGAGTATTTTGATAGAAGTGACCGAAATTTTGTAAAACCAGTTTCCACTTTGGCCAATGTAAATTCATTAGAAAATTGTGTTGAACCTGAATGTAATGAAGAGACTGTCGAAAAAGACTTCGCTCAAAGTGTCCGTTTGAGGAATTCTGAAATTCTAACAAATCCGGAAGTGAAACTCGGACATCTGACCGTGCATCAAAAAGAGGAAGTGCACCAATTAATGCGGGAATATACGACCATCTTTCCGGACGTTCCAAAAAAAAAAGACGAATGCATCTCATCATGACGTCATTGTGGGCGATACGTCACCTATCAAACAGCATCCCTATCGGTTAAACCCGATAAAGCTTCAATACATGCGGAAAGAAATTCAATACATGCTTGAAAATGACATTATTGAACCCAGCAATAGTGATTGGAGTTCCCCATGTATTCTGGTTCCGAAGCCAGACGGAACTTACCGATTGTGTACGGACTTTAGAAAAGTCAATTCAGTCACCAAAACTGACTCTTAACCGATCCAACGAATCGATGACTGTATCGATAAAATTGGCAGTGCAAAATTTGTCAGTAAATTTGACTTGCTTAAAGGCTATTGGCAGGTCCCGCTTACCGAGAGAGCCAGAGAAATATCGGCATTTGCGACTCCAGATGGCTATACCAATATAAAGTAATGCCCTTTGGTATGAAAAACGCACCAGCCACATTCCAGAGGATGATTCATTCGCTCCTAAATCATCTCGAAGGATGCGAGGCGTACATCGATGACGTCATCATCTACAGCGACACCTGGGATGATCATCTCCGAATCATGCGTTCTTTCTTCGACATACTGGCGAAAGCAAACCTCACAGTGAACCTTGCGAAAACTGAATTTTGTCATGCGACTGTAGAGTATTTGGGTCACAAAGTATGTCAAGGTTTTTTACTCCTATCATGGCCAAGGTGGAAGCTATTTCAAAGTTCCCGATTCCTACCAATAAGAAAGAGATAATGAGATTCTTGGGAATGGCAGGATTTTACAGAAAATTTTGTCCAAATTTCTCGTCAGTTGTTGGTCTACTTACCAATCTGTTACAAAAGAGAGTGAATTTTGCATGGACCAATGACTGTGACGAATCTTTTAAGAAAATCAAATGTGTTCTTATGAATAGTCCTGTCCTGTCAGCTCCAAATTTTGATAAGCAATTTAAGCTTACTGTTGATGCTAGTGACGTAGGAATCGGGGCTGCTTTGTTTCAAGAAAATGATGATGGTGTAGATAGAGTTGTTTGTTATTTTTCAAAGAAATTGACAAAATGTCAAAAGAATTACTCTACTATTGAAAAAGAGTGTCTTGCATTATTGTTAGCTTTACAACATTTTGATGTTTATTTGAATGTTACTTTACATCCCATTCTTGTGTTTACTGACCAAAACCCTCTCACATTTTTGCACAAAATGTCAAACAAGAATCAAAGACTTACAAGGTGGAGTTTATTGTTGCAAGAGTACAATATCATTATTCACCATATCAAGGGCAAAGACAATGTGATTGCAGATGCACTATCGAGAGTTTCATGAGTGATTATTGCAGAATTTACCACCTAAGTTTTCATTGACATTCAAACTTTTTTTTAAGGGGGGAGGTGTTGTGGGTCATGTATTATTTTAGTTTTACTTTATGTATAGGTACACATGTACTTAGTCATGTTATATTATGATTTCATAATAATTCTTTCTAGATTTTACTATGTCATGTTTATTTCATTAGAGAATATTCCAGTATGTTCTTTGTTACATCATTATCATCACATGACTGTGATTTCTAGAATTTACTCTATTGTTGATCAGTTGTAATGAGTCATTGTTCTAGAAGTTTCTGGTAAATTCATTGGTATTAAGTATAAATACCTCCGAGTGACTGTGTTGAGGGGGCATTCGTACACATTCGTAGACACGATTCATTCATCTATTTTGATATACTGGGACACTTTATTTGTTGAGACTTTAATCCATTTAACAACGTTTGGACACCGATCTTTCGAGAACGTTTGTGATTACCGGAAACCATACATTCGATAGACTTTGTGGACCGTAACGGACACTTTGATCCGGACATTGTATTGTAAGTTGTAATCATTTCAAATATATATATTTTGTACATAATTAAACTTGTAAATTTATATTCTGTCTTCGTCTGATTTTTCCTGGCGTTTTGGGGTATTCTGACCCATAACAGAATTGGGGGCTCGTCCGGGATCGTAATCTCTGCATATTTACACTTTACATAAAGTTCGGTTTTTTAAGGGAAAATTTTTTGTAGTAAAACTTTTGCCAGCAGAAATCAATCATGGTATTTTCGGTCACTGAATTTTTGAAATCGCCGACTGTACAAGAGTTCGAATCATTGAAGAAAGATGATTTGATTGGTTTAGGTCTTCACTTGAAGATAGATGTAAAATCTTCTATGAGAAAACCAGAAATTAGAAATATTGTGGCTAAAGAGCTTTTAGCTAAGGAAATCTTTTCGTCATACAATATTCCTGTTGAACCTGTTTCAAGCGAAACCAAAATGTCAAAATTTGAGTTTGAATTAGAGAAAATGAAAATACAATTACAATTTGAAAAAAGAAGAAAAAGAAAGAGAGAAACAGGAACGTATGCACGAGAAAGAACTCCAGTTTGAGTTAGAAAAGTTAAAGTTAGGGAAAAGCACTAAGGAAAATCCTGTTCCTTCGCCTGTCAAGTCTGAATTCGACGCCGCCAAAAACATCCGATTAGTACCAAAATTTCAAGAAAAGTCCGTGGACAAATATTTTCCACATTTTGAGAAAATCGCGGCCAATCTGAAGTGGCCTCGCGATTTTTGGCCAACTTTGTTACAAAGCGTACTTATTGGCAAAGCGGCTGAAGTGTACTCGGCGCTCAGTATTGCTGAGAGTTCAGACTATGACAAGGTCAAGGACACGATTTTGAGAGCATATCAGTTAGTACCTGAGGCATACAGACAAAAGTTTAGAAAGTACAAAATGTTTGAAAATCAAACATATGTTGAATTTGCTCGAGAAAAAGAAGACTTATTTGATCAGTGGTTTCGATCTAAGAAAATTCCCAATTCATTTGACAATTTGCGTCAAATCATTCTGATAGAAGAGTTCAAACAGTGTGTACATCAAGATTTAAGAACTCATTTGGAAGACAAAAATGTTAAAACTCTTGAAAAAGCCGCTGTTTTGTCTGATACGTATGCTCTAACTCATAAAAAAAATTTTGTGTCAAAAACTCAATCTAGCGATAGCGCAAAACCTTCAGATTTTCCAAAGAAAAATTTACAAGAGTCTCAGTCGTCCATTAGTTCCCAGTCACCATCTCAAGGTGGTTCTACGTCCGGACCTAGGTCCGAGCGTTCTGAGGCATCCCCAGGAGTGGGGTCGCTTCCTACATGCAATTATTGTAAGAAAAAAGGTCATGTTATAGGTGAGTGTTTGAAGCTTAAGAAGAAAAAAGAACCTAAGTCACAGGCCTGTGCGTCTGTTAGAAATGATAGGAAAGCCTTAGATTCGATTTGTTCTGACACTCCTGAGATTCAGGGTTCTAAGTCCAGTTCTGATGATTTTGTGGAGGATCATTATAAGCCCTTTTTGTCACAGGGATTTGTTTCACTCAGTGATTCTAGCGAAGCGTAGCCTGTTCAGATTTTGAGAGATACTGGTGCTGCCCAGACTTTATTGTTAGAGGGTTAATTGCCTTTGTCTGAGCACACTTTTACTGGTAGGTCAGTTTTATTACAGGGTGTGGAGCTAGGCGTCATTGATGTTCCCCTTCATAGAATTTATTTGAAGTCAGACTTAATTACTGGACCTGTTATCGTAGGTGTTCGACCTACTCTTCCCGTTCAAGGCGTTTCCTTGTGTCTTGGCAACGATTTAGCTGGCGGCAAAGTTGTAGCCGATCCGATTGTTTGTGAGAAAATCACGTCCGATGTCGTGTCCGATGATGAAGACGACGACTTGTACCCAGCCTGCGCAGTTACCAGGGCGATGGCCAGGAAAAGACTGAAAGAGGCTGAGCGTACTCCTGCACTTAACGAGGACCATCCCTCCGAAAATATATACCTTTCTGACACATTCATGTCTACCATTGATGACAACGTACCTGAGACGTCAGTACCACTTCATGTTGACTAGTCTCCGACAGTACCTAGTGATGATTCCCATCCGCCATTAGACATTGATACAGATGCCTTAAGCCGTGAGCAGCTCCTCTCCGAGCAAACTAAAGATCCGGAGATTATCCGACTAAGCAAGAGGGCCCTTCCCCGAGAAGAAGCGGACAAAGTCGGAGAGTGCTTCTATATACAAGATGGCATCCTCATTCGGAAATGGAGACCACCCGATGCACCCCCTAATGAAGTGTGGCGGGTCGTTCACCAGATAGTGGTTCCAGTAGCGTATCGCGGGGACATCATAAGTTTAGCTCACGACACACCCATGGCAGGTCATTTAGGTGTCAATAAGACTTATAATAGGATTTTAAGTCACTTTTACTGGCCTAAGTTGAGAAAAGATGTGTCTGAGTTTTGTAAGTCTTGTCATAGTTGTCAGATGGTAGGTAAACCCAATCAAGTTATACCACCTGCTCCCCTCCAACCCATTCCAGCCTTTGAGGAACCTTTTAGTAGGGTGTTAGTTGATTGTGTAGGTCCTTTGCCTAGGACTAGGTCAGGTAATCAGTACTTACTGACAATTATGTGTACTTCGACTAGGTTTCCTGAAGCCATACCTCTTAGGAATATTAAGGCAAAGACCATAGTTAAGGCCCTTACAAAGTTTTTCAGTTTCGTAGGTGCTCCCAAGGCTATTCAGTCAGATCAGGGTTCGAATTTTATTTCAGGATTGTTTCAGCAGGTTATGCATGAGCTAGGTATCAGGCAGTATAAGTCTTCTGCGTACCATCCTGAGTCCCAGGGGGCACTTGAACGCTTTCATCAAACCCTTAAAACTATGATGAAAACATATTGTCACCAGTATGAAAAAGACTGGGATGAAGGGGTTCACCTCGTGTTGTTTGCGGCACGAGAAGCGGTTCAGGAGTCCCTGGGGTTCAGTCCCTTTGAGCTAGTTTTTGGGCATACGGTCAGGGGGCCATTGAAGTTATTGAAGGAAAAATGGTTGACTGAGACTAGCGATTTGAATCTCTTAGACTACGTGTCTAATTTCAAAGAGAAATTATATAAGGCTTGCAAATTAGCTCAAGAAAATCTCAAAACATCACAAATGAAAATGAAAACATGGTATGACAAAGATGCTAGAAACAGAGTTTTTAAACCAGGCGATAAAGTTCTTGTCTTTTTGCCTATCCCTGGTCATCCTTCGGTCCTTATGAGATTGAGAGTAAAATTAGTGATGTTAACTATGTGGTTAAGACACCAGGTCGGCGAAAAGAAAAAAGAGCGTGTCATGTTAACATGTTGAAAGAGTATTTTGATAGAAGTGACCGAAATTTTGTAAAACCATTTTCCACTTTGGCCAATGTAAATTCATTAGAAAATTGTGTTGAACCTGAATGTAATGAAGAGACTGTCGAAAAAGACTTCGCTCAAAGTGTCCGTTTGAGGAATTCTGAAATTCTAACAAATCCGGAAGTGAAACTCGGACATCTGACCGTGCATCAAAAAGAGGAAGTGCACCAATTAATGCGGGAATATACGACCATCTTTCCGGACGTTCCAAAAAAAAAAAGACGAATGCATCTCATCATGACGTCATTGTGGGCGATGCGTCACCTATCAAACAGCATCCCTATCAGTTAAACCCGATAAAGCTTCAATACATGCGGAAAGAAATTCAATACATGCTTGAAAATGACATTATTGAACCCAGCAATAGTGATTGGAGTTCCCCATGTATTCTGGTTCCGAAGCCAGACGGAACTTACCGATTGTGTACGGACTTTAGAAAAGTCAATTCAGTCACCAAAACTGACTCTTATCCGATCCAACGAATCGATGACTGTATCGATAAAATTGGCAGTGCAAAATTTGTCAGTAAATTTGACTTGCTTAAAGGCTATTGGCAGGTCCCGCTTACCGAGAGAGCCAGAGAAATATCGGCATTTGCGACTCCAGATGGCTATACCAATATAAAGTAATGCCCTTTGGTATGAAAAACGCACCAGCCATATTCCAGAGGATGATTCATTCGCTCCTAAATCATCTCGAAGGATGCGAGGCGTACATCGATGACGTCATCATCTACAGCGACACCTGGGATGGTCATCTCCGAATCATGCGTACTTTCTTCGACATACTGGCGAAAGCAAACCTCACAGTGAACCTTGCGAAAAGTGAATTTTGTCATGCGACTGTAGAGTATTTGGGTCACAAAGTATGTCAAGGTTTTGTTACTCCTATCATGGCCAAGGTGGAAGCTATTTCAAAGTTCCCGATTCCTACCAATAAGAAAGAGATAATGAGATTCTTGGGAATGGCAGGATTTTACAGAAAATTTTGTCCAAATTTCTCGTCAGTTGTTGGTCTACTTACCAGTCTGTTACAAAAGAGAGTGAATTTTGCATGGACCAATGACTGTGACGAATCTTTTAAGAAAATCAAATGTGTTCTTATGAATAGTCCTGTCCTGTCAGCTCCAAATTTTGATAAGCATTTTAAGCTTACTGTTGATGCTAGTGACGTAGGAATCGGGGTAGCTTTGTTTCAAGAAAATGATGATGGTGTAGATAGAGTTGTTTGTTATTTTTCAAAGAAATTGACAAAATGTCAAAAGAATTACTCTACTATTGAAAAAGAGTGTCTTGCATTATTGTTAGCTTTACAACATTTTGATGTTTATTTGAATGTTACTTTACATCCCATTCTTGTGTTTACTGACCACAACCCTCTCACATTTTTTCACAAAATGTCAAACAAGAATCAAAGACTTACAAGGTGGAGTTTATTGTTGCAAGAGTACAATATCATTATTCACCATATCAAGGGCAAAGACAATGTGATTGCAGATGCACTATCGAGAGTTTCATGAGTGATTATTGCAGAATTTACCACCTAAGTTTTCATTGACATTCAAACTTTTTTTAAGGGGGGAGGTGTTGTGGGTCATGTATTATTTTAGTTTTACTTTATGTATAGGTACACATGTACTTAGTCATGTTATATTATGATTTCATAATAATTCTTTCTAGATTTTACTATGTCATGTTTATTTCATTAGAGAATATTCCAGTATGTTCTTTGTTACATCATTATCATCACATGACTGTGATTTCTAGAATTTACTCTATTGTTAATCAGTTGTAATGAGTCATTGTTCTAGAAGCTTCTGGTTAATTCATTGGTATTAAGTATAAATACCTCCGAGTGACTGTGTTGAGGGGGCATTCGTACACATTCGTAGACACGATTCATTCATCTATTTTGATATACTGGGACACTTTATTTGTTGAGACTTTAATCCATTTAACAACGTTTGGACACCGATCTTTCGAGAACGTTTGTGATTACCGGAAACCATACATTCGATAGACTTTGTGGACCGTAACGGACACTTTGATCCGGACATTGTATTGTAAGTTATAATCATTTCAAATATATATATTTTGTACATAATTAAACTTGTAAATTTATATTCTGTCTTTGTCTGATTTTTGCTGGCGTTTTGGGGTATTCTGACCCATAACAATAATTACTTGTATTCCAAAAGATACCAAGCCTAAACATTTACTTAAAAACGGGAGACCAATAACCTTATTAAATACAGTTTATAAATTAGGATCTAGCGCAATTGCAAATAGACTCAAACCAACACTTAATAAACTTATTAGTAAAGAACAAACTGGTTTTATTACAGGTCGCTATATAGGTAAAAATACACGTTTAATTTATGATATCCTACAATATACTGAAGAACAAAATATTCCTGGCCTTTTATTATTCATAGATTTTGAGAAAGCTTTTGACTCTCTTTCATGGAATTTCATAGATAAAGTTTTGGATTTTTTTGGTTTTGGTCTGTCATTTAAGAAATGGATAAATTTACTGTCTAATAATATAAATTCTAGAATTAATATTAGGGGAAATCTTTCCGACACATTTACACCAGAGAGAGGTTGTAAACAAGGGGATCCAATTTCGGCGTATATTTTTATCCTATGTACAGAGATTCTTGCCTTGAAAATTAAGAGTAATCCTAAAATAAAAGGAATCACTATTGACAGATATGAATTTCGTATATCGCAATATCCTGACGATACCTCCCTTCTTTTAGATGGATCGGAAGAATCTTTATTCGAAGCACTTCTTACTTTAGAATGGTTTGAGAAAATTTCTGGTCTTAGGATAAACTTCATTAAAACACAGGTGATTTGGATTGGAAGTAAAAAAAATACAATGAAGAAAAACTTTGTAGGGGTTGGGGATTAAATTGGGGAAATCATGTATTCACTCTTCTTGGAATTAAATTTGATGTAGACTTATCAAAAATATGTGAAATAAATTATAGGGTTAAAATTCAGAAAATTAAAGCACTAATGAAAATCTGGAATAATAGGATTCTAACCCCAATAGGACGCATATCTGAAATCAAATCTCTATTAATATCACAATTTAATCATTTATTTATTTCCCTTCCCAATCCGGTAACTACTATTACAAATGAACTACAGACATTACTATTTAATTTTCTTTGGAATGGAAAAGTAGACAAAGTACACGGAAGGATTATGGCAAAATTTAATCTTACAATCAGTCAACATACATTTTATACTTAAATGTGGTACAGCAGCTATTGAAAGTAGTTTGAAAAACATTAAAAATAAATTTTGGTTTGATGTATTGAATGCTTGGAAAATGCTTCAAGATAAAAATGATGACTTGGATAATCCAGCATTTATTCCACTTTGGAAAAACAATGACATAAAATTAGGAAACAAAAATATCTTTTTGAAACATTGGATCGATAAAAATGTTACTTTTATTAATGATCTATTACAGAATGACAATGAATTTTACACAATAAATGAATTCAAGAATGTTTTTAATATCAGAACTAATTTTTTGGAATATAATGGAATTATCCTATCTATAAAGAAGTTTTTGAAAAATAACAAATACGGCACAATCTGTAAAGTTAATTGACCCATTTTGCCAAAGTCTATAAAAGTTATATTAAAGAACAAAAAAGGGTCAAAGGATATGTATATAGTCTTATCACATGATACACCCGTTATGCAGTTTCATAAAGCCATTTCATAAATATATGATATGATAACACGTTACATATCGCTCTGCTTGAATGCGATTGGTCAAGTTTGGAACTTAATCACATAAACCTTGACAAATTTGACCTTTCAACTGTTAAATTCAGACCCGGAGTCAATATCAATGATTAAAATTGTTGTTGTTGAATTAATTCTTGCATTAAAATACTATTCAAAATTGAAATACTTTTCTCTTACGCACAGAATATCTATACGATGGGAAAACTACATCTCATGGCGTAGCGGACGACTTCTAGATCACGGCGTGATTCGCCTCTGTAGTTCTCGGAAACATTGATTTCACGTTAGAAATTCACATTTTTGGCAATATCATGTGATAAAAAGAATCTCAAATGAATTTTCATTTCATACGATGTATTACGAAACTCGTTGTGCGTTTTGTATCCCCTCGCCAAGGCTCGGCGATATAAAACTCACAACTCGTTTCATAATACATCGTATGACATGAAAATTCATTTGAGATCCTATATTTATGTAAAAAAAATGTGCTGATATCTTCACAACAAAAATGGAAAAATATTTTTGATGACTTGACTAACAAAGATTTTAAAGATATTTACAAATCCCTTATTTTTATTAAAGATACTAAGCTTAAGTGGTTCCAGTACAGAATAAATTTATCAATTTTAACAACTAATAGAACAGCTTTTAAGATGAAACTTACTGAAAAACCGCTTTGTACATTTTGTGGGGAGGCAGAAGAAAATATAACACACTTATTATGGTATTGTGATAAAGTGCAAAATCTAATATCAAAAGTAAAGGAGCATTTTTCCAGTGAATTGATTTCTTTCAACTTTGATATGAAATACTTCCTTGTAGGCCCATATTATTTGTCAAATTTGGCGCAAAATATCATAATACTAAACACAAAGTTCTATATTTATAAATGTAAGTTTAATAGACAAATACCAACATTCAATGGATGTATCACGTTTCTAAAATTCAATTACAGGATTTATAAACAGCTTAACAAAAGAAGTAATAATTTGGATCTTTTTGATAAATTTTGGGGGAAGTGGAAAACCTTTTAAGATACGTAAGAAACCATACATCGCTTTGATTTGGAAATTGACATAGTTCATAAAATATTACATTTTATGTACAGGTATTTAAGAGTAGACTAGTAAATTATTTGAACATGCCACAGTAAAATGTATGAATGGATCTCTCTCTCTCTCGTACTCTCTCTCTCTCTTTAAAAAAATTTCTCTTTCCTTTTCTCTCTACCTCTTTCCTCTTTCTATAAAAATATAAAAATGTACTAATATATCATAATATTCACACTAAGAGTATTTATTGTATGTAAGATGATGATATATTGTACCAAAAAAAAATTCATAAATTCATCTGAGGTGCAGCTGTGCAGTTCGGTGCATAGATTATAAAGTTTGCTAGTGGTAAAATATTAGTGTATTTTTGGTCAAAAAGATGGCTAAAAGTAGCTATTAAGTTAGAGAATACTTTGAGGTAAAAAAAGTTAAAATAATCGATATTCTAGTGCCTAACACATCATATTTCTCTTTTTTTACAGACAATTAAAGAAGGAAAATAGGTAAGATTCTGCTGATAATAAGAGTATGTTATGCAGTATATCAACCAGCACATAAAATGCAGATAATTAAAAAAGAGAAAGAAATGGCCTCCTTTTGGTGTAAGGCTGAATTCATGAAGTAACAGTGAATCACCAATGAAGATGAGATCATGTGCCCAGACCGTAGAGAGTAAGCATCTCCTGAGAACAAACTTTTTGGTATACATTATTCATGATATTTCAAAACATTAAACAACGTTAATTCAGAACTTATTTCGCTTCGAAACGAGTTTGTAACGGAGTTGACATTTTCATATGTGTTCTTTATAACTAGTTATGTATTACTTAAAGGAATATAAGCTCTCACTTTTTCGATGAATTTTCTTCCCAACTTTGCCCAAATGGTTTTACCATACATAATTAAGTAAATATAAACAAGTTCGTCGAAGCTAATCACTTTAAAGTCTTTATTACATGTGTTATTCTGCAAGTCTGCTACACATCATGCAATTATCTCACGTACTTGGACACTGAGGAAAGAACACATGGTATTTCCATTATGTTTTAAGGTGGCTCCAAAGAGTATCCGAATATACAGTCTTTTCGGAGGCTTTCTTACCGAGGATATTGACGTCATTATGATTATGACGTCTTGATAACGCGCGAAATAAATATTGTCACTCATCGATAACTAGTGTCCGCAGCGGCTCGGAATTTTCAGCCTTCGAAATCTTCTATCTCGCTTATTTTTTTAACGTTTGGTATCGATGAAACCAGAAAATTATTATCTACAATCTGATGGCAATTGATTTTTAGTTGGATTTATCGTTTAATTATACATACGAAAATATCCCATAAATAAGCCCCCTTGTTATAGCTGTAAACATTTCCTTTTTATAATGTCATCATCGGAAATTTAACAACTTATTGCTTTTTTAGTTTAACTGTCTAACAGGTTACTTGTTGGAGATTTTAGCGATATAATGGATCATATATTTCAAATATTGTATTGGATCATGTATTTCAAATATTGTATTGGATCATGTATTTCAAATATTGTATTGGATCATGTATTTCATGTATTGTATCTCTGATTATCAATGATCAGAAGAATTTTTCTGCAATTTTGAAAACTTTCGTACTTTGCAGCGAAATGTTATCGAATGAAGTGTATTGATTTAAAAACTTTAAGCTAGTGAATTTTAGTATTAATCCTGCTTTGTTCAAATATACATCAATTATGTGGATAACTGCACGCATTGCCTCCATAAAAAACGTTTCCGTTGACTTTTTCCATTCTGCCGTATTATCTCTAAAACGATTCACTGAGCCAGATATGAACATTTGCACAAAACACTATTTTATTAGGGTTGGGGTGGAGGGAACAAGGGCAACACTTGACAAGAGCTTATGAGTTACATATGTTTTCAAAACATTACTTTTTAAACTTTATTTTTTCTATTTCATTTCAATGATAAATAGTATTATCGTAGAAGTGTGAGGAGTAAAAATCAGAGGTAATGAATTAATCATAAATTTTTGAGTATTCAAGGCTTCCCTGTAGCTGAATTTTGTGGTCGTACGCTGATTAACTCAACTTACCTCTGACGTCACTATAACGTCGAATGAAAATGGATTGCAACGCAGAAATTAAGGGGGTGATGTTAATAAACGTTTATAACTTTCGTTAGCTAGGTTCGGTTATATTCATATTACATTAGAAAACTTCATAATCAATAGTCAATCATTGATATTTGTTTAATTCTCACGATTTTGCCTTGCCCTCTCGACTTTAAGACTAAATAAATGTTAGGTACTTCTTTGATGTTTATCTACAGAAAATTAAACGATAGAATTGCATGCAATATTTCATTTAAAAAAATAACGATCGAAAAACGAGTTTTTAAACTCCTAGATGATCTAGAATTTGCAATAATTCCTCCATTTTGTTTTAATTTTATTTCACTTTCCTTGTTTATAGATGAAAAAATAGTTTGAATATAAAATCAAATCATAAAAAACATTCATAGATTCAGCAAAATACTTTAAAAATCAGCATACTTTCTATAAATTAGCAACGTTGGTTCGATTTTGTTTATACTTTGCAAAACGTAATTTTGTATACCAATCATCAAATTCTGCGAGTTACAGAAAAATTAAACGAGAGGATCTTTTGGGGGGTGCGTGTATGGAGCCATCTTAATTGATTATTTGATACAGTTCATACCTCGTTTTACTTTTAATACCTCTTCTGTCTCACTCATCGGAGAAAGCCAATTTTCACAACGTGCATGAGGTTCAAACATGCGTAGATCGGTGCATCTTTGGGTTCAAAATAAGGGTCATATGCATAAGGCAAACGATGTTCTGTACATCAATATTCCTTAATTTGCGAATTACCTCAGCAGAATATATCCTTTGGAGCTTGTAGTCAAAGGAACGGGTCCCTGTAAAGTGCGAAACGAAACAAAAACGAAACGAAACGAAACAAATCGAAACGAAATGAAACAAATCGAAACGAAACGAAACAGATCGAAACGAAACGAAACAAAACGAAACGAAACAGATCGAAACGAAACAGATCGAAACGAAACGAAACAAAACATAAAACTTAAAGAAAATGAGAAAAAGAGGAAAAATCGCCGAAAACGAATATTTCAAGACAAGATCAGCATGTAATATTGCCTTAATCCAAGAGTTCTACATTTGTATCTAGTGCCGAGAGGGTTTCTTGAAAGAGTCAAAGTTTACAATTAAAAAAAGTAAATGTCAAATGCCATTCATGTTTTTAAGAGGAATAAAAGGGAGGGGATAGAAAACCACGCTATGACACCGTAATGAGATCATAAAACGGGGTGGGGGCACATTTCAGGAAAAAAAAATCTTATCCTTTTTCAAACGAAATGTGCCCCCCAGTTTTTAATAGTTCTCATTTTTCTGATAAAATTTTCAAATACACATAACGGAACAGTTCCGTTTCCTCTGCGCTTGACTCCTCCCTGCTAAATAATATTTTTCCGTCTGTGACGAGGTTATTCATCCCAATCACTCTCCTTTTAAATGCAATTGTGCTATATATCGTATATATTATGTTTTAATCGTCAACTTTGATTCTTTAAAAAAATCCTCCAGCCACAAGAACTAACGGTTGAAGGCAATAATGAGGGGGTGGACAGGGACAAAGGGAGGGGAGAGAAAGGGGGCGGGAGGAGGGAAGAAGGGGGCGGGAGGAGAGGAAAGAGGAGGGACAGATGATTGGGAGGGTAACAGTAACCCCAAAAAATTAGGAAATTACTTTTAATATAAATAATCTTGCTCTTTTGCGTTCATGTACATAATCTCAATTTTAAAAATTACCACGAAGTTCATCTATATATACCTTAAAAAATTTTCCCGATCGCTTCGCTCGCCGCAATTTTCAATTCATTTTTCAAATACTTCAGGCTCGCTTCGTTCACATTAGTTTTTCATCTACACAGATCTGTTTCTTTTTTCGAGGTTTAAAAAAGGAAATAACCCAAATAACTTCACTATTTCACCAATTTACACTTTAAAGTTAAAACATTTGTCTTGACCGCCCAAGACCCCCTCCCCCTGCACCAATTTACACTTTAAAGTTTAAACATTTTTCTTGACCGCCCAAGACGGCAGGAGGAGAGTGGTACCCTCTGACCCTTCAATAAGATCTTGTCTTGAAATATTCGTTTTCGGCGATTTTTCCTCATTTTCTCATTTTCTTTAAGTTTTATGTTTTGTTTCGTTTCGTTTCGATCTGTTTCGTTTCGTTTCGATCTGTTTCGTTTCGTTTCGATCTGTTTCGTTTCGTTTCAATTTGTTTCGTTTCGTTTCTATTTGTTTCGTTTCGTTTCGATTTGTTTCGTTTCGTTTCGTTTCGTTTTTGTTTCGTTTCGCACTTTACAGGTGCCCCAAAGGAACTACGGAGGCAAATAATTCAGCATTCTTTTTCGACATAATGCTGTCCTACGACACCGATGGTCACATGAACAACGCACTTTCTGACAAACGTAACGACTTCAATTTCAGCATCACAAAATTTCCCTTTCTGAGAAGTAACATAATATTCAGCATCACAAAATTTCCCTTTCTGAGAAGTTACATCCCGTCATCGCCTGCTTATTGCGTGTTCATATCTCAATTGATACGTTATGCCTGAGAATAAACCAAGTACACATATTTTGTTCTAAGAACTAGGCGTCTTTCAGATAAGCTTCTAAATCAGGGATACGTTTATGACCAACTAACATCGTCACTGAGGAAATTCTACGGTCGAAACGGGGAACTCGCCATACATTATGATATTCCATTGTCCAGAATGGTGGATGATATTCTTTCTTAGACCATTTGAACCATCCAACAACCGAATATGCTTATATCTTCCGAAGCCTTACCCTTCCGAAATGGAAGTAACCGGATGTGACAATTTCACTGAGTTGAAGCGACGGGTGTTGCATGCAAGCAGAAGATGCTGACTCGTCCTGAGCACCTGGTCTCACTCCTATATTTGGAGATCACTTCTCTTCATATGATGGGTGTTTTTGTTTGTTTGTTTTTGTTCCTGTTTTATCCTGATTTTGTATGCCTTACATTTATGTTTTTTTCTGAATTATCGATTTTGTACTGTGTATGGAGATCTGGTCACTATCCATATTTGTCATCATTATATACATTTATTTTCGGAACGGAAAAATATAAACGGCTTGCATCTTGCTGTTATCAGATCTCCCTTTCCAGAATGATCAGTGACATTCTGGATTGTGATTGAATGGCTGTCATCATCATCAAACAAGAAATATTTACCTGATATGAACATCAATATGTACATCAATACAATCACAAGTTTCCATTGAGCTATTGTGACGGGTATTGCATGCAATTAGGAGACGCTAATTCTCCCAGGGCACTTGGTCTCACTTCGGAATTTTACTCATTCCGAGGTTTGCAACCGTTCCCATGGGAATTCTTATGATTTTGCCTTGTCTTCTCAACTTTGAGACTGAATAACTAGGCAATTTTTATGCCCCCGGAATCAAAGATTCGGGGGCATATAGTTTTTGGCCTGTCCGTCTGTTTGTCTGTCTGTCTGTTTGTCCGAAAAACTTTAACATTGGACATAACTTTTGAATGGGAAGTGATAGGGCTTTCATATTTCACATGTGTATTCCTTGTGACAAGACCTTTCCATTGATACCAATTTTTTACCTCCTGACCTTGACCTTTGACCTTTTAACCCTGTGACCATGAGCTTGACTTTTCACATACATGTACTTAACAGAAAATAGTGTTTATACTAACAAAGATGCCACCGGGGGCATTCGTGTTTCTCAAACACAGGCTTTATTATGGTTTTTTTTATTATGAGACAGAAGTTCTCAAAATTCTTTATGTCGAACTTCTTTATTTTTGGATTAAGATTTAATTGATGCATAGAAATGGTACTTGAATATTTTAAATATAAGTTACAGCTCATATTGTTTTGATATGTATTTCAATATTGATCATCACTGCATTTTTGGATAGATTCTGGATTAACGTTGTAAAAGGAGAAATATTTAAACATTATCAAAATGACATGAGAGCCGCTATTCTATAATGTCCTACGCAGCACATTTAAGGCCTTCCATGACGTCATTGACAAAATTTGATGTCAGTTTTGATAGCTTTTTTCAAGGAATTATCAAATTGTCCAAATAAGATGGAAATAAATAGTTTATAAATCTGTATAGATGCTATATCATAATTTATCTGTTAATTACTGATATATGCTCCCCGAACGTCGGGTTGTCACGTGACACGTATATTTTCGTAGATCAACATTGGTCATACAAAAACAGATGGCGCAAGGTGAAACCTTATCATTCAAAGAAAATATTGATACCATACTACAAAGGGCGGTTTCATTTACCTACTTCTTGCTGGGGAAATCTTTGATAAAGAAAGACTACTTGAAAAATCGAGAAAAATATACCCATTTCATTAAATATTATCGACACTGGCACGAATGGCAGAAAATTTAAAAGAAAATATAGAATGTAAACGTTTCCCCCAGTTGAATTATTGAAGAACACCTATCACTTAAAATGTGTGACAAATTTCACTTTAATTTATGTACGGTAACATCTTGCGCCGTTGCAGTTTTTCTGACAGGTGCTAATCGGTTGTTCGTTCGTTTACCAAATAAACGTTCTGTGGAATCAGATTTATTCAAGGGACGTAATCGCGCTCTCTGTAAATTCCGTTTTAATTTTTTAAATAAATGTTAATTTGAATAAAATTTTCATTTCAACTTATGAAAAAATACCAAGCAATATTTATTCAATTCTGTTAAAAAGTTTCATTTCACATTTTGTATATTGAGGGGTGAATCGAGGAAAAAAAAGGGGGGGGGAGGAGGGCGCCACGCCGGGGTGTCGGTCTTGCCGGCTACCGTACTAACCCATATGAACCCAATATACATGCATTGAGATTAACATGATGCTGTATAATATCGGACATGCATTAGAATTGCATGGATTGATTATATTAATTCGTAATATTAACTTACATACATTACACGTCCCTTTAATAATCATTACCGTGACAGAAAAAAAATCTTGTTTGACTTATGACGCCTTTGATCGCAATGGGATCGATAACATACATAAATTCTTCACTGTTTATACCATAATTTCTTTATGTTATGGATTCACTGGTTTCTTATTTTAAGAAAGGAGACCTTATAGTCCTATGGTCTCTGGACAACAGGTAATTCTAGATCCAATATTATTTTTTCTAGACATCGGGAAAAAAATAAGGGTAAAAAAAATAAACCTGATGTTTGTTTCCCAGCAGAAAAAAAAACTGAATTTGATCAAGATTGGAAATAGAGGAATCGGCAAATTCCGTGGATGATTTCCGTTGTCATATTAATATTAAAATTTAGGTATACTTTCATTCTGATTCAAAATTTAATTTCAATGTGTCAGAAGACTGTTTCTTTTCTTTTTTTTAAAAAAACACTTTCAGTGTATATTTTCTATAACAAAAATAAATAAATAAAAACACCACCCATGTAAAAGCGTAGCTGACATTGACATTGAAAAGCACTTATAATTGACAACTTGCAATTGCATGCAAAAGTTGATGAAAATTGAAAGTAAAGCGTGACCTCGAGTTTCTATTCATCGCCCACGCTGCACTGACATTGGGAATCTTCTGCTCGATTTTATTTAATTAGACTTCATATGTTTTATTTGAATTCCATGTCCCCTGAAAGTGAATTTGTACTTATAAATTCTTCATGAGATCGACGAAATACATGGTAGTGTGTTTGACAGAAATTTAAAGAGCGGTCCTTGATTTATGGGGCCGGGAAAGGGGGTGGATCGGGCTAGAGGACTTTTCAGTGTATGTATAACGGCTTTGTTTTGGGTGGGTTTTTTCTCTCCTTTCGTTTGCATTTTCAGATCATGAATTTATTTGATAATCGTCCAGACAGGATTATTATTTACAGCAGATGCAAAATTCAGAGATTTTTTGGGGTCAAATCTATAGCCGGATTTTATGCAGCAATCATGTTTCCCTTCGCCCTTCAAAATATTTGAAAGGTTACTTCTTTATTATAATATCGGATCCTTGTCGTAACAAACATTTGTATGTATATGATCAATAAATGTGCCTCGGAATGGTCGAGCAGCAATCCTACCTTGTTTCATTACTCCCGATATTTTCGTGACAACATGATGGGGGGGGGGGGGCGACAGACAAAGTGATCCACCAAAATTTAGATAAACGACTGTCCTATGACAAATTTGATGTAAGCATTAAGCAAAATTGTTGAATATTCTCAGTATTTCAAATCTTTTATTTGACCGATGAGCCCATCTTATTTTTTTCTGCATTGCAGATATCAAATAAAATAATTGTAAAGCTGGAACAAATTAATGGTGCGTGAATAACTCTTGCCAGGAGCTTGAGATTATTTGTCATTTTTTTCCTAACACCATATTAAGAGTGACCGACATTTTAATAACTGGTATTATGGGACCTTTCCTTAACAGCCACCTTGTACGAGATGTTCTGCAAGTACTACAATAATTTATTTAAGTGTCTTTGTTACATACCGTGCAGGTGTCAGTAGCTACATGTATCTTTTGAAAGCAAAGTCAAGCTTAAATGTCAAATCTTCGTATCTGCTCTTGCCATGCACATAGAGATTTGTGTACATGTTGACCTTGAAAGCCCTCTCATGCTCGGCTAAATGCTTCAGGCAGACAAACTATCAAAACAAAAGCAATTTTAACCCCCCCCCCCTCCCCGCTCTTGGAGGTTTGAGCATGAAGTCTAGTACAGATCAATTTTAGGAGATATTAATATTCTTTATTATATATTCAAAGTAACATTTCTTCATCTGTAATGTATGTGGTTGTTCAAAGTTATTATTCAAGCATTCACTCTTCAAGGCAAGGATCTGAAATAGAAAAAAAAAATATTGACTATATAAATCTAGCTTTTAAAATCCAAAGTGTATGGTACAGCTTGGACTCAAAATTCATAATTTTACAAGTTTAATAGTTATGTAATATACATGTATGACCTAGCGACATAAATTACAAAGAATTCGAAGTGATATGTTATTATTTTATGAATAGCTAAATAAGCCTGGTATGGCTATAGTTTTAGATTATTCACTATAGATAGTAAAAGCATTTATTTTATTTGACTTCTTTTTTAAATCATTATAATATTCCTAAATAGGCAAAACAAATGTTACTCTACACTTAAATTTAAAAATTCTGTACCTGCAAAAATATCCAAAATGAACAGTACTGTGTGGCTATGATTACATGCATGTGTTTCTGAAACTTTTACAGTGTGTGACAATATTTCTTTTCATGCAGCTGCTGGTGTGAAATCCATTCTAAGTTAACATTCTGAAGGAAAAAAAAATAATAATTGGTATTTGAATATTTCGATATTTCGGTGCACATACTACTGCAAGTATAACTTACTGTACAACTACAAGTGTACTCAGATGTAAACATTTTTATAGGTACATGTTATGAAAACAACATATACATGGGCATGGGCACATAAGTATTACATTCACCCTTTTTTCCTCATCATTCAACTTTCGTACGAACTGATATCATAATCTACAAGTGTCTAAACTATTTACATAAAGTTTAGCTACTACTCAGCTTTGCAGTAACAGTGCAACTTAAGTAAAACGCGTTGAAATTCTGTCATTTACACATACATTTCACACATGTCTCTTGGTAATCCAAGGAATTTCCTTTTATTTCTATGAATAAATTGATTTCATGATGTAATTGTACTAATTCTAAGATATTTCCTTCATACAGCACAAGTTATTGAAGTTTGATATCGCTTATACTTACCAAAATCGTTTTACCCGCTCTGTAAACTGTTGATTCGCACCTGTTCGTCACCTCAAGTAGCTATAACAGGCGAAAATTTCAAACTCAATATTTTTCGACATGTAATATGTCAAATGAAAGGTCTTTTCAAGAGAAATTCAATGGTGCAAAGATAAAAGCTGTATCATTATGCATACAAAAGTTATTGACCTTTGAAGTTGCTGCTCAGACGGATCTTTCTGCCAGGTGTGTTATATATCCAATATATGCCCAAATGATCACATAGATGCAATTAATGAGTGAAAACATACTCACATATACTGTACATATCCTTTTTTTATTCATAACATACAAAAAGTGAATGAAAGTCCATTAAACATTGATTTTTAAGTCTCCTCTTTCATAGTCTTCTTTTAGTTTGTAAGTATAAATCGCCTCGTCTTCATTGTACTTTACATTGAACCAAGAGGGGAATCCTGGTACCTGAATAAGAAAGAAAAATAATTAGTTTACAATGTGGTTATGTCATCTTAAACTTAGTAATGCTAGTATAAACTCAAATTAAATTAATAATGATGAGAACTGACCTGCTACAATACGAGTATTAAATTTCATCTTAGGGATAAAAAGAAATATCAAAATTGTAAAATTTATATGTTTACATTCATTTGTTGTTGGTTTTTTTTCCTTTTTTTTATCACTCAAGTTTAATTACTACTGGAACAATAAATTTGAAAAATTACAAACACATGCAATCTTGATTAAAAATAAAATAACCACAATTATACAATCTACAATGTAAACTGCTAAACTATATGTAAGATTCAAAAATACAATATTCAAACAGAGTGACAAAGATTGCTTTTAAAAAAAGTTCAAGAACGTAACAAAATATCAATCAGCATGCTTTTAGTACTTCATAAGTTAATTAGTTTAAGCAGATGAAATGTTATCTTAATTGAACTGCATTCTCATCATTCTCATGCATCATGATACAAGAGATAAAAAAATAAAAGAAATAATTTAATTCAATATAGTATACTACAACTTACTAAGGATTAATGCAGAAAATCTGAACATTGAACAGCAAGTTTCAACTATAAGTATAAACTTAAGTTGTAAGTTTGAACGTAAAATTCCAACTGTAACATTGTAAGTTTGAACTCCAACAAGGATACCTGAGAGACAACATGTCCGTCATACCACACATCATTTCCTTCACTTTCAAACCTATGTGAGATATTCTTTCCAACAATGTTCAATGTTCCCTCAGATGATGTGCCTTCAGGCAAACTGTATGATTCTCTAATGAGGATTTTCAAGTTGTTCGCAAGTTGAGTCCAAGCCATGTTTTTCCTTCCACTCTCCTCTGCCCTACTGAAGTTATACAGATGAGATTCACTCGCCTTTTGTTTCAAAATGTTTTTCCTAAATCGGAACTGTGCTTTCAGAGCTTCAATTTTTGCTTTTACATTCATTGAAGCTAGAACAACATCCACTTGATCTTCAGTTTGCCATAGTCCCCAGTACAAAATGTCATTTGTTTGTTTCAGTGATTCCTCTTCTTTTTTCTGTCTGTCTAATTCTGCCTTTCTCAGTTTTTCTTGCAATATTTCTCTCTTTCTTCTAACTATCTCTTCCTTTCTCTCTTTGAATTTCTTTCTGGTTGCTTCCACATTTTTGTAGGCCTCCTTTAACTCTGTTCTCACTGTTTCATCGTCTTTTTCTTCCAACCACTTACTGGTCCGGTTCATTGCAAACATGATGTATGCCTCAGCAGAGAGGGTTTTAATGTGAGGCTTGTGTCGCATAAGGCTGTCAAGATAGGCAAATACAGACTCGCTAAACTTGTTGTGCTTAGCTACACTCATTGTTTCCTTCCTTTTTTGAGTATCTGGATTCTCATAGATACCTCCAGGCAGGTGGTCCTTGAAGTGTGCCTTTGTTAATTTTGCAATTGCAGGTAGAACAACATGCAAAATTGTACTGGTATCAGCATCATGTTCAGATGCACAGACAAGTTCTTCATAAATTTTGTCACGTTTAATATTAGTGTCATCTCCAAACGGAAGTAGGTTACCACTCATAAAGTTGTCAACATTATTTGCAGCATCTTCTAGGAAGGTTGTCAGCTTCAGGTAGTAGTCATTCATGTCAAAGATGTGAATATTCTTCTTTTCTATCAGATTCCAAAGGGGTGTGGTTATTAACTTGCAAACCAGCCCAAGGGCTTTGCATCCAGCGACAAAGAAGTCAACTTTCAAGTCAAATAAAACCCATGGGTTCGACCCATGATCCTTTAAAAAGTCTGTCATCTTCTTATGAAACAAGTAAATCACCCCAGCGTTGTGAAATAGTATATTAAATCTATTGCCTTTAAAAGGTGTCAATGGCAAGCTCTGAAAGTTGTTCTCTGTCAAAAAATCCTTAATGAAAGACATAAAAGGACCATGACATCCACTTTTTGGATCTCCCTGATACGAAAATGCTTTGCATGCTGTGCGAATCAATCTTGTTGTCCCTGACTCTGTCTTCTTGCTAAATGAGCTCCCATGTTTAGGGATGTTTCCATCAAAGTTAGTTGTTTCTGTCTGAAGAATTGCCTTGTCAGCGACCTCTGCAATGTGAACTAATGAATGTAAACCACAGAAGAAGTTGTTGAGGCGTCCAATTACTCTCTTGTCATCATCATTGAGATCCTCCCAATCTCGAACTACTTCTGGCAATATTTCTTCTCTATAGGATTCCAACAATGAATTAAACTTCAATTCAGTGGCAGCACGATCTGACATAGTATTTCTAATGTGGAAAAGGATGTTTTGAGATATTAAGTTCTGCGATGTGTAATATCTATTGTCTAAATCAAATAAGATTTCTTTGAATGTATCTAAGGTGTCTTTGGCTGATTTTGTTGTTAATTCTCGTAGGCCTAAAACATATGGTGTTCCTTCATCATCACGTAAAGCGTACACTCCAAACTTGGTGCCAAATTTCGATGTTTCGTCTGTTTCTATTGTTGTGTCTTCTTTTTCTGGTATTATCTCTGCCATTTGCTTTTGAGATAATATTAATCTCTGAACATTGATGTTACTTACAGTTGAAGTGGAGGGCAGCTTATTTGCCTTTTTGCCAGCTAATTTCAGACATGCATCAATCACTGGACCGACTCGCGATGTGCTGACATGGTTCTCCAGTAAATGATGAACACATAATTGTAGGTCAGGTGTGTATTTTTGCTGTTCCTCATCAAAAATCTGTATAGTCTCAGACTGAGCTTCTCTCAGTGATTCAACTTCACACTCCTTCTCATATTCCAAAATTGTAATGTTCTTTCTAAGTTCATCATTTTCTTCTCTTAGATGCTTCAAAGTTTCATTCAAATCTTCACTGCTGGTACTTTCAACCTCACCTTGTACTGAACCTTCCTTCTGAAGCTTGGCTATTTTCTGTCTATAGTATGTTTCTCTCTGTTTGGTTCGTTTAAACTCTCTTTTCAGCTCCTGTCCTTCTGTGGTATACTTTTCTTTCTCTGCAGAAAGTTTCTTGGATTCCTCTGTTGATTCGAGTAATTTGTTTGAGAGAAAAGACACTTTTAGTTTCTCTGACTTTAGCTCAGTTGAAATATCTCTAAGAACGTCTGATGTTGTTTCCTTGCTCGGCTGAAGGTCATCTAGAGAAGTTGATACATCCCCTTTTGTATCATCAGCGGTGGGAAAATCAAAGTTTCCATCCAAGAAAGTTTGTAAAGCTTCCCTGCCTTTTTGGGACTTATTCTTTTTTAGTTTCTTATAGGAGTTATTGAGCCTTTGAACACATTTATAATATGAGTTTTTCTTATCGGAGGCACCTTCTAAGTCCCCAACTTTTGAAATCAGAAAGTTTGATATTTGTACGAAAGAATTGCCCTCAGTTATCTTTTCAATAACATCACTGTTTTTGATCTTCTCCATCTTACTGAAACTTTGTTGTTCTTACAACTGAAGAATCGAAACTTATGATTGTTTGTGTTTCACTGTCCATTACATTTGATTTCTTGGTGGGAAATTTTCTGACAAGGCTATTGTATGTGCATAGGTCAAATGAAAATATCCTTATATTTCCACTTATTTCAGTCTGTGCTCTCTTTGAATTGGCTATACCAAAAAGAAATTTGTTGAAAGAAAATATGATTTGAACAATGATTTCTATTACAATACAAGCCCAACTAAATCCCAAAAAGGAGTAAGGGGGAATTATATTTCTTTTATAGGCTAGTAAATTCCAAAATAAATCACACAAACTTTGAAAGAAAACTTTCCAAAAATTCACATGAATGATTGACAGATAGAATAGATATATCAAAAACATTATAAACGTTATTTCTTGAAAGTTTAAAGTTTGCATATAAGGTTAATTTGAAAGCTCAAAATCTACAAAAGGTGTTTTTACATTATTCAAATACCACAGAAAATTCCATCAAAAAGTGTGCAGTAATAGCACATGACTAGCTACTGATACATATGAATATAATGTATATGTACATGCTCTGCAAAATTCAAATAAAAAAATCCCATTATTCACTCGCAATAATTTACTGCATGCACATATCAGAGTTGAAAAACTTCATCATTAAACAATAAATCTATTCTTTGTTTCCATTAGACTATAAATCAATAGATAATTGATATATTTGAATACATTTTTTATCTAGCATGATAGAGAAATCATGCAAATAAATTACCTGATAATTGGAAACGCTTGAAAATACTTTGACTTTGTTCTACCGGTATTTCTTGCTCTGCATCCGAGTCAGATTCTATCAAAATCACTTTGGAAGTAGAAGCTTCGTCTCTCTCCTAAAATATGTTAAATTACAAATCTGAAGTCAAATAGTTTTATTCATTGTAGATTACATCATCATGATCATTGTCTATTTGGTTTCGACTGAAGATTGAAAATTTAAATTTATCATAAAGCATAATGTTTGTTGATATAGTGAGATGCATGCAACGTACCCTTCTGGTCTTTAGAATACTTTTTCTCTTCTTTTGTGGAGTGGGGGGCACAATGTCGCTGCAATATGTAGACTCGCCACTGTCTCTATCAGCCTCAAATTCTCTTTTCTCACTCATTCGTCCTTCAGTGTGTGTCTGAAGTCAATAATTTGAATAAACTTTATAATAAAGGTAATGTTTCTAACTTTGCTTTGAAATAAAAATGTTCTGAATTTGATAAAATCTGTCGACCAACATATAATCTGTTTGATTAAAGAACCTTAATAATTTATCCCATTCCCTTCCCTTTTACTCAGCATTTTGCCAATTTGGGCATAATTTTAAAATTATGTCCAAATTGGTAAAATGCTAAATAAGAAACCACACACCAGTAATTAATACAAAATTCACGTTGTTCTCATTTCAAATATGACATAAATTGGCGTAATTCAACATATAATTATTATTTAACTACAAAGTCAAGAGTTTTACTATGATTTGAAACGTTTCCAAATGATCAGAGAAAATTCCGGCTGAAAGATTGGATTATTTCATTTATTCGTCGTATGACAAGTTCAAGATGTATCTTTGGTTTTATTTTAAACAATTGAATATATACTTACAATATATATGTAAAAAATCCCGTAAAAATAGAAGAACTTGGCGATTTTACACTTTAAATGACTTTCCTCGCTGTATATTGAGACGGATAACTCTGCATGAAAAAAAGAGTTACTTACCCCTGATGAAAAAATGTCCGTTTTCTAAAATAGATCCGTGTCGTCTTTTAGGCTTGTGCATCTACGTGCATCAATTAATCATAGATATTCCATCACGAATCAAAAGGCCATATATTCTGCTTTTGAAAAATGCTTGTCCATATATTGTCAAAACGTACAGGTTAAGAGCTAGGCGCCGTTAAAGTCGAACCATCGTGTTATTTTCACTGCCGTTTTCCATCTATGGGGTGCATACGTCATGTTGGGTATCAAAATATAACTTTGATATGTTCCCTAAAAGAAAACATCCCACTGACCCAGATGAAACACGTGCTTGCATGCAAAATAGGCAATTTACATATGTCATGAAGAGGTCAAAATGGCGACTGAATTCTTTGTTCGCGTAGTGAGTCATCGATTTCAAATTAGAAAATTACTTATTTCTAGATCATTTCTTGGAGATATATTAATTTCTATGTTGAGATAAACCTTCAAATCAATTGATTAGATATTAAATTATACATTTATTATGTCAATACCACCATGAATTTGCAACCTAAAACTGACCTATTTAACAAGGAGCAGAATGGGAAAGTGCGTTAACTCGCGCATGCCTGTTATAGCTACTCAAGCTTCTAAGTAACGCAGATCGCATTCTTCGGTGTACGGGGTCACAGAGTACAGATATAGATTAGGGGTTTTCTCAAAAGTATATTGACCCGGCGATGTGTCAGTGATGAAGTAATATGTTTTGTTTTTTGTATAAATGCAATTTTATCTAGTAAATAAAGGTATCAATGATAACGAAAGCTAATAAATGAGTTGCTACCTAACCTGACGACACGGGGTCCATGACGTCATATGACGTTACGTTATTTGGCGGAAAAAAACTTCTACGTCATTTCTATGGAAGGCCTTAAATGTGCTGCGTATTTCCTTCTTTTTACAGGGATTTATATGAAAGAAATATGTAAGTTTCTACTTATATTAATTCTCCTTTGCAGTATACCAACCTGTTTATTATGTAATAATAAATTATTCAAAAAAGATATGAGTTCAAGCAAACATTTGTGGTGGTATGAATGTTTACATTTTTATGTCTTTCGGGATAATGTAATACTTGTCATAAGAGGGTTGTCCAAACAATTCGCGGACTGGTCAGATTTTTAAAGGTTGGGCGCAAATCTGTTAATGAAACTGGTATCAAAACTTATCTACCATTTAACTATTACGTAACTTTAAAATTTAGACACATTCATAACTCGATTGGTACATAAACATTATTAGTTTATTCACTTTGGATACATAAAGTTGGGATCCACGGAGCACCGTAATTTGAAAAAATACTACTCATATATTCAAATTTTGCTCTTAGAATCAAATCAAAGGTGCCCAGATCAAATAGTGCTATATAATAAGGAACCTTTGTTACTCGGTGTCATTTTGTGCAGTATTGGTATCAATACATTCCATAAGTATAGACGAACAACAGAAAAAATAAGGGCAGCATGTCCAGTCTTTCATTGAAAAGAGTGACGTCAAGCATATGGACGGAGCAACGCGCAATCAGAAAACTTGATGATGACTTAGGAAATACTCCTTTAAAGACAATAAAGATTTTTGATAAGTGTACGACTTATTTATGAATCACTAAAGCTTGTTTGCTATTGGTGCTAGACTTGCTCAAGTCCTTATATCAAAATAATCAAATAAAGTTATATGAAGGGAATTGCAATTATTAATTATTTTTTTCAAGCAGAAAAGATTTGACCCTTTTAACAATATAAGCAGTGAGCAGTTGGTTGCAGAGATATATCACAATACAGAGAAGACAACTTTTGTTTGTAAGTAAAGAAATATATATTTAATTTTGAAATCATTTGATATGAGGACTTGAGCAAGTCAAAATTGCTGCATACGTTTTTCGAAAGGTTAAAAAACTCATAGGATTATAAAAGCAGCAGAAATACATTTGTGGCGACGATATGAAGGTGCAAAATGATAATAGGGAAATTTACTCCATGTGACAGACTGCGTGGGGGAAAGTATCAATCTGTTGTGATGCCAATTCTTAAACATTTGAAATATATCCGTAGGTTTTGAAATAAGTGAGTTAAGTCGGCAAATTGTCCCGCGGGACATATTTAGAACCATTATTCTTTAACGAGTACCCTGTTTACATTATGATAACGCCACTGTTGCTGCGTACGGCACCACAACCCTTCATTATTATTCCTATAAAATTGCTTCCTCATATCTAGTCTTCTTTTTAGATGTATTAAAAGTATTATGTCTGAATTTGATATTTTCTTTATCCTGGCGTGAGAATCGGACCTTGCCAAGTTCTCGAGCTTTCCGGACAATTCTTGTACATTGTGATACTGATTTACGAATTAAATGTCCTTACTATGTTCAAATTGAAACAAGTTTTTTTTTCAAACAACAGCAGAATCACATATTTCCACCCTAAAACATTAAACATGAATATGGTATCCTCCAACAAAGGAATGAATGTCTGTTTTTATGCGTTCATGGTTTTTACACTCTGCATCTTTCGAACAAGATCGTTAAAGCCATGAACGCAAAAATAAGATGCAAATTCCCTATATTAACATTCAGAGACATTAAGCTCTTAAATGTATTTTAAAATATCCTCGAATTTCCTTGGGAATATAGTGAAAATTACAAATTTGGAAATTAATGCTTGACGGATGTCAATTCTCCCTACTAGGAGGGACAATATACTGTATAATCATACAAGATACCGAATAAGTATTTTTTTTATTATAAAAATCTGTCGGTTTAAAGTCCTAATTCTTCCATGTTTGTTATCCAGACTTATAAACTTTATATCAGGAGTATTTGAACGATGATTAATTGAAAACGTTACTGAGTACTCCAAACTAAAAACCAACATTTTTGTATACATTGTTCATATATAGGATCTCAAATGAATTTTCATTTCATACGATGCATTATGAAACGAGTTGTGTGTTTTTTACCCCCGATCCTTGGCGAGGGGATATTAAATGCACAACGAGTTTCATAATACATCGTATGAAATGTAAATTCATTTGAGATTCTTTTTATCACATGATATTGCCTAAAAATTTGTATTTCTAACGTGAAACCAACGTTTCTGAGAACAAGAGGCGAACCACGTCGTGATCTAGCGGTCGTCTGCTACGCCATGAGAAGTAGTTCCACATCGTAAAGAATATTCTGTGCTTAAGAAAAGAATATTTCAAGTATTTTTATGCAATAATTAATTCAATAGCAACAATTTTAATCATTGATATAGAATCTGCGTCTGAATTAAACATGTTGACCGATTCTGAAAGGTCACACTTGTCAAAGTGTATGTGATTAGGTTCCCAACTTGGCCAATCGCATTCAAGCAGAGCGATATGTAACGTGTTATCATATCATACATTTATGAAATGGCTTTATGAAACTGCATAACGGGTGTATTATGTGATAAAATATTTTATGATATTAAAGTACGTTTACTATGATTGTATTTCGCGTCGGAACTTGAGCCAAATTCAAACGTTTGCTTATTTTCTTCTTCTTTTTGGTCTTCTCAAATCTTAGCACTTTTTACTCTGAGAAATTCACTAAATGTATGTTTATTTGCCGCAGATCTATCACTTTTAATTCACTAAATGCTTTGCGATACCTTATATGCTTAAATCAATTTCATTTTCATTTTTTTAACAAAGAGGGTGAGGACTAAAATTTGCCTTTTAATCTTCCTCGAATTACAGTCACAATGTCACATTATGTGTTTACTTTATCTTCTGGGAAATGACTGCCTTTTGGTGTTCATGGATGTGAAATAGTTGTTTATGTGCAATTTCCATTCTAGGAAGATTTGTACGTGTCCAACCAGAATTATACACCCATGAACACCAAAAGTAAGACAGTCATTACTTATATTGACATCTATTCTAATCGTCGGCCATTTTATTTGCATGCACATCGCTTATTTTGCCTGCACATAACAACGTCGAATGTAAATTATCCCTACATGCAAAACTTTAACGTTGCGTCACAAAAGAGCTTTACCACTAACAGACGGTTGTTAGCCGACTAAGTACGTCCGAACGAAACGCGACGAAATTTACAATACATAAGGGGTCGTGTATAAAAAAAAACATGATATATTTTTTGAAAAATTAAACAAAACTCTATTAATACTGCAGTCAGTAATAAAACAATAAATAGATACATATATAGTTTTATGTATCCGTCTTAATAGAGTTCTATCTTAGATTTTGAAAGATATATCATGTTTTTTATACACGACCCCTAACGTATGGCGAGTTTCGTCGCGTTTGTTTGGACGTACTTCGTCGGCCAACAACCGTCTGTTATTGGTAAAGCTCTATTAGCAAACTAAGTTATTGGAATATAATTGTAGTAGCCTAATAGAGATCTTTCGTTTAAGAACGTACGTAACGAAACGAACCTAATGGTACGTATCGACACCTAATAGGAAATAATATGGGGAGCAGTCATTATTTTTTCATCGACAACAGGTAGTACAAAATAAAAGAAAAATAGATTATCCACTGCAGTATGCATTGCTATCCCCTCGCGCTGCTTTGTTGTAATGCAACCGTGTGTAAGAGGGTGTGTGGTTCCGCAAAAGCTTGTAGACTCTCTAGCAGTCACTTCTAAACATCTGCAAACATTAATTGTATGTAAGTTGTCCATGGCAAGAAGACATTACCTTTTGATTTTCAAAGTCAGGAGTCAAAGTCAAGGTCACAATGAATGATGATAGAAAAATAGTGTAAACGCTCTAGAGGTCTCAGTTTACTTTTTATCTTCATCAAACTTTGCATGTAACTTGACCATGGTGAGAAAAAGAGCATTTAATCGATATTCAAGTTCAGAGGTCAAAGATTAAAGTCACAATGGGCAATGATAGGAGAATCATGCGGACAATCTAGAGGTCACAGCTTACTTCCAATCTTCATCAAACTTTGCATGAAATTTATCCATGGTAGGAAACAAGTCCAATTGATTTTTAAGGTCAGAGGTCAATGATTAAGATCAGAATTTGTATTTACAGAAAAATCTTGTGGACACTCTAGAGGTCAGAGTTTAATTCCAATCTTGATCAAACTTTGAATGCATATTATCCATGGTGAAAGGGCAACACATACTGGTTTTTAAGGTCAGTGGTCAAAGGTCAATAAACGATAATAAAAAAAAACTTGTGGACACTCTAGAGACCACAGCTTTCTTTTAATCTTCATTAAACTTTGCAGGTAAGATGTCACTTGTTAGAGAACGTCACCTATTGATTTTCAACGTCAAAGGCCAATGTCGCAATTAATCAATCTATCAATACTTTATTCTCATCACTTTTTTTTTACAAAAGTATACATGTATTAGAGAACAATGGACAATACTGGAAAAAAAGTTCATTTTAAGCTGATTGGATAAAATACATGTAAATGTAAGAAATTGTGTTGCCTCACGAGGGGATGCGATAATATGCGTGGCTTGTGTTTTCATTTATCAAGTTAATCGTGTAAAAGTGAGTCAGTATGCAATTTATTACTATTGGAAAGTACGGCAATGAAAATTACTTATATAAATGCAAATCGAGCGCTTTTGAACAGAAAATAATGGAAAAGAATAATTTAATTTCTTGTTAATTCTTATGGCATCAAAATATTCAGCTTCGATTACGCATGTCTACACTACTTTGGTATGGGCCCTGTCTTCTCTAAAGAGGTTTGGACAGGGCCCGTCATGGAGTCCCGTCGTCACAGTCAGTTAGAGTGCAAGTCTTAAGAATGCGCTGGTACAAGACTATAGATTGGTCATGTACCAAGCTCAGTGTCCGTCTGGTGACATTAGGATCATATCTACGGTAAAAAAGGCGTTTGCTGATTTTGACGCATTTTCGATTGTTATGCTGTCTACCTTTGATCCTCCTTAATTTGCTAATTATGTCACCATAAAATGCAGGTCGTGAAATACCAAAAGTAATATACTCTGTTGCATGTATGGGTACGAATTTCAAAAGAAATTGACCATATTTTTTGTAAAATTTCCAGAAAGTCTTTACTAGTTTGTGAAGCGAAAACCTTAACCTAAAAAGTTCGTCGTATTTTGCAAATTTCTACTATGAAAATCCAAAACATCAGTACATGCTCTAGCATACTGGATAAGCTGTGAAATGTTAATACGTATGACGGTAATCGCGGAACATCATCGTCAAGCCAGGGAAATTTTATTTTGTTTTATCCAAAATCATATCGTTTGTCATACACACTTGTATGAATCTCTCCATTAACAATTTTGATATTTCGGTTCAAAAATGGTGTTTCTGTGTTTGTAACGTTTGCCTTGTTTAGAGTCAATTCTTGTGGATAGATAACATTTTTATACTTTTCAAAAACAGGATTGTCGATAGTAAGAATATCATCCAGGTACCTAGAAGTACCAATGAAACATTTCACATGATCATGTTTACTTTGCTTTTGAAGATTTGGATCACGGTGGGTAATCTCGCAACGCATAACGACAGTTTTTTCTATATTTTTGTGCAATATAGATAATTTATAACAAAATGTGATGCAGTATAGGAATGCCTTAGCTATCATTTGTATCCAAAATATGGTGAATATTAGCTTTTAATAATGTATAAAAACGATTCGTGTTCTACTTTCACTTTAATCTACACGGATAACAACGATCGTTTTTTCAGCCCTATAAAAGGATATTATTCTCTTATTTTGGATAAATTCATAGATATGGCATCCTTACACTGCATCACATTCCCCTTTTTGCGATATTTAATCTATATCACACGAAATTATAGAAAACCCGATTGTTCTGCGTTGCGAGATTACCCATCGGTTGGATAAAGTCTTTTTCATACATGTATAAAAATAAATCTGCAAGATGAGGCGCACAATTAGTTCCGTTATCGCCGTGAGTGCTTATGTCAGATTTTGTGGAAGAAATTGTTGTTGAGCAGTTGCTAGAATTAGCAATGTATCGAAATTTGTATGGAAATTTGTACAATTTTTGTATGCAGTGTTTTGTAGGAAGATCCAATTTAGAAATAGGGATATTGAATGAAGAAATTTCGCTGTTTTGTTTGCTTTTAATGTTGGAGACACTTTCATTGCTTTTGATATAAGTGTTTGTAGACGAAAGTTCCGAAACTAAGCTTGTTATATAGTAACGTTTTCAAATCATTATGGTGTTGTCGGCTGCTATATCTGCAAGAGCGAAGACTTTTTCATGTAAATTACGTCATTTGGATTTGAAATATTGAAAGTATAAGAATGTCTCAATCTGGTTTAATGTGCTAAGAGTGAGCATTGTCCTAAGGAGATTGACTGTTCAAAATATAGAAAAATAAGTAAACATAATCATGGTAACAGTTTTATTGACAAAATCCCATTTAAGGCATCAGGAGAGTATGGTGTTTATTTTCAATTTTAAAATATACGTCACAATATTTATATTCTTGCAATTCAATATCTCCAGTTAATCAATATCATGATGAAAATAAGGATTTCTAAAAGTAAGAACCATTCTTTATGCATATGATTGTAATATTTCAGATATGGTTATTACCCATATTAATAGCAATTCCCTGTAAGGACCAAAATAATTTCAATAGCACGTGGAAATAGCATGTCTCCAATTTTGGAGATTTTTGGTATTGAAGGTGTATATGATGTACTGAGACAAAAATAAACTTCCTTTTTACAAATTAAGTTTTCGTTGTCATAGAAACCATGTTTGAAATTTTATGCATCAGTAGAATACTTGTAATATGTAATTTTCACAAGGCTCGTTTCCATGGTAACAGCTATTATAGTTAACTGAAATTTCCTTAATTTTTCTCTTTATATATTTCATTATATAAATACTACACAAGAAATATGCTTCCGCCCGCTATTCTTTTTGTCAGTATCCTCAAAATGTATACAAAAACCTGTATTGAAGAGACCCTTTTTAAGACCGAAAAAGCTCCTAATTTAACATGATTTTGCTCATTTTTAAGGGCAAATAATCTGAACTTGATTTCTACTGCCAATTATCTTTTATGTTTAGTCCTCGATTTTCTAAGAAAATGTTAAAATTTGAGTGGGACCTCTTCACAATTTTATTCAAAAGGGGAAAAATTGGTTACCATGGTGACATTCTGTTCAGTGCTATTACACATAGAGTAGTTTATTGGTAATTTTTTAGCTGTCCGTTATATATATTTAAGAAATTTTTATCAGTGCATATAAAAGAGCATTATTGATTAAAAATCACCTTAAAAATGTTCATGGTCACAGGACCCAATGTCAAGGTCATCTTGAATGCAATTCACAAAATTTGGCAAAATTCTGTGATTTTTAAAAAAATATGAGAGGCAGTTACTGATATATCATGTGGTATTGGGTAAAACAAACACATACATAGTGATTTTGGATATATCCTTTACTTATTGACCAAAGTTGCAAAAATCTCAAAATCAATTACATCCTAGATTTGTAGCTAATATTTCATGCATACATTTAAAAAAATTGTGAGAATATCATGATTTTTGTCTGGGGCTTATTTCTTAGGAGAAATGTTCTGAACTAAAAATTGTAATATTTTTCCATCTATCGGTCCTAATTTTAGAAAGAAGTATTTTGGATACAAATATATGACAGTCAAGCCTAAAATTAGTAACAATGAATAACATAAAAAATGCAAATTTTATTGAAATTGGAAATTATATATTTTGAATTGACCTTGAACTACGAGTCACTGACCTTGACAAATTTCGGTAGTGCTCAAATAAAGAATAATTTCTTCTATTGTCCTTACATAGAGCTTAAGCAATATAAGTTATTTAAACCATGATAACAATCAATTTGAAAAGATATAGTCATCATGTGTCAAATGAAAAGTTGCCATGACGACCATTTTTGACCTCAAAAACAAAACAAGGTCCCACTTATTTTTTTCAGTGATTATATTTGTCACATGAATTTTGATTTGATAGGATTCGGCTAATTGAAAGATATTTGGCTAATTTTTCTAAAATTAGAGGTTTTAAAGATTATAAGTTGTTAATACCAATTAACTCTTACAATGGTTTCCATGGCAACATAATAACCAAAGATGACTTATTTGACAATTTTTGTAGTGCTATAAATAGACAGACCTTGTCTCCATGGCAACCGGAATATCTATTTTCAAAAAATTGTTATTTTTGTATTCAGGGCATTATACATTCCATTTATAGAGAAAATCATAAAAATCCATGACATGCTGTTTCCAAAATATTTTGGTCCTTACAAAGAATTGATATTAAATCTTAGTTCCCTTATGGTTTCATCTATCATTATATGTTCATTATAATAATGATAATAGAGTGATTAATATATCACTATGATCCAAAGTGTTGACTTAGTAATACCGAAAGCGTCCTAATTTCTCATTTCTTTTCTTTGACAGAGAATTAAATAGAGCAAATAGGTAAGTTTCTCATGAGAATAATTCGTATTTGGAGAATGATATCACCAACAACACTCAGTTGCAGCATCCACAGCAACGCTCCAAATGGCTGTATAAAAACTTAGTGCAGACAAACACATTTAGAGAGTACAGAGTAGCTTCCGCAGCAGAATTCATTTTTGGCCTACTATATCAGTGAACGAAAAGTAAACACAAAACGTCAAAACCAGATTCCAAAATCCACAATCGAAACGTTTACGAATTTGGTGGAAAAGTGCAAAACATAATTTTCTCATGCGAAAAGAAAAATTTGACAAACATGACAGAGACAATGACATAGCAACGCGAAGGGTATGATATACCAAGATATATCTCCAGTGCATATGCAGAAGGCAGAGCAGAATGCATTGTGTGTGGAGGTGTCAAAACGCGCCATACTTATTATTTTCATATATTAAATGAAACATGTTACATTTGTCATGCAAGTATAGTATACAAGTAGGTAGGAAAAACAAAGCCCAAAGCCCATCTCAAATTCCGTCTTAGTGTTACATGTGTACCCATTGGCCAGGGAATTAGCGTCGCCCTTTTTCACTGCGATAAAGAAATAGATGTAAACTACAATTGATAAATATCATTTGTTTGATCTCAAAAGCCTGTCGAACATGGTGTTTTCTTGTGGAATCTGCAAATACAAGATAGCAACACAGCGAACACTAAAAAAATACCACTATTAACTTAAGCACTCCATTTATTTATATATTCATTTGTATTATTTTAGAGCTAATCAATTTTTTAGACTAACCAGAGGATAGCTAAATCTAAAGCTATTTTCGTGTGTGCAACGCCGCGCGAATTGATTTTTACAGCGCCAAATACATAACAGTCGATTCTAAAATCTTCTATGGAAATTCAATAATAAAATCAACTGAAACATTCTGCAAAGAAGCAAAAGTGATTACCGAATGGAGATGAGATCCGGTGCATTTCACTAACCTAAGTAAAAATGTGTTTATCCTTTTTTAAGTTACAAATATAAATGATTCATATATAATCATATCATTAACGGCAAAATAATAAATATATGTCTGTTAACAGGAAAACTGATGTGATTTTGCGCATAACATTCTATTTTAAGACTCATATCTTTTCTCATTCAGAGAATCAGAGGATAAAAGGGTGCGGTAAGTATTTAACCATTTTTAAAGTAAAAAAATAATATTTGTGGGAATATGGTTACATGTATTATTTAGGTTCTGTCGCTCGGAGTTAATTGTGTCATACAAAATGTTGTAGACTTTTTCACGATAATAATGCGGAAGGGTTCCAACTCTATACCTTCTTGAAGAAAATTTCAAACCAATTTTCATGCACCAGACACTTGTTTCGAATATTAAATTTTTTATCAGTGATGCTTCTAGCTTAAGTGCTAATTCTAATTCTTCATTCGATCATATTCAGAATATACTCTTTTAATGGATATAGGGGAAAATAGTTAAACTTGCCATAATTTATCGTCGAGTAGACTGATCCTAAAGAATGCATCCCTTCCTTTTTTAGTTCGTACATGAAAAGCACTTTGGCTGGAAGCAACACTGATTAGAATTAAATATTCGAAACACTTGCCTCGTGCATAGAAATTGGTCTTCAATTTTCTTCAAAAAGGTATAGAGTTGGAACACTTCCGTATCATTATGCGTTCTCTGGGGTAGTCCCCCCCCCTAAACGGAACCCTAGATTACCAAACAAATTTATGATAGAAATTCATCGCAAGTATAAATAATACGGAAGTGTTCCAGCTCTATACAGGGTGACCAAGTCGCCAAAAGTGGCTTATTTTAGGAGTTTAGTCGACACGCATAGTACACGGCAAATATTGGTATCAAATGAAAGCTCTTTATCTGTGGTTAATGAATAAAATGTCGTCAAATGATTTTCATTGTAGGACGTTTTCAAAAATGACGTTAAAATGACGTCATCAGCGTTTTCAAAAAAATACCGAAAAATTACTGAAAAAGGGAATCGATGAATATTTCTTTTGTGGAAAGTAACATCAAAGATCGAAAGGTGAAAAATACTAACAAATTTAATACTTTTTCGAATATGATAAGTTTTAATTCAAATTTCTCATAAAATTTGCGTTTTTGGGTTAAAAAAGTTTATTTTGCTAAAAAATTGCGGTTTTTTTTTTTTTGATAATTCTATTTTATTTTTTCCCGTCTCTGAGATACACTAAATGAATTCTGATCGTCCTTCAAAAAGTTAAATCTAAACGTTTCCTCTTCCAATTGATATCAAATAGATTTAATTATTTTAATGCAAAAAAACTTCAAAACTGCTGTTTTTCCACAGAAATCTGCATACTAATTTCTATTAAGATTATTTCTATACATCAATCATAACATCTTTATCACTTATGAATTCGATAATGGAAGGATGTATTCCATTCTAATCTATAAATATGCTCTTTCGCATAATAACTTACGTTTTAAACACATTATTTGTATTCTCAGTTTTTGGGGAAAAACTGTATTTTTCATTCAAAAATCACGGATTTCTGGATATTATCTATAATTCACAGAATCATATCATTGCAGTAAAGAATACAATCTTTAGTAGTTATACCCTAATTTTTCTATCGAATTACAAAATTCAAGCAAAAAATTATTTTATTCTCTAAATAGGGGTAAGATTAGGATTGTTATGGCTGTTCTTATATGCCTTTCTTTTAGCCTAGGGAAGGGGCGGGGAGTTTACGGATATCGGTATTGCAGTATCATTGCGTCCTGCAGCTTTTAGAAACCATAGAGACAAAACCGTTTAAGCTAGTAACATAATATTTACTACGTACATGTAGATTTAACTTAACGAACATAAGAGAGAATTTTATTTTCAAGGTTATTTTCAAGGTCGTGCGTGAAAGGTCAAGGTTATTTAGAGCCTAAAGATAGATTTTCGTGCCGATCGTTCAACAAATATGGCCGCTTAGGGCTCTGATTGGCTGACACATTTTCGACATCTCCTCTGCAACCACTGCAAAGAATTTTCGGAAACTTTACAGAAAGGAAGTTTTCAAGGTCCTCTACTAAGTTTGTGCTTTTCGTGCCGATCGGTCAACAAATATGGCCGCCGAGGGCTCTGATTGGCTGACACATTTTCGACATCTCCTCTGCAACCGCTGCACAGAATTTCATGAAACTTTACAAGAAGGAAGTACTCTAGGTCCTCTACCAAGTTTGGGTTTTTTGTGCTGATTGGTCAACAAATATGGCCGCCGAGGGCTCTGATTGGCTGATACATTTTCGACATCTCCTCTGCAACCTCTGCACAGAATTTCACGAAACTTTACAGGAAGGAAGTACTCAAGGTCCTCTAACAAGTTTGTATTTATCGTGCCGATCGGTCAACAAATATGGCCGCCGAGGGCTCTGATTGGCTGACACATTTTGGACATCCCCTCTGCAACCGCTGCAAATAATTTCATGAAACTTTACAGGAAGGAAGTACTCAAGGTCCTCTACAAAGTTTGTATTTTTTGTGCCGATCGGTCAACAAATATGGCCGCCGAGGGCTCTGATTGGCTGATACATTTTCGACATCTCCTCTGCAACCGCTGCACAGAATTTCATGAAACTTTACAGGAAAGGAATACTCAAGGTCCTCTACCAAGTTTGTGTTTTTCGTGCCGATCGGTCAACAAATATGGCCGTCGAGGGCTCTAATTGGCTGATAAATTTTCGACATCTCCTCTGCAACCGCTGCACAAAATTTCATGAAACTTAACAGGAAGGAAGTACTCAAAGTCCTCTGCCAAGTTTGTGTTTTTCGTGCCGATCGGTCAACAAATATGGCCACCGAGGGCTCTGATTGGCTGACACATTTTGGACATCTCCTCTGCAACCGCTGCACAGAATTTCATGAAACTTTACAGGAAGAAAATACTCAAGGTCCTCTACCAAGTTTGTGTTTTTAGTGCCGATCGGTCAACAAATATGGCTGCCGAGGGCTCTGATTGGCTGACACATTTTTGACATCTCCTCTGCAACCGCTGCACAGAACTTCATGAAACTTTACAAGAAGAAAGTACTCAAGGTCCTCTACCAAGTTTGTGTTTTTCGTGCCGATCGGTCAACAAATATGGCCGCCGAGGGCTCTGATTGGCTGACACATTTTCGACATCTCCTCTGCAACTGCTGCACAGAATTTCATGAAACTTTACAGGAAAGGAATACTCAAAGTCCTCTACCAAGTTTGTGTTTTTCGTGCCGATCGGTCAACAAATATGGCCACCGAGGGCTCTGATTGGCTGACACATTTTGGACATCTCCTCTGCAACCGCTGCACAGAATTTCATGAAACTTTACAGGAAGAAAATACTCAAGGTCCTCTACCAAGGTTGTGTTTTTAGTGCCGATCGGTCAACAAATATGGCTGCCGAGGGCTCTGATTGGCTGACACATTTTTGACATCTCCTCTGCAACCGCTGCACAGAACTTCATGAAACTTTACAAGAAGGAAGTACTCAAGGTCCTCTACCAAGTTTGTGTTTTTCGTGCCGATCGGTCAACAAATATGGCCGCCGAGGGCTCTGATTGGCTGACACATTTTCGACATCTCCTCTGCAACTGCTGCACAGAATTTCATGAAACTTTACAGGAAAGGAATACTCAAGGTCCTCTACCAAGTTTGTATTTTTCGTGCCGATCGGTCAACAAATATGGCCGTTGAGGGCTCTGATTGGCTGACACATTTTGGACATCTCCTCTGCAACTGCTGCACAGAATTTCATGAAACTTGACAGGAAGGAAGTACTCAAGGTCCTCTACCAAGTTTGTATTTTTTGTGCCGATCGGTCAACAAATATGGCCACCGAGGGCTCTGATTGGCTGACACATTTTGGACATCTCCGCTGTAACCGCTGCACAGAATTTCATGAAACTTTACAGGAAGAAAATACTCAAGGTCCTCCAACAAGTTTGTGTTTTTCATGCCGATCGGTCAACAAATATGGCCGCCGAGGGCTCTGTTTGGCTAACTCATTATCAACATCTCTGCAACTGCTGCACAGAATTTCATGAAACTTTACAGGAAGAAAGTACTCAAGGTCCTCTACCAAAATTGTATATTTTGTGCTGATCGGTCAACAAATATTGCCGCCGAGGACTCTGATTCGCTGACACATTTTCGAAATCTCCTCTGCAACCATTGCACAGAATTTCGCGAAACCTTGCAGCAAGCAATTACTCAAGGTCCTCTGCCAAGTTTGTGTTTTTCTTGTCGATAGGTCAACAAATTTGGCTGTCTAGGCCGGGCTTTGATCTGTAGAAGTATTTTTGTGACTTTTAACCCTTTGTCTGCAACTCAGGTGAGCGATGTGGCCCCCTTGGGCCTCTTGTTAGCTAACACATACTTCTGGGACACCTCTGCTTATCAGGGGAAATTCAAAATGGCCGTCAAATGCCTTCCGCCAAAAGGTGAAATATAATTCTGTCGTTCCATGTTAAGTGTTGCACATCAAATTAGGGGTTTTGGGGGTCAACAAACTCATTTTCATAGCCATGTTGACATATTGAGGTCATTCTAGGGTAAAACTTATAAAATGGCCGCCAAATTTTAGTCTCATTATATGGTACAATATGTAGATTTTAAACAAAAGTTCGTGTTACACGTCTTATTTGTAGTTGCAATGATCCTTGAATATATTTATTTTGCTCTTTTGGTTGTTTCCAGTTCACACATACTTGTAGGACAACTTTTTTCATCGGGGAAATTTAAACTATCCGCCAAATCGTGCCCTACCACTGAGTAAAATGTAATAATTTCTTAATATACTATACATCTATACATCTATTTAGTGGTTTTAAGGGCCACACAATCGATCTCTTGTGTCATAATCTTAACATAGGTTTATTTAAGGCCGAAAACACCAAATGGTAGCCAAAGCGGTAGGGCCACGAAGCCCCTAAAACGGCCCTGCAATTTTCCTATAAATTACTCTAAATGATAAATACTTCATATATCGCATAAGATATATTGAATGTTTCTCGTTTTAAATGAAAGGAACATATAAGCAACCGAAGCACCACACGAAGTCTTATGACGTCATCAGATGACGTCATTTTTACGTTATTGACAAAACATTATCATTTAATTTCCATTGTCATTTTCAAGAAACGAAGATTCTGATTGGCTGAGAAATTTTGTTGATACATCGATCAACACAATTTTTCTCGGAAGTCTATTTATAGCACTATTTTAAGAACCGGGGGTTCCCTCAAACACGAATGAACTCGTTGCTGAAAATACAATTTGTTGATGTTTGCTTATCATTTCTAGGGTACCATTTCTTTTCTACTTACTCAAAATTTAACAGTGCAGGTAGAATTTGCTCAAACTGGTCCTTATTCCAAAGATATAGAGGGACGATCGTTCGCTGTTTGAATCATGGCGGCTTCCATAACTTGTTTTGGCAGATGTATCACTGCAAAACCTTCCGACTTACGAAATATAGTGCGGTGATTGATTGTTTTAAGATCAAAGAAAATAGTCTGTTTTCCATAATTAAATAATGAGAAATGAATCTTATATTTTTTCTGTTGATGCAGGTATCACCCGAAAAATTGTACAGAAAACTTTTGCATCAACGCGCTACGCGCATTGATGCAGTTTTCTGTCCAATTTTTCGGGTGATACCTGCATCAACAGAACAAATATAAGGTTAATTTCTTAAGTCAAAAATGCTCGAAAATGTGTCTCTGGTGGCGAATTTCGATGAGGCCATATGCGTCGAGAAATATAAAATTTTTATAACAGGAGGATATAGTGATTATCTCTCATTCGTATTTTTTTCATGTTTCACGATGCATGTGACCACTGCTAATTCTAAAGAAATATGTAGGTTTTGCAGAAATTTCACGGAAATTTGCAAATTTTGGGGTTTTCAATGGGCTCAAAGCTACTGATAAATGCAAATTTACACATTTTTAGCACGTAATTTAATAAAGAACTTTACAAAGTATCAAATCACAAAAAATTTTCAATCAATCCAAATGTTAAGAAACAGGGCCGATTAAGGGGCTCCGTGGCCCTACCCCTTTTAGCTTCAATGCAAGAATATTTTTTTCCTAAGAAAAAGTAAGGACAGCTCATCGTATTAGTAATTTGAAGGTCGTAGTATTCCTTCGCAGGGATCTTGCTACGATTTGAGCTTGTATATGCTTATTTCAAGTTTACCACATTATTTGGTTACTAAGAATGATACGAAAGAAACAATGAGTAATTAAACGTAATATATCAAATAAATGTGTGAATATTGTATTTTTCTAAAAGAAATATCACAAGCTACTATTTCATAAGACTTACTGTATGACGAAAAATGAATAAGAGTGACATTTAAGATTGGATGGTTTCAACTTTAACAGACTAAGATTCGTCGTCAAAATGTAATGTAAAGATAAATATGTAATTTGTTTGATTGAATTGGTTCTCAAAAATAGTTTCCCAATTGATCATGTTGATTAATAAGACCAGTTTGTTTGATACAGGGGATTCTAGAGGAAGCAAGTAAACTCGAGGTGACTTTCCTATTTTGGCTCTTTTGACCATCATGACAATTTCTTTGCTTGGCCTGTATAGTTTTTTTTTTCGATCGGCAAGAATGCAACAGAAAGTGTTTGGTGTTTTCTTTACAACAGTACCTCGGTGTAATTTATTTTGAGTTAAAGACCGGACGCTGAGTATAAAAGGAGAGAAGCTCCGAATGATTATGGATTCTTCAAAATATTGACAACGTTCAAGTCGGGGAGATATTTTTGCAAATATCTTTTATATCTATTACTTCTCGCTATTAAAATTATGGATGGAAGTAGCCTCCATGATTACTCACCCTAGATCAGATACTTTTCCCCATTTCAAACAGTAAAAACTACATTAATCGATGTTAAAATTTTGAATCAGGAGCATTTCAAGAATTCAAATTTCCCTGATAGACAGAGGGGGCGGAGTTTAACATGGTAACGTTTCTGTATATATTTACACCGGAAGTTCCCACAATTCAAAGCGAGCATTAAAAGATTGTAAATACAATTTGTTTAGTTTTTTTCTGATATTTATTTCAACAAGCAATTCAGCTACACTTTTATCATTCCCACATGTGTCCCATATACTCGTCGCCGTCTAAATTCGGCAACCACCCACGAACTAGTTTTAGGACACAATCTGGCATTATATCTCTGCGGTGCCAAACATAATGTCGTAATCTAGGGTCACGATCCATAGCTAGTCGTTTCTTTGATAGGTATCTATCATCCCGAAAGACCATTCTGTGAAATAACATTGTCCAGAATTTTTTTATATAGTTCCTTGCGCAGACTGCTGTTCCGTTTACTTTTACTCCCAGGACCCCTTCCCTCTTTCCACCAAAATTGTCTGTTTTCCTCAGAAGTAATACAAGGCCTACAATAGCAATACGGACACTCCTCTCTTTCCGGGTTTTGTTCTATCACGTATGGAGTCTCTATATTTTCATCGCGATCTACACCACATAAGTCATCTGTGTCTGTCCCTACGTCTACCATATCAACAGACGTTTGATGATCAGACCCAGGTATATCCCATCCAAACTGAGTAAATATTCCTTGAATTACATCATACTGCTCATCGGAAACTTCCAAAGTTCTGGTAGCCATTTTACAGACCGCGGGAAATGATCAGATAACAACGAGCTACAAATATGTTATCACTTTCCGTTTGCTGACCTTCGGCATCTGCATGGGGTATCGGACGTAGATCAACCTATGTAACATTATATCATCCAACTGTACAAGGATGTATCTTAGATAAAGACAAAGGAATGGTATGGGGCCACCAAAAGGAACATAACCATTTTATGAAACACATGTAAAAAATAAAATAGATACATTATCCATTTGTAATTATTCATGAATTTTATTTGACAAGGGCTTTACAAAGGGTGTTTGTATTGTCTTTGATGCCTTTATATTGTATCCATTGAAATATTATATCATTATGCATAAGTTCTGAGATAAAGAATTTCCGATTACCCCTTTACGTTGATCCTCAAAATCATACAAAAACAACAGGAAAAAGTTGCGTTATTCACATCACTTATATTTCTGATATCAGCAATGGCGAACAGAGAATCAAGACGACCACCATCTTTCAAAATTTCCGTACCGGGAGGCGATGATACGAAAAATTCTATATTTTCAAAACTTTCGGATGTAAGAGAAATTTTGGTAAGAAAATATAACAAACCTGTGAACAACGCTGAAATCATGGAGGAATTACTAAAATCTTATTTGGAAGAACAAAAAGGAAATGGTGGTACACGTGAATTGGGAGGAGGAGAAATGAACACTTTCCTAAGCTGCAAGAAAGAGGAAACAAACGAGCAAATATTCATGACAGCAAAATCTTCCCTACAGCGGCTTACAGAAGTTGCAGAAAATCATGCTAGAGTGTGTGATGGAAAATTGGAGATGAAGAAAATAACCATGAAAGGACATGTTGCTGCCATGAATATGAAGTGCAGTGTGACCAAAAATCACAATATGCTTTGGTCGTCTTCACCTTACTTACCAGACAACGAGTACCTTGTGAACAGAAGGGTCTATCATGGGTTTATATGCAGTGGTATGTTGCCCGTACACTATGCTCGATTCACAAATGGCGTTGGTTGCGGAAAGCTAGGCATCCAAAAGCGAAGCCAATATTTCAAAAGCATGAAACCAACAGTAAAGGCAGAATATGCGGAAAGTATAGATTTGGCACTTGGTGGAGAGGTTGCATTTTCGCATGAGGATGGGATCGAAATCATGACTGATGCTCGCCATGGTTGGCGAAAAAATGCGAAAGACACCAGTGTGGTGGCGATAGGAGAAAAAACGCATAATGTCCTACGATGTGAACATGTGACAAAGAGAGATGATCCTATATCCCAAAGACACGAGCGAATCGGGACAGAGCGAATTTATCAGTCGATAAATGCTGAGGGTATTTTTATCAAAACCCATACCCATGACAGAAATTTGTCAATAAATAAATTTGTAAGAAATTCAGGAAATACTGTAAACCAAAACGACACATTGCACGGGGTGAAATCCATCAAAACCGCAATGAAGAAGATTTCTAGTGGTCCCGCATACCTAAAAAATAAAACCTGGTCGGAGCTTCTTCAAGATAAAGTCGAGCCCGTGGCTACTCACTGTCATTGGGCTGTAAGGAACTGCGACAGGGACCCCGAGAAACTTAGGATGCTGCTCATCAATGTGATAGAACACTATCGTGACAACCATGAGAAATGACGAATCCTCGAGATGTAGGAATGACCCAAATTACGAACCACAGCGGTTAGTGCTCACTGACAATGTGTCGCAGAAACTTCTCCGAGGCGTCATCATAAATTCCACACTTTACAAGAATGCCAGTGATTTTGTATATGGAAAGGACACATACTTTGTTGAAAGTTTCAACAACACAATTAACATGTTTCAAGTGTGTTTTCGATAAGAATCAGGAGCTTTTTTGTATTTGTTTTTGTAATTCCAAGTGATGTATGTACTGTACAAAATAAGATATTGATATATCATGTAATCTCAGGAGGAGGGGGTGTCCAACCCATTGAGGGAAGTCAAGTGCGTGTGATGACTCCCAGATCCGCGCTTGAATATTATTATATACATTTATACTAATTGCATAGAGTTACGATTATAAACCAGAGGTAATTTATTTAGGAATTGATTTTAAGTATTAATTTGTTTAAATTAGTCAGGCACTGCATTTTATTACATATTTATTTCATACATTAAATTTTCTTTGACAGTACGTATTTATCGCTATACATGTAGCTGAGTAATACCACGTGCGTTATAACACATGGGATATATTCTTATCAGCAGTAGAACCGCCCCTTCGCCATATCGGCTTAATTGCTGTAGGGGTGTAAAACAGAACCCGGTCTTTAAGCTATCTACTATATTTATGTCAAACAAAGGAGGGGATCTCCAACAACACCAGGTTGCAGCATCCACAGCAAAACACCAAAACAACACATGCAAAAACACAGAGCAGACAAGCACAGAAAGAGACGCAAAAGGGACTAGGAACGCAACGCACAACACAGAAACATCAAACACAAAGGACTACACATAAACCCAATTTTACGTGCACAATCAACCCATAAATTCAATTTCCGTTGATCACAAGCCAGTATTGGTAATTCAAGGTATCCATACAGATACTGATACAGATAAACCAACGAGACCAATGGGCAACCGGTGCCGACTTAGGACGGCCATCTGCCACGGAAAGAGTAGAAGATGTGGTTATAGACTATATGTATAACGTTAATCATGACATGTACCATTTTTCAATGAAATTCTGAACCTTGCATCCCTATTCTAGCTATTTATACTAAAATGGTACTTTGTAAGAATAGAATGTCTTCATAAAAAAAAATTTTTTGTCAACTTCTTCTGAAATTCGGACCAATACAGGCAACAGAGTATATTACTTTGGGTATTTCACAACCTGCATTTTATGGTGACATTATCAACAAGATAAGAAGGATCAAAGATAGACAACATCACTATCGAAAATGCGTCAGAATCATCAAACGCCTTTTATACCGTGGGTATGATCCTAATGTCACCAGACGGACACTTGGCTTGGTACTTGACCAATCTACAGTCTTGTACAAGCGCATTCTTAAAACTTGCACTCTGACTGACTGTCACGACGGGACTCCATGACGGGCCCTGTCCAAACCTCTTTAGAGAAGACAGGGCCCTGACCACCTGGCCTCTCTGAATGTCAGTCGGACTCCTCGTGTGATAACATACATGAGCTCGCGGCGGCAGAGCACGGATTGTATTACGTACGCCCTCTTTTTTTATCCATTTACATATTCATCTGTGTTGCTTTGGCCCCTGCGTTTTGCGGTCTTGTTTTTGTGTGGTCATCTGACAGTGAGGAGGTTGTTTTACACCACAATTATACGTTCTTCGAGACCTCTGGGTAATCGGAAAAGTGGGAGGGTTGTGCGCACGTAATCCAGGATAACCATACCTTCTGCTATTTCCGTGGCAGATGGTCGTCCTAAGTTGGCACCGGTTGCCCATTGGTCTCGTTGGTTTATGTGTAGTCCTTTGTGTTTGATGTTTCTGTGTTGTGCGTTGACGTTCCTTGTCCCTTACGCGTCTCTTTGTGCTTATCTGCTTTGTGTTTTTGCATTGGGTGTTTTGGGGTTTTGCTGTGAGTGCTACAACCTGGTGTTGTTGGGGATCCCCTCCTTTGTTTCAAATGATGACATGTACCATTTTTCAATGAAATTCTGAACCTTGCATCTCTATTCTAGCTATTTATACTATAATGGTACTTTGTAAGAATAGAATGTCTTCAAATGTGGTAAAACAAAATTTATTATTCATGCTTCTTTGAATTATTTTGGCTGGAAGTACCACGAATGAGAATTCATTGTCCGAATCATGCATGTCTGGTGCATAAGATCTATTCTTCTTTATAAAGAAGCTGCTCAATAGTGACATGCTTAGCACTCTCCTTTCTCTTCATAAGGACGGTTAGGTTTTTAAGTTAACAGGCGTTTCAAAATTTCATCTGCTAAGATTACATCTAAGGATAATTTTTACTTCTGTTTGGAGATTCCCTCCGTTTATATACGCCCGTCATTTGACGGGTCGTATTATGGTATAGCGAAGTCCGTCCGTCCGTCTGTCCGTCTATGGAACGCATTACTTGAATATGCGTCAACGGATTTTCACGAAATTCATACATTATGATTGGACTGTGGAGGGGAAGCCGCATTTCGATTTTCAGGTTCATCCGATTTGATGTTACGGAGTTATGGGACTTAGATATTTTGAAATACAGTGATAATATACTAAAATAGTTTAAAATTCTTTAAAAATATATCTCTGGTCGAAATGTTTTGAAATTTTGAATAGTTAAAGTAGAAAGGATGTTCTTTGACATATGTAACGTGTTTTTAATTTTTTGGTCGCATAACCGAGATATTATGTGTAATGGGAGGGGGGTTATATGCACATACATGATACGCTAAGGGCAAAATATAGGCGCATGGAACGCAATAACTTGAATATGCGTCAACGGATTTAAATGATATTTCTACATTGTGATCAGACTTTGCAGAAAAAGCCGCCTCTCGATTTTCAGCTTCATCCAATTTGTCGTTACGGAGTTATGGGACTTAGATATTTTAAATACAATGAAAAAAATAAACTAAAGTAGTTAAAAATTCTTTAAAAAACTATTTCTGGTCAAAATGTTTTGAGATTTTGTATACTTCAAGTAGAAAGGATGTTCTTTCACATATATAAGGAGTTCCTAATATTTTTGTCACATAATCAAGAAATTATGTGTATTGGGGGGAGGGCTTTATATGCACATACATGTACATGTTAAGCTAAGGGCAAAATATAGCTGCATGGAACGCAACAACTTGAATATGCGTCAACAGATTTTCATGATATTTGTACATTGTGCTCTGACTTTGAAGAGGAAGCCGTCTTTCGATTTTAGGTTCATCCGATTTGTCCTTATGGAGGTCTTTATTCCAAATGTTTTCTTACAACACAGAGAGTATTTGGTTGAAGAGTAAGAAGTAGTAAGTGTGACCAGCATGAAATTAATCTAGAAGAGAACAAGAGCATACGTCAAAAGAACAGTGACAGAGAAAATTATCTATATCAAGATTACAGATCATGCAGCAATCCTGGAAAAACATTGCTCCTTTGAATTCCTATTGCAGACTTTCAAATAGCACAAGCACTTTAAAAGTATCGGACATGATATTTTGAAAATTTATAGCCCTATTATGTAGATTCTTGCTTCAGGTCGACTCTTATCCCCCTTTTTCAAATACATAATTTGCAATTTATTCTTATCTTCATAATAAAAAAAAGATTCTCCACTTTAACGGTGTGAGAATGTGCAATCTATGTAAATAAAGCATGTGTAAGCTCATATCGACAAAAGGAAATAAGACATGGATTATACCATCGTTGGGATCACAAATAAGATGCACCACAGTTATTCTTTACGAAATGTGAATATTGAAGTGAGGAGGCATTTTATGTTTAGCCTTTAATGAACCAAGAAACAAAATGACTCCAGATATGGATTGTTTGGCACTTGAAAGCCTGATTAGATGTGCATTTTACACAGTAGTAGGAGACTATTTGGTGGCCATTTTGAATTTCCCCTGATAAGCAGAGTTGTTCCAGAAGCATGTGTTAGCTGAATACAACCAAAACAGCAAAATAAATGTATTCTAGGACCATTGCAGCTACAAATAAGATGTGTTACACAAACGTTTTACTGAAATATTCAAAGTGTACAATAACGAGGTTGAAATTTGGCGGCCATCTTGAAGTTTAAGTCCTGAATGAACTAAAATTGTAAAAATGACACCGGAAATGGTTCGTTGACCCTCAAAACCCCGGATTTGGTGTGCCACAATTAATATTTAAAGAACGAATTTAATTTCATCTATTGGTGGAAGGCATTTGGCGGCCATTTTGAATTTTCGCCAGAGCGGCAACCAAGCTAGAATCGTTCAGTACTATCCCATAGATAAGAATCATCAAAAAAAGTTCATAGGAAAGGACATTTCTAGGTTCTGAAATTTTCAGATCGACTACATAGCTCTACGATAACTGCAATTACACTTTCAATATTATAACGTCATCGAGAAATTCGCGAAAATGTCTATTAATGCTTATTTCAAAGTCTAGTAGAAAACTTTCCTGTGGATAGAATCAAATGTAAGTTTGTATAATCATGGACAGATAAGAAAATTTGATATATAATTTCGGAAATTTTGAGAATAAATGAATTTGGCGTCCAAGTGTTCAATACCTCCTTAAATCCTTAAATCTAAATTTTTCAATTTACAAATGACCCAAACACGGAGCGAGCAAGGGAGCGAGCGAAAATGTCTTTTCGCCATTTTTACCTATAAGTATATCATATCTTTTACTGATCATTTATTATAAAAAAGAAGGCCTATGTGTGTAATGTAAGCTATGAAAAGAGACCTAATGGCTGTAAAATGAAATACTTTAAATAAGGGACAAATAACCAAATCAAAACAAGAATCTGGGGCAGTACAGATTCTTTATGTAAATGTGATGTCATATATTTCTATAAATTTCTTTATGACTTTTCTATGCTTGACCTTGAATTTGATTGTTTCAGAGTTTTTATTTCATGACATATATTCCTTGCAATGTTTCATAAATTTTTAACAGGTAAAATGTTCACCGGGATCGAGTCACCGGCCACTTGAAGTCTAACAATGAATGATCAAAAACCTTCTTTTATCACCTGTCTAAAATCCTATTTGAACGGACTCTTTTCCCAAAACAATCACATTGAAGACATAAAAGTCATCTAGGGAATAATATTGTACCATTTCTTCTCTAGAATTTCGCCGGTGCACTTTTGTTTTCAGTAGTTCAGCGGTTAAAATACAAGGCATAACGGACATTCACTTTCCGAAATTTTCATAGAGCGCTCGCTGCCGTTTCAAATAATAATAATAATCACTCGATGGCTACTGTTCCAAGCAACAGACGGATTTCTCCTTTATTAGATCCTTCTCGAATCAGAAATGTTAAAATCCGAATAAAGAAGATGGAAAAATGAATAGTTGCTTGAGTACCTTATTCACTTCAACTAATGAGTCAAAAGAGCTTATGTCGAACTTCGGGCTCTTTTATATATATAATCAAAATAGAAGAAAAAGATATTCAATACCTTACATGATCACGAAAGATTGAAACTCCAAACATCTTTCAACTTTAAATCCTTTAAAATTACTATCTCAAAACAGAAATTGCACAATGATTTTGCAATGAGAAAATTTCTTTAAATAGAAAATGACAACAGCTAGTCATGCTACTTTAAAAAGCAAGCAAAGAACAAGAATAAAAGAGTTATCTTTCTTATTCCATGTTAACTTCAAATAAGAAGGACCACCCGTGTGAAGTATAAATAATATAGAACAAAAACTTTGTACTCTGTAAGTAAATATTTGTTATGATCATGAGAATGAATATTTGACCGACAACGAAGGTCACGGATAAAGGTAACACTTGCAGGTGATTTTCATCAAAACTTATCTTAATCTGATCATAGCTCAAAATTTGCCCATCAAAAGTCTGCTGTGACCTTGAAATAAACCAAATGACCTTGGGTCAAGGTCAAGATGAAAGAGTTATATGCAAATTATGTTTGTGAAAAGATTGAACTCTCAAGGTCAAACAGTCTTTGTTCTATAGTCAAAAGTTTTTTGTGACCTTGAAAAAGAGAATTTGACCTTGAATGTTGGTCAACATGAATTGTCTACTGAAAAGTAATCTACCATGTAAGTTTCAACCCGAAATCTCAAAAACTGTAGAAATTGGTCAATTATGCCAATTTAAAAGTCCACTTTCAACTCGAAATAGCGCAAAAACCGAATTATTTTATCAAGCATGTAAGTTTATCATAGTTTTCAACTTTCCCATCGTACAATATCAAATAAATTTCGTTCAAATAGTACGGATAATTTAGGAGCTACTAGAGTTTAAAGATTTGACCTTTGATAACCTATAGCAGGGGCATATGTTAACTTTTCGACAAGAAAAAAATTTCAATCGAGATCTTTATATGCTCTTTCACATGGTACTATTCATTTTATCATATGATGCTGAAATTGTTTTTAAAGTGTCCGGAACAATGAGGGGTTAAGAAAAATAATGATAAGAACTAGATGTCTACTGTTGCAAGCAACAGACGATTTCCACCTTTATTAGACCTTCCTCGGAACTGAAGTGTTGAAATCCGAATAAAGAAGATGGAAAAAAGATTCGTTGCTTTAGTACCTTATTCACTTCAGCAAATGAGTCAAAAGAGCTTATGTCTAACTTGGGACTCTTATCGACAAAATAGAAGAAAACTGTTTACGAAAGCTTTAAACTCCAAGACCTATCCATTTACCATGTTAAGTTCAAATAAGAAGGACTACTTTTGAGAAGAATAAATGGTTTAGGACAAAAACTGTGAATTCTACAAGGGTAAATATTTGTTATCACATCGAAAATGATTATTTGACCTTGAACCAAGGTCATGGATAAAAGATAAGTATTGGAGGATATTCTCATCAAGATTGATCTGATCAAAGCTCAATATTTTATCAACAAAAATCTTTTATGACATTGAAATCGAACAAATTACCTTGGGTCAAGGTGAAATGGCTTGATGCAAGGAATAGTTGCATTATGTTTGAATTCTCTAAGTCAAACAGGTTATGTTTTATAGGCAATAGTTTGCCGTGACCTTGAAAATGAGAATTTGACCTGGGGTCGAGGTCAACTTGAAAGAACGATTATATGTATGAAGTTTGAGCTTTGAAGGTCAAACAGTCTTTATTCTATAAGCAAAAGTTTATTGTGACCTTGAGAATGGGAATTTGACCTTGAAACTAGGTCAATATTAAATGACTACCTATAAGTAACCTACCATCCAGGTCTCAACTCGAAATCTCAAAAACTTAAGAAATTGGCACTGTGTCAATTTAAAGTTCCAATTTCAATTCGGAATATCCCGGAAACCGTAAATATTTTATCGAGCATGTAAGTGTATAAAACTTTGAAAACTTTCCAAAGAACAATGTAAAACAAATATCGTTCAAATCGTACGGATAATTTAGGAGGTTTAAGAGTTTAAATATCTGACCTTCGATAACCTCTTGCGGGGCATGTGTGAATTTTTCGACAAGAAAAAAATTTCAATTGAGATATTTATATGCTCTTTCACATGGTACTATTCATTTTATCATATGATAAGGAGCTTGTTTGTAAAGTGTTCGGAACGATAGGCAGGTGGAAAAATTTATAAGGATAATAATAATTATAAAGAAAAGACAATACAATAACAGAGAAAATTCCAAGGAAGCCGATTAGTGCCAACCTAAGTGAAATTTTTTAGTCGTAATTACGACTTAGTATGTCATAGATACATAGATACATAGTTACATAGACGATACATAGACGATACATAGACGATGTGTTGTACATCAATAATCCAAAATTCGCGGATTACCTGAGCAGTATCTATCCTTCAGAGCTTGAAGTCAAAGAAACTACAGAGACAAATAATTCAGCATCCTATTTGGACATAATGTTGTACTACGACACTGATGGTCACATGAACACCTCACTCTATGACAAACGTGACGACTTCAATTTCAGCATTACAAACTTTCCTTTTCTGAGTAGCAACATCCCTTCATCGCCTGTTTAAGGCGTGTTCATATCTCAGTTGATACGCTATGTCAGATCAAGTACCAAATTTACGGATTTTGTTCTGAGAGCTAGGCGTCTTTCAGATATGCTTCTCAGTCAGGGATATATTTGTGACCGACTTATATCGTCACTGAGGAAGTTCTAATGTCGATATGGGGAACTCGTCATACACTATGATGTCCCACTCTCAAGAATGGTGGATGATATTCTGTCATAGACCATTTGAACCATCCAACCAAAGATTGTACTCTAGGTCTTCCGAAATGGAAGTTACCGGATGTGACAGTTCTACCGAATTGAAGCGACGGGTGTTGTATGCAAGCAGGAGATGCTTACTCTTCCTGGGCACCTGGTCTCACTCCCATATCGGGAGTTCGCTTCTTTTCATGTGGTGGAGGTTTTTGTTTGTTTGCTTTGGTTCCTGTTTTATCCTGATTTTGTATGCCTTCGGTTTCTGATTTTCTGAATTATCAATTTTGTGCTGTATGCGGGGATATGGTCATTATCCATATTTGTCAATAGATATCTCGTAATTACGACTTACTATGTCGTAATTACGACTTTACTATGTCGTATTACGACTTAGCTATGTTGTTATTACGACTAAACTATGTCGTAATTACGACTTGGTTATCTCGTAAAAAGAAGGGAGGAGATCTCCAACAAGACCCCGTTGCAGCATCAACAGTAAAACACCAAAACACCCGATGCAAAAACACAAAAGACGAGTACAGCACGAGACGGAAAAGAGACACACGATATGTAAACATCAAACACAAAAGACTACACATAAACCGACGAGACCAATGGGTAACCGGTGCCGACTTTGGACGGCCATCTGTCACGCAAGTAGCAAATGGTGTGGTTATCCTGGATTACGTGCGCACAACCCTCTCACTTCTCCAATTACCCAGAGGTCTCGAATAACGTACAATTGTGGTGTAAAACAATCTCCTCACTGTAAGATGACATCACACAAACAAGACCGCAAAACGCAGAGCCCCAGAGACACAGATGAATATGTAAATGGATATAAAAAGATATAATTACGACTTGGTTTATCATTATTTCCACTATGACGAACATGTAAAGTTTGATTGAATTCTATATCGCAGCCAGGGAGATCTCAAGAACTTTATGCAATGGAAAGCAGGAGGCCCAAGTTGGCCTATATCGCTAAACCCTATTGACCTTGTTTAAGAAGAAGAAGGAAGAAGATAATGATTATTCAAGGGAATGACCTATTCACCCCCCTTCTGACAAAAATCATGAAAACTTAAAAAAAACTTAATCTCTGTAAAAGCATCGTATGCATATACAGCTATTATGTACGGAAACGTATATGGATCTCTGCTTGTTTACTTATTCAGATATTGAACGACATTATCATGTCGATAAACTCGTATTTCTATGTGAAAAGAGTTCACTTATATGATATGCAATATTGATAATTTTTGTAAACATTGAAAAGACGTAAAAATGCGTCACAAATTTACTTCATAGGAAATAATATTAAGTCGTAATTACGACATAATTAAATCGTTATTACGAGATAAATAAGTCGTAATTACGACAAACTTAGTCGTAACTACGAGATAACTAAGTCGAAATTACGAGATAATTAAGTCGTAATTACGAGATAACTCAGTCGTAATAACGAGATAACTCACTCGTAATAAAGAGATAACTCACTCGTAATTACGAGATAACTCAGTCGTACAGTAATTACGACATACTTAGTCGTTATTACTACATACTTAGTCGTAATTACGAGATAACTAAGTCGTAACTACGAGATAACTTAGTCGTAACTACGAGATAACTTAGTCTTAATTACGAGATAATTCAGTCGTAGTTACGACATACTAAGTCGTTACTACGAGATAACTAAGTCGTATTTAAATAGAGAAATTTGAATAATAATAGGAGTAAAGAAAAGACAATACAATAACAGAAAGGATTCCGACGGAATAGTCGGAATCTTGAATGAAGAAAAGACAATGCAATAACAGAAAGGGTTCCGACGCAAAAGTCGGAATCTTTGAGAACTAAATATGAAATATTATGGACTAATGGTCAATTACAGCTGCCGATATTCTAGTGCATAACATTCTATTTCCTTCTTTTTTACAGAGAAATATATGAAAGGAATAGGTAAGTTTCTACAGATAATAAGAGTGTACTCTGCAGTCGGCATCAAAAGAAAAGTTATTAAAATGAAAATGGAAATAACAAAGAAATGACTTCTTTTGGTGCAAAGGTGTTATGCATGAAGTAACAGTGAATCCCAAACTGAGACCAGATCATGTTACCGGGCCTTGGAGAGTAAGTATCACCTGAGAACAAACATATCTGTATATACATTGTTTAATTATGTAAAACAACACAAACTCAGATTGTAACAAATCTATTTGTATATAACTAGTTAAGGGGCATAGACAAAAGTTTACCGGCCATATTGGATTTGATGTGAAGCATTCTTGAATAGTTGATACTTCATTTTTAACCACTTGAACTTATTGCACCGACCTGCGTAATGGCACAGGTCTGCAGAATTCATGATTAGTACTATAACCTACCTTAAACGTTACTAACATCAGATCTATACAAACATTTGTTCTCCATATTTGATAATACTTTCTCATAATGCCGGACATAATTATTTTACACGTGGGGGGCTAGTAGAAATATCAACATAGAAAGGAATCCAGGGGTGGATCCTCGGAATATTACACATTTGTAATTTGTCACCAATAATTTACAAGACTATCCCACTTTACTAACATATACCATGTAAATTATCAATAAATGAATTGCAAACAGTCGAAATTCAAGTGATTATTCCAAGAATTTTATTTTTCATTTTTTTCTACTCATTTTGAGGCGAATAAGCACGTGAAAATGGCTTCCAGTAAAAACTGGTGTTCGAAGGGACCTGTAATAGTACTGTATACATAAGTTTTATGAGAGTATTTCACAGTTCACACAAAAAGGACAAATGTTTGTAGACATAGAATCATTGTAATGTTATAGAAATATTCATAAAGCTGTGCAGTTCGGTGCATAGATTATAAAGTTTGCTAGTGGTAAAATATTAGTGTATTTTTGGTCAAAAAGATGGCTAAAAGTAGCTATTAAGATAGAGAATACTTTGAGGTAAAAAAAAAAGTTTAAATAATCGATATTCTAGTGCCTAACACATCCTATTTCTCTTTTTTTAACAGACAATTAAAGAAAGAAAATAGGTAAGATTCTGCTGATAATAAGAGTATGTTATGCAGTATATCAACCAGCACATAAAATGCAGATAATTAAAAAAGAGAAAGAAATGGCCTCCTTTTGGTGTAAGGCTGAATTCATGAAGTAACAGTGAATCACCAATGAAGATGAGATCATGTGCCCAGACCGTAGAGAGTAAGCATCTCCTGAGAACAAACTTTTTGGTATACATTATTCATGATATTTCAAAACATTAAACAACGTTAATTCAGTACTTATTTCGCTTCGAAACGAGTTTGTAACGGAGTTGACATTTTCATATGTGTTCTTTATAACTAGTTATGTATTACTTAAAGCAATATAAGCTCTCACTTTTTCGATGAATTTTCTTCCCAACTTTACCCAAATGGTTTTACCATGCATAATTAAGTAAATATAAACAAGTTCGTCGAAATTAATCACTTTAAATTCTTTATTACATGTGTTATTCTGCAAGTCTGCTACACATCATGCAATTATCTCACGTACTTGGACACTGAGGAAAGAACACATGGTATTTCCATTATAATTTAAGGTGGCTCCAAAGAGTATCCGAATATACAGTCTTTTCGGAGGCTTTCTTACCGAGGATATTGACGTCATTATGATTATGACGTCTTGATAACGCGCGAAATAAATATTGTCACTCATCGATAACTAGTGTCCGCAGCGGCTCGGAATTTTCAGCCTTCGAAATCTTCTATCTCGCTTATTTTTTTAACGTTTGGTATCGATGAAACCAGAAAATTATTATCTACAATCTGATGGCAATTGATTTTTAGTTGGATTTATCGTTTAATTATACATACGAAAATATCCCATAAATAAGCCCCCTTGTTATAGCTGTAAACATTTCCTTTTTATATTGTCATCATCGGAATTTCAACAATTTATTGCTTTTTTAGTTTAACTGTCTAACAGGTTACTTGTTGGAGATTTTAGCGATATAATGGATCATGTATTTCAAATATTGTATTGGATCATGTATTTCAAATATTGTATTGGATCATGTATTTCAAATATTGTATTGGATCATGTATTTCAAGTATTGTATCTCTGATTATCTATGATCAGAAGAATTTTTCTGCAATTTTGAAAACTTTCGTACTTTGCAGCGAAATGTTATCGAATGAAGTGTATTGATTTAAAAACTTTAAGCTAGTGAATTTTAGTATTAATCCTGCTTTGTTCAAATATACATCAATTATGTAGATAACTGCACGCATTACCTCCATAAAAACGTTTCCGTTGACTTTTTCCATTCTGCCGTATTATCTCTAAAACGATTCACTGAGCCAGATATGAACATTTGCACAAACACTATTTTATTAGGGTTGGGGGTGGGGGGATCAAGGGCAACACTTGACAAGAGCTTATGAGTTACACATGTTTTCAACACATTTCTTTTTAAACTTTATTTTTTATTTATTTCATTTCAATGATAAATAGTATTATCGTAGAAGTGTGAAGAGTAAAAATCAGAGGTAATGAATTAATCATAAATTTAAGAGTATTCAAGGCTTCCCTGTAGCTGAATTTTGTGGTCATACGCTGATTAACTCAACTTACCTCTGACGTCACTATAACGTCGAATGAAAATGGATTGCAACGCAGAAATTAAGGGGGTGATGTTAATAAACGTTTATAACTTTCGTTCGCTAGGTTCGGTTATATTCATATTACATTAGAAAACTTCATAATCAATAGTCACTTATTTGATATTTGTTTAATTCTCACGATTTTGCCTTGCCCTCTCGACTTTGAGACTAAATAACTGTTAGGTACTTCTTTGATGTTTATCTACAGAAAACTAAACGATAGAATTGCATGCAATAGGCATATTTCATTTAAAAAATGACGATCGAAAAACGAGTTTTTAAACTCCTAGATGATCTAAAATTTGCAATAATTCCTCCATTTTGTTTTTAGTTTATTTCACTTTCCTTGTTTAAAGATGAAAAAATAGTTTGAATATGAAATTAAATCATAAAAAACATTCATAGATTCAGCAAAATATTTAAAAAATCAGCATACTTTCTATAAATTAGCAACGTTGGTTCGATTTTGTTCATACTTTGCAAAACGTAATCTTGTATACCAATCATCAAATTCTGCGAGTTACAGAAAAATTAAAAGAGAGGATCTTTTGGGGGGTGCGTGTATGGAGCCATCTTAATTGATTATTTGATACATTTCATACCTCGTTTTACTTTTAATACCTCTTCTGTCTCACTCATCGGAGAAAGCCAATTTTCACAACGTGCATGAGGTTCAAACATGCGTAGATCGGTGCATCTTTGGGTTCAAAATAAGGGTCATATGCATAAGGCAAACGATGGTCTGTACATCAATAATCCTAAATTTGCGAATTACCTCAGCAGAATATATCCTTTGGAGCTTGTAGTCAAAGAAACTACGGAGGCAAATAATTCAGCATTCTTTTTCGACATAATGCTGTCCTACGACACCGATGGTCACATGAACAACGCACTTTCTGACAAACGTGACGACTTCAATTTCAGCATCACAAAATTTCCCTTTCTGAGAAGTAACATAATATTCAGCATCACAAAATTTCCCTTTCTGAGAAGGAGCATCCCTTCATCGCCTGCTTATAGCGTGTTCATATCTCAATTGATACGTTATGCCTGAGAAAAAACCAAATACACAGATTTTGTTCGAAGAGCTAGGCGTCTTTCAGATAAACTTCTAAATCAGGGATACGTTTCTGACCGACTAACATCGTCACTGAGGAAATTCTACGGTCGACACGGAGAACTCGCCATACACTATGATATCCCATTGTCCATAATGGTGGATGATATTCTTTCTTAGACCATTTGAACCATCCAACAACCGAATATGCTTATATCTTCCGAAACCTAACCCTTCCGAAATGGAAGTAACCTGATGTGACAATTTCACCGAGTTGAAGCGACGGGTGTTGCATGCAAGCAGAAGATGCTGACTCGTCCTGAGCACCTGGTCTCACTCCTATATTTGGAGATCGCTTCTCTTCATATGATGGGTGTTTTTGTTTGTTTGTTTTGGTTCCTGTTTTATCCTGATTTTGTATGACTTACATTTTTGTTTTTTTTTTAATTATCGATTTTGTACTGTGTATGGAGATCTGGTCACTATCCATATTTGTCATCATTATATACATTTATTTTCGGAACGGAAAATATAAACGGCTTGCATCTTGCTGTTATCAGATCTCCCTTTCCAGAATGATCAGTGACATTCTGGATTGTGATTGAATGGCTGTTATAATCATCAAACAAGAAATACTTACCTGATATGAACATCAATATGTACATCAATACAATTACAAGTTTCCATGGAGCTATTGTGACGGGTATCGCATGCAATTAGGAGACGCTAATTCTCCAGGGCACTTGGTCTCACTTCGGAATGTTACTCATTCTGAGGTTCGCAACCGTTCCAATGGGAATTCTTATGATTTTGCCTTGTCTTCTCGACTTTGAGACTGAATAACTAGGCAATTTTTATGCCCCGGGAATCAAAGATTCGGGGGCATATAGTTTTTGGCCTGTCCGTCTGTTTGTCTGTTTGTCTGTCTGTCTGTCTGTTTGTCCGCTAAAACTTTAACATTGGACATAACTTTTGAATGGAAAGTGATAGGGCTTTCATATTTCACATGTGTATTCCTTGTGACAAGACCTTTCCATAGATACGAAAAGTTTTGAACTTGTTACCTTTAATTTGACCTTTGACCTTCTTTTAAAAAAAACTTTAACATTGGGCATAACTTTTTAATGGTAAGTGATAGGGCTTTCATATTTCACATGTGTATTCATTGTGACAAGACCTTTTCTTTGATACCATTTTTTTTTACCTCCTGACCTTGACCTTTGACCTTTTAACCTTGTGACCATGACCTTGACTTTTCACATACATGTACTTAACAGAAAAAAGTGTTTATACTAACAAAGATGCCACCGGGGGCATTCGTGTTTCACAAACACAGGCTTTATTATGGGTTTTTTTCTATTATGAGACAGAAGTTCTCAAAATTCTTTATGTCGGACTTCTTTTTTTTTTGGATTAAGATTTAATTGATGCATAGAAATGGTACTTGAATATTTTAAATATAAGTTACAGCTCATATTGCTTTGACATGTATTTCAATATTGATCATCACTGCATTTTTGGATAGATTCTGGATTAACGTTGTAAAAGGAGAAACATTTAAACATTATCAAAATGACATGAGAGCCGCTATTCTATAATGTCCTATTTCCTTCTTTTTACAGGGATTTATATGAAAGAAATATGTAAGTTTCTATTTATATTAATTCTCCTTTGCAGAATACCAACCTGTTTATTATGTAATAATAAATCATTTAAAAACGATATGAGTTCAAGCAAACATTTGTGGTGGTACGGATGTTTACATTTTTTTGTCTTTCGGGATAATGTAATACTTGTCATAAGAGGGTTGTCCAAACAATTCGCGGACTGGTAAGATTTTTAAAGGTTGGGCGCAAATCTGTTAATGAAACTGGTATCAAAACATATCTACCATTTAACTATTACGTAATTAGACACATTCATAACTCGATTGGTACATAAACATTATTAGTTTATTCACTTTGGATACATAAAGTTGGGATCCAAGGAGTACCGTAATTTGAAAAAAAAATACTATTCATATATTCAAATTTTGCTCTTAGAATCAAATCAAAGGTGCCCAGATAAAATAGTGCTATATAATAAGGAACCTTTGTTACTCGGTGTCATTTTGTGCAGTATTATATTGGTATCAATACATTCCATAAGTATAGACGAACAACAGAAAAAATAAGGGCAGCATGTCCAATCTTTCATTGAAAAGAGTGACGTCAAGCATATGGACGGAGCAACGCGCAATCAGAAAACTTGATGATGACTTAAGAAATACTCCTTTAAAGACAATAAAGATTTTTGATAAGTGTTCGACTTATTACTGAATCACTAAAGCTTGTTTGCTATTGGTGCTAGACTTGCTCAAGTCCTAATATCAAAATAATCAAATAAAGTTATATGAAGGGAATTGCAATTATTAATTATTTTTTTCAAGCAGAAAAGATATGACCCTTTTGAAAATATAATCAGTCAGCAGTTGGTTGCAGAGATATATCACAATACAGAGAAGACAACTTTTGTTTGCAAGTAAAAAAATATATATTTAATTTTGAAATTATTTGATATAAGGACTTGAGCAAGTCAAAATTGCTGCATACGTTTTTCGAAAGGTTAAAAAACTCATAGGATTAGAAAAGCAGCAGAAATATATTTGTGGCGACGATATGAAGGTGCAAAATAATAATAGGGAAATTTACTCCATGTGACAGACTGCGAGGGGGAAAGTATCAATCTGTTATCATGCCAATTCTTAAACATTTAAAATATATCCGTAGGTTTTGAAATAAGTGAGTTAAGTCGGCCAATTGTCCCGCGGGACATATTTAGAACCATTATTATTTAACGAGTACCCTGTTCACATTATGATAACGTCACTGTTGCTGCGTACGGCACCACAACCCTTCATTATTATTCCTATAAAATTACTTCCTCATATCTAGTCTTCTTTTTAGATGTATTAAAAGTATTATGTCTAAATTTGATATTTTCTTTATCCTGGCGTGAGTATCGGACCTTGCCAAGTTCTCGAGCTTTCCAGACAATTCTTGTACATTGTGATACTGATTTACGAATTAAATGTCCTTACTATGTTCAAATTGAAACAAGTTTTTTTTTCAAACAACAGCAGAATAACATATTTCCACCCTAAATCATTAAACATGAATATGGTATCCTCCAACAAAGGAATGAATGTCTGTTTTTATGCGTTCATGGTTTTTACACTCTGCATCTTTCGAACAAGATCGTTAAAGCCATGAACGCAAAAATAAGATGCAAATTCCCTATATTAACATTCAGAGACATTAAGCTCTTAAATGTATTTTAAAATATCCTCGAATTTCCTTAGGAATATAGTGAAAATTACAAATTTGGAAATTAATGCTTGACGGATGTCAATTCTCCCTACTAGGAGGGACAATATACTGTATTATCATACAAGATACCGAATAAGTATTTTTTTTTATTATAAAAATCTGTCGGTTTAAATTCCTAATTCCATGTTTGTTATCCAGACTTATAAACTTTATATCAGGAGTATTTGAACGATGATTAATTGAAAACGTTACTGAGTACTCCAAACTAAAAACCAACATTTTTGTATACATTGTTCATATATAGGATCTCAAATGAATTTTCATTTCATACGATGCATTATGAAACGAGTTGTGTGTTTTTGTATTTCTAATGTGAAACCAACGTTTCTCAGAACAAGAGGCGAACCACGTCTGCTACGCCATGAGAAGTATTTCCACATCGTATAGAATATTCTGTGCTTACGAAAAGAATATTTCAAGTATTTTGATGCAGTAATTAATTCAATAGCAACAATTTTAATCATTGATATTGAATCCGCGTCTGAATTAAACATGTTGACCGATTCTGAAAGATCACACTTGTCAAAGTTTATGTGATTAGGTTCCCAACTTGGCCAATCGCATTCAAGCAGAGCGATATGTAACGTGTTATCATATCATACATTTATGAAATGGCTTTATGAAACTGCATAACGGGTGTATTATGTGATAAAATATTTTATGACATTAAAGTACGTTTACTATGATAGTATTTCGCGTCGGAACTTGAGCCAAATTCAAACGTTTGCTTATTTTCTTCTTCTTTTTGGTCTTCTCAAATCTTAGCACTATTTACTAAATGTATGTTTATTTGGCGCAGATCTATCACTTTTAATTCACTAAATGCTTTGCGATACCTTATATGCTTAAATCAATTTCATTTTCATTTTTTTAACAAAGAGGGTGAGGACTAAAATTTGCCTTTTAATCTTCCTCGAATTACAGTCACAATGTCACATTATGTGTTTTCTTTATCATTTGGGAAATGACTGCCTTTTTGTGTTCATGTGTGTGAAATAATAGTTGTTTATGTGCAATTTCCATGAATCGCAAAGCGATTCTAGGAAGATTTGTACGTGTCCAACCAGAATTATACACCCATGAACACCAAAAGTAACACAGTCATTAGTTATATTGACATATATTCTAATCGTCGGCCATTTTATTTGCATGCACATCGCTTATTTTGTCTGCACATAACAACGTCGAATGTAAATTATCCCTACATGCAAAACTTGAACGTTGCGTCACAATAGAGCTTCACCACTAACAGACGGTTGTTAGCCGACGAAGTACGTCCGAACGAAACGCGACGAAATTTACCATACATAAGGGGTCTTGTATAAAAAAAAAACATGATATATTTTTTGAAAAATTAAACAAAACTCTATTAATACTGCAGTCAGTAATAAAACAATAAATAGATACATATATAGTTTTATGTATCCGTCTTAATAGAGTTCTATCTTAGATTTTGAAAGATATATCATGTTTTTTATACACGACCCCTTACGTATGGCGAGTTTCGTCGCGTTTGTTTGGACGTACTTCGTCGGCCAACAACCGTCTGTTATTGGTAAAGCTCTATTAGCAAACTAAGTTATTGGAATATAATTGTAGTAACCTAATAGAGATCTTTCGTTTAAGAACGTACGTAACGAAACGAACCTAATGGTACGTATCGACACCTAATAGAAAATAATATGGGGAGCAGCCATTATTTTGTCATCGACAACAGGTAGTACAAAATAAAAGAAAAATGGATTTAACCACTGAAGTATGCATTGCTATCCCTATTGCTATCGACAACATTTTTGTGGTGTTTGGAGGAAAGGTCTTTCAGCAAATTGTCGGAATTCCAATGGGGACCAATTGTGCCCCATTCCTTGCCGACATTTTCCTTTATTCGTACGAAGCTGAATTCATTCAATCTTTGGTCTCTGAAGGGAAAAGATACTTAGCTTCTGACTTCAACTTCACTTATAGATACATAGACGATGTGTTGTCCATCAATAATCCGAAATTCGCAGATTACCTGAGCAGAATATATCCTTCAGAGCTTGAAGTCAAAGAAACTAAAGAGACAAATAATTCAGCATCCTATTTGGACATAATGTTGTCCTGCGACACTGATGGTCACATGAACACCTCACTCTATGACAAACGTGACGACTTCAATTTCAGCATTACAAACTTTCCTTTTCTGAGTAGCAACATCCCTTCATCGCCTGCTTATGGCGTGTTCATATCTCAGTTGATACGCTATGCCAGAGCAAGTACGAAATATATGGATTTTGTTCTGAGAGCTAGGCGTCTTTCAGATAAGCTTCTCAGTCAGGGATATGTTTGTGACCGACTAACATCGTCACTGAGGAAGTTCTACGGTCGATACGGGGAACTCGTCATACACTATGATGTCCCACTCTCCAGAATGGTGGGTGATATTCTGTCATAGACCATTTGAACCATCCAACCAAAGATTGTACTCTATGTCTTCCGAAATGGAAGTTACCGGATGTGACAGTTCTACCGAATTGAAGCGGCGGGTGTTGCATGCAAGCAGGAGATGTTTACTCTTCCTGGGCACCTGATCTCACTCCCATATCGGGAGTTCGCTTCTTTTCACGTGGTGGAGGTTTTTGTTTGTTTGCTTTGGTTCCTGTTTTCTCCTGATTTTGTATGCCTTAGGTTTCTGATTTTCTGAATTATCGATTTTGTGCTGTATACAGGGATATGGTCATTATCCATATTTGTCATTTGTTGTAATGCAACCGTGTGTAAGAGGGTATGTGGTTCCGCAAAAGCTTGTAGACTCTCTAGCAGTCACTTTTAAACATCTGCAAACATTAATTGTATGTAAGTTGTTCATGGCAAGAAGACAATACCTTTTGATTTTCAAAGTCAGGAGTCAAAGCCAAGGTCACAATGAATGATGATAGAAAAATAGTGTAAACGCTCTAGAGGTCACAGTTTACTTTTTATCTTCATCAAACTTTGCATGTAACTTGACCATGGTGAGAAAAAGAGCATTTAATCGATATTCAAGTTAAGAGTAAGAGGTCAAAGATTAAAGTCACAATGGGCAATGATAGGAGAATCATGCGGACAATCTAGAGGTCACAGATTACTTCCAATCTTCATCAAACTTTGCATGCAATTTATCCATGGTAGAAAACAAAACCAATTGATTTTTAAGGTCAGAGGTCAATGATTAAGATCAGAATTTGTATCTACAGAAAAATCTTGTGGGCACTCTAGAGGTCAGAGTTTAATTCTAATCTTCATCAAACTTTGAATGCATATTATCCATGGTGAAAGGGCAACACATACTGGTTTTTAAGGTCAGTGGTCAAAGGTCAATAAACGATAATAAAAAAACCTTGTGGACACTCTAGAGACCACAGCTTTCTTTTAATCTTCATTAAACTTTGCAGGTAAGATGTCACTTGTTAGAGAACGTCACCTATTGATTTTCAACGTCAAAGGTCAATGTCGCAATTAATCAATCTATCAATACTTTATTCTCATCACTTTTTTTTACAAAAGTATACATGTATTAGAGAACAATGGACAATACTGGAAAAAAAGTTCATTTTAAGCTGATTGGGTAAAATACATGTAAATGTAAGAAATTGTGTTGCCTCACGAGGGGATGCGATAATGTGCGTGGCTTGTGTTTTCATTTATCAAGTTAATCGTGTAAAAGTGAGTCAGTATGCAATTTATTACTATTTGGAAAGTACGGCAATGAAAATTACTTACATAAATGCAAATCGAGCGCTTTTGAACAGAAAATAATGGAAAAGAATAATTTTATTTCTTGTTAATTCTTATGGCATCAAAATATTCAGCTTCGATTACGCATGTCTACACTACTTTGGTATGGGCCCTGTCTTCTCTAAAGAGGTTTGGACAGGGCCCGTCATGGAGTCCCGTCGTCACAGTCAGTTAGAGTGCAAGTCTTAAGAATGCGCTGGTACAAGATTATAGATTGGTCAAGTACCAAGCCTAGTGTCCGTCTGGTGACATTAAGATCATATCTTCGGTAAAAAAGGCGTTCGCTGATTTTGACGCATTTTCGATTGTTATGCTGTCTACCTTTGATCCTCCTTAATTTGCTAATTATGTCTCCATAAAGTGCAGGTTGTGAAATACCCAAAGTAATATACTCTGTTGCATGTATGGGTACGAATTTCAAAAGAAATTGACCATATTTTTTGTAAAATTTCCAGAAAGTCTTTACTAGTTTGTGAAAGCGAAAACCTTAACCTAAAAAGTTCGTCGTATTTTGCAAATTTCTACTATGAAAATCCAAAACATCAGTACATGCTCTAGCATACTGGATAAGCTGTGAAATGTTAATACGTATGACGGTAATCGCGGAACATCATCGTCAAGCCAGGGAAATTTTATTTTGTTTTATCCAAAATCATATCGTTTGTCATACACACTTGTATGAATCTCTCCATTAACAATTTTGATATTTCGGTTCAAAAATGGTGTTTCTGTGTTTGTAACGTTTGCCTTGTTTAGAGTCAATTCTTGTGGATAGATAACATTTTTATACTTTTCAAAAACAGGATTGTCGATAGTAAGAATATCAATCAGGTACCTAGAAGTACCAATGAAACATTTCACATGATCATGTTTACTTTGCTTTGAAGATCTGGATCACGGTGGGTAATCTTGCAACGCATAACGACAGTTTATTTCTATATTTTTGTGCAAAATAGATAATTAATAACAAAATGTGATTCAGTATAGGAATGTCTTAGCTATCATTTGTATCCAAAATATGGTGAATATTAGCTTTTAATAATGTTTAAAGCGATTCGTGTTCGACTTTCACTTTCATCTACACGGATAACAACGATCGTTTTTTAGCTCTATAAAAGGATATTATTCTCTTATTTTGGATGAATTCATAGATATGGCATCCTTACACTGCATCACATTCCCCTTTTTGCGATATTTTATCTATATCACACGAAATTGTAGAAAACCCGATTGTTCTGCGTTGCGGGATTACCCATCGGTTGGATAAAGTCTTTTTCATACATGTATAAAAATAAATCTGCAAGATGAGGCGCACAGTTAGTTCCGTTATCGCCGTGAGTGCTTATGTCAGATTTTGTGGACAAAATTGTTGTTGAGCAGTTGCTAGAATTAGCAATGTATCGAAATTTGTATGGAGATTTGTACAATTTTTGTATGCAGTATTTTGTAGGAAGATCCAATTTAGAAATAGGGATATTGAATGAAGAAATTTCGCTGTTATGTATGTTCATAATGTTGGAGACACTTTCATTGCTTTTGATATAAGTGTTTGTAGACTAAAGTTCCGAAACAAAGCTTGTTATATAGTACCGTTTTCAAATGATTATGGTGTTGTTGGCTGCTTTATCTGCAAGAGCGAAGATTTTTTCATGTAAATTACGTCATTTGGATTTGAAATATTGAAAGTATAAGAATGTCTCAATCTGGTTTAATGTGCTAAGAGTGAGCATTGTTCTAAGGAGATTGACTGTTCAAAATATAGAAAAATAAGTAAACATAATCATGGTACCAGTTTTATTGACAAAATCACATTTAAAGCATCAGGAGAGTATGGTGTTTATTTTCAATTTTAAAATATATGCTCACAATATTTATATTCTTGCAATTCAATATCTCCAGTTAATCAAAATCATGATGAAAATAAGGATTTTTAAAAGTAAGAACTATTCTTTATGCATATGATTGTAATATTTCAGGTATGGTTATTACCCATATTACTAGCAATTCTCTGTAAGGACCAAAATAATTTCAATAGCACGTGGATATAGCATGTCTTCAATTTTGGAGATTTTTGGTATTGAAGGTGTATATGATGTACTGAGACAAAAATAAACTTCCTTTTTACAAATTAAGTTTTCGTTGCCATAGAAACCATGTTTGAAATTTTATGCATCAGTAGAATACTTGTAATATGTAATTTTCACAAGGCTTGTTTCCATGGTAACAGCTATTATAGTCAACTGAAATTTCCTTAATTTTTCTCTTTATATATTTCATTATATAACTACTACACAAGAAGTATGCTTCCGCCCGCTATTTTTTTTTTTGTCAGTATCCTCAAAATGTAGACAAAAACCTGTATTGAAGAGACCCTTTTTAAGACCGAAAAAGCTCCTAATTTAAGGTGGTTCGGGTATCGCGTGACGTCATCACTAATTTCCAAAATATATAAGAATGACGTTGTATTGCCTTAATTAATTGCAGATGTTTAGAATAGTTTGTTTAACAAATATTTAATCATGTTTGAATAATAAATCCTTCAAATATTAGAACTTTTTTGTTTGTCATACAGGTTTTATACGCATTTTTGGCTTAAAATATAGCATTTTTGTATTTAAATTTACAATATCTTTAAAATTTATGTTCGAAACTCCTTAGGATTTGGTATACTTATAAATTGTTTCACCCTTAAAACATGTAAATGACGAAAAAGGTACCTTGCAGGGGGTTTCCTTTAATTAAAGGGCATATGAATATAGTCTCTAGCATATTTTGACATTAAATATTAGCCCGCAAATTGGGACATTTTTTACCATTTCATTGCTATTTCTCAAAATATTATAATTGTCTTGTCTTCTACTGCTAATAATAAGTACCTGCAGTTTTTAAACAATTCTTTTCCATTAGAAAATTTGACTTTAGATACCTTATATTCATTTTTATTCAGTTTTCCCTAGATATACTCAACATTTGGGCAAAATATGATTTTCCACTAAGAGTGCCCGACTTTGTTCAAGTATTAGACCCTAAAGATGCCCTGCACGATGCATACATTTTATACATTTTAGAATATCTGAAGATAGATTTTTAGTTTAGAGAAAAAATAAAGTTAGTTTGACCATTCAAACAGTGTCAAAATAACGATACTCGAACCCCCTTAACATGATTTTGCTCATTTTTAAGGGCAAATAATCTGAAATGTCAGGCTAACTTGATTTCTACTGCCAATTATCTTTTATGTTTATTCCTCGATCTTTAAGAAAATGATAAAGTTTGAGTGGGACCTCTTCACAATTTTATTCAAAAGGGAATAAAAATGGTTACCATGGTGACATTCTTTTCAGTGCTATTACACATAGAGTAGTTTATTGGTAATTTTTTAGCTTTCCGTTATATATTTTTAAGAAATTTTTATCAATGCATATAAAAGAGCATTATTGATTAAAAATCACCTTAAAAATGTTCAAGGTCACAGGACCCAATGTCAAGGTCATCTTGAATGCAGTTCACAAATTTGGCAAAATTCTGTGATTTTTCAAAAAATATGAGAGGCAGTTACTGATATATCATGTGGTATTGGGTAAAACAAACACATACATAGTGATTTTGGATATATCCTTTACTTATTGACCAAAGTTGCAAAAATCTAAAAATCAATTACATCCTAGATTTGTAGCTAATATTTCATGCCTACATTTTAAAAAATTGTGAGATTATCATGATTTTTGTCTGGGGCTTATTTTTTAGGAGAAATGTTCTGAACTAAAAATTGTAATATTTTCCACCTATCGGTCCTAATTTTAGAAGGAAGTGTTTTGGATACAAATATATGACAGTCAAGACTAAAATTAGTAACAATGAATAACATCAAAAATGCAAATTTTATTGAAATTGGAAATTATACATTTTGAATTGACCTTGAACTAAGAGTCATTGACCTTGACAAATTTTGGTAGTGCTCAAATAAAGAATAATTTCTTCTGTTGTCCTTACATAGAGCTTAAGCAATATAAGTTATTTAAACCATGATAACAATCAATTTGAAAAGATATAGTCATCATGTGTCAAATGAAAAGTTGCCATGGCGACCATTTTTGACCTCAAAAACAAAACAAGGTCCCACTTATTTTTTTCAGTGATTATATTTGTCACATGAATTTTGATTTGATAGGATTCGGCTAATTGAAAGATATTTGGCTAATTTTTCTAAAATTAGAGGTTTTAAAGATTATAAGTTGTTAATACCAATTAACTCTTACAATGGTTTCCATGGCAACATAATAACCAAAGTTGACTTATTTGACAATTTTTGTAGTGCTATAAATAGACAGACCTTGTTTCCATGGCAACCGGAATATTTATTTTTAAAAAATTGTTATTTTTGTATTCAGGGAATACATTCCATTTATAGAGAAAATCATAAAAATCCATGACATGCTGTTTCCAAAATATTTTTGTCCTTACAGAGAATTGATATTAAATCTTAGCTCCCTTATGGTTTCATCTATCATTATATGTTCATTATAATAATGATAATAGAGTGATAAATATATCACTATGATCCAAAGTGTTGACTTAGTAATACCGAAAGTGTCCTAATTTCTCATTTCTTTTCTTTGACAGAGAATTAATTAGAGCAAATAGGTAAGTTTCTCATGAGAATAATTCGTCTTTGGAGAATAATATCACCAACAACACTCAGTTGCAGCATCCACAGCAAAGCTCCAAATGGCTGTATAAAAACTTAGTGCAGACAAACACATTTAGAGAGTACAGAGTAGCTTCTGCAGCAGAAGTCATTTTTGGCCTACTATATCAGTGAACGAAAAGCAAACACAAAACGTCAAAACCAGATTCCAAAATCCACAATCGAAACGTTTACGAATTTGGTGGAAAAATGCAAAACATAATTTTCTCATGCGAAAAGAAAAATTTGACAAACATGGCAGAGACAATGACATAACAACGCGAAGGGTATGATATATCAAGATATATCTCCAGTGCATATGCAGAAGGCAGAGCAGAATGCATTGAATGTAGAGGTGTCAAAACGCGCCATACTTATTATTTTCTATATCACATGAAACATGTTACATTTGTCATGCAGGTATAGTATACAAGTAGGTAGGAAAAACAAAGCCCAAAGCCCATCTCAAATTCCATCTTAGTAGAGCTGTTCGAATAAGCGACGTTAACCTACCAACGAACTTCGTACGACGTATTAGTACGTAAGGGAACAAAATGAGGGGGTGGTCTCAAAAGTACATTATTAAACTTTGAATTGTTCTTTAATACATGACAGGGGTATAGCTAGAGTGGTTTCGACGTTATTGGGAAGGCGGGATCGGTGAAAGCCGATGGACTGTAGACACTTCGGACCGCTATTTTACAGCATTATTTCTCCTAATTCTCTGCTATACTATGATATATGTTTTAATTTTCTTTAGTGGAGATGTTCATTCTTAGATCTGAAGACAGGGTACAAGTCGCATGGGCGGATCCAGATTTTTTTTCAAAAAACTGAAAAACTTGAACACAAATAATTTTTAATCCGGTCAGCGTATCGAGCCAAAAATTTGTAATACATGTAATTGAGAATTCATATTGTCTTAATTCAGTCTTTCTAGGAGATTGAAGATGAATAGAAATAGAGTTTTATTCTATATAACGTTGAACGGAGCAAATAGACAAAAGGATTTTAAATATATTTTACATCTTTGTTAATATTTCAAGTCAATAATCTAAGAAATAGTAAGCAAGAGTTATATCGACAAAATATTTCTACATTATTCACATTCGTCCTGGGGTGAAGACATCTCTGTCAAAATTTTTCTCTTCTCAAAACACCATTGAAATCTAATAAAATTGATAATACTTTATAGACAAGCTAAGGAGGTTCTGTTTTCTCTTGTTTCTCTAAATTCTCCCTGTTTTGTTCTGACCGAAGGGGAAGGGTTGCAACCTATCATGCTCTGGAGAAGATATGATATTGTGTAACATATCATGGGCGAATACAGGTTAAACTTCGGGTTGGGGGAGGGGGTGAACATGAAAAAGGGAAAGGGGTCTGGAGGAAGCTTCTAGGACCTATCAAAGTGGGTCCAGGAAGACGTACGCCCTTCTTGAGGTTTCTGAAGTCCTTTCCAAACAAAAATTATTTTTTTTGGATACAGAAAGCCGTTTGAAAGGAAGCATTAATTAATATGAAAAACTTTATCGCTATATGATAGAGAATGTGTCTGGCCAAGGAAGCTAGATAGCGGAGTTTTTCAATTCTTTTTTATGGGCTAGGGTTACATATGACAAATCCATATACTTTGCTATAAGAATATTTTGGCGAACTGAGTATATCAGAAAAAGAACACCTGGTCAAAAAGTGGACGGAGTTATTCTGGCTTTTGTGTATGAAATGGATGACATGTTTTGATTCGGATTTTATTGCAAAAATCATATGTAAATTAAACTTAAAGTAATTGTTGAGCAGCAGCGAAACATGCAAATACCTTACTAACCCCTCTAATTCCACTAAATCAGTCCATCAAAGTACCATTTCAAAAAGCACGACGAAATCAGAAGAAAATCTTGGAATTTCAGTCTTTGAGGAACTAATGTATGACAGAATTTTTTCGTCAAGTTCGCATATATTGCTGCAAGATTTACCCTTTTGATGAACTGAAGTAATTAAAGATAAAGATTTTGCAACATTTGCTTCATAATGTGTTTTGAGACCAACCTTTATTTTGTTCCTTTACGTACCTATACGTGGTACGAAGTTCGTTGGAAGGTTTACGTCGCTTATTCGAACAACTCTAGTGTTACATGTGTACCCATTGGCCAGGGAATTAGCGTCGCCCTTATTCACTGCGATAAAGAAATAGATGTAAACTACAATTGATAAATACCATTTGTTTGATCTCAAAAGCCTGCCGAGCATGGTGTTTTCTTGTGGAATCTGCAAATACAAGCTAGCAACACAGCGAACACTAAAAAAATACCACTATTAACTTAAGCACTCCATTTATTTATATATTCATTTGTATTATTTTAGAGCTAATAATTTTTTTAGACTAACCAGAAAATAGCTCAATCTTAAGCTATTTTCGTGTGTGCAACGCCGCGCGAATTGATTTTTACAGCGCAAAAACATAACAGTCGATTCTAAAAACTTCTATGGAAATTCAATAATAAAATCAACTGAAACATTCTGCAAAGAAGCAAAAGTGATTACCGAATGGAGATGAGATCCGGTGCATTTCACTAACCTAAGTAAAATGTGTTTATCCTTTTTTAAAGTTACAAATATAAATTATTCATATATAATCATATCATTAACGGCAAAATGATAAACATATGTCTGTTAACAGGAAAACTGATGTGATTTTGCGCATGACATTCTATTTTAAGACTCATATCTTTTCTCATTCAGAGAATCAGAGGATAAAAGGTTGCGGTAAGTATTAAATCATTTTTAAAGTAAAAGAAATATTTGTGGGAATATGGTTACATGTATTATTTAGGTTCTGTCGCTCGGAGTTAATTGTGTCATACAAAATGTTGTAGACTTTTTCATGATAATAATGCGGAAGGGTTCCAACTCTATACCTTCTTGAAGAAAATTTCAAACCAATTTTCATGCACCAGACACTTGTTTCGAATATGAAATTTTTATCAGTGATGCTTCTAGCTAAAGTGCTAATTCTAATTCTTCATTCGATCATATTCAGAATATACTCTTTTAATGGATATAGGGGAAATAGTTAAACTTGGCATAATTTATCGTCGAATAGACTGATCCTAAAGAATGCATCCCTTCCTTCTTTAGTCCGTACATGAAAGGCACTTTGGCTGGAAGCAACACTGATGAGAATTAAATATTCGAAACACTTGCCTGGTGCATAGAAATTGGTCTTCAATTTTCTTCAAAAAGATATAGAGTTGGAACACGTCCGTATCATTATGCGTTCTCTGGGGTAGTGCCCCCTCCCCCCCCCCCCCTAAACAGAACCCTAGATTACCAAAGAAATTTATGATTGAAATTCATCGCAAGTATAAATAATACGGAAGTGTTCCAGCTCTATACATTCTTTAAGAAAATATAAGTGGCGTTCTGCAGCTCCGGGGAGGGGGTTAAAGTTCTAAAAACTCTGAAATATTAGCCATATTATGAAAAAGAGATATGATATAACTTATGATTCTGATGAGATCTGGTATCGGTATCTGGTATCGGTATCGTTTTTTACGGAAAAAGAATTCTCGAAATTTCCATTTTCCAATTTCGACTTTTCAGGGCAAACATATTAGCACTAGACCAATATCATTTTACATTATTTCATATATAGCAAAGGCTTCCGTTGTAAATATATTCAAACGATATCATGAATATCCTTCAAAGGTTTTTCATGATACTTATACACTGTGATAAGAATGTGGAGAGGAAGTCGCCTTTCGTTTTCCAGAATCATCCGATTTGCCGTTACGGGGTCATGATGCTTGGATATTTTCAATAATGTGAAAATATACTATAATAGTTCAAAATTTTTTTTTTTAATTCAAGGGGGGGTGTTTTGAAAATTTGTATACTTCAAGAAGAAATGATGCATGCAATCAGGAGTCTGACTGTCCCCAGGCACCTGGTCTCACTTCGGAATATCATTCATTCCGATGTTCGCAACCGTTTCTATGGAAAATCTAATTATTTTACCTTGCCTTCTCGACATTGAGACTGAATAATTGATAGGTACTTCTTTAATGTTTATTTACATATTTTTTTCTGAGAGCTAGGCGTCTTTCAGATAAGCTTCTCAGTCGGGGATATGTTTGTGACCGACAAACATCGTCACTGAGGAAGTTCTACGGTCGATATGGGGAACTCGTCATACACTATGATGTCCCACTCTCCTGAATGGTGGATGATATTCTGTCATAGACCATTTGAACCATCCAACCAAAGATTGTACTCTATGTCTTCCGAAATGGAAGTTTCCGGATGTGACAGTTCTACCGAATTGAAGCGGCGGGTGTTGCATGTAAGCAGGAGATGCTTACTCTTCCTGGACACCTGGTCTCACTCTCATATCGGGAGTCCACTTCTTTTCATCTGGTGGAGGTTTTTGTTTGTTTGCTTTGGTTGCTGTTTTATCCCGAATTGGTATGCCTTCGGTTTCTGATTTTTTGATTTATCGATTTTGTGCGTAACGTCACACGCGTGATGTATGACGTCATGTTCTGATGTCATTTGCCCTGAATGACGCAAAACAAAGAAAAAATCATCGTCTTTTACATGCAAATCTTCAAAATCCATCTATGATCCAGGCCTCTTCCACAATATTATTCATGCAAATTAAAAGGCCGATCAAAAATCCATCGATTGGTACAAAAATTATCATGAGCAATGCGTGGATCGATACTTAATTTCATAAATTTCTATCGAAATTTCGTTCATTTATTGATATTTTAATACGTTTTAGACGTTTTTAGCGACGTATTATTCAGTATAGGACAGTGAAATCAAAATAAGCTTTCCTGGTACGGATTCACCATACGTTTGACATTTTATAAACTAGAATATTATGGATATATGAAAAACTTTGAAAATAGGGCCGATATGACAGGTTACCGCACCTACTTCTTTTAAAAGGATACACGCTGTTGAAAAATTGTAATTCAACATAGAACAATATTCTAAATTCTAAGAAAAAAAAATGAGGTAAACCTCTGGGTATCGAATTCGGATCGACCGCGCAATGACCTTATGACATTACCTTTGCGCCACAAATTGATTTCGGTCGTCGCAGCTTGTGATATGAATGAGCAGATGTTCTTCATTGACACTTTGCCAAAAACTCTACATTTTGCTAAAATGACAATACAGCTTACTGCAGAATATTGTTATAATACTTTAGACTTCGATTGATAACATAAAATTATTGCTGGAGAGATGGATCTAGGATCTAAGCTCTAACGATACATTCATACGAGTTGCTTCCCTTCCAATTTTTCCTCACTCCGCGTCGCAGCTCTGCTCTCTTCTCTATTTATAATATTCTTTTTCAGATGGTTATTATTTTTTTTACCAAAGAAGTGAATCTTGTTTTACAGATTTTTATTTGTTTTGCCTTATCTAGCATGGATTCAATATGAAGACATTTACATGCATAGCTGCTATACATGCGTCTTACTGCCATGGACGTGTCCTCACGGTGTTTATTCCGTTGTTCTCTGTGCATTATATATCGTCTTCGGAAATAAAGAACAGAATGATGACCCAACATGATTTTTCTCTTGTGAACTACTTATCAAGTATAGTTTATCTTAAGATATGTTTTGTGTTGGGTCCGCTTTCTGTTCATAGTAAATTTTTGTGTTTTATGATGGAAAATTGCAAAAAAATGCTGGAATCGTAGGATCATATAAGGTTCCGTCATGTACTGTACTAAATGTAGTTTCCGATAGCGATCCAGGTTAATGGATTTTTCAACACAAAATCTTCATAAATAAAATTCCGATGCATAAAGTCTCCAATGAACTACTTTATTTTTGTAAATTTTACTAGGCCGTATAAGGAAGACTTTTCTCCTTTGCACAATTATTTCACCATTCAGATGGACTAATAGTTAATTTCCTTGGCTTGATGGCGACGATCCAAGGTTGCCATTCTACGGCATTTGCATCTCTCAGCTCATCAGATACGCTAGAGTTTGCTCCGATGTTTTGGACTTCCATAATAAGGAAAAAGGAATGATCTCCAGCATGACCACCCTGTAGTCACCAAGCGAAGCAACCCACAATAAAGTGACACATACATGACATCATACAAAACCACAAATCGCAAAAAGACACAACAATATTCACTAGGACGTCATTCAAAACAATCGTAACATACGTACAGACACATCAAACAATGATGACAACACATAAGTGATAAAAATAGACAAATTTGATTCCTGCTTCTCAGCTCCTCAGTATTGCATATGATCGTTCAATGATGATTTGAAAAAAACATTTTTAAAGTCTCCTCTTTTAAATGACATATATCTTATAATTACTTATTTTTTGCAAAATCCTCGGAATTAATCATTTTTTACAGAAAACTGTATTTTCAGTTAGAAATCTCAAATTTCTGTATATTCATCACGTGGGCTGTAGCCAGATTTTTTTTTCTTATTTCCATAAAATCATTTTGTATATATCAAAATTCCATCCCCCTTCCCTCTTTCCATTTAATCAGCGAGGTACAGCTATTTCATGGGATCTGGTTACGGCCCCTGCGTGCACATGGTGAAATAGCTTTCGTATGTCGCCTGTCCCACATACTGTTTATGTGTCTGGGATATTTTAAGATTAGGAAAAAAACGTGAATAATGTTTGGAATATTGAATCCTACTACATTTACACTGGTCGATGTAAGTTGCAATTTAAGACGACTGAGAGATGACAAAAAATGTATTTCGAATGTCACTTAAATCGTAGCGGTCGACACCCCCCCCTTGATCCCTCATAATACATGTATAATCTACTTGTAAGGTACGTTTGAACACAATTCATAGATCATGTAATAAATAAAAAATACTTTTATGGATACCTTGAATTCACAAGCGTATACATTACCCAACGAGTAAATAAAAAGAAAGAGAGAAAAAAAGAAAATAAGAGACAAAAATATGAGAGAAAGTTAGGAAATAACAGGGGATATACCAAAACTGTTCATGTTTTGCATGTATACTGGTAAAACAATTTTATGCGACTTCTTTTTAATAATGGTAGGATCTTTCGACGTATTAACTGTTATATAAAAATATACTTCTGCAGAAAAAATCAAATATGTGAAAAATAGGGTCCAGACTGCGAGTGCACGAGTAGTTCAAAGGATAGTGATCTCTAATTTCCGATGAAAATACGAGACGCATCTTCCCCTACCTTGAGGCTACCTGCCCATATCTCTTCATATCGTCTAATTTAATCGTAAATGTAGATACTTTCTTTTCTTCTTGGTTTATTTTTCATTTATTGTTTCCGTTATTACTAGTGTTCATAAATTTCTTATGGTGACACAACGTCGTGAGGACGTCATGTGACGACGTCATTGATGTCGCTCAATACGCTATACCATGCCTTAAACGACTGTACATATTTTTGTCAGTTTTTAAGATATTTGAAAATACAAAACAGTTTTAGAAACTGCAAACATCAGTTATTTAAAATACAAAATTTCATTAAAAAGTACGACAGGGCCGAATTCCATGGTTACCGAACCTACTCCTTTGAGCTGTTACATGTCAGTCTATTTTCAAGATTTTGTATCCTCAAAGGTATTATTTTCACATGTAATTACCATAAAGCTGAAGGGATACATTGTAATAAAATTTAGGAATTTACTAAATGTTTACATTTTGATTCCGAGAATAAAAGACAATTCATTAATTTAAATAACAACGAATTCTTCACTTCTGCTGTGTGGGCCGTATCCGTATGGACGTCATAGGAGCAACTCTTTTGACGTCCATATGTTGTCTACGTGACGATGCAGTATGAGCGGCCCGCTTTTTATGCTAGGCGAAGCCGCCATACGGAGTTTACCGACTTCATTCATTTATAGTTTTCAATTCTTATAAGTATTTTGAAAAAAAAAACCATCAGAAATGAAGGATTAGCTAAAATTAAGGACAAATGAAAAATGAAATTCCTTTAAAATGAATTTTTAAAAGATTCATGTTTATCCATTCATAACAAATCTTGGCACATCGGTTAAATAGACCATTTTCCGATCTTGATCAAAAACTCAAAATATCCGAGTCAACATCTTTTGGTGTTGTTTTTCATTATGATGTCACTGTTAAAATACGCAATTTTATTGAGACGTAACACTGAAGAAGCGCGAGAAAGTTGCCTGCTTCGGACATTTTTTTCTTTTGTAATTTTGTCAGCCATTATGCATTTTGGCATGACTTAATATTGAAGGACAATATACTCTTTATTAGAGTACATGTAACATTATGATTAAGTTTAAAGTCGTGTTCGAATGAATATGTTAGAGTGATCATATTATACATTTTATTTCGACAGACTTGCTAGAGGTTGGTAGAAATATTTTTTGGCACATGTAGCCAAGTTCGATCAACTTCCGTTGATAGTTTTTTTCAACGCATTCGAAAATTCCTGTTATCAAAATCTCTTGAAATTTCTAAAACGTGGGTCCTGTAGCATCATATCCCATCCATCCTGCTACGTCTTTCGGTACATTTTTGAATATAATAACTTCAACACTTTTTGACCATATTACATTGTTTAGATTGAGGATCACTAACGAGGGTTAAGTACCAGAAACGTGCATGTCTGGTCCATGATGAAAATTTATCTGTTATTTAATGATGCTATTGAATTTGAAGAATGTTTAACATGAGAAGGTACAGCATTAGTCTGAGATGTATCATCGGGTTGGGTGCACCCCCCACCCTCCTTGATCCTCAAAAACCGGTCTTACTTTGTAGAATTTTTTGCGCTCTTTCAGATAAAAAGTTGTCTCATTGCAAAAGTGGTGTTTTGGGGGAAACATGTTTTTGTAGTCAAAAATCACTAAAAAAAGGAAAAAAATTATAACTTTTATATGGTTGATGATTTTAAAAATTGAAAAGTGTGAATATATAATATTTTAGGTGCTCTTTCAGGTGTGATAAGTTAAAAGTTCATATTCCTAATTTAACTGTGTATTTTGGGGTAAAAAAAGTTGAACTTTTGCAAAATTTCACAGAAATTTGAAGAAATTTTACTTTATTCCTGCTTCTCAGTTCCTCAATATTGCACATGATCCTTCAATGATGATTTAAAAAATTTAAACTCTCCTCTTTTAAATTACATATTTTTTATATTCTTATTGTTTTGCACATTCTCGAAAATGATGTTTTTATACCGAAAACTGTATTTTCAATTAGAAATCTATGTTTTCTGTATATTACTTTAAAGAGCCCTTCTTAATTATGAAAGCAATGATTGAAAGCTATTTTCTAGCTAACTTTTTACTCTCTTTCAGATTATTTCATTACAGTCATCAAGTTTAATGAGTTACAAGATATTTCTTCTGCTGATTTCTAGAAAATCTTTATTAATATGAAATGCGTTATCATCATTGATTTTCAAAAGTGTTCTTAAGTATGTCGAAGTTTGTCCTTGTAAGTTATGTACATTTGAGGTATTCTCTGGTAATTAAATTGGTATTTTTGTGCAAAATATGCTTTATATATATCTATAGCCTAAATGAAGAACTTTACTATAGAAAGTATCATATTTCAAACTATGACTCATTATCAGTCATTTGTCAAAATGAGAAGTTAAATTTTTGTGAAATTGTACCCCTAAATACACAGTTAAAAAGGAATTTGAACTCTCAACTTGTTTCATCTGAAAAAACAACAAAAATACTATATATTCATACTTTAAAATTTTTAAAATCATCAACCATATAAAAGTTATAAAACATTTCCCCCCAAACACCACTTTTGCAATGGAAATATCCATGAGATGGTGGATCAAGGGGGTGCAAAATACCCAGTGATACATCCCGGACTACATTGATTTTGAGAAAAAAATAGAATTGAGCCGCGAAAAAGACAGAATGATGAATGAGAGATTTTTTTTTAAGAATGAAAGATTAACGGTCAGTAGGACTTACTGATATTAGAAAAATAAGATACAGAAAGAGATACAGAGGCTTCATGTGGGTAGACCTTAAATTTTCCGGGAGCGACTTGACGGACTTTGTCCCACAATAGCGAGAAAAGATACCCAGTACAGAAAAAAACCCTGAAATATACTATCTGCAAACTCGTACAATTCCGTAAAGGAACGGTTCTTATTCGTACTTCGCCACACCGTATCGTAGCAACGCCGTAATAGCACGTAATGGACCGTGCAAATCCGTTCTTTTCTCTGATCGTTCAATTATTGCTCTGTAAAGGCCTTTGTGGACCGTGCTCATACCCTAATGACAATTCGATGGCAGAAAATCAAAGGCCATCTTTAGCATTTTTGTCCGTACTGCATCCGGGACCGTTATACGTAAATGTAAGAACCTAGCAATACATTTTGTTCTTGTAATGATTACCTTGCATTTGTTTTGTAAATATTATTGACAAAAATTGATGTAATAAAATAGTGAAAATAAATATTTCTGTATAATTTCGCGTTCACATTTATGACAGGGAATAGTTAAACCCTAATGACAAACCGATGGCAGCAAATCGAACGCCATCTGTAGCACTTTTGTCCGTACTGCATCCGGGACCGTTATCTGTAAACGTATGAACCTAGTATTATATTTTGTTCTTGTAATGATCACCTTGCATTTGGGCCCCGACCACCTGTCCTCTCTGAATGTCAGTCGGACTCCTCGGGTGATAACATACATGAGCTCGCGGCGGCAGAGCAAGGATTGTATTACGTACGCCCTCTTTTTATATCCATTTACATATTCATCTGTGTTGCTTGGGCCCCTGCGTTTTGCGGTCTTGTTTGTGTGTGGTCATCTGACAGTGAGGAGGTTGTTTTACACCACAATTGTACGTTCTTCGAGACCTCTGGGTAATCCGAAAAGTTGGAGGGTTGTGCGCACGTAACCATACCTTCTGCTATTTCCGTGGCAGATGGCAGTCCTAAGTCGGCACCACTTGCCCATTGGTCTCGTTGTGTAGTCCTTTGTGTTTGATGTTTCTGTGTTGTGCGTTGACGTTCCTTGTCCCTTACGCTTCTCTTTCTGTGCTTGTCTGCTTTGTGTTTTTGAATTGGGTGTTTTGCTGTGGGTGCTGCAACCTGGTGTTGTATTTTGATAATTTTTATGAAGTGCTTGGACGTCATTGTCTGTTTATGCACGTCAACATGAAGGATAACATTCTGATGTTACAAGGGGTCTGGTAAAAAAGGCCAGGTACCACGTCTTCATGTGACCGTTATTAGCCAATCGCCATTCATGATTTCCGAACAAACTTGTTAGAGTTGTGGTAAGAGGGGTAAGCACACCAAGTCATTTGTGTTTTCAAGCAGATTGAAAAGCATTGCCATCGAAGGCACTGATTAGCTGACACCATTGCGACATCTACGTACATGTAACTGCTGCACAGGTTTTTAAGAAATCTTACAGGAAGCAATTATTCAAGGGCCTCAACAATATTTCTAACCATCAACCTCTTGTCCGCATCTCATGTGAGCGATATGGCCCCTTTTACTTCTTTTAAATAATTTATTTCTTTGAAATATCAATTTTCTTTTATAAAGCATAAGTCAACTTAGAAATGCCGCAGATAGGTTCAGGAGAATGTGCAATTCTGAGTCAACAATTCAAATTTTCCCAGCAAAGACAGACAATGCTTTACATATGCCCATTGTTCACTTCGTTAACGAAGAAAACAAGAAAGTAGGAGTGTTGGATGAAAAACCGTTTCATGGCGAGCTCGTGACTACAATCAATAAAGGACTTGAGTCAAACGAAAACGTCCGTATCAATGAATATTTGTTAAAAAATCACCCAACCTGTTCATGTGTTGTACTGAGGCATATTGACGGAATCATTAATCAGCATCTCGATAGCCTTTTTAAAAACCACAGTAATCTGCAGTCAGTCAGTTCATCGTGTTTTAAATCCTTTAACAAAGGAGAAAGGATAACAAAGGAATATTGCATTGTGCTTTATTGCTCACTGAAAGGATACATCCCACTTGAAGAGGAACTGTTTCCAAGAACTATTGAAAAGGTTCCTACGGATGTCCGAGAAGGATATGCATTTTCCTCTGGTCCTGCTGATGTAAATGACCCTCTTGGTCTTGGATGCAGCGTAGGAACTTTGGGACGAAGTGAATGCGGCTCACTTGGACTTTTCACAAAAAATGAAAGAGGGGGAACCGAATTTATATCATGTGCGCACGTTTTCATTCCCTATACGGATTTGATGAAGAGTATACAAGAAAAGAAGATAGAGATAAAAGAAGAAAATGAAATTAAAGTCAGACAACCAGGGGGTTCAAAGCATGATCTTTCTATTGACTTAGTTTGCGGTCGAGTAAAATCTGGATGGTATGGTGATATCGAAGTAACAGAGCCCTTCACAGATGAGAAACTTGATGTAACTGTCGATTTGGTTACCGTTGAGTTGACAAAGAGGGCGCCCTCAGGATGCCTTATGCAACCTGAAATTGACCAGAGCATTCGAGATCTCACGGGTAAGATTTTCTATTATCAAATCAAGCTGAATTACCTAATAAGATGTCTTAAATTAGTGCACTCTGTGTGTATCGCGCCTTTTTATTGGTTAAGCGATTCAAGCCTTCAAGAGCATTGTAATTTCATGTTTCACTAGAGATTTTGAGATGAATTCATTCGTTACCTTAGCGACGTCGTTAAATACAGGAATCTTCTAACATATTGAAGACCGAAGCATTTTTTGATATAGAGCTACTGTGCTGATGTTTAAGAACCAAACAGGGGATCGTGGAGTTACTAGTATAGTAAGAAATAAATGTTTTTTCACATGTACCAACGCCTATGACGGCCAATTGCCACGTTCAACAATTGAGTATTATACATATACATGAATGTAAGCGAAAAATGAAATACTTTCTAGTGAATATAATGTCTTATATGAGTTCAAATAGGAAATGGGGTAGTCAATTTTCTTGAGGAACTTGGTAATATCCTAATTATTTAAAAGACGATTCATTAAAAAATATTTCCTTGGAATAAGAAAATAAAACTACAAGTATTTCGCACAAACATGGTTATCGCGGACGTAAATGTACATAACTGTAATTAGTGTAACAATACTTTGGAGATCCTTACAATATTAATGTTATTCATTTAATGAAAAAAAAACAAGCATTTTATAAGCTTTCATTTGATACCGTTTTCAACTTTCTACGATTTTTTATTTGTTATTGTCCACACATACATGTAAAGAGATAACGTAATGTAACGTCATATGATGTACTTCAATAGAGACCAAAATTCATGTTGAGCCCTTGATGATTGAAAATAACAGAAATGACGATTCTAACTTTTGCATGGATAATTTTCGATTGATCTTAACATAAACTGTCAAATTAATGTGATTATCAAGTGAATAATCAGACTTTTCTCTGAAAAAGGTGGCCATCTTAAATATAGCGGTTATTTGGTTTCTCGAGTTGGGTCAATAGCTAATATTGTAAAGTATGGCCTATAGAATGATTGTGCCAAGTTTCATGCTTTCCTGAAAAGGAGAAAAGTCACTAAATACCAAATATGGCCTAGATTCAAAATTTTGTAATATTCTACATTGTAAAAGACTTAAAGAAGATCCTGACAAAAATCTCAACAGCACTCACAATAGAGCACAAAATTGAGCATCGACAGACCCCTAGCAAGCTAGAGGAGGGACCAGGTGCCCGGGAGGAGTAAGCATCTCCTGTTGGCTAGCCGCACCCGCCGTCGACGTTCATGCACGAAAATGATCACAATATATAAAATACATGCACTGTCTGACGTTATGTCTATATAGAAAGTGCTATAGCGACCATGTTAGGGAGAGTATTCAAAACACTTACTGTCAAACCCCTCGCGGGGAACCTTTTTACGAGCTCCAAACAGCAAAGGGCATAAGTGTGAAACAAATGAGTTAAAGAAGATCCTGACGAAAATCTCAACAGCACTCACAATAGGTGGGACCAGGTGCCCGGGAGGAGTAAGCATCCCCTTTGCTGATCATAGTATTGCTTCAAATTGCTTGAAAATAGCTCGATAAATAAGGAAGTTATAGCTATTTTAATGACGCCACCCCAACGTCGCGTTTACTTATAATGACGTCGTTGACGTCACATAAAACGTCTTGTTAAGTAAACATATTGATGGGTATAAATTGTATCTTGAAAAAGCAATTAGTGCATTGATCTGTGAGAAGCATTTCTATTGCAAGTCATATCCAACTCATTTAGCCAGAAAACAGGTGCTATAAAGTTACGCATTTCTTTCATCTGCCAATTAAGATCTGTATCTGAATAAAACCGCAATAATACATGATGTCGTAGTATTGGTCAACAGTTGAATTTATAAATTATGATGGTGTGTTGAAACATTCTATTTATTGCGTTACTTTCAGATAAAATTCAAATAATATACATGTATTTCATAAGTTCAGCATGTTGTTATGTATAAGTGTTATTTATCTGATAGTAAGAGAGAAAACAAATTAACCGTTGACATCTGTCTCCATTTTGGATGTGCGTAACTCGTTAAGTTACGTTGCGCCGCTAAACAACAGTGATGCAAGTCAAACTGGGCGTTCAAGGAAATCTTATTAAATATATTTAGTACATCACATTATAAATCCTTGGAATTCTATTACACGCGGGGCTATGAGAGAATAGTGCCTCGACCGAGCACTATTGCTTTTTTGCTTAACACAGTTACGTCGCTTGGAGAGTAGTGCGCTATAAATAGGTGTCGCCACTTCCTTGTAGATAATCTCAATTACGAAATCTATTTTAAAATATCGAGGTCATGTGATGCGCTAACGCTTGGGCATTATTATTCAAGCGAAAAAAGTAGGTCAGATGCTGCGTCCAATGTCTAGGTCGACATTGGCATCCCAATATGAATCACGTGTGCGTGTGCAATTTGGTTACTGTAGTATCGGTACTTTGCCAAATACTTAGCTACCACAAACTTCTTTTAAAAGCGGACATCGATGCGATGGAGCTAAGCTTATATCGATCGTACGTTATATGTTCGTTTACAAAGCGTTTTGTGAAACGTCAGTTTTATGTGCGTTTAGCTATTCCCCGTCTTTCTAAAAAAATAAGTGAATGACTAGTAATACCGGCTGTTCTTACAATGTTGAAGTATTGAAACGTGAGCTTAACAGAAAATACACACACCACTGAGTATTAGTATCATATATACTTAGGTCCTATAAAACTACAGCGTTCTGGACAGTGTGTGGCAACGTTAACGTTTGAAATTTTTTTAATCATTATTTCTTTTTTCTTTTTTTTTTTTTGCCACACGCTGCCGAACGGTTTTGTCGTTTATACAAGATCAAAAGAAAGCCGCTTTCTGAGACTCAGAGCGTTTGCCTATCACAAAACTAATATGTAACAGCGACTGCAGAACGTTTACTTAGCGTGTATGTAATGTGTTTATAACGTATGAATAGCGAACTACAGCGTATACCCACCGCATTTCTAGCGATCTCGACGTATGCGGATCTCGCGCAGTGTTCATAGGACGCTTGATTGCGTTTTTGAGCGTTGTATGAGAGATTTCAGATTTTTGCGCTGAAGTGGTTTATATAATTTATACGCCAGGTAGTCGTTAGAGAACGCTCCGTACATATTACAAACACATTGCGCTAACGCTAGACTATCGTCAAGTTTATTTCATGAACATGGTCTGGAGCGTACGCTCACGCTGCCAATTTTGTGCAGGCATAATTATCTTTAATCCAAGAGCGTTCGACACCGTATAGCTCCATGTGAGACGTCCCTGAAGCATGAACAATGATCATTCAGCGTGTTAGTTAGCGGCCTTCTATGCTGGCACACGCTGCTGTCAACCACTGTAGTGTAACAGGAGTTTCGCCGATGTCACAAACTTATCGACAAGCTGTGCCTTTTGAAGTGCAACGTTATCAGTGGCGGATCTAGGATTTCAGATGGGGGGACAAGGTTTCAGCTCGAAGAAAATTGTTCACAGAAAAATTGACAAGCAAAAAAAAAATTTCTAAGACGACAAACGTGAATCTCAAGACTGGTTATATAATTAAAAAGTCGATGGGGGGGGGGGGTCATTCCCCCTGCATCTACAAGATGTAGAGTTTTTTTTTATACATTTGCCTTAGTTTAAATTTAAAGGTAGACTGGCGAGCGTAGCTAGTCGGAAAATTTTAAGATATGAAGTATTCATTTTGTTTTAAATTCAGTCATCCATACATGTATGTATATATAGCTTTATTCTATATTGACGAGCGGAGCGAGCCGTACATTTTTTGGAATAGATGGTTCCATTAAGAATACAATATCTCTCAACACTTGGACATTTAACTTCGGAATGGACATTTTTCCAAAGTTGAGGTCCTAAACTACAATTTCTAGGAAAATTTTGAGTTGTTCTCTGTGAAGTACTGATCAAAATAAGGTGTTTCATCAACTTTTGATTTACCTAGGCCAACAGGTATGAGAGCTAGAGCCACTTGAAAAAAAAAATCCCACGGGCCTGCCCGTGGGATTTTTTATCCTGTCAAAATCCCGTCAAATATCCCGTGGGATTTTTGTGAATCCCGTGGGATTTTTTATCCTGACTTTGGATTGACAGGATTTTTTATCCCGTCCCAATCAAAGACGGAAGAAAAAATCCTGTCAATTTAAAGACAGGATAAATAATCCTGTAAAAGGTAATGACAGGATAAATTATCCGGTCAATTGTCATTACGGGAGAAAAAATCCTGTAAGTTGTAAGTCAGGATAAAATATCCTGTCAATAATTACTGGGGAAAAAAACCTGTCAATTTTTGGATGCGACCAAAAAAAGAATCAAAGCATGGACCAATATCAAAATATTGTGTACTACTGCATGTATAGAAGAATCAAATTTAGTGCATTACAGTTTTCTATATAATATTTAATCATTTAAAGAAGTGACACTTGCAAAGTACAACAACCCAAAGCATCTTATGTTAAAACCCAAAATTTTGTAAGCTGTCAAATATGCTGATACATTATTATTTGTCACTATTTACAAATTTTATATTTGTCACTACTTACTAATTTTATGAAAATAATTTTGATGGTTCAAATATGAAAGAAATTATCCATGCTATTGCTAAGTTAACGTTGTTGTCTTATCAGTTCGAAATGCTAAAGTTTGTGCTGCATCTTATTAATGACAGTGCTTGAATTGTGCACATAACATGTGTAATGTGATGTACATACTGATATAGCATGCAGGAATGAGGAAACTCGACCTAAATCAAGATACCACGGATAATTACGGAGTGATCACCCAGCAACCATATTCTCCAATGTTTTAGTGAAAATATGATTGCGAGTACACAGGCTAATGCAAACTTATCAAAGGTTCTTTCTTCTAATATTCTGGAACTTCTTTCGACTCTTCGATCTTCTTCGGTAAGGTAAACAAAGTCCTCAGTCATCTCGAACGAATACCTGATTCGCTCCATTCTTGATTCGAAGTTTGTGATATGAGGAGCTCCTACTAAGTCATGACCCAAGAAGTCGTAGGATAAAACAAGCACACATATATATCTTCAAATCAAATCAAATAATATTTATTTAGAGTCGGGCATGTTAAAACAGCACAAATGTTAACAGTTAATTTATTAACAACTTCATCCTTGTGACACAGACGCGGATCCAGAGAGGGAATAGTAGATGGACGTCCCAAATGTTCAGAGACATCCCGTGTTGAGCTGGGAAGGATACGGGAGCAAGCCGGAGATCGGGGCCTCCCCGGGAACTTTTCGGCTAAAATACGGAGTACAATATGGTGTCTTATGTTGCATGAAATATTTTAACCATATATGTAGAGGTCTTCCTATTACAATTCAAATATCACCAAACGCATTGGCATACATCAAAATACAACAAAATACAAGGTAAAAGAAAACTTACACTAATAAATATTACAATAAATCAATTTGTCAGAGTGGTTGCTTATTTTTCTTCCGATCCCCGTCATCAGGGAGATTCCACTGAGACATCCCCCCTTTTCGGCCTATTGAATAAATGGTGCAGTATTAAGAAAATATGAAAAGCGATTAACCCATAGTCTTTGTAAAGGGTAAATGTAAGTAAATACATTTGTAACTCACACTCTCTGTCTTTGAGGAAAACCATACCCGCTTTGTGATCTTGAACCATAAGGATGTAAAAATTTGCTAACTAGACGAGACACGAGCTGGGATCGATTTTGAGGAGTGGTGCACGTACGTGCATTTCGAGCTTAACACGATTTCGTGCAAAAAAAGGATATCATTGAGTAGTCTGTACATGTACCTACTTGGGGAGGGTGGTTACGTCTCCTCCTTTTAACCTGCATTTATATCTATATACATTTGAAAAATTTAATGTAAGAATATGTTACAATAAAAATCAATATACACACATCGTTTTTCCCAAATTAGATGGTGATGATATATTGTGCCTTTTTATAGGAAATACCCTGTCCGTCTGTCTGTCCGTCCGTCTGTCCATCCGTCCGGTTAAGAAGTTCTTAAAGCAGATAACTCTTTAAGTATAAGTGAGGCTTTCATATTTCATACGTGCAATTTTTCTTTTAGTTTTATCTATTTTTCTTTCAGCTCTTCATAGGACATAAACAAATATGGTGATCAATCAGAGATTTTTTTTCTTTTATATATACTATCTTGTCTCAGTTTATCAAAACACAGTAAAATAATAATTTTGAATCACAGACAGTATAAATCACAGTTTCCATATGTTTCAATTTTATCACTCTAGTTCTCATATTTAAAATGATCAGTTCAGTTATTGATATTATAAAGCCTTTAATATACTGTTCTTGGCGCGGAGCGTATGCGAGTCTGTGACGTCAGTTTCGCCGCTGTTTATTCCAATGACACACTGTATATTGTCAGCGTAAAGCGGCGTATAAGATACCAAGCTAGTTTTTTTGGATCGAATTTATTTTTATTTAGCAGAAAAAAAAAGAGAAAATTATAGAGTATGTAATGTCGGTTTATAGCTTTATGGTCAATATTTCTCCTGCAGACGTACACTAAAAGCCATTTCTTTGAGTTGAGATGATGGAAAAGAACGCATTTCCTTTTGAAAAAGGAGGTTTTTCATACATGCATTAGCATCTGATTCATACTGGGGCTTGTTAAATTCCCTATATAATGGAAAAGTGGTACATGCATGTCTATAACAGTGGCGGATCTAGGATTTCAGAAGGGGGGGGGGGGGCTCCGAAGTCCAGCTTTAAAGAAAATTGTTCAAAGAAATCTGACAAGCAAAAAAAAAAAAAAGACGAAATTGCAAATATTAAGTCTAATAAGTTTAATTAAAGAAGGGGGGAAAATTGTATGTTACTGCACGTAAGACATAATAGCGAGAATTTTGGAATAGATAATTACATTTTGTCTCATGAATACGCGATCTCTCTCTCTCTCTCTCTCTCTCTCTCTCTCTCTCTCTCTCTCTCTTAGCATGTTTTTTTTTTTTTTGTTTGACCAAAAAGGGGAGGGTAGGAAAGTTTAGAGCATTGCAACCCGGGTCCCCGCTATGTCTGACCTTGCCATAGATCGGCCAATGAAAATAATGAAGCATTTAGTAATTGTTCGAGACTTATTTTGAATTTATAAATGGATCCATGTAAACATGATAGCAAAGAAAGGTAATGGAAAATATTGGCATCTAATGAAGGATTTTTTTCCAATTTCCAAAAGTAAAGAGGTAATATATATTAGTACATGTATCATGATAGCATTTTTGGTTAAGCCCCTATAGATGGATAAAAAAATGTAACCATGATATTAGTTAAAGATTTATTTATTCAATATATGAGCAATTGTTACTGTGTACCGTGATACAAAATTATCAAGGATCTGGAAAAAGCTACAGACCTATGTTAAACCATTTCCTTAACGTGAACATGTCATAGACAATGGCGGATCCAGCTTTTTGAGTTAGAAGGGGCGGAGGAGGATCCATTTTCGTGACTGTAATTGATTATAAAAGAATAGAAATTGATACATTTCACAATTATATTAACTAAAAGGTAGTTGATATTTACTAGTATTTTCTCATTTTTAGATGAAAAATGATCGTTTTACCAATGATTTGCAAATCTAAGGGGTGGGGGCATAGGCCCCCTACGCCCCTCCCCTTTGAATTCGCCGCTTGAATTGAAAGTTTGAAAAAGACATTATATATAGTTATCATCCGTACCGTACTACAAAATAATGTTTGTATAAGAATACTAGTACTTTTCATTACAAAAATGCTGAAAATCTGCAAAAAATAATGACTGTAGGCATTTATCAACATCCCACATGAAAAGCTTACTGGGTCAGTGCATGCGTTCATTTTTCATTGGTCTATTTTCTTTAAATTTTTTGAATGACACGAAAAAGATCAAAAAGCGTCCTCACACCTCCTCGGCTCTAGCATAAATGAAACTCCATATTTTGAGAGTGTCTGATACAGGAAATAGGAGGGGGGGGGGGTAGACCAAGGAAGACAAAACTTATCAGTGGCTGATCCAGCGCCCCCAATCTCATTAAAACTCGTTCAATCACACTCATATTTTAAGTTTTGTCGTACAACGCTTGTAGCGCCCCCTTTGCCGGGGGATCAAGAGGCGAATTTTGCCGATTTATACTGAAAATGGGCAAAATATAGGGGTTTTTGGAAAATTTTGGGTCAGTGCCCGGGGGGAGGGGGGGGAGCATTTTAAATTCAAGCAATTTCAAATTCTTGAAATGAAATAATCAAACTTACATTTTAACATTTCTGTCGTTCAAATTAATGAATGTAATCATACTGCTTTGGCTAAAAGTTGAAATCGCAAAAAATCGCACAAAAAAGAGACATCTGCTCTTTACCCTTCCATCGCATTATCATATTATCGCTATCAAGAAAAAAGTCGGGGTAGGTTTGGGGTGTACCGAGTTTAAGATTTACGAAATTCGCCCTCGAATACGGACATTAGGAAGATATGCAGTGTCTTTTATGGGAACATTCACATCATATAATTCTCCCAAATAAATAAATAAATAAAAACTCTTAAAAAAGGATCTTTTTCCCGTTTTACGTAAATTTGTTTTCAATTTCATAGAGATACCCCGACGATGTGACCCCCCCCCCCCCCCCCCCCCCCCCCCCGTGAATAACAACAACAAAATTTGGACTCCCTCCCCTTTACCCTAGACTCGAGCTGTCACATCGAGACTTTGAATATGCAACCCGCATGGTCTAGGTATACCTATCGCGGGTGCAAAACCAACACTTTCACGGTTCGCAGCTCTCATCACTATGGTTACGGGTTAGGGACTTGCTATCGTACCGAAGTCTACACTATATAGATGTAAACAATTCGGAGAGAGAGAAAGAAAGGGGGGGGGGCTACTAATTAACGATTATTTTATCTTACAGTATATACATCAGGAATAAAGAGATTGAACTCTCTCTTATGCCATATATATAGTTTTTAATTTGATCAATTGCTGTAGTTGATGGGGATTAAACCCCCTCCATTGATTTCTGCCAAAAAAAACCCCTATTGATATTGTAAATGCGTATTAAAACACCCTCCCTCACCATCTTGAAAGACTTGAACTCACCCCCCCCCCCCCCTTGCCCAGGATATGATTGCTAGTTATGTACTTTCAACAAAATCGCCCCTCGAATATCCTGGCTCAATCAGTATTTTTACCCTCGAGCTGTCACGTCGAAACTTGGAATATACATCCCGCATAGTCCAAGTATCGCTGCGCGCTGGTGACCAACACCTTCACGGTTCACTGCCTTCGTCACTATGGTTACAGTTCAGCCCGGGGCTTATTACCAGCTCCGATGTAACCCTGACAAATCGAAGAGGAAGGGGAAGAGGTTTTTTACCCGACAATATGGTAAAGGGGGGGGGGGTTAAAGAATTTGAACAAAATATTTAACCCCTAACTTTATAAAAAAAAAATACGGATAATAAATAGATTAAAAACACATTAAAATGACAGGGACGTATTGTCCTATGACAAATTCGAAATATTGAAAATATTTAAATTTGCTTTATGACTAGAAGTAGTCATTGAGCAAATTTAAATATTTTCAATATTTCGAATTTGTCATAGGACAGTATATTAAATTTGATATACGTCCCTGATAATGACAAGAAATTACTAATCAGGCCCGGTGGGTCGTGAACTAAATTCTTGCTCTGAAAATTAATTAAGTAAAATAAATAAATAAATAAATAAATAAATAAATAAATAAATAAATAAATAAATAATAATAATAATTTAATAAGAGGCGCGGGGGGATTCCTTAAACAACGTATAAAGCTTATCATCAGGGACTTGTAAAATATTTAGTATATTTTTAATATTTTTAATATTTAATATTTTTGGCTTTACCTGGAATTGGTTTTAACCAGAATATTAATTAATCATGATTAAAGAGATGAAAATTACGATTTAGCAGGGATATTAAATTTTGCTAATATAGAGATAATTAAATGTGTGTGGCTCCGTTTTGCCGCAGGGTTTTTTTTTTTTTTTTTTTCTTTAACTCTGTCGTATATCACGGAATTGATCAAACCTCTACCTCTCCAAACGGCTTTCGTTGAAGTTCAGCGACGATCCCCACGATGGTGCAGGTACAGTCTGAGATTGTAGCGGAAGAACGGTGGTTGACTATTGATGTGCATGTACCTGAGCTGCCTGTCGTCCAACTTGCATTTCATTTTCCATCTCGGATGAGAAAAGGTGATGGGCTCAAATCTGGAATTTTTGAAAGCAAAAAAAAAAAAAAAAAAAAGAAAAAAATCTGTGTTGTTATTTGTTACGAGGACACAACTCGATGTATATTTTATATGTTGTTTGTCGTGTTATATGAGTACCGGTATCAGTGGCGGATTCAGCGGGGGGGGGGGGGCACGGGGGCACGTGTCCCCGCCCACGGCAGTGCCCAACGACATGCTTTTTGAAGCACTGAACTACTGTTTCCTAAAAAATCTATGAAATTGGTCAGAGATAGCCCCAAAACACATCAGGAATAATTACCGATTTGAATATATTTTCTAAAATTTTCCCGGGGATAGATTACAAAGTCGGGAAGGATGCATTGCTGTCATGTCCATCGTATGTACGTGGACGTACATGTTTCGGAAATAACCTGCACTGAATGATGTCCATATAGGATTTTCTTCATCTGAGCCTGAGGCATGAATCGGGAATAACAGTCCTACATGTATGCAAGTCATAAAACACACACTTATTTCTTTACCAAATATTCGATGTAATCTTCTATAAAAATTGAAGTCGGAATCCTTTGTTATTTTTTTTTTTTTGTACTTTTTAAAGATTGTTTTATATTTGAGTTCATGATTAAAATAAGGCAAGATTTGTACCGGCTACCTCCAAGAATTTTGCAAAGATGCATGTTTTTCTTTATTTCAAAATCGAATTGCCAATAAATAATTATACCTTGTTTGTCGAGGATGTTGTGTCGGTCGTTAGGGGAGGGGGGGGGAGTTAAAGGTCCCGTCAGGTATATGCAGGAAATGCTGATTTTATACTAGTTTTACGTGAATTTACGCCTGGAACACCCCCCTCCCCCTCATGGGCTGACCTCTCAGCCTTTTCAAAACTTTTCATGATCCGCCCATTTCCCTAGAAAACCCTGAGCATGTTGACGTCTGCATGCCGTGCAAATACAATATAGCATCAGAAAATGTCGATTTTTTAAAATATACTAATTATCGTTGCTGACACTGACTGAATCATGCTCGTCTATTCCCTCCTAAATTCAGTTCATATATGCTTCAGATGCCACCAAATTGCTTCATTATTTCAAAATTTTCTCGGGGGAGGCCCCCCTAGAACCCCAACCAATGGGAGGGGGCAACCCCCTCCCTTACCCTCTCCCCGGCCCTTCGGGGCTCGCAACTGATTCCCATCAAAATTGTGCCCTCCCCCCCCCCCGGGCAATAGGGGTTCTGGATCCACCCCTGGGTATTCACGCCTTTATTGTTGCTTATTCCTCTTGAGGATGAGGATGGAATTGGGCAAAAGTTATACAACATTATAAACGCCCTCTCCTTAACATACATAACATACAATTTCACCATAAGAGGCATACAATACCATATACTCCCTTTGGAGAGAGAGAGAGAGAGAGAGAGAGAGAGAGAGAGAGCCTATAAAACAAGTTTCCAGACATCATATGTGTGTTATATTCACCATTGCCCACAACAGCATATGGATTAACTTTTAAAGTGTATAAAATAATTGAAAATTGATGTAATTTCTAATGTTAAACAGAGAATCAATACATCATCATCATCACAGTCGTCGTCGTCGTAATCATCATCATGATTTTTTTTTTTTTTGTGATTTGTGTAAAATAATACGTACAACTAAAACAGTTTATAAATAACAAAACCATATTATGTTTATACATAGAATGTATAGTATAAGTATAAGTATAGAATGGTACACCAGAAAAGATATTGGAGGAGGGGTGTATCCACTACCCGTACTCAATCCCCTCCAGATCGAGCTAGTTTTCATAAACATATAACAATGGAATGAAATTTATTTTAGGATTATTATGTAGCTCTTGTGTTGCAGACGACATAAAATTTGCAGTTTTTGAAGTTCCAGACCGGGAGAATTTTCATACACCCCCTCTTCCTCCTAAATTCGTCCATAAAAATTTATTCAAAGGTGATTAATAAATTACTCGAAATATGTACATGTATCATGAAATATAACAAATTCAAACTGAAAATAAATCCGATCCCACACCCAACTATAGAGTATGTAATTCTTTTTTTTTTTTTTTTTTTTATTTTGATCTGAGTAATTTTGAATAGCTAAATCTTAGGCTAAAAAATAAAAATCAGAAAAAGTATAAATCTTACAGGGGGCGATTCCAGAGTGAGACGCGGGAGGTGGTGATTTGTATCGGCCTAAAGCGCCGATTCAAGGATCGAGGCGCAGAGTCGGGGATAGCATGGGAGGAGGTCGTCCCCCCACCCCCAGGAAAATTTTGAAATAAATGGAAGAAAAATCTGGAGCTACATATCTTCTAATTTTCAAAAAAAAATAAATAAATAAATAAATAAATAAATAAAAAAAAAACAAATATATAAATACATCAAAAATAATTGAATGAAATAAATAATAATAATAAGAAAAAACCCTACCCCATCCCTCCAATCAGTCATCTAGAAGCTTCAACGGTTCCGATTCATTATCAAAAATAAAAACGTCCTTCGACACATGTAAAGTATATTATATAAATGACGGTCAAATCAGCGGTTATTGGATAGGAGGAAATGGGAAGGGGGAGGGGCTGAGGGGAGGGAGAGACGTCATTTTCTACTGAAATAGAAACAATTAAAAAACGTTCTTCTAACATTTTGCCGTGTGGCATTTTACCTTCCTTCTTGGAGTATAGAGAAAAGGAGGGTCTTCCGTCGAATACATCAATAGCGTGGAAAGACTTTCTAAGTTCTGGTTCTTAAGCGGAATTTTGTTTTTAGATTTTGTTTTGTTTGTCTGTTTGTCTGGATGGTTTTTGTACGAGCTCTCGTCAGGGACGTCTATATACGTCCCTGCTCTCATTCTGTGTTTCTCGAGTGAATACAGGCAGAGCGAACCATACAAACAATCGAGTTGTCTGAAACCTTTGTTTACAGAAGAAGGCGGTCGACGGAGATGAGTGAGAAAAAGCTCGAAAGAAAGACAGTGTTATCACTGCAATAATAATGTATACTCGCAATCATATTTTTCAGTTGCATTAGATAATATGGTTGCTGGGTTGTTCCTTCGTATTTATCTCTACCGTGTTACTTTGAGCTCGAGTTTCCTCATTTTCATCACCTGTTGTATTGTGCACCGTGTACGGTGACCATGTCACAACATTCACATAATGTACAAAATACATCCCGTGCATTAGGCTTATGTCTATGGCGTGAAATTTACAATTTTAAATTTATGAGACAACCGCTTAGGAAAAGCATGAATTTTTTTTTAATTATTTAAACTTAGTTCTAAAATTCTTTACAGTACCAAACTTCAAAAAATGGTTACTGAACACATGTTTTTTTTTCTCAGTTTATGAACACATTAAATGATTGTCAATGGCTTAATAAACTACTCATCAACATAGAAAAACTTCGAAATTAAAGAAGAGTCCTGTTGATTGCTTTACTTATGAAAGATAATAATATAGTAGAAAACACACGACTACCCCAACCTGGGATCGAACTCGCAACATTCTGATGTTAATTCCGACGCTCTACCGAGTGAGCGGAAGAGATGTCCCACTGGCCCAATTTATTACAAGCGCCAGTTTACTACAATATTGTGTAGGCCTGTAGAACTTGTAGAACATGACACAAAATTTCATTCATTTAACTTGTAATACTGGCATAAAATAATGTAACAAAGTATTTGGTTATTGATCTAAGTTTAAAAAAATTAATTGATATAATTAAAAAATTGACAAGTTTTTTTCTCCCTTAGCTACTGACAGGATATTTTATCCTGACTTACAACTTACAGGATTTTTTCTCCCGTAATGACAATTGACAGGATAATTTAGCCTGTCAATACCTTTTACAGGATTATTTATCCTGTCTTTAAATTGACGGGATTTTTTCTCCCGTCTTCTATTGGGACGGGATAAAAAATCCTGTCAATCCAAAGTCAGGATAAAAAATCCCACGGGATTCACAAAAATCCCACGGGATTTTTGACGGGATTTTGACAGGATAAAAAATCCCACGGGCAGGCCCGTGGGATTTTTTTTTTCAAGTGGCTCTAGCTCTCATACCTGTTGACCTAGGTAAATCAAAAGTTGATGAAACACCTTATTTTGATCAGTACTTCACATAGAACAACTCAAAATTTTCCTAGAAATAGTAGTTTAGGACCTCAACTTCGGAAAAATGTCCATTCCGAAGTTAAATGTCCAAGTGTTTCTCTCATTCTCCATGCTCTATTTTTGTTTGACCTATTGGGGAAGGTTGGGAAGAGTAGGGCATTGCAACCCCACTATCCACCTGTCTAACCTGGTTAGATCGGCCCATGAAAATGAAGCATTTGGTAATTATTCAAGTGTTAATTTGATTTTGGATTTTGCATTTTTTTACATATGAATCCGTTCAAACACGATGACAAAGAAAGTTGAAGACAAAGTGACGACGAAAAAATACACAGGTAATGAAAAATGAAGTGTGTCGAGCGAAGCGAGCGGAAAACTTCCCCGAAATGTAAAGAGATTAAGCATAAAAAGAGTATTCTGATTCAATACCTCATGGTGAAAAAAGGGGGCCCGGGCCCCCTGGGCCACCCCTAAATCCGTCACTGGTTATATTTTTTTTCATTGTGACAGAGGGACAAAGATACATACGGAGAGACGGACAGAGTGATTACTAAAGTTCATCCGCCAAGTTATGGGTCCTACTTATATAAACAAAAAATTAAACAAGAGTGCATACCTCCCTCTTTGATTTTGCTTGTACATCAAAACGTCAACCGGTCGCTCATCGTAATATTATTGTAGATCACATGGATCGGACACCTTGCAAATTTGAATTCTAGTTATTGGTAATAAATGTGCAAAGTATCGAAATTCTATATCAATCACTATGTACTTCTTTAAATAAACAAGATTTAACATTATTCTTTGGAACATTACATTCTACCGGCGGCGATTTTATGTTTGAACGTTTCACGTTTTGTAATGATATATATACAATTTTATGCATGCTATAAAGGACTAGGTGCGCTAACTCTTTATATCGGCCCTATAATTTCGAAGAAAAATGCTTTTGATAAACAAACTATAAATTATCACTTTTTGCAATGTTGAATGTTTGAGGAAATACGGCGTCATAACTCTGAGCCCTTGTAACGTCACGAACGTGATGTATGACGTCATGTTTTGACGTCATTTGCCCTGAATAACGCAAAACAAAGAAAAAATCATCGTCTTTTACATGCAAATCTTCAAAATTCATCTATGATCCAGGCCTCGCCCACAATATTATTCATGCAAATTAAAAGGCCGATCAAAAATCCATCGATTGGTACAAAAGTTATCATAAGCAAGGCCTGGATCGATACTTAATTTCATAAATTTCTATCGAAATTTCGTTCATTTATTGATATTTTAATACGTTTTTAGACGTTTTTAGCGACGTATTATTCAATAGAGGACTGAGAAATCAAAATAAGCTTTCTTGTACGGATTCACCATACATTTGACATTTTATAGACTAGAATATTGTGGATATATGAAAAACTTTGAAAATAGGGCCGATATGACAGGTTACCGCACCTACTTCTTTTAAAAGGATACACGCTGTTGAAAAATTGTAATTCAACATAGAACAATATTCTAAATTCTAAAAAAAAATGAGGTAACCCTCTGGGTATCGAACTCGGATTGACCGCGCATTGACCTTATGACATTATCTTTGCGCCACAAATTGAATTCGGGCTCCGCAGCTTGAGAAATGAATGAGCAGATGTTCTTCATTGACACTTTGCCAAAAACTCTATATTTTGCTAAAATGACAATACAGCTTACTGCAGAATATTGTTATAATACTATAGACTTCGATTGATAACATAAAATTATTGCTGGAGAGATGGATCTAGGATCTAAGCTCTAACGATACATTCATACGAGTTGCTTCCCTTCCAATTTTTCCTCACTCCGCGTCGCAGCTCTGCTCTTTACTCTATTTATAATGTTCTTTTTCAGATGGTTATTTTTTTTACCAAAGAAGTGAATCTTGTTTTACAGATTTTTATTTGTTTTGCCTTATCTAGCATGGATTCAACATGAAGATATTTACATGCATAGCTGCTATACATGCGTCTCATTGCCATGGACGTGTCCTCACGGTGTTTATTTCGTTGTTCTCTGTGCATTAAATATCGTCTTCGGAATAAATGAACAGAATGATGACCCAACATGATTTTTCTCTTGTGAACTACTTATCAAGTATAGTTTATCTTAAGATATGTTTTGTGTTGGGTCCGCTTTCTGTTCATGGTAAATTTTTGTGTTTTATGATGGGAAATTGCAGAAAAATGCCGGAATCGTAGGATCATAAAAGGTTCCGTCATGTACTTCACTAAATGTAATTTCCGATAGCAATCCAGGTTAATGGATTTTTCAACACAAAATCTTCCTTAATAAAATTCCGATGCATAAAGTCTCCAATGAACTACTTTATTTTTGTAAATTTTACTAGGCCGTATAAGGAAGTAGTGGCTTTTCTCCTTTGCACAATTATTTCACCATTCAGATGGACTAATAGTTAATTTTCCTTGGCTTGATGGCGATGATCCAAGGTTGCCATTCTACGGCATTTGCATCTCTCAGCTCATCAGATACGCTAGAGTTTGCTCCGATGTTTCGGACTTCCATGATAAGGGAAAAGGAATGATCTCCAGCATGACCACCCTGTACTCACCAAGCAAAAAAAAAAACCACAATAAAGTGACACATTCATGACATCATACAAAACCACAAATCGCAAAAAGACACAACAATATTCACTAGAACATCATTCAAAACAATCGTAACAGACGTACAGACACATCAAACAATGATGACAACACATAAGTGATACAAATAGACAAATTACCTTTCAGATTAAGAACTTGGATTTTCCAAAAGATGAGGATTTTTGTGGAAGTTGTCTATTCGAATGTCAGTAATATCCAAAATGAGGTTTTTCCAGCTATTCAGAGAATGCGATTCTACTCCTACCGATTTACACCATCGTTTGGTATAGTTATCTAACATTGGCAGATTTAGAGGGGGCGTGGGGGCACACGCCCCTCCCCCCTAAATCGTCAAAGCAAAGTTTTTGGGGGCTCAAACGTCTATGTGTACAATTTTGGTAGTTTTGAGTCGAATTTTGCAAAATGTTTGCTGGCTCGCTTCCGCTCGCAAGAATAACCATTATTTAAATTTCACTTTTGTTATACAACTGTAGCTAAAGCAAGGCATGACCGTTTCATGCTGAATATCCAGTATTATAAAGGACTCAGATTAACTTCTTACACACCTCAAAATCACTTGAAACCATGTTTGATATATTTTTTTCTGATATATGCTTTGAAAGTCAACATACCTTTACAGCAAAGTGATGGGATTTGGGGTGTGTATTTTTCACGCACCCTTTAAACTCAAATCCTGTACCCACCCCTGTCTAAGGCTTCCATTAGTACTTCGCGATATTTAATAAAATCTATCTTGGATGGGATTCAATACTTAGGTCCTTTTTTGAGAAGACCACGGATCTGCCTGTTCTGGACAATGGAAAAGTCACCTGTTACAATACGGCCAACTGGTTTATATGGGTATTCAGATGTTGAACATTCTCAAGACGCAGGACTTGATTCAAGTATTTTAGGATATGATGTTACTTTATTGTAGTTTTATTCGAAATTTCTAAGGGGTTGTAACAAATAAGAGGAGGTTCTAAATTCTCAATAGTATTTTGTACGCGATAATCCCGAAAAATATTAAAGATGTTTAGAAGATCGAAACCTTTGTTAATAAATGGATTTTTTTATCATTTAATTTCCATTGTCATTTTCAAGACACGAAGAATTTGATTGGCTGAGAAATTTTGTTGATACATCGATCAACACAATTTTTCACGGAAGTCTATTTATAGCACTATTTTTAGAACTGGGGGTTCCCTCAAACACGAATGAACTCGTTGCTGAAAATACAATTTGTTGATGTTTGCGTATCATTTCAAGGGTACTTTTTCTTTTCTACTTACTCATAAATTAACAGTGCATGTAGAATTTGCTCAAACTGGTCCTTATTCCAAAGATATAGAGGGACGATCGTTCGCTGTTTGAATCATGGCGGCTGCCATAACTTATTTTGGCAGACGTATCACTACGAAACTTCCGACTTACGAAATATAGTGCGGTGATTGATTGTTTTTCGATAAAAGAAAACAGTCTGTTTTCCATAATTAAATGATAAGAAATGAATCTTATATTTTTTCTGTTGATGCAGGTATCACCCGAAAAATTGGACAGAAAACTTTTGCATCAACGCGCTACGCGCGTTGATGTAGTTTTCTGTCCAATTTTTCGGGTGATACCTGCATCAACAGAAAAAATATAAGATTCATTTCTTAAATGAATCGTCTTTTAGGGGGGGATGTTTTTAACAATATCATAAAGTTTATTCTCTGCGTATGTGACAATGATATTTTAAAAGTCTGAATCAATCAGTATTTCTCCTTCATCCAAGATAGATTTCAATTGAACTGCTGAAACTGATGAGAGAACATGTAGCAGTTCATGTCCATGCTATGATCAGAAGATCATTGAGGGTAACTTTATTCAAGTAAATCATCAATAGACTGTAAAATTTTCATTATTATGTTTTAATATTAATTTTTGTTATCTTACATCGTGTATGTTTCAAAGATTAATTGAATTGATGAAAGGAAATGAAGCTTTCAAAAGAAATTATAGAAAATAGCAGTCATAAAAATTAAGGGAAAATGGTCAATTGTTAAGAAAAATCAAGAAAAACTGGGAATTAAATCCGTTATGCATAGGTTATTTTTTCAAAGATCTGAACATGAAAGATTATATTCTTGTGCGACCTTGATCAAACATGTTTTATATCAGTTTCATTAATGTAGAATATCAGGTCATCTTATTTGGGAATCGGTTGCCATGACAAACATGTTATTCAATGTGTATTGTCCACAAATCCAAAGTTAATTCACTTCTGAAACGCATATACTCAATGGAAAACCCTATGTAGATATACATCGCAATCAGGGTGACTGTTTTGTGAAATTTTATCGCAAATTTTTGTGTTTATATAATATATCATCTTGTGGAGTCTCTTTAACTTTTATACCAGGTACTTTGTTTTTCTAATTTATTAATTTACAATAGATAAAAAAGGATCGAAGGAAAATTGAACATTTCTCCATAGCAACACTTCATGGTCATGACTTGACAACGGGGTCTCCTCCCTTCTTTTGCACACTGCAACATTTCCATTATCATTTCTTCATTTTTATTTTCTATCTTAATTTCTTATATAAATTTGAATTAAGGAGGGTTTGAACACCAAGATGACATCAAAACATTTGATACTCTGATTTATATACGCATTTGAGTATCCTGATGAAATTTGAATAACTGCCGGCATCATTTGAAGAAAATATGGCGATTTTCGAAAATTAGGACTTTTATCAATGAGCAAAACCACGACGTCATTTCGATGTTATCGGGAAAAATGGCGTCACAAACCTTTCGCACTCAGAATACAATAAAAACATTATTACTTAACGCATTGCATTGATAGCATGTATAAAATAGAAAATCCAATCTTCATCACAGTGTATTCTTTGACAAATTTACGTTACAGGAAAGCGGATGTCACTTTATTGAAAATGGACGATTTTGAAAAAAAAATTGGAAAATATAAAGCCTTTTAGTATTTCAATCCTAAATTCAATTTTTCCCATTTAATCATGAAATCATCTCTCAGACTGGTCTTTCTTGATAATTTTGATAGTTTTTGACAAAGATTCATCCCCAGGATTCCTAATAATTAACTAGCAACTACAGTAAATTGGCTCGTAATTGCAATTTTTTTAACGACAGTGTCATCATTTATTAAAGTATCCTGCCTGTGTTTGAAACACGATTCATTTTATCTTTTCCATATGTAAGAACAATATATTTATGGATATTTTTGAAGTTAAATTAAAATTAATTTCCAATAGCTTCACGGGAACTGGAAGGACACTTTCAATATTATGACGTCATCAAGAAATTCACGAAAACGTCGATAAATGCATATTTCAAAGTCTCGTAGAAAATTTTCCTGTGGATAGAATAAAATGTAAGTTTGTATAGTCAAGGACAGACAAGAAATATATAATTTAAGAAATTTTTAGAAAAATTGAATTAGGCGTCCAAGTGTTCAGTACCTCCTTAAAAGTCATCAGAATTCAAGGAGAATACATATACATGTTTTTATATAGAATAATCTTTTGGATATCTGGAAAAAAATGTTCAAAATTTATTTTTAAAATGGGATTGTATCTTTGTAATACTTTAACAATCATGATGATTCTCCTGTTATTTAAGGGACTATTATGTCATCACTTATGTTACATACCCGAAACGTGCATGTCTAATCCATGCTGTAAATTTATCTGGTCTAAAATGATGCTAATGAATTTGAAGACGTAAAACATTTGTACCACTTGGCGAGTGTCACTGCTGGTGGACCAGGAGTCCCCTAGGGCACATGTAGCCAAGTTCGATCAATTTCGGTTGGTCGTTTCTTCAAAAGCATTTGAAAATTTCTATTTACAAAATGTTCTCAAATTTCTAAAATCTGGGTCCTGTAGCATCATATCCCAGCCATCTTTCAACGTCTTAAGATATATTTAGGACATATTTCTCAAAGATTTTGGCCATATCACATGGTTTAATTTGAGGATCACTGACGAGGGATACATACCCGAAACGTGCATGTCTGGTCCATGCTGTAAATTTATCTGCTCTAAAATGATGCTAATGAATTTGAAGACGTAAAACATATGTACCACTTGGTGAGTGTCACTGCTGGTTAACCAGGAGTTTCCGAGGGCACAAGTAGCCAAGTTCGATCAATTTTAGTTGGTCGTTTTTTCAAATGCATTTGAAAATTTCTGTTCACAAAATGTTCTCAAATTTCTAAAACCTGGGTCCTGTAGCATCATATCTCAGCCAGCTTTCAAGGTCTTTGGGTATATTTATGACGTATTTCTCAAAGATTTTGGTCATATTACATTGTTATGATTGAGGATCAGTGACGAGGTTTACATACCCGAAACATGCATGTCTGGTCCATCCTGTAAATTTATCTGCTCTAAAATGATGCTAATGAATTTGAAGACGTAAAACATTTGTACCACTTGGTGAGTGTCACTGCTGGTGGACCAGGAGTCCCGGAAGGCACATGTAGCCAAGTTCGATCAATTTCGGTGATTGGTCGTTTCTTTAAAAGCATTTGAAAATTTCTATTTACAAAATGTTCTCAAATTTCTAAAATCTGGGTCCTGTAGCATCATATCCCAGCCATCTTTCAACGTCTTAAGATATATTTAGGACATATTTCTCAAAGATTTTGGCCATATCACATGGTTTAATTTGAGGATCACTGACGAGGGATACATACCCGAAACGTGCATGTCTGGTCCATGCTGTAAATTTATCTGCTCTAAAATGATGCTAATGAATTTGAAGACGTAAAACATATGTACCACTTGGTGAGTGTCACTGCTGGTTAACCAGGAGTTTCCGAGGGCACAAGTAGCCAAGTTCGATCAATTTTAGTTGGTCGTTTTTTCAAATGCATTTGAAAATTTCTGTTCACAAAATGTTCTCAAATTTCTAAAACCTGGGTCCTGTAGCATCATATCTCAGCCAGCTTTCAAGGTCTTTGGGTATATTTATGACGTATTTCTCAAAGATTTTGGTCATATTACATTGTTATGATTGAGGATCAGTGACGAGGTTTACATACCCGAAACATGCATGTCTGGTCCATCCTGTAAATTTATCTGCTCTAAAATGATGCTAATGAATTTGAAGACGTAAAACATTTGTACCACTTGGTGAGTGTCACTGCTGGTGGACCAGGAGTCCCGGAAGGCACATGTAGCCAAGTTCGATCAATTTCGGTGATTGGTCGTTTCTTTAAAAGCAATTGAAAATTTCTGTTTACAAAATGTTCTAAAACTTCTTAAACCTGGCTCCTGTAGCATCAAATCCCAGCCATCCCTCAACGTCTTTAGATATATTTAGGACATATGTCTCAAAGATTTTGACCATATTACATTGTTTAGATTGATGATCACTGACGAGGGTTACATACCCGAAACGTGCATGTCTGGTTCATGCTGTAAATTTATCTGCTCTAAAATGATGCTAATGAATTTGAAGGCGTCAAACATTGCTTATTAGTCGTCATGGCAACCGTGCTCTTTGTAGCCTGATGTTTTCCGCGATTCCCTTTTCCCCAAAGTCCCATGGACAGACCTAGAAAAAATCAAGGGGAAGGGAGAAGGAGTTTCAAGCCTTTGTATTTCGGTAGAATTATACGTAATAACTAAAAAAAACCATTATTTGGCAGAATCCAGGAAGGAAGTTTGAATCTACCCCTTCCTCTAGATCCGTGTATGCTATTGTTTTGATACACCAAAAGGGTTACTGTATCTCTCTTTTTTGCAAATTGAATCTTTTATTGGAAAATTATTGGAATAATCCTATACACATTTATTAGAAATCAGCTCAGATATCTCCCTTACATTAACTGTTACATTGGTTTCAATTATACATCGCTACTGTTGATACAATGTGTCCTTTTTAAAACCATTAAATATACACAATAGAATTATAAACATTATTTTTAACTGTAAGGATCACAATATCTCAGGCGAAAACATTGAAAAGACAATTAGAGATGATCAGATCCAGATTTCCGAAAGGGAGAGGGGAGTGTCCAGCATAAAAACAAATCTAATAAGTCCCCTATTGGCATAAATATATGTCCTGCAACTCGGCCTAGAACGCTTCAAGTAAACATAAATTTTGATTTGACCTTTACTTGCACCATAGATGAATGCCTACACAAATATCAATTCATTACCTTTAGTAAGTTTAGTAACATTGCTTTTAGCCCTTTGAAAGCACCAAAATAGGTCATATTCCACGAAATTGACACAAAAGCTACATATTTCTATCAAATTAGCAATGGCCGCATGCATTAACTAAGATGAAAAATTTATATGTGAAAGATTATCAGTATATCCTTTTGTCATAAAAGTTTTATCGTTTTATTTGTGCGGCCGCATTGAATTCTTCCACAAAACACTAAATTCCAAGCAATTTTCAGCATATTTTGTCAATAACGTCAAAATGACGTCACTTCATGACGTCATTACAGTTAAATGGCACTTCGTTTGGTTAAAAGCGGTAAACATTCATGTATTTCCATGAGAGATATAAAGTATTTTCATGATATGTATTTCTAGAGAAAAATCGAGGGCCAATTCAGGGGTCTCGTGGCCCTACCCCTTTGGTTCCCAGAATCCGTTACGGGAGTCAGGAGTTACGCTCAGGAGGTTTGAAATTTTGAAATGTGGACCAAAATATTAATAAAAATGAAAGATTTTCAATTCAAATTTATGTTGTTTTTCAAATATTATATCAACAAAAGGCGAATCGGGACTTAATCTTATGAAAGGTGCATATTTGTAAGCTTTATAAAACAGTACTATGCTTCGAAAATTCCCCCTCTGGATCCGCGCTTGAAGTTTTTGTCGATTTGATAGTTTTGATTGTAGCTTATGTTTTTATCAATGAAATTAGAAAAAAAGTGTCAATTTTTCCAAAATATGGAAGCTTCATATTTTAACATTTTTGACATGAGTGTATTATCATTGTTCAAGTGCAATCATTGCAACAGAGTCCTTGCACTTCAAGCAGTGTCACAAAAAAGGCTTTTAGTTTGATGTCGTTCCGATGGCTGGCTTAAGGGGGGGGCAGACCTAAATAAATCGTATTTTCGGTCCATAATTCGAATATCTATAGAGATCTAATGAATAAACTAGTCATGATTGTGATATAACTGCTTCCAATGACGATCATTTTCAAGAACACATAGGAAGCGTCCTAGGAACCGTTCCAGTATGAATGAAGTATAAGAAACCATGACCGAGAAACTTCTCGGTCGTCTACTCTTGTTGTTTGAAAAAAAATCTTATTGCTTATATTTTTATCATTTGAATTCTACAAACAGATATCTTGATTGCGTGCTCTCAATGATAATTGAATTTTTGCTGTTGCACAATATACTTATGTGAAATTAAACTTTACGGCAAAAGAGACAACCGAAATCATTATACATGTAACTTTGCTTCATTTTGACAACAATGGTCAACTAAATACTCCAATATACCACAAAGGGGTAGGGCCACGAGACCCCTAAATCGGCCCTCAATTTTTCTTTAGAATTAAATTTTGTAAGAAATACTTAATATCTCTCATGATAACACATGAATGTTTTCCGCTTTTAATGAAAAGGAAAAGGTCACTAAACTAAGTGCCATTTGACTGTAACGACGTCATGAAGTGACGTTATTTTGACGTTATTGACAAAATATGGCAGAAATTGCTGGAAAATTTGTCTTATATGGAAGAATTTGATGTGGCCGCATGCGTTAACTAAGATAATACGTTTACGACAACAAGACATAATGACAATCTGTTACATATAAATTTTGCATCTAAGTTAATGGATGCGGCCATTGCTAATTCAATGGAAGTATGTAATTTTTGCAGCAATTTCAAGGAATATTGCCGATTTTGATGTTTTCAGAGGGCTAAAAACTATTGATAAACACCTTGTTTACAAAAAATAGATTCTTTATTCAGTAGAGGACATATATAAGTGTCAAATCACAGTTAAAATTTCTATGAAGTTCAAAGTTCAAAATTAAGGTCAATATCGGGCTTCGTGGCCCTACCCCTTTGACTACTTTAAATTCAAAATTTCTCTTTACCCTTTTGATCTTGGGATCAAAGGTGGAGGTCGCTTGACAGTGTTGTTTGCATTACATAAGCTTTCACTTTGAATAAGATACCTACATTTGATGTTTTGGTGTATTCAGAGGTAAACTCGGATTCGAAATCATTCGATTTGTTTCTCGCATTCTGATTGGTTAACAGGATTTCTACAAGCATGTAGAACGACGATATACATGCCGCAAGCCTTCAAAATGTATTCCTACGTAAATTTGCACGTTACAAGATTTAGCGCACTTTTTGCGTATGACGTCATGCTACCCTTTGTTCTTCGTTCCTGTGACGTCATACTGTGACGTAAAACTACAAGGGATGAGCTTGTAAATGGTGTTCTCCACATGTAAACAAGCAAGTAAGTTTATTATTGATAACACTTTGATTTTTCGCCTTTGTAATAAATACGAAGCAGTTGTATTTCATATTTTGCTGCGCAATAATTTCTGTTGGTCGTTGTTAGTCATCCGTAGCAACGTCACCTCTAAAGCGATACGTGAGACCCTCTGAGGGGTATAAAAAGTTAAAATATGTCACATGAATTAGAATAGGGATGAACGTACTGTGTTTTTTGTCCCCGACGGTATAACTGCGTTTCCAACAGTATATCCAACATATAACTGTCGGAACCACAAAACGCAGTATGTTTATCTCCTAAATAATGAATGGAAATTGCAGTAAATTTTTCAATCTGATCATAAAAACATTGTTGCTTTGATCAGATTATCAAATCATTTACATTTGATATTCCAAATATATAAAATTTAAAGAAAATCGTCATATTTGATGAAATTCACCCGCACATACAATCCTGTATATCTAGAATAAGAAATTCACATTTTTAAACAAAAAAACCCCCACTATTTTGGCCCAATTATGGAGATTGTTCACACAAAAATGCATCTATTTCTCTACAATACTAATTACTTTTTTCTTTTGGAAAATTTGCGTTAAATTTCAGATTGCGTTTAAATTTTTTTTTTCAGTCTAGAATAATTCAAGATAATGGCATAGAAACTAAAAATAAGAGCATCATCATGGATATTTTGGTATTTGTTACGTCTGAATATGCGTCGTTGTTATGTAGAAATATGTGAATTTTTCATCTTTAATTAACTGAGTTCTTTAACACAAGATACACATGTTATACGAAATTGTGAATTTCTGTAAGTTATAAGGTGCAGGAACAAAGACAAATGAATTGAAAATGCTGAAAATAGTGAATAAATTTTTGGCATGGTTGCCATGGCAACTGATTACCAATACAGACTAAATTGACATAAGAATTTCATAGATATCGTACTTTGATTTTGATATTTTCTTGTTACTTTTTTCACTTTTCTTAATTTGAAATGCAGCTTATTAAACAGCATGGTAACAATTTTCACAGTCAGATTATTTGTCTTAATTAATAAAACATTTCTAATTCTTCACTATTAAGTTTCTGGGTTATTCTGTCACAGAATTGCATCTATTTAATGCTTATAAGTTAATATAAGAACAGCGAGGTTACAAACCTTACTCATTTTGTCTCATTTTTTTTACCGCTGGAGATTGGGCCAAACACGTCAGTGCGTTGTCATGACAACCATTAAATTTAGGTATGAACTTGATCTAAAATATATATTATAGTTACTAAAATCTGAGATGGTCATTTGAACACCCCTATAAACCTCTTTAGTTTTTACAGAGAATGACTCTTGAAGTAACTCTTTACAACACCTTTTTATTCCACGTATGAATGAAGAAAATCAAACTGCCTCGAAAGTCCAATTACGGAATCAGAAATCCTAGCTGTATTAAAATATATGAAAAATGATTAAAGTCCAGGCAATGATGGCTTTTCTGCAAAATGCAGTCAAGAACGACAAGCCGAGATAATTGTAAGAAAAGGGTCCAAAATACAGAGAAAGTTAATCCTTTACATGGAACCAAAATTTCAAAATTATCATGGACTCATGTAAGGAATATGCAAGACGGTGGGCTAAGAAAGAGGATGTACAGCTCGACACCCTTTCCGAATGGATAAAATCCATCAGAGGGTTACTTTTGTCTAGAATTTATCATCGACAATCTAGTGTTTAAACCACATTCGAGTATATCTTTAAATACCCTGATGTTATCACAGAGCTTACCTACCTATATTATTATGTCATCACACCAGCAGACAAAGCCTCAAATACTTACACATTTACTTGCAAAAAGTACTATTTCGACAGCCTTGTTAAAGAGTTTAAATTCGACATCTGGAAATCTCACGTACACCCAAATAAACCTTTCTGTCTCTGAAATGATAGATGACCAAAAATCAGCTCTCGCTTCATTTGGCTTTGACACAAACAATTTACCAGGATTTACCATACTTTTACTGTATACATAAAATATAACTCATTCAATGGTGCTTTGATCGAAAGGTGAAAACTTATAATTATTAATCTGAATCAAAGGGGTTCTTTTCCGCCACAGAATACAAATCATCCAAATCATGGACGTATGGTGACCTATGTATTGCCTTGTCCTTCCTTTTGGACAAAATTTATCTAAGATTTGGTGAGAAACTAGCAGGTTATATGATTCCCTATGGGTACTAATTGTGCTGCTCTTCTTGCAGATTTATTTTTATACACGTATGAAAGTTAATTTATCCAAAATCTTCAAAAGAAAATAAAATATGCTGATTTGAAATGTTTCACTCGTACATCTAGGTACCTGGATGATTTTCTTACTATTGATAACCCTGTTTTCGAAAAATATGACAATGTACTTTATCCACAATAATTGACTCTAAACAAGGTAAAAAATCACATACACATAAAAGCAATATTAGCTGTCAGCGGCTAAAAATTATTTTCTTGCAAAAAGTCTCTTAATACCTTCTAATTGTTATTAAAAGATGATACACAAGTCATCCGATGCATGAATTTCATATAGTTTTCTTTTTCGTGCTTAAACATCGACGGCGGGTGCGGCTAGCCAACAGGGGATGCTTACTCCTCCCGGGCACCTGGTCCCACCTCTAGCTTGCTAGGGGTCCGTCGATGCTTAATTATGTGCTCTATTGTGAGTGCTGTTGAGATTATCGTCAGGATCTTCTTTAACTCATCTGCAATGTAAAGTCTTGTGTAATATGAATATATATTGTCCTTATTTTGTTATCTTAACATCTGAATCAATGAAAAAAATACTTTCTTTCCTTTAAACATGTGCATGTTGGAATCAGTAATGATTTAGCTTGCGCATGGGCAGAAAGCAAGTTGAGAAAGGTCAACGTAAGAGCACATGAATATGGGCGGGCTTTACGTTGAATGTTTGTTGGGGCTGCTATTCTTGTCCAGAAAGGCGTTAATCCGACGTTTTTTAATCAACTTCCTTATCAAACCCTACTCATTTTCTATGAGTAATAACATACGTGAAAATGAGCAAATAAAAATACATGTAGTTGCAATTGCTGACAGCTAATATTGCTTTAACACCATTTTTGGACCTAAATATCAAAATTGTTATGGAGATATTCATACAAGTGTGTAGGACAAACGAGACGATTTTGGATTCATCATATTCCCTGGCTAAACGCTGATGTTCCTAGATTACCATCATACGGCATTTACATTTCACAGCTCATCCGGTATACTAATGTTTTAGATTTTCATTGTAGAAATTTGCAAATTACAAAGAAACTTTTAGGCCAAGGTTTTCGCTTTCACAAAACAGTAAAAACTTTCTGGAAATTTTACAAAAATTATGGTAAACTTCTTTTGAAATTTGAAACCTATAAGCAACAGAGTATATTACATTGGATATTTAACAACCTGCATTTTATGGTGACACAATTACCAAAATAAGAAGGATCAAACGTAGACAGAATTACCACCGAGTTAGAATCATCAAACACCTTTTATATCATTGATATAATCCTTCTGTCACCAGACGGACACTTGGCTTGGTACTGGACCGATATACAGCCGTGTACCAGCGCATTTATAATATTTGCACTCTACTGAATATGACGACAGGACTCCATGACGGGCCCTGTCAAAACATCTTTAGAGAAGACAGTGTTCCGAACACCTGTCCTCTCTGAGATTCAGTCGAACTCCTCGGGTGATCACATGCATAAGCTCGCTTCAACCGGCAGAGCACGTATGCCTTCTTTTTAGCCGAGTTGCAAAACTCGGCTCTTAATTTGATGTGAGACGGGCGGTTGGGCGGGCGTCTGGGCGGGCGGGCGGGAGGGCGTCAACAATTGGTTTCCGGACTATAAGTCAACTACGAAAGAGGCTATAACAATGAAACTTCATACACTTACTCACCATTAGTCAAGGATGAGCCCTATTGATTTTGGGGTCAAAAGGTCAAAGGTCAAGGTCACAGGACTCAGATGATTGAAAATGGTTTCCGGACCATATTTCAGCCTGTATTGCACCTATAATCATGAAACTTGCCAGAAATGTTTCCCTTGAATCAAGGATGAGGCCTATTGATTTTGGGGTCAAAAGGTCACAGGTCAAGGTCACAGGACTCAGATGATTGAAAATGGTTTCCGGACCATATTTCAGCCTGTATTGCACCTATAATCATGAAACTTGCCAGAAATGTTTCCCTTGAATCAAGGATAAGGCCTATTGATTTTGGAGTCAAAAGGTCAAAGGTCAAGGTGACAGGACTCTGTTGATTGAAATTGGTTTTCGGACCATATTTCAGCCTGTATTGCACCTATAATCATGAAACTTGCCAGAAATGTTTCCCTTGAATCAAGGATGAGGCCTATTGATTTTGGATTCAAAAGGTCAAAGGTCAAGGTCACAGGACTCTGTTGATTGAAATTGGTTTTCGGACCATATTTCAGCCTGTATTGCACCTATAATCATGTAACTTGCCAGAAATGTTTCCTGTGAATAGAAAATGACCACTTTTGATTTTAGGGTCAAAAGGTCAAAGGTCAAGGTCACAGGACTCTGATGATTGAAAATGGTTTCCTGGCCATATTTAAGCCTGTATTGCACCTAAAGTCATGAAACTTGCCAATAATGATTCCCATGAATCAAGAATGACCCCTATTGATTTTGGGGTCAAAAGGTCAAAGGTCAAGGTCACAGGACTCCGATGATTGAAAGTGGTTTCCGGACCATATTTCAGCCTGTATTGCAATTATAATCATGAAGCTTGCCAGAAATGTTTCCCATGGATCAAAGATGACCACTATCAATTTTGGGGTTAAAAGGTCAAAGGTCAAGGTCACAGGACTAAGATGATTAAAAATGGTTTCCCGACTGAATTTGAGCCTGTATTGCACCTATAATCATGTAACTTGCCAGAAATGTTTCCAGTGAATAGAAAATGACCACTTTTGATTTAGGGGTCAAAGGGTCAAAGATCAAGGTCACTTGAACCTAGGCTCAAAATTATTTTGCTCAATGATATAGAATGTGCAATTGGAGAGGATGTTACACTTGCATTGCCTTTATATTTCCGTGTTTTAATGTAATACAATATGGTTGAACACATAATATGTACAAATCAATATTAATCAAAGCTTATATGCAGCAAAAACATTGAATATAAAAAAAATTAATATGAAAAAAAATTCATATACCACTGAGAAAAAAGAAATTGCAGAAAAAAAAGAGTCTGCCCAAAAAAGTAAAAAGAAAAAAAAATAAAAATAAAAAATAAAAAAAAAGTAAGAAAAAAATGTAAATATGAAAAGAAATGAAAAAAAAAATGAATTACAGAAATAGAAAAAAAGGAAAGTAAGAAATTGCAAAAAAAAAAAAAACAGAAAGAAAAGAAAAAAATTACAAAGAAAAAATAATGAATATTTAAGATATGAATTGATGAGGGTTAAGTACCCGAAACGTGCATGTCTGGTCCACGTTGCCAATTTATCTGTTCTTAAATGATGCTATTCAATTTGAAGACGTTTACATTTATACCACTTGGTGAGTGTCACTGCTGGTGGACCAGGAGTCCCCGAGGGCACATGTAGCCAAGTTCGATCAATTTCGGTTGATCGTTTCTTCAAAGCATTCTAAATTCCTGTTATCAAAATTTCTTGAAATTTCTAAAAAGTGGGTTCTGTAGCATCATATCCCACCCATCCTGCTACGTCTTTCGGTACACTTTTTCGACATAGTAATTTTCATACTTTTTTGGCATATAACTCTGTTTAGATTTAGGATCACTGATGAGGGTTAAGTACCCGAAACGTGCATGTCTGGTCCACGTTGCCAATTTATCTGTTCTTAAATGATGCTATTCAATTTGAAGACGTTTACATTTGTACCTTATTCTGTATCTTTAGAGTATGCTCTGTTAAATCATATTGTACATACAAACCCAGTTCAATATTTAAATCCAATTCTACATAAAAGTTCTTTGTTCTTTGTTTTATAGTAGTTCTCTTTTGCTTAAGGTTCCTGCACCCTAATAGACAACTTTCGGTTAAAATTTTCACAACATTTCGCCATTTCCAACAAGTACCGATGATTTTATCATCGCAAATGTTCGTACATAATAGCATGAGTTTACAAATGGTACCATGTAAACAAGAAAAATTAGGACATAAAGTATTCTGTATGATGAGATTGAAAATCTGTATCCTTGAAAATATATTACACGCTGATATAGAATAAAGAGAAGACCATTTCTTGATCCAGAAATTTTCATTTAGGACCACAAAATGTTGTTACAAACCATACACATTTCATGTTAGTCTGCATATTCATACTTACATTCCAGTTTTGCAACTCGGCATTTTGCATCTTCGATGCATTTTGAGCTTATTTTATATCCATTTAGAAATCCATCTGTGTTTCATGGGCCCTGTGTCATGTTGTCTGTTTGTATATTCATCTTACACTGAGGAGGTTATTTTACACCACAAGTGTGCGTTCTTCGAGACCCCTGGGTAATCGGAAAAGTGGGAGGGTTGTGGGTACGTAATCCGGATAACCATATCGTCTGCTACTTGCGTGGCAGATGGCCGTCCAAAGTCGGCACCGGTTGCCCATTGATCTGGATAGTTTATGTGTGGTGCTTGATGTTTCTGTGCTGTGCGTTGTAATAAAATTCATTATAATAAAATCTTGTATTTGCAAATGCTCAAGACAGAAGATATATAAATTTTTAAAACATTGATGTGACGTCAGGCCTTTGTTCGAACAGTCCGAAATTTACCTTTGACTGCCCAATATCAAATCTAGGTCAGGTTTATTAGAAAAATATACGCGACCTATATTAAATATTAGACAGTCATAGGTAAATGTACTTTGACATCTACAGGACAACCGTTACAATCCTTATTTAGAAATCACGTGACAAGAATTCCATGTATCGTGGTACGGACTATTCCAATTTTTGCTATTTTTTCCGGAGTTGACTAAATCCAGCACAATCTTATATTTCTAAAGAATCGGCCGTTGTGTCGGAATTGATAATGTAAGAGGCACCATAGTTCAGTCCGGGTTTTTTTTTTCTCTCTTAATTTGTTTTTCTCCATCTTTTTAATTTAAATTATAATTAAGACGTTTGCTCGACTTCTTCTAGTCCAAAAAACCTTACCTAAATCCAGCCTTTGACGGTTATTTCACCCAGTCCTCCCCCCTCCCCTCCCGGTGCAGATAACCGTCAAAGGCTTGGTTAAGATCAGGTTTTTCGAACTAGACTCCTTCAAAATATCTTCCTGAATATTTCTTTCATTTAATCTTGTACATAGTAAGTTGAACGTCCCTACTGATTTATTTTCGGTATTCAAGGGGGAACAGGGGGGTACCTCTCTCTCCCCTCTCACCCCTTACCTCCCCCTCCTTTTCACCCTTCCCTTACCTCTCCCCTCCCGCCCCTTCCACCCTCCTCCCACCCCCTTCTTTCCCTCCTCCCGCCCCTTCTTCCCCTCTCCCTCCCAATTTTTTCCTTCCCTTCCCTCCCCCTCCCTCTCTCCCTCCTTCCGCCCCCTTCCTCCCGCCTCCCTTTCAACCTGTCCACCCCCTCATTTAAAGGCACGATATTATTTCTTGCTTGTCCAAAAAAACGACAATTTTAGAGACTCGCCCTTTTATTCTTTACATCTAAAAAAGCTTCAACTAAATCGCTATCAAGCAAAGTATTCTTGTTGATTCTTTTTTCAAAAATCACATCCAATTTCCTCTTGGTATACGGAATCTGCGTCATACTTTGTCACACCTTTTTTCTTTTAATTGAAAAATTCATCTCCATTATATTCTTTCATAAACGACTCACTACTGCTAGTAGCGAGAATGTTTGAACCTGAAGTGATTACATTTCGTTACAGTAGTCAAAGGTCGTGACACTTTGAAAAGTGATCAATGTTTTAAGTACGATATACGCCTCAAACAATTCATTCTAAAAGATATTGGACTGCGGGCCTCAAACTGTCCAATATCTTTATGAATGACTTGTTCTCGGCGTATATCCAATACGTAAATTGATAATACTAAATGATATACTTGACATATTGAATGAAACATTGCAATAACAGAAAGGAAGAGGAAAGAGAGGGTATAAGAGTGAGTGTGTAAGGATATCATGAGTGGATGTATTGTTCTTAATAATTATAATGCTTATAAAAAAGTATTTTGGCTGGAAGCATCACTGATGAGAACTTAATATTCGAAACACGTTTCGGGTGCTTAATAAATTGGTTTGAAATTTTCTTTTAGAAGGTATAAAGTTGGAACCCTTCCGCATGATTAATATAAACACTTATTTCCTGTTGCAGTGTGGAGCAGTTAAACTCGTTCCCCGTGATATTGGATGTTTTGAAGTGTATTAATTACTTCTGTCCAGCTCCGTCGCCTAAAAAAAGCTTTGTTTTGGTTCTTAATCAATTTTACATCATATATATTATTCGGCTATTTCGCAGACTTGTAATTTCATCCAAAAATATGATCGAAATTAAAGGAGGTTAATATCTTAGCACCATCCCTCAAATGCTTTTTTAAACATAGATTTTATTTGGATATGCTAATAAATTGACCCTACAGGAAATTTGTAAAGTAAATACACAAATTTCAATTCAAATAATATAAACAGAGGGCGGTAGTGAGATGAATTTTGGCGGCTTAAAAAGCATTTTGGCTGGAAGATTCACTTATGAGAATTTAAAATTTGAAACACGTGTCTGGTGCATAATAAATTGGTATGAAATTTTCTTGAAGAGGGTATAGAGCTGGAACCCTCCCGCATTATTGTCATATAATGTCAAATTACAATACTCTGTAATGATACAATGACATCAAGAATAAATTAATAATAATAAAAAAAAATATATATTCGATGACCGATCGGTATGAAAAACACAAACTTGGTATAGGACCTACAGTACTTGCTTCCCGTATAGATTATTGAAATTCTGTGCAGCTGTTCCAGAGAAGTCGAAAAGCGTAGCCAATCAGAGCCCTCGGGACCATATTTGTTGAACTGATCTGCATGAAAAACACAAACTTGGTAGAGGAGCTTGAGTGCTTTCTTCAGCCAATCAATGTCCTCAATGACCATATTTGTTCAACTGATAGGTACGAAACAACAATAACTTGGTGGAGGAACTCGAGTACTTGCTTCCTGTAAGGTTTCGTTAAATTCGGTGCAGCGGCTGCATAGAAGAATTCGAAAATATAGAAAGTTTACGACGGAAGGCAACGGATGGACAGCGCGCTATGACAAAGAGCACTTGAGCTTAGTTGAGATGAGCTTAAAATTTGTGAACACTGTATAATAATAAACATTAAAGAAGTACCCATCATTATTCAGTCTCAAAGTCAAGAAGACAAGGCAAAACAATAATGTTTTCCGTAGGAACGGTTGCGAAAATCGGAAGGAAATTGATGAATATAACCAATAATACTAGGTGCCTAGACTTTAATACCAGGCTTTCAATTATGTCACAAAGTCATGTTTTGCGCTGACGTCGCAGCGTAAACAACATTGACGCAAAAATGCTTTACAACACCTATCAAAGGTAATCGGTGGGATAAATTCGTTACCTAGTCATCTAGTTACCTGGTATGGGATAATGCCAGGTCACTAAGTTTTAAGCCGTATTCGTTTTCGCCTCGCCCGGTATAAAACCTAGTGACGAGGTATCATCCTGTACCGGATCACAAGGAACCACTGGGCATATGTTTATGAAACTTGATAGCATTGCAATTAAAATTGTCCCTACAAGCGCATCGTCGGGTTTTTCGGGAGGGGAGGGGGTTATGCTGTGTTGTGTTTTTTATTCCGCATCCGTCATAAGGTGGCACCATCACATAAATAAGTTACTGGGGATAGTCTTGACCCCCCCCCCTTTTTTTTAAGTGTCAATATCATTATGAATGATCAATATGTTAAGAGTGTGCATGTATATAAGGACAGCGTTGAGCAATATGGAACTCTTGGAACTCTAAATGGACAAGGAAACATTTCCTCAGCTTCTACCAATATCAACATCTTTTCAATTCGCCCAAACACTAAAAGGAAATACAGATCGCACGGGAAAAGACGAAACAGACAAAAAAGAAAACGATCCAGAATCTCTCTCAACGATTTACTTACTATAGCACGCAATGGCGGCAGACATGAGCTGTAACATGCTCTGTCGTCAATACCAGTTATGCACTTGAAATCTATCTTGGATCAAGCAGAGGTGGCATTCTTAAGAAACACTGACTGATTCAGACTTAATATTATTGTCTCAGTCGCACAGTATAAACTTTATCCTATTGTGAAAAACACATCCCCTAAAAGACGATTCATAAAAATCCCGTTTATTAACAAAGGTTTTGATCTTCAAAACATCTCTAATATTTTCGGGATCATCGCGTACAAAGTACATTCCTCAATATTTTGAAAATTTAGAGCCACCTCTTATTTGTTATAAGTACAATAAACATATTCGAAACTTTGTTTTTAACTATAATAAAGTTACATCGGTTCCTGACATACTTGAATCGTGTCCTGCTTCTTGAGAATGTGCAACTTCTAAATATCTCTACAAACCAGCTGGCCATGTTGTTACTGGTGACTTTTCAATTATCCAAGACAGACAGCTCCGTGGTCTTTTTAAAAAAGGACCTAAGTATAGAATCCCATCTAAGATAGATTTTGTCAAATGCCGTGAGGTGCTTACGGAAGCCTTAGATAATTATACGAAAAGATGGTGTAAATCAGAAGGAGTCGAACCGCATGCTCTGAATGACTGGAGAAACCTCAGTTTAAATATAACGGATATTAGAATAGATATCTTCCATAAAAATCCTCATCTTTTTCAAAATCCAAGTTCCAAATCAGAAAGATATTTCAAATCCAAACTACGTAAATTACATGAAAAATATATCTTTGCACCAGCTGATAAAGCAGCCAACAACACCATTATCATTTGAAAACGTTACTACATATCAACTTTGGTTTCGGAACTTTCGTCTACTAATTTATATATCAAAAGCAATGAAAGTGCATCTAAGTTTTTAGGCAAGCATAACAATGAATTGTCATCATTCAATATCTCTATTTCTAAATTGGATCTCCCAACACTATACTGCATACCGAAACTGCACATGTCTCCTTACAAATTTCGATTTATTGCTAATTCTAGTAACTGCTACACTACAATTTTGTCTAGAAATCTGGCGTCAGCACTTACTGCTATTAAAGAACACATAACTAGATATTGTGAAACGGTTCTAAACAGGAACGATGTAAATTTATTCTGGTCTATTAAGAATTCAGGGGATGTGATTGACAAAATGAAATCTGGAAATTTCCAAGCCAATACGATTTCTTGATATAAAGACTTATCTAATCTCATTAAATTAAATGCTTTGATCGAGAGATGAAAACTTACATTTGTACATCTGAATCGAAGGGTTTCTTTTCCTCTACAGACTACAAATCATACAAATCATGGACATGTAGTGACCTATGTAATACCTTGTCCTTCCTCTTGGACAATATTTATGTTAGATTTGGTCAGGATCTATACAAGCAGGTTGTAGGAATTCCTATGGGTACTAACTGTGCGCGTCTTGTTGCAGATTTATTTTCATACACTTATGAAAAAGAATTTATCCAAAATCTTCAAAAGCAAAGAAAATGTGATGATCTGAAATGTTTCAATAACACTTCTAGGTATCTGGATGATATTCTAACCATTGACAATCCTGCTTTTGAATTCTGTAAGAATGAAATTTATCCACAAGAATTAACACTTAACAAGGCAAACGTTACAAATACAGAAACACCGTTTTTGGACCTCAATATCAAAACTGTGAACCGAAAAATTCATACAAGTGTATATGACAAAAGGGATGATTTTGGATTCAACATAGTAAATTTCCCCTGGCTTGACGGTGATGTTCCAAGATTACCGTCATACGGCATTTACATATCACAGCTCATCCGGTACGCTAGAGCATGTACTGATATTTTGGTTTTCACAGTAGAAATTTACAAATTAAAAAGAAAATTAGGTCAAGGTTTCCGCTTTCATAAACTAGTTAAGACTTTCTGGAAATTTTACAAAAATTCCAGTCAACTTCTTTTAAAATTCGGATCTATACTCGCAACAGAGTACATTACTTAGGATATTACACAACCTGTCTTTTATGGTGATATGATAAACAAAATTAGAAGGATAAAAGATAGGCAGCATAACCATCGAAAATACGTCAGAATCATCAAACGCCTTTTATACCGTGGATATGATCCTAATGTCACCAGACGGACCCTAGGTTTGGTACTTGACCAATCTACAGTCTTGTACAAGCGCATCCTTGAGACTTGCACTCTGACTGACTGTGACGACGGGACTCCATGACGGGCCCTGTCCAAACCTCTTTAGAGAAGACAGGGCCCCGACCACCTGTCCTCTCTGAATATCAGTCGGACTCCTCCGGTGATTACATACATGAGCTCGCTACAGCCGATAGAGCACGGACTGTATTACGCATGCCCTTTCGCAATTTCGACTTCGAAGTCTGTTATTCAATACGTATTGTACTTGACATGGTTGCGGTTCAATCAGAAAAATCAGGTTTAGCATTCTTCGATATCTTTCTTTGTTTGCGTTGAATCAATGCAATGTTTCAAAAAATAACAATGAAAACCGAATGTACTTATTTTATATCTACACTTATTCCGTGTTGCAGTGTGGAGTTGGTAATACAATTCCCCGCGACCCGATGTTTGAAGTATTTCAATTCCATTAAATTCTCTAACTTGACTAAGTTGTAGTGTCTACTACGCAAGATCATAATTCACCTTTCATCGATCGTTTCATCATAACATTTTTAAGGTCGCCTCGTACCAAATTAACTACTTTGAGATTACCCTCTATTACTACAGTCACTTTCCCATCATCAACATTTAACAGTAAGAAACTTTTTTCCTCACCAAATGTACTTTTATTACACGTTTGTACCTCTTAAATTAAGACCCCGTAGACGTAATGCAACCACTTCTCCATCTGCAGACATAGAGGGTTCTCAACCATTTGCAGGTGCAATGGGAAAAGATGCGGTATGTGTCCGCTCATCAATTGCAATTCCACAATTAAATCTAGTGTTAATGGGCAGACTTTTAAAATCGAGATTGATAAGGACATTGATTGATCATATCAAGATGTCATCTATGTCATTTCATGACACGCCAAGGGATGTGGGGCCCAATATGTAAGGGAAACAGGCCATGCCTTAAAAACTCGTTTTCGAAGTCATTCGTATCAGATAAGAAGCTCGCGTTTGAAAAGAAACATAGAAATTTCCTATATAATTACTTCGTTAAATATAACCATTCATTTTCGGATATAATTATTATTCCAGTTCAGACATTTCCAAAACTTAAAAATTAAAGTAGAACTGAAATAAAAAAAACCGCCGTTTACAAGCTGAACTTGCCTGGATAAACAAACTGCAAACTGCGTACCCCCTTGGTTTAAACTATCAAATTTATGGACAAGGAAACATTTCTTCGACCTCATCAAATATTAATGTCTTTTCAATCCGCGGTAACACTAAACGGAAGCTTAGATTTGACGGAAAAAACGAAACCAAAAACTCAGAAAAAGAGCTAAGTTACATCATACCCTCAAAGATCTACTGATCATTGCACGCAACGGTGGCAGACATGAACTGCTACATACTCTCTCTTCAATTCCAGCGGTTCAATTGAAATCTTTCATGGATGAAGCACTGGTTGCATCTTTAGAAACACTTATTGATTCAGGCTAAACATCATTGTTGCATTCGCACAAAATCAACTATATCCTTTGGTTAAAAACACCTCCCCTCAAATCCGATTCAGAAAAATTTCATTTATAAACGAAGGTTTTGATCTCTAATATTTTTCTGGATCATCGCGTACAAACTGCCATTCCTCAATATTTTGAAAATTTAGAACCTCCTCTTACCTCATACAAATATAAGAGACATATTCGAAATTTCGTTTTTAACTACAACAAAGTTACATAAGATCCTAAAATACTTGAATCATGTCCTGCTTCTTGAGAATGTGCAACGTCTGAATATCTATATAAACCATCTGGTCATATTATTACAGGTGACTTTTCAATTATCCAAGAGAGGCAGCTCCGTAGTCTTCTTTAAAAAGGACCTAAGTATAGAATCCCATCCAAGATAGATTTTATTAGATGTCGCGAAGTGCTAAAGGAAGCTTTAGATAACTATACCAAACGATGGTGTCAATCAGAAGGAGTCGAATCGCATGCTCTGAATGACTGGAAAAACTTCATTTTTGGATATAAGGCCATACCAAATTAATTAAATGTTCTTTGGATTTTCTTGTGAAAAAAAGGGTGCGAGCGGGCGAAAATATAATTATTATATTTTTTTTCAGTATTGCAGTTTTTAAGGTGCGGGCGAGTAAAATAATTTCATTTTTGATATAGGTTACCCCTGTAATACATTTCTGATTTTTTTTCGTACTCGAAAAGTAATCCCCATAGAAATCTTGTGACTAGGAAGCCTGGCACGTAGCTCTACAGAAAATATTTTCGAACATTCCCCCCTCCTAGACGTTCGATGGGACAACAAATTTGCTCCCAACATAATTTTTCAAACGTATCATTTTCTTCGAAATTTGCACAATCTCAGACTTCTAGAAGCTTTAAAATTTGCAGAAGGGAGAACCGACCCTAAAAAAATCTTGAGCCAGAAATTTTGTGGTGCGGGCGAGTATTTTATTTTTATAATATTATTTTTTGAATTTTGAAAAATATGGTGCGGGAAATCCAAAGAACATTTAATTAATTTGATATGGCCTAACCGATATTCGAATGGATAACTACCACAAAAATCCTCATCTTTTTGAAAATCCAAGTTCTAAATCTGAAAGATATTTCAAATCCAAGTTATGTAATTTACATGAATAATATGTCTTCGCGCCTACAGACAAAGCAGTCAACAACATCATAATCATTTGAAAACGCTACTGCATATCAACTTTAGTTTCGGAACTTTTTTCTCCTACAATATAATACTTATATCGAAAGCGATGAAAGTGTTCCCAATATTTTGAGCAAACATAACAGTGAAATATCTTCTTTCAACATCTCTCTTTCTAAATTGGATCTCCCTACAATATACTAAACATCAAAACTTCACAAGTCTCCTTACAAGTTTCGATACATTGCTAATTCTAACAACTGCTCAACTACAGTTTTGTCTAGAAATCTGACGTCAGCACTCACGGCTATAAAGGAACACGTGGCCAGCTACTTTGAAACTGTCATGAACAGGAATGGTGTAATTTTCTTTTAGTCTATTAAAAATTCAGGGGATGTGATTGACAAAGTGAAATCAAGAAATTTTGAAGCAAATACGATTTCTTCATACGCCTTTTCTAATATGTACACCACGCTTCCTCACGATAAGATAAATGATCGACTGGCCAAACTCATTAAATGGTGTTTTGATCGAGAGGGGAAATATTAAATTTGTACATCTGAATCGAAGAGTTTCTTTTCCGCCACAGATTGCAAATCATACAAATCATAGACATGTGTTGACCTGTGTCATTGTCCTTCCTTTTGGACAATATTTATGTCAGATTTGGTAAGAAACTCTACAAGCAGGTTGTAGGGATTCCTATGGGTACTAGTTGTGCGCCTCTTGTTGCAGATTTATTTTATACACGTATGGAAAGAATTTATACAAAATCTTCAAAAGCAAAGACAAAATAATGATGTGAAATGTTTCATTGGTACTTCTAGGTACCTGAATGATAATCTTCCTATCAAGAATCCTGTTTTTGAAAAGTATAAACATGTTATTTATCCATAAGAATTTATTCTAAACATTGCAAACGCTACAAACACAGAAACACCATTTTTGGACCTAAATATCAAAATTCTTAATTGAGATATTCATACAAGTATGTATGACAAAAGACATGATTTTGGATTTAACATAGTAAATTTCCCCTAGCTTGACGGTGATGTTCCTAGATTACCGTCCTATGGTATCTATATTTCACAGCTCATCCGGTATGGTATATGCTAGAGCATGTACTGATGTTTTGGATTTATAGTAGAAATTTACAATTACCAAGAAACTTTAAAGAAGTTCTCTAGTCGTGGAAATTTTCGTGTATATTACAGTTCATATCAAACTAAATTCCAACAAGAAATTTCCCCATTATGTAATCTCTCTCAGAGCTGATATAGACCAATTTATATTTTACCACCTTTTCCAATTTCTCAAAATAGCTGTACACACCGGAAGTACGTCAGAAGTGTGTAAAAGGGAACCACGTTTCATAACGCTATAATATAGAAATGTACATACATGTAGTGGATACATGTACTAATGTATTTTTATAAATGCCAAAATAAAGGAAATATCAAATGAGAGTGTATGAGTGATAAATATGATAAAAGAGCATTTGATAATGAAACCTAAATATTTACATTAATACTACTAATGTACATAATCTATTTATAGACGTACGTACATGTGTTGATATCACTGAGTATTTTAAACGACTTCCAGAATCCTAAAGTTTATCTCAGAGAGGAATTCTAAGGCATATATAGATAAAATATCTTAAGGGAATCAACCTTCCTTTGCCCCGGAAAGAAAATGGGGGTGGGGGTAAGCCGTCTATTTCGGGGAAAAACATACTACATATACTAGTAAAACAAAGGAAAAATCTGCATTTTTGGCGAATCTAAGGGTTCATGACGTCCTAACCGTCTAGATCACATTTGTAGATGGTATCCTATTTACAAAATTCTATAATTTCCCCGGTAATCTGACTCCCTCCCGTTCAGCCTATTGATACCACCCGCCTTTGTTGACATTTGTACCTCCCCACTTCCAGTCGGCACGTACGTACTTTAATAAATATTACCTTCCTTACATTGGAAAAAGCATGCCATGTACATGTTAAAAGAGGGAGAAATTAAGTCTGTGGAATATCAGTGAGAATTAAATGTAAAAATATGAGTCATCGACATGTTCACTGTACTTACTTTTGTGAGCGGGGAAAAAGAAAGAAAGAAGGAAAGATACAAGCTAGTTTTTTTACATATATACAGGCCCCAAGTGCCGAAAAAAGTCATCATGCAACAACTATTAAAGACAAATATTATTACCACCCCCCTCTCGCCCGAATTTCCAGACATAACTCTCGTCTCCAGACGCCCCCCAACCCCCTCATAAATAACGATACGATGTTTGACGATTGTTGTTTTGTAAAACGAAATTTTTTTATTGAATGTAAACAAATAAATGTCCATCAAATGTCCGTGTGGAACATCGAAATACGCAAGAACTTCAGTTTTCAATATGCAGAGCATAACCTGTTACATGTTTACAAAATTTTCGATAGATTTGGGTGGGGACGTAAATTTTAACTGCGGAAGGAGTCGCGACTGAATTTAGGAAAAAAATATATTTGATAATCATAAACAAGATACCATATCAAATACTTGTATATGTATTTTCTCATTGTTCTGGGCAACACAGTGATCATATTCTTTTGGAGCGGAGATAGTATTATTAATAAATTAAGTCCGTCTTGAATTCTTGTAATGTACTTCGGAAATGAAAATCTCTCTCTCTCTCTCTCTCTCTCTCTCTCTCTCTCTCTCTCTCTTGTACTGATCGAGATACTCGATCACTTAATGTTGACGAAGAACGCTCGTTACTTTCCATTTAATTCTGAAACGATTAGAATTTCATTTTATTCAATATACATTACATGATCACTTCTCCCGGTATTGAATTTCAAGAAAGTTAATTTTTTCTTGAAATCCTGAACGGAGCTAACAGACAACTTTCCAGGCCATATCATTTTTTTTTGTCGACCCTAATCATTTGAATTTTTTTACCTTCACAACTTTATATAACTTCAGAAAATAAATTTCATATTATCTGAAACGGCCAAAAAATGTGTCGTCAATTTAATGACATTAATTTTCATTTTTCACCCTGTTGCTCCCCCCCCCCCCTCAATCCTAGAGCTATTTATAAGCTGATTAGAAAAACAATTTGAGATCTCATCTAGACAGCTAGGAAAGGCTTTACTTAGGATTTCATATCCTATAAAATTTCGATCTTTCACCCTCCCTTCATTATTTAATATTTTCCGTGTTCATGTAAGTCTTATCAGGAATGGGGAAGAACCCCCCTCCCCCCCCCCCCCCCCCCCCCACTCCACCTGGATGGATCCGACAATGAAATTGTACAGGTCTTTTAAAAATACCTGATATCTAATTTACTTTGAAAAAAGTTAAACCGAAAAATAATTATAAATGTACCATATAAACAAAGAGACACATGTACTGTATTTCACATTACGTCATCATGTGAATGTGTAGTGTCTACACACATCTGACGTCACGAATTTGTACTTTCAATTTCGGCGGAAGTTGCAGACTAGTTCTGTGTTAAATAGCTAGCTTGTTGATATGGGCCTATAAATCGCTGTTTCATGGATAAACTAGACAATATATTATTATGGAACTACCAATACTTTGTAATTTGAGTTTGTTCAAGTAAATGTAAGTTAAAATACCCACGAGTAGAGGACTTCTTTAAGAACAAGGTTTTCGCTTACACAAACTAGTAAAGACTTTCTGGAAATTTTACAAGAATTATTGTCAACTTTTTTTGAAATTCGGATCATTACAGGCAACAGAGTATATTACTTTTGGTATTTCACAACCTGCATTTTATGGTGACATAATTAACAAGATAAGAAGGATCAAAGATAGACAACATAACTATCGAAAATGCGTCAGTATCATCAAACACCTTTGATACCTTGGGTATGATCCTAATGTCACCAGACGGACACTAGGCTTGGTACTTGACCAATCTACAGTCTTGTACCAGAGCATTCTTAAAACTTGCACTCTGACTGACTGTGGCGACGGGACTCCATGACGGGCCCTGTCCAAACTTCTTTAGAGAAGACAGGGCCCCGACCAACAGTTCTCTGTGAATGTCAGTCGGACTCCTGGAGTGATAACATACATGAGCTCACGGCGGCAGAGCACGGATTGTATTACGTACGCCCTCTTTTTATATCCATTTACATATTCATCTATGTTTCTTGGGCCCCTGCGTTTTGCGGTCTTGTTTGTGTGTGGTCATCTAACAGTTAGCAAGTTGTTTTACACCAAAACTGTACGTTCTTCGAGACCTCTGGGTAATCGGAAAAGTGGGAGGGTTGTGCGCATGTAATCTAGGATAACCTTCTGCTATTTCCGTGGCAGATGGCCGTCCTAAGTCGGCACCGGTTGTCCATAAGTCTCGTTAGTTTATGTGTAGTCCTTTGTGTTTGATGTTTCTGTGTTGTGCGTTGACGTTACTTGGTCCTTTAACGTCTCTTTCTGTGCTTGTCTGCTATGTGTTTTTGCATTGGGTGTTTTGGGGTTTTGCTGTGGGTGCTGCAACCTGGTGTTGTTGGAGATCCCCTCCTTGTTTACGATTGAATGTAATCCGGTAAACTGACCAAAGTCTTGAAATCTTTGGTAAAAAGTTGAGTAAGCCTATCTGTGATAAATCTGAGTTTATACTTCAAATCTTTCAGCCGATAGATTATATTCAGTAGAAAAATATTCAAGATCAAGTGCAAATTTCAAGGCTGCTTATCAAAAGAACTGCTTTTCCTATAAACGGTTCGACGAGTTATATTTTGGCACAATGCTGAAATAGTTCTTATCACATAATATTCGCAAAAAAGGTAGAAATCCTTCTAAAATACATGGTCGAATCTGCGTGTTATCGTCGGCGGCCGACATTCGAAGCAGCCTCACTCAAGATGAAATTAACGTTTCGCAACCATATTCAATTCTTGCAATATCGATATTAAAATGAAAGAAAGACGTTTCTGTTTTGACTATTTTTAGTTATTTTGTAAAATAAGAGTATATTGCATGCTCAGTTTACGAAGATAGCTAAAACGCGGGTGCATATTTATATAGAACTACTTCTCAACTTTCGGCTACCGTAAGCTGTTCTGTATGCTATTCTGTCATTGTTCTTCCGCCCTTGGATAAAGTAGTAGAGCAACCAAGTCGCTAAATTTGAAATTTTAATCAACACCCCTAACACAGGGCTAAATTTCATATCAAACGAAAGAATATAACGGGTTTGAGGTGTCGTAAACAAATTCGTATGGTAAGAATTTCTGTAATTTCACAGAAAAGCGGAAAATTAGTAAAATTCAAATTCATAGATTTTTGAACAAAAACTTACTTCATTTTACAAATAGATAATCCATGTGGCCAAAATAAATGTCATTATGCTTATTGAAGTCAAAAGAAACTTTTTGGATTAAATTGATTTTTTTAATTCCAACTTCATGGATGACTGAGCACACATTCTAAGATAAATAGGTAAAATGGAAAAATTCAATTCTTTCACTTGAATTTTGAGAATGTTGATTCAAAAATAAAAATAACCAAAAAGAAACGATATTTTGATATGTGAATGTGTTTTTTGAAAAGTTTGACAGAGATTGATTTACAAACTTAAGAGTTACAGGCAATTAAACTGCCCCTCCCCATAACATTGTTATAACAATCACTACAAAATAAACTAGATGTTTCCTCGATACTGTTACGGAGTTAAACACCACATAATTACAGCAAAGTCTAATTTTAAAATATAAATAAAAGTATTGTTTTATTTAAAAGTAGACGACAAATTTGCATCAAAAATGTTGAAAATAAAGCTTTTCGTCTTTCTGTACTATCTCTATTCTGATGATTTCAAACATTTAATATGGAAGCCTTTTGTCCGCCCAATTATAGAAATAATTTAGTAAAACAAAGATTTTGCGATCAACAAAACAAGGAAATGCGCATTGTGTTTTTCTTCCACAAGCTTCAAGTTAGATAAGCAGCGTAACTGCATATACGACATTCAAGGCAATTATTGCATTTTCTTCCTCCGTTTGACGGTGTTAAAACACTTGTCGCTAAAACGTAACTTAAAGACATTTGTACTACATGTAGATGTAGATGATGATGGAGATAAACTCTGATTTCTAGTTCTGGATCTCTCGTTTCTGATTGGCTGATCGCGTTTTTGGACATTATACGACATTGGCCACGTACGAAAAATAGATTTTGCGATCAACAAAACAAGGAAATGCGCATTGTGTTTTTCTTCCACAAGTTTCAAGTTAGATAAGCAGCGTAACTGCCTATACGACATTCAAGGCAATTATTGCATTTTCTTCCTCCGTTTGACGGTGTTAAAACACTTGTCACTAAAACGTAACTTAAAGGCATTTGTACTACATGTAGATGTAGATGATAATGGAGATAAACTCTGATTTCTAGTTCTGGATCTCTCGTTTCTGATTGGCTGATCGTTTTTGGACATTATACGACATTGGCCACGTACGAAAAATATGACTGTGTATGCATTTTTTAAAAAGAGTTTTGACTGTCTGTTCATCATTTTCCATGCTTCATCGATATTGAAATAGAAATGACCATACATTAAAGGATGCTCTATAGTAGGTCACCTACTATGCACATAGTAAATGATGTTCTTATCCGAAGTACTCCTCTCACATTTTCGTATATATATCGCCCGACTTTTTTTCTGATTTGAAAAATGGAATTGCTCGACAAGAAAAAAGAACACTTCAAAATAATAAATGAGTGTAACCAGGTGCAAAATAGCTTTTCTGTCGGTTCCAGTATTACAGTTGGAAATAGGACATTCAAATTACTCAATAGGCACCTAAAATTGCGGATATATATTACACTTGTCTCATGATGCAATCGAATTGTTGTAGCTATACATGTAACATAATGAATTTGGGCTTCTGATATAATTTTTGTAATCGGCTATTCATTTTATCAATTACATTTTAACCGTGTTTATTCACTGAAACTTCCTTGTTGATCTTCTTTTTGGTACTAACGCTGAGCTGACAACACCAGGCTCGTCGTTATAAAAGTCTAATATTGTTGTATCGTATCTTGGACCCTTGAATATTCGTAGTTGAAAATCAGAACTTGGATACATTGCACTGACTTCAGTCATACTGTTCATACCTTTTTTCATACTTGCTATTTTATTCGGAGCGCTTCGGGAAAAACGATCAAACTTTCCGTTGTCAACAGACCAGAACACACATTTTTCTTTTTTTCCTCTCCGAAATATATTGCTGTTTATTTGTTTTATTGTAGAAGTATGTATATAGTCATCATTAATGTAGGATTGCTCAATTACGTTACCAATATTACGTATGACTTTGTGGTGTTTGTGCTATGTACAGCATCACAAAACAAAGCCCCCCGCCCCCCAATTCTGTGACACTTTAGGACTTTCCATGAGATCCACTGGGCGCCTTAAGGGAGGTTCTCTGACCCAATGCATCATGAAAAGCATCCACTTAATTTGTAACAGCTACGAATCTGAATGAGAGTAAGTACGGATGATAAAATTGAAAAATTGCACAACGTTAACGAAAGGCATATTTCAATGTTTAAAACAAAGAAAACGAAGAGTCCAAACTCTGACCAATGTACTTGGCATATATATTTACATCACTGTAGTTCTAAAATGAACGTCGTAAGATACTTTTTATCATTTAATAGAATCTTCATGCGAAGTTTTGAAATTCACGTATTTTCATTAGAACTTGTCACAAACGGGTCTCCATACGTGATCTTCACTTGGCATATTAAAATAAGGTATTTTTCATGAATTTGTCAACAGGATGACATAATTCCATTTTCGGCAGTTACTTTTATCAAACATACGTATGTATACCGACAAAAAAGTACGATTTGATAAAAACTGTAACACGTGGTCAACCGAATCTTAATCTACGGAATCTTCTTTAGGAAATGACGGTTAACTTTAAAGTGTATACGCATTAGTTTTTTATATTTATTTATAAGCCTCTAGAAAAATTAACGATAAAAAGGCCTCAGAAATAATATACATATATTTGTCGATATGTTTCGAGACAAAAATTCAGTCTCGGGGCTTTAGATAATATATTAACACGGATTCTTCATATTTCATAGTTTGCATAAAACTGCCATTTTTCGAGAGAGGAGAAAATATTCTACCTCCAAAATAACTCTATATCATATTTACATTTCTAATGCAAGAATTGCACTGACTCTCTGTACAAAACAGAGCCAAATATAGGAATTCAGAGGATGTAACTGATAAATATTTCGTTTTTATTTTTCACAGTTTTATCACTTTTTACCCAATTTAAACAAAATCTGACCATGATGTATTCTTTACGACTGCTGTTCTTGAAAGCAGGGATATTCAGCTAAAAGTTAAGACCAAATTCAGGCCTGTGTTAGGGGTGTTGATTAAACTCGAAAACTAAGCCCCTTTTTCAATTTGGTCGCTCTACTAAAAGGAGAAAGATGTATAATAAAGAGATGTCCAATGGGATTCGTATCAAAATAATAGTATGCGTATAGATATAGGAATTGTTATTCCATATATTCTTACTCTCATATAGGGGGTTCGCTTCTTTTCATGTCGTGGATGTTTTTGTTTGTTTGCTTTGGTTCCTGTTTTATCCTGATTTTGTATGCCTTCGGTTTCTGATTTTCTGAATTATCGATTTTGTGCTGTATACAGAGATATGGTCATTATCCATATTGTCATTCATATTTTGCGTTTCATTGGTGTGTGCAAAACATTTGGTCGTGGTAAAAATTCTGTGCAGCACGAATCTTGTTTTGCACACACTAATGCAAACGCAAAATATGAAAAACAATTCTTAAATGTTTGCTGGTTGAACACCGCATTATGCGCCTAGATTGACAGTGATTAAGCACGTGACTTGAAAAAAAAAACATCTCCGACGCTAAAAATCTAAATTTCTAAAACTACGGGGTATCTCCCTCATTGAATGGTTGTATCCTTAGCTGGGTTTCGGTATATTTTTTCGGTCATGTTTAGAATTAAACTCTTTGTACCTACCCTCCACCGATTTTTGGTCATATTTTTCACTTAAATACGCTTCTGAATACATCTTACAAAAAATTTGGAGTCGTTCATTTCTGGCAAGAGGAAATTAAAAGTCTTTATTATAGATGGCACTAGGAAAATTGACTTTGGCTTTATTCAACCCGTTATGTACTACTGACGAGGATTCACTAACACGTTCACTTATTCCGAAACACGTGTCTAGCACAATGAAATTGGAACTATAGAACATAGTTTATCGATTTGACATCATAGATATTTTTGCTATTTCAAAGACTTGTCATTCCATTCAAATGGTGCAGGAAAAATTGGTTTAGAATTTTCTTCATAAAGGTATAGAGTTTGAACACTTCCGCATTATCAATATATTTCACTTTTGACAATTTGATAAATATTATTATTCGAAAACAAAGGAGTACATGTATATCCCTGGAGGCATAATTCTGTCCTTAGTGTTTCTTTGGCATATATTTTATGTCATGTTTAGAATTTTGCTCTTCACGATATATTCACTACATGTATAAGGACTTACTCTAGTTTGGCCTCTGGCATCACTAATGAAGTATTGCATGTTGAAATGATCATTTGGTACACTGAAACAAAATAAAACACATATTCTATATGGATAACATATTCAAATGTGTTTATGTATGCTATGTTCTGATAGTCTAATTTTGAAATGGAGTGTAATTTTGATTTCATATTTTCCAGGTTTATCAGACTGGCCGAATTACAACTTCTCTAGGTACGAGATGAACAAAGATGATCTAGCCGAGAGGCATGTGTACAAGTGCGGACACAAGACTTTACTTACGAAAGGAAGCATTGAGATCCGAGCATCAACTTACAAGAAGGGAAGCTATAAGGATCCGAGAAGCCCGATCTTTTTGAGGAACCAATTCGAAATTAAATCCTGTTGTATAGCAGAGATGCAAACAAGTTCTTCTTTGCCTGGTGTTCAAGAGCCATTCATTTCTCATGGAGATTCTGGGTCGATCATTTTCATACGAAAGGATGGGGAAAATATTCATCCAGTTGCACTAGCAACAGGGGTTATGTTTGAAAAATTCTGCGGAAGATCGGTTCCCATCAAATGTTTTGCCACTCCTCTTTTTGCCGTAGAAGCTGCATTAGAACAGATAGAACCTGGCTCTACGATTCAAAACTTTAAGAAAAGGAGAGACGATATTCCAATCCAAAAAATTACAGAAAATTTTGATTGTCTTACTACACAACCAACACATACCAACACAAATCAACAATTACGTAACAGCTTGAAACATGTACCGAACAATCAATCCGAAGAGCTGTTTAGAAAAAAATAAAGACAGAAATGGGTGATATATGTACGTTGCTGTCGCCTCCCGCACTAAAGAGTGTTTAAATGTCTGAATAGGAAATATCATTGAATGCAAAGAATTGTTCGTTTCTCGAACTTTGGCATAAATTTAAGGTCATTGCATTACAATTTTCATAAATTCATTTTTCAGATTTCTTATGTTTCAAATTCGTGTACCACTGGTGAGATATTATTTGTTGCAATAAGCATATGATGCACTGACGTTATCACAATAGATCATGGGAATTTATACTGCAATATTGATGTATTCAACAACTTTGTCGTTATCTCAGCTGATGGAATGTTAGTCCCCCGAGGATATCGTTCGCCTTGTTTCAAATTTTTTCTATATTTGAATTAAAATCTATCTTTAAATTCTTAGCCACAAATTCACAAATTTGAGTTTATTTTCTGAAACAAATAGATATGTCCTTGAAGGCATAGCTCTGTCCTTAAATTGTTATTTTGCATAAAGTTTAGGTCATATTTTGAATTTCGCTCTTCATGTCATTATAAAATTCATAATAATTCTGATTTCCAATACTAGAATTTCAGCCTCGGGCCCCATTGATGAAATTGTATTTGTTGAAATACGCAAAACAATGGAACACTTGAATTACTAATGTCATAGTAAAACATTTATTTCAAAATTGATTATTTCATGATTAACTCTCAGAAGGAGCTAGGTATTTCATATACATTCACCAAAACATACTTGACATGTGTTGCAATATAGTTTATGAAGCTTTCGAAGAAAATATCTTTAATTTTATCAGTACTTATAGCAGGTATGATAGGCCCACACTTGCTTGTTTGGTGTTTCTGTACGTCTGTTTCGATTGTTTAGTATGTTCTTGTGAATATTGTTGTGTCTTTTTGCGATTTGTAGTTAGTCTGATGTCATACTTATGAGTCGCTTTCTTGTGGATGTGTTTCGGTGGGTGAGTGCAGGGTGATCATGCTGGAGATCCTTTCCTTTTCCTTGCATAAATCAGACTTTAGTCGTTTGACGTACTTTACTCTCAATCTTAAACTTTGACATATTTCTTGATTGCTATTGAGATGACTTTGATATTTCACATGTGCATTCCTTTTGTCAAGACCTTTTGACAAGACCTTTTTTTTTTTACTTTATGACATTAACCTATTGTTCCATTTACCATATCCAGAGTTTTGGATATTTACTCTGAAAATTAATAAATGTTCCAATTATTTATTGTCTCCGTAATTTGACCACCTTTAGTCGTAACAAGAAATGCGCATGAAGACAACCATTTATAATTGTTTATAAGCTGCTATACGGAAAATATAATGTCTATGGTAAATTTCCATATTGATTTGAGACCGCCGAGCTAAATTGTTCTCTGTATCAACAATGATAATTCTAATTCATTCTGTTTGTTTCACGCATTCTGATTGGTTCACAGGATTTCTACAAGCATGTATAACGACGATATACATCCCGCAAACCGACTCACTTGACATACTTCAATATGTATTCCTACGTTAATTTGCATGAACAAGCTTTAGCGCACTTTTTGCGCATGACGTCATGCATCCTTTTGTTCTTCGCTCCTGTGACGTCATACTGTGACGTAAAACTACAAGGTATGTGTTTGTAAATGGCGTTCTCTACATGTAAACTACAGAGCAAGTAAGTTTATTATTGATAACACTTTGATTTTTCGCCAATGTAATAAACACGAAGCAGTTGTATTCCATATTTTGCAGCGCAATAATTTCTGTTGGTCGTTGTTAGTCCTCCGTGGCAACCCCCGGGACAAGCCCCGACGGTATAACTGCGTTTCCAACAGTATATCCAACATATACATGTACCTGTCGGAACCACAAAACACAGTATGTTTATCCCCTAAAATTATAGTATCGTCGCGGTGTCCAACGTCATGCAATTCAGTCATTTTTACCATATAAAATCCCCATAGACATTTTATTTTCCGTTTTGTTTTAAGGAGGTTAAGGACAGCCAGACTAAATGCAGATCCTATCATTTAATTTTCCTAAAAATTGAAAATGTCAATAATTGAAACATATTTTTTTTTCTACATGCAAAGTTGCATCAGTTTCTTACCGTTAGTTTTGAAGCTACGAACTTAAATATATACCCAGTGAAAGTCTAAAAATGGGCCGTAAATGTGACGTTAAAAAGAACACACTTTAGGTAATGAAAAACAGTTACAAATCTTCTGTAGAGGCAGAATATCAATAAGTTCTGTATTTTTCATTTACATATGATATGGGTAATCGGATATGTATAGAATTATAAATGATCACAAAGACTTTTCAAAGAAATTGTCGAAAGGAGATAAATTAATGTCTATTTTCAGAATATCTTTGAGTTGTTAATTTTTAATGATAAAGTCCGTTTATCTGAAAACCTATCATTTATTTTTCGTAAAACCTTGATATTATCATCTTCATATGTCAAGTAAAACACCGATAAGTTCCTAATGAAATTTGACCGTCAGTTTTTAGCTCACCTGAGCCAAAGGCTCAAAGTGAGCTATTGTCATACCGGATTGTCCGGCGTCCGTCGTCCGTCCGTCGTCCGTCCGTCCGTTAACTTTTCACATTTTCATCTTCTCCTCTGAAACCGCTTGGAGGATTTTGATGAAACTTGGTATGCATGAAGTACTATAGTACCTCTACCAAGTTTGTTCATTTCGGCTCGATCCCTTCAGGGGTGGATCCAGGGCGGGGTCAAATAGGCCACGGAGGGTACCCCTCTTCAAAATCTTCTCCAGTTCCACTGAATGGATTGAAAAACTAATTGTATCTATATGATCTAGAAGGATGTATGATTCAAGTTTGTTCATTTCGTTAAAATCCGATAACTAATTTTTGACGCGTTTTTGACGTCTTTTTCGACATTGTATTTTTAATGCAAAAATTGATATTTCTCTTAATATTTTCTTTCTTACTGAAAAATTCTGCTCCAGTTTAGTTTAATTTAGCCATTTTTAAGCAGAGGAATGCTTTAGTGAAAGAATTTTGCTGAAAAGTTTATATTTGAATTTTCAATGATTTTTTAACACCGTAAAAAAGGAAGGGGAGATGGTCATTTTCATCATTTTTGGCATTTTATGGTTCTCCCCATGAATGATTGTTCTAACATTTATCAGAATTATTATAAGGAATGTAACAGTGATGAATTTTTTTCAATATCTTGACTTTTAGATTTTTAATGATTTTTTATTACTTTAAATAGGTATGTTTTCAGTGTGTCAATGAGTCCCAAGGTAGCGAGTTCAAATCCCAACTGGGGCATAAAATTTTTTTTTTTTATTTTTCATTTTTCCTCCACTTTTTAAGCTTTGAATGCAATTTTAAACTTTTCTGAATAATTTTAATGCCATTTTTTTTTACTTCGGCATTTTTTATGAAGTTTGGCATTATCTCCATATTAATTCCCCTTGGGTTCATATTAATATATTAAAAGCTATATTCTAGGTAAAATTAAATTAATAAATGTTTGTGTGATAGCATTTTTGATTTACAACATGTACAATTTGAATTTATAATAATTCTTTTATTGCAAAGATTATAAAAAGAGGGGGGGGGGGTTCAAAATTTCTATAACAACATCTGTTGTCAGTTTTTTTTTTTTCAATTAAAAGATAGGAACCGGACAAAATATTGTCTTTTTAGCTTGAGCCAAAGGCTCAAAGGGAGCTATTGTCATACCGGATTGTCCGTCGTCCGTCCGTTAACTTTTCACATTTTCATCTTCTCCTCTGAAACCGCTCGGAGAATTTTTATTAAACTTGGTATGCATGAAGTACTAAAGGTCCCCTACCAAGTTTGTTCATTTCAATTGGATCCCTACCGGGGTGGATCCAGGGCGAGGTCAAATTGGTCCCAGAGGGTACCCCTCTTTAAAAATCTTCTTCTCCAGAACCGCTGCATGTATTGAAAAACTAATGCTATCTGAGTGATCTAGAAGGATGTATGATTCAAGTTTGTTCATTTTGTTTAAATCCAATCACTAATTTTGACGTCTTTATGGCCTTAATTACTTTTATGCAAAAACTGATATTTTTCTTATTCTCTTCTCTCGTGCTGCCTTAATTTATGTGCATGCATTTTTTATGTCATATTACTAACTGTTGTTTTGTTCAGTCTTGTGTGCTTTGTTTAATTATATGTTATTTTATGTCTTGTGTTAACCTGTTTTCATAAATGACAACTTTTAATACATATTGTCTTCTCTCAACACACCCATTACCCAGTGTTCTCAGGTGAGCGATGTGGCCCCTGGGCCTCTTGTTAAGTTATAGTGATTCTGTTACCCCCTCCCCTTATCTTTACGTTACCTAATGCTAACGTTCTTGCGAAAAACGAGCCAATGTCGCCGTTTCTATTATGACGTCATAATTGATCTAGAGCTTTCCGATGGAGGTCTTTCGGATACTATTCTGGAACCCCTTAAGTAAGATACATACTCATAACCAAAAAGGAGGCATTTTCTGTTACAATTAATTCTTTGGCAATATTACATTGTTTAAATTGAGGATCACTGACGAGTGTTACTCGTAAGTACCCGAAACGTGCATGTCTTGTCCATGCTACAAATTTATCTGTTCCTAAATGACGCTATTGAATTTGAAGACGTTTATCATATAGCCGTTTAATTTTTGTCATAAAGCCCTTTCCCGTATTGATCCTTTTTTCTCTACGAAAAATCACAACTTTGGTAAAATCTGCTCCATTACAACAAGTATCAAGGTCAACTCTAAATTGATTAGTCCCCAGTAGATAAATGAACGATGTTTTGTTTTAATATCATTAATGGAAAGTTTAAAATAGACTTTTAGCATAACCGTTGACCTTAATGTTGCCGTGGTGAACATATTAAATGCAGTTTCCAGAGAAAAAGATACATTATCCCAGCGAACTTTCTAAATTTACATGTAGTTCAAATACAATATATATTGTTCATATAAAAGAAAAACTCCAAAAACTTCTGCTTTTATGAAATTTTACACCATAAGTATACGAGACACACAAGCAAAATAGGGTGTCTCCAAGCCAAAAAAGATAATTTTCAACTCAGCACTCCATATTGAACTTCCAAACCAAAAATTGCTAGAATCTTTGACATGCCGTGCCAACGTGTCATTGATTTTTTTGGGTTCTTACTTTTTCTTCAAGAATGCAGAGAGTGTGATCAGTCCCATGTTATTTCAATAACTCTAAGATTGGCCATTACCGTGATTGGTTAGCGACATGACATTGGTACTTTATGTTTATATTCTTTTGTTGGGATCTTCCTTTTCAAATCTGTACCACTTCTTTACCTAAGGTTAGTAATAAGTTGTTGAAATACCACACAATTGTATTTTGTGACTAGGCTATTCAGACATAACCTGTTGCTTAATCGGACTTGTCACAGGCGGGAATATGTCTCTAGCGCATATCTTGTCACATTTGCAAATGCGTATAGTAATTACATTTGAAATACAATGTATACTTAACGTAACAAAACTCATTCTTTAGTTTCTGTGTTTTCATTGTAATAAACTAACAAGGATAAAACATCTGAATATGAAGCACAAGTATATTGAGCCTATGTATAACATGTGAAATGCGGGTTTTTGTATTGATACCATTGTGATTTTTAAAGTGTCATTTTGAGTTATTGCTTCTTGTTTACATGTACTTGTAAATGTATATTTAAAATTACCGTTGTTCTGTGCTGTGTCTTCATATAATTCTAAACGTGTATCATACACGTCTTATTCTGAAAAAAAAAACATTTGCCCCTCAAATGCATTACTTTTAAATTTGTTTAAGTCATTGTTTTATATTTTAGGTTTTCTTTTATGTTTATCTGTGTTTTAGTATGTAAATTTTTGTCTAACATTTTCCGCTTTGCAAAGATTTTGTTTGAGTGAGGGAATTTCAATATTGTGTTTTGCTAATTTTCTATATTTCTGTGCTTGAAAAAAATTCTAATGTATGATGCTTGATTATACAATCTGATCATTATTTTACTGGATTTGATTTTTTTCAGATTCAGTATATGGTTATATGGTTTTAAACGGATCTGCAGAAAATATATGTACACCAGTCTAGTAAATGTCTGGCGTCGGCACCCTTGTCTAATGATATACTGACAGTCCAAAATGATAGCTGTAGTTAACCAGGGCAGATAGAAGTTTTTATGTTAGATGAGGTTGAACATTATTCAAATTCGAAAAGTTAAATCCCCAAACTTATTTAAGTCCCTTCAGTTTTATTCGAAGAAACACCTCAAAATTGAGCATTTTGACAATGTTTGAAAAGACGTCTAAAACGCGTCAACAATTTTGTCTCCACTCTGAAAAAGAAATTTGTGAAAGGATGGTACCCTATTGACCTAATATTGTCTGTGGTGACACAGCATATCGACTGATCTGGACATAAACAACACCACTTGTAGGGGAACCATTATTACTAAGTACCAATCAAGTTTCACCGAAATCCGTTCAGTCATTCTCAAGAAGACATAACAAATGTTAAAAGTTGATATACGCCGGACCCAGACAGCAATCTCTGACAATAACTTACTTGAGCTTAGCTTATGTGAGGAGGCATTGTACCCGGATCGTGCATGTCTGATCCATGCTGCAAATTCATATGAAGACGTGTAATATTTTACGATACTTGGAGATCCCCTCCCTTCTGCATTAAGCAATCGAAATAAAATGCACCTACTTATTAAACTAAATAGGAAACAAATTTGAATTTATAAGTTGACTGAGCATTACGTAAAAAAGGAGAATCAGCGGAAACAATAACACTGTCCAATGACATTATATTTAGATGACTTCTATTGCGGGTATACATATACATAGAATCATAAGTACACGAGTACATATATGTATATGTACATGTATATATTGATTGACTTTTCATATTTAAATAAATATATAGAGTTGGAACACTTCCGTATTATGTACATGTTTTTCTGGTGATATATAGAAAATGGAACATTTATTTTGGAGATTTATTCTAGTCGGATTTTCAATATTGCTTAAACGCTAGATGTAAATATTAGATTAACACGTCTATATAATGCTATTAGAACAAGATGTCTTGTTGCACGGTCTTCCTTGTAGACGGTAATTAACAGCTTTCCAGACGGTGCAACGATTGAACCAATCATTGAATGATCAACTGAGCCGTTAATTGTCCTTAACTGACCTGACGTCCATTGCATCCTGTTTTGAAAATACAACATGACCAAAAGAGGAAACGAATGTTCCCATTCATGTGTCTAAGAACAATCACTAAAGAAGTCCAACAATTTACAGGTTCAATGTCACGGGCGGATCTAGATTTTGTTGTCCAAGAAGGTGGGTCCAGTCCATTCGGAAAAGGATTCCAGCCTGTGAGTTTGAAAGAAGATACGTAAAAACGGGTAATCATGTTTCTTTTTGTGGGGGGGGGGGCAAATTCGGGGGGAGGAGGGTCCTGACTCCCTAACTTCCTCGCTCTAGATCTGCGCTTTTTAAAATGTTTCAATATGCATATGTATATACCAACACAGAGCAAAAAGCAAAAAGTAAAGAGCAATGTAGGTTCAAGGTTTCCATAAGTTTCTGTGTTTTCATTTCATTTAACTACATGTAACAAGGATAAAATATCTTAATATGAAGGGCAAGTATATTGAGCCTATGTATAGAATGGAAAATGCGGATTTTTGTATGCGATTTTGTATACCATTGTGTTTTAAGTGTCATTTTGAGTACTTGTTTCTTGTATATATGTAATACAAAAAGAATATTTAAAATTGCCGTTGTGCTATGTATTCATGTAAAAAAAAGTCTTATTCTGATAAACACTTGCCCCTTGAATGCTTTACTTTTTAAAGTTGTTCAAGTCATTATTTTATATTCTAGGTTTTCTTTCATGCATGTTTATCTCTGTTTTTATAAGCATATTTTGCCTAACATTATCAAATTTGATCATTATTTGACTCTATCTGACGTTTTAGATTTAGTATATGATTATAGGCTTAAACGGATCTTGCAGAAAATATATTTTTTCAACAGTCTGGAAAATGTATGGCGTTGGCGCCCTTGTCTAGTGACATACTGACAGTCCATAATGATAGCTGTAGTTTAATAAGACAGATCCAGGTTTTCATGTTAGGGAGGGTGGAACATTTTTCAAATTCGAAAAGTTAAAACCCCATACCTATATCTAAAACATTATTTAAGTCCCTTCATTTTTTTTTTCGAAGAAACACCTTAGAATTGAGTATTTCTGACAAAATCTGAAAAGACGTCTAAGACGCGTCAACAATTTTTGTTTCCACTCTGAAAAAGAAATTTGTGAAAGGAAGGTACCCTATTGACCTACTATTGTCTGATGTTGAACAACATATCGACTGATCTGGACAAAAACAACACCACTTGTAGGGGAGCCATTATTACTTCATACCAATCAAGTTTCATCAAAATCCGTTCAGTCATTCTCGAGAAGACATCGAAAATGTTAAAGTTTATATACGCCGGACCCAGACAGCAATCTCTGACAATAACTCACTTGAGTTTAGCTTATGTGAGGTGGCATTGTACCCGGGTCGTGCATGTCTGATCCATGCTGCAAATTAATCTTAAGACGTGTAATATTTTACGATACCTGGAGATCCCCTCCCTTCTGCAGCAATCAATCGAAATAAAATACAAATACTTATGAAAATGAATAGGAAAGAAATTTGAATTTACAAGAAGACAGAGCATGACGTAAAAATAGGAAAATCAAAGGAAACAATAACACTGTCCAATGACATTAACTTTAGATGATTTCTATTACGGTCTATTACGGTCATACATAGAATCATAAGTACATGAGTACATATATTGATTTGTCACATTGAATATGTATATATTGATTGATTTTTCAGACTTCAATAAATGTACATTTTTGACCCCACCTCTAGCTTGCTAGGGGTCCGTCGATGCTCAATTTGTGAGTGATGTTGAGATTATCGTCAAGATCTATATAATGCTATCAGAACAAGATATCATACTCGGGTGTAAACTTTCTTGTCATAAAGTAATTGCATAATTATATTATTAGAACAATCACACACAATGTATATACTAACAAAGACTTAAAACATACCTTGGCCCGTCGTCGATCTAGAAATGTCCTTTCATAGATTTTTTTTTCATTCTCAGTCCAATACTTTAGAATAATCTTGGGAAACTATTTTTATCCGCATAAACTCAAAATAAATTACCACATCGCATAAAATAAGTGTGACACATTCTATCATTAGGTTTACTTGGTGGAAAAATCGGTCTATTTTTGGTTTTCTTCTATTTTTATTAGCTTTAACATTCTTTTTTGGAAATGGTTGAGTCAGCAGCAAATCAAAATGGCCGCAAAAACGCATTCTTCATCAACTAAAATTTGATTCCCTGATACATTGATTGCATATCCTTTCAGGGGTTTTGGTGGTCAAGGAATACATAGTCTGTGTTAATTCCTAAATTCGAAGTTACCAGTATACAATTTCAAAATAGAAGCCAAACTTCGCCTCAATTTGGAAAAAAAATGAAATTTTTGTTACATATAGGAAGCACAAGTTATCTTTATGGTCATTTTAAGGTTCATTTTGTCTATTTGTAGTGATCTGGGCTTGTTTTCCGCCTGAACATTTTGTAAAGAGGGCTATTTTACCCCAAGACTTTACCTGAATTATACTAATGGGTTTTTAAAAAAAGTAAATTGATAGGTATTTTCAAAGAATTCGTTTTCTCTTATTAATATGTATGGATGGTTTGAAATAACGTACTACTATATAAGAAAATGAAATAATATATATTATTTAAATCTTAGTCTGTGGAGAGATGGAGATGTTTCTACATTTGATTTGTTTTTGTTTTCTTTTTTCGCAAGCAAACTTCACGGCGAAATCTTGAATGCGATTGTATGGATTATTTTGTAGATCCTGCACTAGATATATGGACTTTACATGCTTACGGTCCAAGGCCTTTTCAAAGAGGGAAATGCCATGCTAGACGTCAGTTTCTAGTTTTAAATTCTTCATCAGCTTTTGTTTATTTCGTCATGAGTCTTTAGAATCGCCATGTCTGTCGAAATTGTCAGCGTTAAGCTAAACGATGAAATCTTCCTTCCATTTTTAACGCCTGGTCGTTTGAATTAGTTATTAGAGATGTGTTGAACTTATAATGAATCTAAATAGAAGAAGAACACAAGTCAAAATAATATTTTTTAACGCCAACAAAATTTATAGAAATAACGATATATGTAAAAAAAAAAAAAACACAGGCCTTAAAAACATATTTGAAAATTTTGTCTTTTAAATTCCTTTTTCTTTTGCGCTAAATTTGGTAAATCAAACATGTAACTATTTGACATGACATTTTTGCAATTTATGGACCTATCATGTGAAGTTCTTGTCCCACTTTCTTAGATGTGGATCATCAAAAAAATCTAAAAAAAAATCGGACAAAGTTCAGAAATTTCCATAGGTGCATTTATAAAAGATTAATGTATTATTGTCTTTTTTGTATTCAAAGTATTTCTATCAGAAATATAGTACAGAGAATGAATATTTGCTATTTTGGGGGAAAAGAGCAATTCTTTACAAATTAATCAGAGGAATTGTTTTTTTTAAAAATACCTTTTAATTGTTTATGCTTTTTTTTCGGTCCTTTGGTGTAAGCATGTTGGATAAGCTATTGGTAGTAAGCGGATAATAAATTTGTAACCTTTAGAGGATTGTCAACCCTCAAAATAACAAACTGGATAAAAAGCATCGCATAATATCGTTTTTAATATTTATTTTATCAAATCAGCTTAATGTAAAAAGTTTTTACATTATCTGTAATGAACTAAATTTTCAAATCTGACCTTGAAAATCAGTAAGTGCCGTCTACCTACCATGGACTACTTGCATACAAATTTTGAAGAAGACATGAATTGAACTACGGCTAATTGTATCCACAAGGTTTTTTCTATGATTACAAATAGTGACTTTGATATTTGACCACTGACCTAGAAAATAGATAGGTTTTTTTTTTTTCTTTCACCATGAACAACATGAATTCAAAGTCTGTTGTAGATAATAAAGAAAAGCTGTGACCTCTAGAGTGTCCACAAGGTTTATTTTCATTGTCGCCTATTTTGACCCTGACCTTTCATTAATCAATAGGTGTCGACCTCTCATCATAAACAACTAACATGCAAAGCGTTATGAAGATTGGAAATAAAGGCGAACTCAATAATGATCACAATCTATTTCTATTATAATGAATAGTGATCTTGACCTTTAAACTGAAACAAAATTGTGCTATCCTCTTACTTTGTTGCATATGTTACCAGTTGCATACAAAGTTTTATCAAAACTGAAAATAATTGTGAGCTCTAGAGCGCCCACATATTTTTTTTTTTCTGTTATCGCCCATTGCGATCTTGACCTTTTGCCTTGAAGATCAATAGTTGTCGTCTTCTCACCATGGACATTTTTACATGGAAAAATTGATAAAAATTTAAAGCAATTAAACCATGACCTTTAGAATGTAGAATTTTTACAATCTTTCTTGAACAAACACAGCCTTACCCTCACACACACACACACACACACACACCCTCACACACACACACACACACACACACTCACCCTCTGACACAGCTTCACCTTCTCTCACAAACACACACTAGCTCTAACATATCCTCTAACACTCTTTGACGTTACTATATCCCCTCGGTAACAAAGTTGTGCGAGGGGGCAAAGAATTATTATACAGGTTTAGCATGTTATTGTTCGACATGTATTTTGCACTATATTTGAATATAATTTTTAGTTGTTTATTATTGATTGATATGTTGTGAGCATCGTAATGATGGATTTGAATTTTATCAGACATTTTTTCTACATAATCCCCTTCAGTAACTATACACTTTTAAGGGCCCAAATACCACTTTTAAAGAACTCCTTATCTTGGCTGGTCAGAAAGCGATTCACTGCAAGTATGACGTCATCATCGAACTGAAAGTCGGTTCCAGAAATAGCTGCTTTCACTTTTAGGGATGGATGAAAGTCTGATGGAGCAAGATCAGGCGAATAAGGCGGAGGTTAAATCAAATTGAAGCCACAATCATGAATGGCAGTCATGACCGTGACAGACTTATAAACAGGAGAATACACCTTTAACTTGTTAGCTTTCCTCGGCGCATAACTTTAATATTTTCCCGTAATTGTGTCAGAAGTGAAGCATAGTACGTGTCATTGATTGCTTCTCTTTTTTGGAGATAATCTATTAGAGGAATACCTTCTGCATTCCAGAAAACCGAGGCTCACAACATATCAATCATCCCTCGTAGTTTAAACTTTTCTGTAATTTAATTATCTGTACTAACTAGATTAACGAATTTTTGAAATCTTGTTTATATTTGTGATGAAAATATTTAAAGATTAGCTTATCACTCTGAGCATGCATGTATATCATTGTAACATAACATTAACTATCTTATTGATGTGGATTTTTCTGTAGTGCTTGTTTAATATTGTCATAGCTGTCTGACTATAAATAAAGACTACTAGTATTTGGTTTTGATCTTTTTACAATCAGTTAAAAGTAAAATTATCCATGCCTAGGTAATAGTATTCAGTTTTCATACAGCAAATACCCAGGCCTTATTTCTATATTAAACTGTAGTCTTTTTCATACTACTTAAAATGAAGGGCTTCATGATACGATTTTGCTGTAAACGTGGAAATATTCGCGTTGGTGTAATTTTCGAGCTTTTCACAATTACCGCGAAAATAACCCCCGGGTGAAAATTACAAACAGTATAAAAGACTAAAAAGAAATACTCCCGATTTCGCTAAAATTACCCCCGTGCGTAAAATAGCTCTTTTATAGTACCTCTTTTGGAGAATTGATGCAGTTTATCATACATTTGCAACACATCTTCGCTGATTTGTCTTTATCGAATGGAGTGTACAAGACATCCCCTCCTCGAAACAAACATGTGAAAAGTGAATGTGAAAGCTCAAAATGATGACAAAGGGAAATATAATTTTCTTAAATATCGTAACTGATTAACGAACAATGAACAGCACCTCAGGTATTCATCAAAACTGTGATTGAAAATAATTATTAATCTCTTTACATTTTAAGATAAAAATAGTTAATTGAATGATAAAAACAATTACACACGTACTAATTTATCTGTATATATATGCACAACCATTGTTATTCCTGAGATGTTACTATTGAAAGAAACGTGCTGCAAATCGTGTATTAACACTCGTGACGTCACAATGCATAAGATCTAAAGAAGCATGCCGCGACGCCTGTTCTTACCTGCAAACTGAACCCACGGTGAGATGAATGTTAACGTCACCCTTTTACCTAGAAAAAACATTTTCAGAAAACAAGAATGAAACAGACAACTATGGTGCATGTATATAGAATAAATGTCATAATTTGTGTTTTGTTACGGGTATGCAACTCACAGCAGGTGCATTTATCGTATGAAATGTGCTAACGTGCATTACATGTACGATAAATGCACTTGCTGTGTGTTGCATACCCGTAACAAAACACAAATTAAGACACTTATTCTCTATCTGAAATACTTGACAACCACAAATCTGATTATGAGTCCTTCAGTATTCATACTGATGATTCCGACATTAAACTACTTTGTATCTTCAAGATTCCCAAAAGGAACAAAAACCCTTACACACATCGATTCATTGCCGGATCGTCCAGGTGCTACACAAAACCTCTATCCGCTTTGCTTACGAAAATAGTAACTCGCATCAAGCAACGTCTTCAAACATACATCGAGACAACATATTACAAAAATGACATCAATTAGATGTGAAAGAAAGGAACTTCTGTAAAATTTAAAAGCCACCAACTTCAATCATATTACAGGCATAATGTATTTCAATTTCTCCACGCTCTAAACTTCCACACTAAATGCTCAAAATCAGACTTGACAATATCATTTGCAACACCTTTTTTTCAAAAATTGCAAATAGAAGATACAAATATCTGTCATAGGGCGGGAGGATACTTATTTCGTGAGAGATGCATTCATCGTCATCGTGAAGGAACACTCTGATTCAGACAAAAAAAATATACCGAAAACGATATCATCCGGATGCTTGAGTTTTTGATTGACTACAATTTGTTTGTGTTTGGAGGAACCATATCAAAGCAAAAAGTTGGCATCCCTATAGGTACCAAATTTGCCTCACTTCTTGCGGACATATAGAGAATAATCAAACGTACATGTCTTTTTCATGAAAAATTGATCAATTCACAAGTCTAGTACTTTTGATCTTACAAACTCTAATTACTAGAAGTGGAAAAGTAAGGATCCATCTACTGTCTGCAAAGGTCACTTCGGAAATCAGAAAATTGAAGAAAGAGTGCATAAAACATCACAAATGGTAACAAATTGCGGTAAAGATGATTGGATATAACCTCTTACTTCTTATGCTTGTCACAGATGATTCGATAGAAAGACTAGTGGTTAAGATTTCGTCATGTTCAACTTAACGCACTGCATTGAAATATATTTTAAATTTCCTGTCATCAAATTAGACTTTAAAGTTCTAAAACTAAGGGTGTCTCCCTCATTGCATAGCTCTGTCCTTAGCTGGGGTTTTGGCATATTTTTCGGTCATGTTTAGAATTAAGCTCCTTGCGCCTACCCTCCAACGATTTTTTGCCGTATTTTTCCTCTGAATCAACCCTACACAAAATTTGGAGCCGCTCATTTTGGCAAGAGGAAATTAAAACTCTGTATTATACATGGCGCAAGGAACATTCACTTCGGCTTTATTAAGACTGTTTGGAATGAAGTACTACTGGCGAGGATTCAAATATCCAAAACACGTGTCTAGTACAATAAAATTGGTACTATAGAACATATATTTCAATATTGACAATTCAAACATATACTGAGATTAAATTGAAGTGTTGAAACTCGTGATCTTCTTGAATAAAATTTCAAACTCATTTTAATATACAAGGCACGTGTTTCGGATAGTAAATCATCAGTGAAACTTAAAGCCAAATGAGTTAAAGAAGATCCTGACAATAATCTCAACAACACTCACAATAGAGCACGAAATTAAACATCGACGGACCCCTAGCAAGTAATTTTCAAAGTAATTTTCAAAGTAATTTCCAAAGTAATTTTCAAAGTAATTTCCAAAGTAATTTTCAGACATACCCAAATTTAGTTTGGTAGTGTCCTCTAGTTTGATTTATTATCTACATATAATTTCCAAATATTTTTGTTTACACGAATCTATGCATTTTGATTGGTTAATTGATTGTCAGAAAAATGGCGAAAAACACCTTCATACCCCAATGAACACGATAAAATACCGGAAGAGCCGGAACTACTTCCATCAAAATCATTTAGTATATTGCTAACATTGGCTTTCGAATGATAATTATGCAAAGAAAAATAGTTTTATTAACGGTAGCCCTTAGATATAAATACGATATCAGAATCAATGAAATTTTTTTGACAATTCCGATGATGTACCGGTATACGTGGTTTTTACAGCGTTGTTCGGTTGCTATGCTCCTGTTTTTGAAGTTTCTTGGACCATTTCCTGTCCTTAAAATTTCATGAAAGACAGGAAATTCAGTAAATGACGAGAAAAACAGAAACTTCCAGCTATTTTCTTCAAATTACATTCCCTTCGTAACAGTAGCAAGTACCTGCGTTTGAAATTTTCCAATGACTGAAGACTGTCAACGACAACGTGCGAAAGTTTTGATTGAGAACTTCTAAATGACCAAAGATCACTGTTTCAAATGATTTCTATGAGGTACAATCGTTCTGAACCTATGAAGTATTGAAACTAGAAACTTTTCTAATGATATATTTTCGGCGAGATGAAGAATTTAGAAGAAAATATTGACAGCGAATAGAAAATGAGAGATCAAAAGACGGCGACAAACCTCGGCCTCGATCAGGATACAGTATCGTCATGAATTTTCACAATTAACTTGTCACTTATGAAATAACTAAATCCTAGGAAGGTATTCTGATACCAATAGATCATAATCATGCCGTTTTCTGCAAGAATTAGATCTATAAGTACAGAGAATCTGTCTGTATAAACTCCCAGCTCCTGCGTGTACAATCCAAACACATAACTGCCATGTCGGCGACCTTGAACTTGAACTGCAGAACGCGTCATCAAAATGCTACGTCATATCATCGGATGATGTAATGGATTGGTAAAATGGGGCTCCATATGGGGAACGAATATTTTTGACACATTTGCTGCCTTTAACTAGCAACGTATACATTATATCTATATCGTCTGGGAACTAGTTCGCCTACGGGCCCTACAGAGTTGATATTTTCATACGCAATGTATCAAATTACTAATTTCTTGAGTATATTTGTGAAATTTGGGATAAATTTGGGTTTGGAAATTATAACAATTGACTGTTCAATTTTGACAGTTTATTGGAGTATGAAGTTTGGTATGTCGCATCACGAATTTTGCGTAAAACCGCTTCGCTACGCTACGCGGTTTTACACAATTTGTGATGCGACAAGCCAAACTCCATACTCCAATAAACTGTCAAAATTGAACAGTCAATTCTTATTTGTGCATTGTCTGCTCTGTGTTTTTCATTGGGTGTTTTCGGGTTTTGCTGTGAGTGCTGCAGCCTGGTGTTGTTGGTGATCCCCTCCATTGTTTTACTCTGCAATCGATGTTTTCTTGGGGGGGTTGAAATGACAAGTTTCCGAAATATTAAAGTTATATATGATGTCAAAATTATAAAAGGCCAAAATTAAGCTTCTTTCAGGCGTCAGAGCTGGAAAGAAAGTAATTCATTTTATCCAAGGAACTGCTCAACACTGCAAAAGAAAATAAGTGTTGCGGAGACTGATAATACAAAATTGATTGATAATACGGAGGATGTTTTGAAAAGTCTGATACAAACATAGAAGTTATAGGATGTTTTAAAATGATTAAAAGTAGAGCAACCAAATCGCTAAATTTGAAATTTTAATCAACACCCCTAACACAGGGTTAAATGTCATATCAAACAAAAGATTATAAGGTGGGACATCAGTTTGAGGCGTCGTGAAAGATTCGTATGGTCAGATTTTCTGTAATTTCACCAAAAAAAAAACGGAATTGGTAAAATTCAAAATCATAGATTTTTAACAAAAACTTACTTTTTTTCAAATGGATGGCCCAAATGACCGAAATGAATATGATTATGCTTATTATTTAAGTCAAAAGAAACTTTTTGGATTAAATTGATTTTTCAAATTTCAACTTCATGGATGAAGGATCACACATTCTAAGATAAATAGGTAAAATGAAAAAAAAATCAATTCTTTCACTTGAATTTTGAGAATATTGATTCAAACATAAAATTTACGAAAAAGAAACAATATTTTGATATGTGAATGTATTTTTGGGAAAACTTCACATGTAGCCAAGTTCGATAAATTTCGGTTGATCGTCTGTCTCTTCAACGCATTCGAAAATTTCCGTTATCAAAATTTCATGAAATTTCTATAACGTGGGTCCTGTAGCAACATATCCCACTCATCCTGCTACGTCTTTCGGTACATTTTTAGACATACCAAATTTCACACTCTTTAGTCATATTACATAGTTTAGATTGAGGATCACTGACGAGGGTTAAGTACCCGAAACGTGCATGTCTGGTCCATGCTGAAATTGTATCTGTTCTTAAATGATGCTATTGAATTTGAAGACGTTAAACATTTGAACCACTTGGTGAGTGTCACTGCTGGTTGACCAGGAGTCCCCGAGGGCACATGTAGCCAAGTTCGATCAATTTCGGTTGATCGTCTGTCTCTTCAACGCATTCGAAAATTTCCGTTATCAAAATTTCATGAAATTTCTATAACGTGGGTCCTGTAGCATCATATCCCACTCATCCTGCTACGTCTTTCGGTACATTTTTAGACATACTAAATTTCACACTCTTTGGTCATATTACATAGTTTAGATTGAGGATCACTGACGAGGGCTAAGTACCCGAAACGTGCATGTCTGGTCCATGCTGAAATTGTATCTGTTCTTAAATGATGCTATTGAATTTGAAGACGTTAAACATTTGAACCACTTGGTGAGTGTCACTTCTGGTTGACCAGGAGTCCCCGAGGGCACATGTAGCCAAGTTCGATCAATTTCGGTTGATCGTCTGTCTCTTCAACGCATTCGAAAATTTCCGTTATCAAAATTTCATGAAATTTCTATAACGTGGGTCCTGTAGCATCATATCCCACTCATCCTGCTACGTCTTTCGGTACATTTTTAGACATACTAAATTTCACACTCTTTGGTCATATTACATAGTTTAGATTGAGGATCACTGACGAGGGTTAAGTACCCGAAACGTACATGTCTGGTCCATGCTGAAATTGTATCTGTTCTTAAATGATGCTATTGAATTTGAAGACGTTAAACATTGATAGAGAACGACTTAAGAGTTACAGGCAATTAAACTGCCCCTCCCCATAACTTTGTTAATAACAATTCCATGTAAAATAAAGTAGATGTTTCCTCGATACTGTTACTGAGTTAAACACCACATAATTACAGCAAAGTTTAATTTTAACATTTGTGAAATGAAAGTATTGTTTTACTCTAAAGAAGACGACAAATTTACAACAATAATTTTGAAAATATTGTCTTTCTGTACTATCTCTATTCTGATGATTTCAAACATTTTGATATGGGAGTCTTTTGTCCACCAAGTTATAGAAATAATTAAGTAAAACAAGGATTTTGCGATCAACAAAACAAGGAAATGCGCATTGTATTTTACTTCCACAAGCTTCAAGTTAGATAATCAGCGTAGGTGCCTATGCGATCCCATCACATTCAAGGCAATCAATGCATGATGGTGTGACAACACTTGTCGCTAAAACGAAACTTAAAGGCAAATATACTACATGTAGATCATAATTGAGATAAACTCTGATTTCTAGTTCTGGTTCTCTAGTTTCTGATTGGCTGATCGTTGTTTGGCATTATACGATATTGACCGCTTAAGAAAAATATGACTTTGTATGCATTTTTTTTATTAGAGTTTTGACTGTCTGTTCATTATTTTCCATGCTTCATCCTAGTCTCATGGACATATTCTTAAATTGTCCCTGCAACTTGTTCATCTATGAATAAAACAAAAATAATGCAAACAAATAATGAAAATCAAACAAACAAACCTACAACAATCAAAGACACTCACATGAAAATACCAACCTGAGAAGCAAATCTAATGCGATATTGAAATAGAAATGACCATCATTAAAGGATGCTCTATTCTAAAGAAGGTCACCTACTATGCATATAGTAAATGGTGTTCTTATCCGATATATTTCATCTCATATTTTCGAATATAACGCCCGACTATTATTTCAGATTTTAAAAATGGAATTGCTCCACCAAAAAAAAAAACGCTTCAAATGTTAAACGATTTCAAATTCAATAGCATCATTTAAGACCTGATTAATTAACAGCATGAACCAGATAATAAATGAGTGTAACCAGGTACAAAATAGATTTTCTCTCGGTTCCAGGTATTACAGTTGGAAGTAGGACATTCAAATTACTCAATAGGCACCTAAAATTGCGGATATATACTACACTTGTCTCAGTCGGACTCCTCGGGTGATTACATACATGAGCTCGCTACAGCCGGCAGAGCACGGACTGTATTAAGCATGCCCTCTTTTTATATCCATTTACATTTTCATCTGTGTCTCTGGGGCCTCTGCGTTTCGCGGTCTTGTTTGTGTAATGTCATCTTACAGTGAGGAGGTTGTTTTACACCACAATTGTACGTTCTTCGAGACCTCTGGGTAATTGGAGAAGTGAGAGGGTTGTTCGCACGTAATCCAGGATAACCACACCATTTGCTACTTGCGTGACAGATGGCTGTCCAAAGTCGGCACCGGTTACCCATTGGTCTCGTCGGTTTATGTGTAGTCTTTTGTGTTTGATGTTTACATGTCGTGTGTCTCTTTTCCGTCTCGTGCTGTACTCGTCTTTTGTGTTTTTGCATCGGGTGTTTTGGTGTTTTACTGTTGATGCTGCAACGGGGTCTTGTTGTAGATATCCTCCCTTCTTTTTATATCTACACTTATTTCGTGTTGCAGTGTGGAGTTGGTAAAGCAATTCCCCGCGACCAGATGTTTGAAGTGTTTTAATTTCATTGTGTTCTCTAACTTGGCTTTGTTGTAGTGTCTTCTACGTAAGACTCTAATTCACTTTTCTTCCATTATCGCATTATGGCATTTTTAAGGTCGCCTCGTATCAAACTAACCCCCTTGAGATTACCCTCTGTCACTACAGTCACTTTACCATCATCGACATTCAACAGTAAAAACCTTTTTTCCTCACCAAGAGTACTCTTATCACCTCTCAAATTTAGACCCCACAGTCGTATTTTACGCACTACTCCATCTTCAGGCTCTACATTCAACAACAGACACAGAGGGTTCTCAACTATTTTTAAGTGCAAAAGTAAAAGACGCTCGTTGTGTCACCTCATCAACTGCGACTCCATAATAACATCTAGTGTAAATGGGCAGAAATTCAAAATCGAGGTAGACCAAGACATCGATTGATCGTCTCAAGATCTTATTTACGTGACTTGAAATGCCAGGGGATGTGGCGCACAATATGTAGGTGAGACAGGCCAACCTTTAAAATCTCGTTTTAGGAACAATTCTTATAAGATCAGAACCTCACGTCAACAAAAACACAGAAACTTTCTTTATAATCACTTTATTAAATATAACCATTCTATTTCGGATATCCAAGTTCGATCAATTTCGGTTGATCGTTTCTTCAACGCATTCTAAATTTCTGTTATCAAAATTTCATGAAATTTCTAAAAAGTGGGTCCTGTAGCATCATATCCCACCCATCCTGCTACGTCTTTCGGTACACTTTTTCGACATAGTAACTTTCATACTTTTTTGGCATATAACATTGTTTAGATTTAGGATCACTAATGAGGGTTATGTACCCGAAACGTGCATGTCTGGTCCACGTTGCCAATTTATCTGTTTTTAAATGATGCTATTCAATTTGAAGACGTTTACATTTATACCACTTGGTGAGTGTCACTGCTGGTGGACCAGGAGTCCCCGAGGGCACATGTAGCCAAATTCGATCAATTTCGGTTGATCGTTTCTTCAACGCATTCTAAATTTCTGTTATCAAAATTTCATGAAATTTCTAAAAAGTGGGTCCTGTAGCATCATATCCCACCCATCCTGCTACGTCTTTCGGTACACTTTTTCGACATAGTAACTTTCATACTTTTTTTGGCATATAACATTGTTTAGATTTAGGATCACTGATGAGGGTTATGTACCCGAAACGTGCATGTCTGGTCCACGTTGCCAATTTATCTGTTTTTAAATGATGCTATTCAATTTGAAGACGTTTACATTTATACCACTTGGTGAGTGTCACTGCTGGTGGACCAGGAGTCCCCGAGGGCACATGTAGCCAAATTCGATCAATTTCGGTTGATCGTTTCTTCAACGCATTCTAAATTTCTGTTATCAAAATTTCATGAAATTTCTAAAAAGTGGGTCCTGTAGCATCATATCCCACCCATCCTGCTACGTCTTTCGGTACACTTTTTCGACATAGTAACTTTCATACTTTTTTGGCATATAACATTGTTTAGATTTAGGATCACTGATGAGGGTTATGTACCCGAAACGTGCATGTCTGGTCCACGTTGCCAATTTATCTGTTTTTAAATGATGCTATTCAATTTGAAGACGTTTACATTTATACCACTTAGTGAGTGTCACTGCTGGTGGACCAGGAGTCCCCGAGGGCACATGTAGCCAAATTCGATCAATTTCGGTTGATCGTTTCTTCAACGCATTCTAAATTTCTGTTATCAAAATTTCATGAAATTTCTAAAAAGTGGGTCCTGTAGCATCATATCCCACCCATCCTGCTACGTCTTTCGGTACACTTTTTCGACATAGTAACTTTCATACTTTTTTGGCATATAACATTGTTTAGATTTAGGATCACTGATGAGGGTTATGTACCTGAAACGTGCATGTCTGGTCCACGTTGCCAATTTATCTGTTTTTAAATGATGCTATTCAATTTGAAGACGTTTACATTTATACCACTTGGTGAGTGTCACTGCTGGTGGACCAGGAGTCCCCGAGGGCACATGTAGCCAAATTCGATCAATTTCGGTTGATCATTTCTTCAACGCATTCTAAATTTCTGTTATCAAAATTTCATGAAATTTCTAAAAAGTGGGTCCTGTAGCATCATATCCCACCCATCCTGCTACGTCTTTCGGTACACTTTTTCGACATAGTAACTTTCATACTTTTTTGGCATATAACATTGTTTAGATTTAGGATCACTGATGAGGGTTATGTACCCGAAACGTGCATGTCTGGTCCACGTTGCCAATTTATCTGTTTTTAAATGATGCTATTCAATTTGAAGACGTTTACATTTATACCACTTGGTGAGTGTCACTGCTGGTGGACCAGGAGTCCCCGAGGGCACATGTAGCCAAATTCGATCAATTTCGGTTGATCGTTTCTTCAACGCATTCTAAATTTCTGTTATCAAAATTTCATGAAATTTCTAAAAAGTGGGTCCTGTAGCATCATATCCCACCCATCCTGCTACGTCTTTCGGTACACTTTTTCGACATAGTAACTTTCATACTTTTTTGGCATATAACATTGTTTAGATTTAGGATCACTGATGAGGGTTATGTACCTGAAACGTGCATGTCTGGTCCACGTTGCCAATTTATCTGTTTTTAAATGATGCTATTCAATTTGAAGACGTTTACATTTATACCACTTGGTGAGTGTCACTGCTGGTGGACCAGGAGTCCCCGAGGGCACATGTAGCCAAGTTCGATCAATTTCGGTTGATCGTTTCTTCAACGCATTCTAAATTTCTGTTATCAAAATTTCATGAAATTTCTAAAAAGTGGGTCCTGTAGCATCATATCCCACCCATCCTGCTACGTCTTTCGGTACACTTTTTCGACATAGTAACTTTCATACTTTTTTGGCATATAACATTGTTTAGATTTAGGATCACTGATGAGGGTTATGTACCCGAAACGTGCATGTCTGGTCCACGTTGCCAATTTATCTGTTTTTAAATGATGCTATTCAATTTGAAGACGTTTACATCACCATTACCCCAGTTCAGACTTTTCCAAAACGTAAAAATGAAAGTAAGACTGAAATTAAAAAACGCCGACTACAAGCTGAACTTGCCTGGATCACCAAACTTCAGACTGCGTACCCTCTTGGTTTAAACGATCAAATTTATGGACAAGGAAACATTTCCTGAGCTTCTACCAATATCAACATCTTTTCAATTCGCCCAAACACTAAAAGGAAATACAGGTCGCACGGGAAAAGGCAAAACAGACAAAAAAGAAAACGATCCAGAATATACCGCTCTCTCAACGATTTACTTACTATAGCACGCAATGACGAAGACATGAGCTGTTACATGCTCTGTCGTCAATAGCAGTTATGCACTTGAAATCTATCTTGGATGAAGCAGAGTTTGCATTCTTAAGAAACACTGACTGATTCAGACTTAATATCATTGTCTCATTCTCACAGTATAAACTTTATCCTATTGTGAAAAACACCTCACCTAAAAGACGATTCATAAAAATCCCGTTTATTAACAAAGGTTTTGATCTTCTAAACATCTCTAATATTTTTTCGGGATCATCGCGTACAAAGTACCATTCCTCAATATTTTGAAAATTTAGAGCCACCTCTTATTTGTTATAAGTACAAGAAACCTATTCGAAACTTTCTTTTTAACTATAATAAAGTTACAACGGATCCTGACATACTTGAATCGTGCCCTGCTTCTTGAGAATGTGCAACTTCTAAATATCTCTACAAACCAGCTGGCCATGTTGTTACAGGTGACTTTTCAATTATCCAAGACAAAAGGACCCAAGATAGATTTTGTCAAATGCCGTGAAGTGCTTACGGAAGCCTTAGATAATTATACGAAAAGATGGTGTAAATCAGAAGGAGTCGAACCGCATGCTCTGAATGACTGGAAAAACCTCATTTTAGATATATAACGGATATTCGAATAGATAACTTCCATAAAAACCCTATTTTTTCAAAATCCACGTTCCAAATCAGAAAGATATTTCAAATCCAAACTAAGTAAATTACATGAAAAATATGTCTTTGCACCAGCTGATAAAGCAGCCAACAACACCATTGTCATTTGAAAACGTTACTACATATCAACTTTGATTTCGGAACTTTCGTCTACTAATAAATATATCAAAAGCAATGAAAGTGCATCTAACATTTTAGGCAAGCATAACAGTGAACTGTCTTCATTCAATATCTCTATTTCTAAATTGGATCTCCCAACACTATATTGCATACCGAAACTGCACAAGTCTCCTTACAAATTTCGATTTATTGCTAATTCTAGTAACTGCTCCACTACAATTTTGTCTAGAAATCTGACGTCAGCACTTACTGCTATTAAAGAACACATGAATTGATATTGTAAACCGGTTCTAAACAGGAACGATGTAAATTTATTTTGGTCTATTAAGAATTCAGGGGATTAGATTTAAAAAATGAAATCTGGAAATTTCCAAGCCAATACGATTTCTTCATACTACTTCTCTAATATGTACACCACACTTCCTGACATGACAAAATAAATGATCGATTATCTAATCTCATTAAATGGTGTTTTGATCGAGAGCGAAAAGGTTACATTTGTACATCTGAATCGAAGGGTTTCTTTTCCTCGACAGACTACAAATCATACAAATCATGGACTTGTAGTGACCTATGTAATGCCTTGTCCTTCCTCTTGGACAATATTTATGTTAGATTTGGTTGGGATCTATACAAGCAGGTTGTAGGAATTCCTATGGGTACTAACTATGCGCCTCTTGTTGCAGATTTATTTTTATTCACTTATGAAAAAGAATTTATCCAAAATCTTCAAAAGCAAAGAAAATTTGATGAGCTGAAATGTTTCAATAATACTTCTAGGTATCTGGATGATATTCTAACCATTGACAATCCTGCTTTTGAATTATATAAGAATGAAATTTATCCACAAGAATTAACCCCTAACAAGGCAAACCTTTCAAATACATAAACACCTTTTTTGGACCTAAATATCAAAATTGTAAACGGAAAGATTCATACAAGTGTATATGACAAAAGGGATGACTTGGATTCAACATAGTAAATTTCCCCTGGCTTGACGGTGATGTTCCAAGATTACCGTCATTCGGCATTTACATATCACAGCTCATCCGGTACGCTAAAGCATGTACTGATATTTTGGATTTTCACAGTAGAAATTTACAAATTACCAAACAACTTTTAGGTCAAGGTTTCCGCTTTCATAAACTAGTTAAGACTTTCTGGAAATTTTACAAAAATTACAGTCAACTTCTTTTAAAATTCGGATCTATACATGCAACAGAGTACATTACTATGGGTATTACACAACCTGTCTTTTATGGTGATATGATAAACAAAATAAAAAGGATCAAAGGTAGGCAGCATAACCATCGAAAATGCGTCAGAATCATCAAACGCCTTTTATACCGTGGATATGATCCTAATGTCACCAGACGGACACTAGGCTTGGTACTTGACCAATCTACAGTCTTGTACAAGCGCATCCTTGAGACTTGCTCTCTGACTGACTGTGACGACGGGACTCCATGACGGGCCCTGTCCAAACCTCTTTAGAGAAGACAGGGCCGCGACCACCTGTCCTCTCTGAATGTCAGTGGGACTCCTCGGGTGATTACATACATGAGCTCGCTACAGCCGGCAGAGCACGGACTGTATTAAGCATGCCCTCTTTTTATATCCATTTACATTTTCATCTGTGTCTCTGGGACCTCTGCGTTTCGCGGTCTTGTTTGTGTGATGTCATCTTACAGTGAGGAGGTTGTTTTACACCACAATTGTTCGTTCTTCGAGACCTCTGGGTAATTGGAGAAGTGAAAGGGTTGTGCGCACGTAATCCAGGATAACCACACCATTTGCTACTTGCGTGACAGATGGCTGTCCAAAGTCGGCACCGGTTACCCATTGGTCTCGTCGGTTTATGTGTAGTCTTTTGTACTTGATGTTTACATGTCGTGTGTCTCTTTTCTGTCTCGTGCTGTACTCGTCTTTTGTGTTTTTGCATCGGGTGTTTTGGTGTTTTACTGTTGATGCTGCAACGGGGTCTTGTTGGAGATCTCCTCCCTTCTTTTTCTTCTCATGATGCAATCGAAGTGTTGTAGCTAAACATGAAATGTAGGAAATTTGGACTTTTGATATTATTTGATCTTTTAATCGGCTACTGTAAACGACTTCATATTCGCTTGACCTCATTTTCGCGACAACTCGACAACAGATTAATTCGCGTGACTATAAATTCGCGAGCCCACCATCAGATTTTTTTATTAGTTCCCATTTCTGTATATGTATATTTCATTTAATTATCACCCTCTATTTATTGCTGAAATATTTATTTCAAATTATTAAGCTGAAATTAAATGTTTCGTATCATCATATCTTTGTGTACCAATCTTATAAAGACGTCATTTGTTTACTTTTCGTCTCTTGTTGAAATTTGTTGAAAGCGGAAAGAATGGAAATACAAATTTATAAAGAAATGTGCCATGATTATTTCTTCTAAAGATTTTACAGTTCTTCAGCATATTGTTTGTCTGGGTGGTTTAGGCTAATTGGTTTTTTTTTCTTTGTTTGTAAATCAAACATCCCTAACATCGACGCATATGGCCGTCCGTTGTCTAATTAGGGTAATTAATTGTAGTTGAATTTTGTCAAATTTGATCTACTTTTTATCTTTAGACTTTTTATTAGCGAGGACTTTATTTCGCGTCTGATCAACCTCGCGAAATTAAGCGAAAATAAAGTCCTCGCTAATAAAAATTCGTTTAAAGTATTCATTTTATCAATTACTTTTTCACCGTGTTTATTCACTGAAACTTTCTTGTTGATCTTCTTTTAGGTAATGACATTCGACGTTGAGCTGACAACATTAGTCTCGTCGTTATAAAATGTTAAACGTCTTTAAATTCAATAGCATCATTTAAGACCGGATTAATTTACAGCATGGACCAGACATGCACGTTTCGTGTACTTAACCCTCGTCAGTGATTCTCAGTCTAAATAATGTAATATTGCCAAAAAGTGTGAAATCATTATGTCCAAAAATGTACCGAAAGATGTAGCAGAATGGGTGGGATATGAAAGTTTGATTTTAATATTGTTGTATATTATCTTGGACTCTTTAATATCCGTAGTTTAAAATCGGAACTTGGATACATTGCAATGACTTTAGTTATATACTTTTCATACCTTTTTTTCATACGCGCCAAAATTCCAGGCTCCTGTCGAGCAAACTTTCCGTTGTCAACAGACCACAACACACACTTTTTTGTTTTTGTTTTTTCTCTCCGATATATATAGCTGTTTATTTGTTGTATTGTAGAAGTATATATATAGTCCTAATTAATGTAGGATTGCTCAATTGCGTTATCAATATTACGTATGACTATGTGGTGTTTGTGCTATGTACATCATCACAAAATAAAGCACCCCCAAAATCTGTGACACTTGAGGACTTTCCATTGGATCCCCTGGACGCCTTAAGGGGGGTTCTCTGACCCAATGCATCATGAAAAGCATCCACTTAATTTTTAACAGCTACGAATCTGAACGTAGAATTAGTACGGATGATAAAAAGGGAAAATTGCACAACTTTAACAAAAGACATATCTCAATGTTTAAAACAAAGAAAACGAAGAGTCCAAACTCTTACCAATGTACATGGCATATATATTTACATCACTGTAGTACTAAAATAAACGTCATAAGATACTTTCTATTATTTTATAGAAGTTTCATGCGCAGTTTTTCAATTCACGTATTTTCATTACAACTTGTCACAACCGGGTCTCCATACATGATCTTGACACGGCAGATTAATATGAGGTATTTTTCATGAATTTGTCAACAGGATGACATAATTCCACTTTCAGTTGTTACTTTTATCAAGCATACGTATATATACCGATAAAAAGGTACGAATCTTAATCTACGGAATCTTCTTTGGGAAATGACGCTTAACTTAAAAGTGTATACGCAATTTTTTTTTTTTTTTTTTTATTTATTCATAAGCCTCTAGAGAAATTATCGATAAAAAGGCCTCAGAAATAACAAACATATATTTGTCGATATGTTTGGGGACAACAATACAGTCTCGGGACTTTAGATAAGATATATTAACACGGATTCGTCATATTTCATAGAAATTTGCATAAAACTGCCATATTTCGAGAGAGGGGAAAATATTCTATCTCTAAAACAAGTCTATATCATATTTACATATCTAATGCAAGGACTCTCTGTACAAAACAGGGCCAAATATAGGAATACAGAGGATGTAACCTATAAATATTTCGTTTTTATTTTTCACGTTTTTATCGTTTTATCATTTTTAACCCAATTTAAACAAAATCTGAACATGATATATTCTTTACGACAGCTGTTCTTGAAAGTAGGGGTATTCAGCTTAAAGTTAAGACTAAATTTAGGCCTGTGTCAGGAGTGTTGATTAAACTCGAAAACTTAGCCCCTTATTCAGTTTGGTCGCTCTACTATAAAGATGAGAAGCAGTCTTTATTCTGATGCTTTATGTTTGAAGAAACAGGCTTATCTCTCGCTAAAAGTATTTTAATCTATGAGAAAGCAGATTGACAAACATGCCGAAATCTTTTAAACATTAGAATGCTAGATACAACTCCGACAGGCATATAAACATAGATATGCAGATATGTTGATTTCTTTATTCATATCCCAAAATTGTTTAACAATAGAGGCAACGCAAGAGTATATATTCAACCTCTTTATTTAACACAGAGACTATGAATTTTGCCACATGACCTTGAAAATTAATAGAATCCATTCTCTCTCCGTTAAGAACAATTAGTGATCGATGTTTCTATGAGTTAAAGTAGATCCCGACCATAATCTCAACAGCACTCACAATAGAGCACACAATTGAGCATCGACTGACCCCTAGCAAGCTAGAGGTAGGAACAGGTGCCCGGGAGGAGTAAACATCCCCTGTTTGGCAAGCCGCACCCACCGTCAATGTTCACGCACGAAAATGAAAACAATATAAAAATACATTTGTACATGCTCTGTCTGAGGTGATGTCTATAAAGAAAGTGCTATGGCGACAATGTCAGGGGAAAATATTCAAAACACTTACTGTCAAAACCCTCGCGGGGAACTTTTTTACCAGCTTCAAATGGCAAAGGACATAAGTGTGACACAAATGAGTTAAAGAAGATTGTTTTGCTTAAGCCTATGTCCATCGTATTACTTCCACCTTGACCTCTGCCCCTTGACCTTGAAAATAAATAGGGAACATCCTCTGCCATTTGGAACATTCATGAAAGGTTTCATGTTTTTATGATAATTGCTTTGTCTTCTATGATGTTCAGAAGAATCCCGACACACGCACACACGCACCCTCTCACTCACATACAAACACACGGACACACAACAGCGTTGTTATATCCTCACCTCAACAGAGTTGTAAGGGGTATTAAAATTAAAGAAAAAAAGTCGATGGGTAATATTGAAGTCGGTGACAGGCAAACGACGACGAAAACGAATAAACTCAGTAAATACAGGAAAACATTTTGCTTGTGTGCAAATTTTTAAAGTCTCTTTAATGGAGCCAAAGTATTGATCATACGAGGTAAGCTTTTAATTATTTCCTGTATACTTACTCCTAGATAATTGTAAATGCATACATGTGTCGAGGTGGCCTCGTTACCCAATATCCTATGAATATTTTAGTCTATACTTCATAACAGATCACATGAGACTGTAAGTTACAACATATCCTTTATAAATCACTTGAGACCTTTAACTGACATTATTTCGTTTTAAACAATTATTTGAGGCTGTTCCCACGGAAATATTCTAGTGGAACATCTACCTGACAAGAAGGAAGTGTATACCTAAAGCCGATGATAGCAACAATTTCATAACATTTCTAGGATGAATATTGACATTATTACATTTGTAGAATTTGGCCATACACTTTCACATTTCGATTTTCATAACTGTTAAAATTTGCGGTTGAGTTAATGTTTCATAATGTACCCACTCATATTCTGATTGAACATAGACTTTTACACCAGAAAAAAATTTTCTCTCATTTGTCAATGCGTGAATTTTCCCGTCTATTCCTTTACATTGAAGTTACTTATCCACCTGCTTCGATTTTTTTCTCTGAATTCACTTATTTTCCAATTTCATTGTTTTTTCATTTCCGATTTCCCTTTTCGAGATTTAATTTTCCAGTCAACTCCCTTATTTTCCAATTTCAATGTTTTTTTTTCCTTTTCCGATTTCTTATTTTTTGTGAAATTTCAATTTTCCACCTATTTTTCCTTTTCGCTTTGATTTCATTTGAAATTATTATTATCATATTGTCACATTCAATTTCTTTTTATTGAATCTACCCATTTCATCCCTATAATATCGGACGGTTATGCATCATTAATCTACCCGTGGGGCATTCTATTTTTACCTGTGGTCAGTTTGTAAACGTGTATATCTTCTCATCTGAGCGATATATTTACTAGCCCGTGCCACTTTAGGTTTTAGCTCTTAACAGAGAACACGTGTATAAGAATATTCATTTATCCGGTTTGAAAACCCAGTATTTTGTCAATTTTGTATATATTTTAGTCGTCTGTGTCTTCTGCGGCAGTCAGTTCGTCATGTGCTGTGTAAGTCGACTTTATTTTATCTATATTTTCCCTAAAATTGCCAGGACTTAGTTTCTAACATATTTGTTATGGATATTTGCATATTATAATTGTTTGAATGTTCCGTGTATGATGCATCATCGTCCGACGTCTCTGTGACTGTAACTGTGTTTTAGTGGAATGTGCTGTGAACAGTATTGACAGTTGTATATGTATTTATGTTGTTTGAATGTAAAGTAAAGTGTAAAAAGTTATAGTACTTTCTTTTTGTAATTAAACCAACGGGCCCTCGTCCGTCCTGTGACACATATCTTACTAATTTGTTTATTTACATGAGGTTTTACTATTCATTCCTTGTGCTTTAATTTCACAAATTAATTTTTTATATCAAAATTTTTAATTTTTGATATAAAAAATATATAATTTGTTATATCAAAATTGTTTTTAACTATTTCAAAAATCGATTATTTGATAAGAAAAAAATTTGCAATTATTAATATAACAATATTTTATCGAATTTATGATATCACAAATTCGATTATTTGATATCAGAAATTCGATTTTTTGATATAAAATAATCGATTTTGAGATATCAAAAAGTCATTGTGTGTGCGCTCTTTTACTATTCATTTCCTTTTTGATGTCAAGAAATAGAATTCGTGATATTACAATTCCATTTTTTGATATAACAAATTCCGTCATATTTTTCGATATGATGATTCACAAATTTAATTTTTTTATGTCACAAAATGTAATATGTGATATCATAAAAGAAAGAAGGGGATCTCCAACAACAACTAGATTGCAGCACCCACAGCAAAACTCTGAAACACCCAATGAGAAAAACACAGAACAGACACCCACAGAAAGAGACGCAAAAGGGACAAGGAACTCACACCATAGAAACATTAAACACAAAGGACTACACATAAACCAATGAGACCAATGGGCAACCGGTGCCGACTTCAGACGGCCATCTGCTACGTAAGTAGCAGACGGTGTGGTTATCGTGGATTATGTGCGCACAACCCTCCCACTATTCCGATTTCCCAGAGGGCTCGAAGAATGCACAATTATGGTATAAAACAACCTCCTCACTGTTAGATGACCACACACTAATAAGACCGTAAAACGCAGGGATCCAAGCAACAGATGAATATAGAAATGGATATAAAAAGGGGACGTGCGTAATACAGTCCGTGCTCTGCCGGCTGTAGCGGGCTCATGTATGTTATCACCCGAGGAGTCCGACTGACATTCAGAGAGGACAGATGGTCGGGGCCCTGTCTTCTCTTAACAGGTTTGGACAGGGCCCGTCATGGAGTCACGTCGTCACAGTCAGTCAGAGTGCAAGTCTGAAGAATGGGCTCGTGCAAGCCTGTAGATTGGTCAAGTACCAAGCTTAGTGTCCGTCTGGTGACAATAGGATCATATCCACGGTATAAAAGGCGTTTGATGACTCTGAAGCATTTTCGATGCTGTCTACCTTTGATCCTTTTTATTTTGTTAATCATGTCACCATAAAATGCAGGTTGTGAAATACCTAAAGTAATGTACTCTGTTGCTTGTATTGGACCGAATTTCAAAAGAAGTTGATCATAATTTTTTGTAAAATTTCCAGAAAGTCTTTACTAGTTTGTGAAAGCGAAAACCTTGACCTAAAAGTTTCATTGTAATTTGTAAATTTCTACTATGAAAATCCAAAACATTAGTACATTCTCTAGCATACCGGATGAGCTGTGAAATGTAGATACTGTATGACGGTAATAAGAGGACATCACCATCAAGCCAAGGAAATCTACTACCGTATAACCAGAAATTTTCGCGATATACTAATTTTTGCTATATTCGCGAGGGATATCGAATCGCGAAAAAATATTCTCGCGAAAAATTGTGTTTGATAAGGTTGATCATAAATTGGTATATCCGTTTCATTTCTACATATTGTACGTGTGCCATTGTTCATTTTTCCTGATTAGACGTAAAGGGAAGTGAATTGAGTGTGTTCTCATGATAGAAGTAACTAATACTTCAATAATAAAAAATATTTTCCAAGATTGCCGTCATACGGCATTTACATATCACAGCTCATCCGGTACGCTAGAGCATGTACTGATATTTTGGATTTTCACAGTAGAAATTTACAAATTACCAAACAACTTTTAGGTCAAGGTTTCCGCTTTCATAAACTAGTTAAGACTTTCTGGAAATTTTACAAAAATTACAGTCAACTTCTTTTAAAATTCGGATCTATACATGCAACAGAGTACATTACTATGGGTATTACACAACCTGTCTTTTATGGTGATATGATAAACAAAATAAAAAGGATCAAAGGTAGGCAGCATAACCATCGAAAATGCGTCAGAATCATCAAACGCCTTTTATACCGTGGATATGATCCTAATGTCACCAGACGGACACTAGGCTTGGTACTTGACCAATCTACAGTCTTGTACAAGCGCATCCTTGAGACTTGCACTCTGACTGACTGTGACGACGGGACTCCATGACGGGCCCTGTCCAAACCTCTTTAGAGAAGACAGGGCCCCGACCACCTGTCCTCTCTTAATGTCAGTGGGACTCCTCGGGTGATTACATACATGAGCTCGCTACAGCCGGCAGAGCACGGACTGTATTAAGCATGCCCTCTTTTTATATCCATTTACATATTCATCTGTGTCTCTGGGGCCTCTGCGTTTCGCGGTCTTGTTTGTGTGATGTCATCTTACAATGAGGAGGTTGTTTTACACCACAATTGTACGTTCTACGAGACCTCTGGGTAATTGGAGAAGTGAGAGGGTTGTGCACACGTAATCCAGGATAACCACACCATTTGCTACTTGCGTGACAAATGGCCGTCCAAAGTCGTCACCGGTTACCCATTGGTCTCGTCGGGTTGTGTGTAGTCTTTTGTGTTTGATGTTTACATGTCGTGTGTCTCTTTTCCGTCTCGTGCTGTACTCGTTTTTTTGTGTTTTTGCATCGGGTGTTTTGATGTTTTACTGTTGATGCTGCAACGGAGTCTTGATGGAGATCTCCTCCCATCTTTCAATAATAAAAGGTACAAAACAGTAGCATCATATGAACATATTCGTTTCTAATTTAGGAATCGCGAAAAATTGTACTGGCGAAAATAAAGAAACCCTATTTTACCATTAAAACACGAAATTTGATACTCGCAAAAGTTTCTGGTTATACGGTATGTTGAATCCAAAATCATCTCGTTTCTCATACACAATTGTATGCATTTCTCCATTGACAATTTTTATATTTAGGTCAAAAATGGTATTTCTATGTCTGTAACGTTTGCCTTATTTAGAGTCAATTCTTGTGGATAACTAACATCTTTATACTTTTGATGAACAGGATTATCGATAGTAAGAATATTATCCAGGTACCAAGAAGTACCAATGAAACATTTCACATCATCATATTTTCTTTGCTTTTGAAGACTTTGAATAAATTCTTGTTCATGTGTGTATAAGAATAAATCTGTAACAAGAGGCGCACAATTTGTACCCATAAGGATTACTACAACCTGCTTGTAGAGATTCTCACCAAATCGTACATAAATGTTGTCCAAGAGGAAGGACAAGGCACTACACAGGTCGTTACATGTCCATGATTTGTATCATTTGTATTCTGTAGCGGAAAAGAAACCCTTTGATTCAGATATACACGTTCATAATCATATGAGTTTTCCCTCTCGATCATAGCACCATTTAATGACTTTGGACAATCGATCATTAATCTTGTCGTGAGGAAGCGTGGTGTACATATTTGAAAAGTCGTATGAAGGAATCGTATTGGCTTGAAAATTTCTAGATTTCATTTTGTCAAACATACCCTGAATTTTAAATAATTCATAATAAATTTACACCATTCCTGTTCAGCTTCACAATATTTTGCAACGTGTTCCTTCAATGCCGTGAGAGCTGACGTCAGATTTCTAGACAAACTTGTAGTTGAACAATTGCTAGAATTAGCAATGTATCTAAAATTGCAAGGAGATTTGTTTAGTTTTGGTATGCAGTATATTGTAGGACGATCCAATTTAGAAATAGAGATGTAGAATGAAGACATTTCATTTCAAAATGTTGGGGAAACTTTCATGCTTTTGATATAAGTATTTGTAGACGAAAGTTCCTAACTAAAGTTGATATATAGTAACGTTTTCAAATGAATTATGGTATTGTTGGCTGCTTTATCTGCAGGAGCGAAGACACATTTTTCATGTAAATAATGTATTTTGGATTTGAAATATCTTTCAGATCTAGAACTTGGATTTTCAAAAAGATGAGGATTTTTGTGGAAGTTGTCTATTCGAATGTCAGTAATGTCCAAAATGAGGTTTTTCAAGTCATTCAGAGAATTCCTTCGACTCCTTCCGATTTACACCATCGTTTGGTATAGTTATGTAAGGCTTCCTTTAGTGCTTTGCGACATTTGATAAAATCTTATACTAAGGTCCTTTTTTTAGAAGACCACGGAGCTGTCTGTCCTTGATAATTGAAAAATCACCTGCAACAATATGACCAGCCGGTATTCAGACGTTGCACATTTTCAAGATGGAGGACTTGATTCGAGTACATTAGTAATGTCGAAGGGTTCCAACTCTATACCTTCTTGAAGAAAATTCCAAACCAATTTCCATGCACCAGACACGTGTTTCGAATATAGAATTCACATCAGTGATGCTTCTAGCGGAGCCACAAAAATTAATTCATTAGCGCCCTCTTTAATTTTTTGAATTTAGATTTGTATATTTACATTACAGAGAGTGCGCCGCTCCAAATTTCATGTAGGGTCGATTCAATAGCATATCCAAATAAATCTATGTTCAAAAAAGCATTGGAGGGATTGTGCTAAGATGTTAAAACTCCTTTAATTTCGATGACATTAATCGGTGAAATGGCTAGTTACCGAAATAGCAAATAATATATATATGGTGTCACATAGATAAAAGGCCAAAACAAAACTTCTTTAATGTGACAGAGTTGGAAAGAAGTAATTAATACACTTGACAAACATCAGGTCACGGGGAACGACTTTATCTGCTCCACACTGCAACGAGAAATAAGTGTTTGTATTAATAATGTCGAAGGGTTCCAACTCTATACCTTCTTGAAGAAAATTCCAGACCAATTTCCATGCACCAGACACGTGTTTCGAATACAGAATTCACATCAGTGATGCTTCTAGCGGAGCCACAAAAATCAATTCATTAGCGCCCTCTTTAATTTTTTGAATTTAGATTTGTATATTTACATTACAGAGAGTGCGCGGCTCCAAATTTCCTGAAGGGTCGATTCAATAGTATATCCAAATAAATCTATGTTCAAAAAAGCATTGGAGGGATTGTGCTAAGATGTTAAAACTCCTTTAATTTCGATGACATTAATCGGTGAAATGGCTAGTTACCGAAATAGCAAATAATATATATATGGTGTCACATAGATAAAAGGCCAAAACAAAACTTCTTTAATGTGACAGAGTTGGAAAGAAGTAATTAATACACTTGACAAACATCAGGTCACGGGGAACGACTTTATCTGCTCCACACTGCAACGAGAAATAAGTGTTTGTATTCATAATGTCGAAGGGTTCCAACTCTATACCTTCTTGAAGAAAATTCCAGACCAATTTCCACGCACCAGACACGTGTTTCGAATATTAAATTCTCATCAGTGATGCTTCTAGCGGAGCCACAAAAATCATTACATTAGCGCCCTCTTTAATTTTTTTAATTAAGATTTGTACATTTACATTACAGAGAGTGCGCGGCTCCAAAATTCCTGTAGGATCGATTCAATAGCGTATCAAAATGAAATCTATATTCAAAATAGCATTGAAGGGATGGTACTAAGATGTTAAACTCCTTTAATTTCGATGACATTTATCGGTGAAATGGCTAGTTTCCGAAATAGCAACGTGAAATAAGTGTTTATATTAATAATGTCGAAGGGTTCAGGATCTGATGTTACTTTATTGTAGTTATATACGAAATTTCTTATAGGTTTCTTATACTTGTAATTAGTAAGAGGATTTTCTAAATTCTCAAAATATTGAGGAACAGTACTTTGTACATGATGATCCCGAAAAGAGATGTTTAGAAGATCGAAACTTTTGTTAATAAATGGAATTTTGATGAATCGGTTTTCAGGGGGCCAAGGATATCTTTAACAACTGGATAAAGTTTATTCTGTGCGAATTTGTGATATCAAAAAATCGATTTTGTTATACATAATATCACTTATAATATCGAAAATGAATTTTTTATATCACAAAATATTACGGAATTTTTTATATCAAAATATCGATTTTTTTAGATCACAAATTTTATTTTTTGATATCCAAAAATAGGTAATAAATAGTAAAACATCACCCCATATATTTACCCTACTTAATAGTACATGTAAGGCGCTGTGTGACTGTCTGTGGATCGAGTAATAGTCCGAGTTCACTTACCTTTATTGAATGCTTCAAAGTGTATGAATTTTAACTTATTTGCTTGAGACATCTTGACATGCATAAAAACAAAGGAAAATGGGGGTTACGCATATCCATTGTCGACTGAACCACACTATGTTTTATGATAATACTAAGAGAGTTTACGGTTTGAAATTTCCATTTAAGAATGGCAATCCGGAATTAGACAAGGGGAGGGTTGGACTCGGGCCGCTTTATCCCCCAGGGGATGTTTATTGAAACTCTACAGGGGATAAACTGTGCGGAAAGAATATCCCCTTTACAGGTGGGGGGGATGTTCTATCCTGGGCCAGTTCATCCGGGGGAAGATCTGTCCGGGGGATGATCTATGCTACAACACCGGAACTTTATGGAGATAAGAATCTGTCCTCTTGGTATTAGTAGTCAACTATGTAGTTTACATCAAATGAGTTAAAGAAGATCCTGACGATAATCTCAACAGCACTCACAATAGAGCACAACATTAAGCATCGACGGACCCCTAGCAAGCTAGAGGTGGGACTAGGTGCCCGGGAGGAATAAGCATCCCCTGTTGGCTTGCCGCACCCGCCGTCGATGTTAAAGCACGAAAACAATATATAAAGTTCATGCACTGTCTGACGTTATGTCTATGTAGAAAGTGCTATGGCGACAATGTCAGGGAAATATATTCAAAACACTTACTGTCAAACCCCTCGCGGGGAACTTTTTTAAAAGTCAAAGTTGGAAAAAAACAGAAATCTGTAAATGTTTCAGAAAATGTTCACAACTTTATGTTATAGAAAGCCTTCACTGAAAATGTTGTTTTATTTTTTAATAAGTAAAAATACGTCAAAATTGGTGGGTAATAAAGTGTTCCGTGCATATGTCTGTCCCACATTCGGTAGGCTGACATTTAAAGTAATAATGCGGAAGGATTCCAACTCTATACTTTCTTGAAGCAAATTTCCACCCAATGTTCATGCTTCAGACACGTGTTTCGAATATTAAATTCTCATCAGTGATGCTTCCAGCCAAAGTGTCTTTTATAAGCAAAAAGAATACATATATAAATTCAAATATGGGTAATTACTCTCAATTATGTGTAGAGATATGCCCCTTGAAACTTGAATAAAAAATTTTTTTCGGATATTTACGTAGAATTATTCAATGTTTTAGATGTAGCTTTGAACACCATATGTCATTTCTCTCAATTTTGTGCACAGATTTTTATGGCCCTTCGAAACTTAGAAAAATCAAATATTTTGTTGTTTCCGGATATTTCAAGGAAAGAATTATAGAGAATCATTTCATTTGTTGAATATGGCTTTACACCAACCAAAACAGTTCAAATTTGAATTTAGGTCATATCACTCAATTATATGTAGTGTGTTTTTTCTTGAAACTCGGAAATATTCAATATTTTTGTTTCCGGACATTTCAAGGGGGTTGTTCATGAGAATCAATTCCTTTCTTAGATATAGCTTTAATAGCAGGATATACAATGAAGAGATCGAGACAGAATATGGGTCATGTCACTTTATCATATATATACACCTACTTTGAGTGTAAAGTATGTAAGGAACATCCCTATTCTATAAACAACCATCGACATGCAATGCATTAGAACCTACGTACTATATATTTTTTTTGCGATTCATATGTACGTTGAAAGATATTTTACCTTTATTTATTGCTGTAATATAAATATCCATTTATTTGATACTATATTGATATTGCTTACAAACATTAAACATTATAATTACCATTGGAAATAAAATCAACCAAGGCTGCACAGATCTTCATATTCCCCTTGTTTATCAGGATAACCCTTTCAGGTCAAAAGTAATTAACTAAGGTCATTCATCAAAGGTCAATATCATTTTCGGGCTAAAAATACAGGTAGCTACACCAGTGGGATAATTTAAATATTTTCTAAATGTTTTAAATTTGTAAATAGCGCGTTGTTTGACAGCACCGCCTTCAATAAATTCCGCTCTTGCACTGGACGTAAGAGATAATAATATACATCAAAGAAGTACCAATCAGTTATTCAGTCCCAAAGTCGAGAAGGCAAGGCAAAATCATTAGAATTTCCATTGGAACGATTGCGAACCTCGGAATGAATAACATTCAAAGTCAAAAGTCAGACCCACATTCAGAGTTCACAAATAACACCAGGAGGGGTACATTCATGGCAAATATAAAACAGAACTTTTACTCCAGAAAAGGAAAGGGGAACGAAGAGACGAAAATAATAACGCAACACCGAAGAAACACTATAGACAACACATTCCAAGAGAAGGTAGTAGGTGTTACATATAACATCTGGGGGATAATGTGTTCGCACTTAGTAAACTGTTTTGCAGAATGTGGGTTCTTAAAGGTTGTATTAAAGTTAAAGTTCTTTAAGGTTGTTTTAAAGGTTAAAGTTCAAGGTCATTCATTATCTTTTTGAACGGGCAAAGCCACTCAGAAAATCTTACATCTGGAATAAAAATTGCTATTACCGATATTTTTTCTCAAGACTTATTTCTCTTCATAGTATCAACAATTGCGAATTTTCATTGACTGTTTTAAAGGTAAAAACCATGACGATGTACATATTCAAGTCAAAATACTTTATTTCAGATAGTGAAGTTTATCACAACTTTTAGCAGGAAACATTTTTTTTCAATTCCGGTGTCTTCTAAAACATACAGCTCAGTACGGATACACATACTCTTCTGCTCATTATGAACTTCCTCTTACGGTTTCTTGTGCAGTGTTGATTAATCTTGCATAAAAGAGAATGTTGGAAATAGAACCGTCTAAACCCATCAGATTACTCGTTCATTGAGATATAAAAATACTTTCTCCTCTTGTGAATGAGTGTGATATGTTTTTCCATAGGGTGCCATGCTTATGCAAACAGGAATAACGAGATTACTTTTTCGATGAGAAGTAAACCTCTTAATTAGGGACTAGTCGAAATTCTGAATAAACCAGTTTTATATTCAGTATGGACGACAAAGGCAATGACGATGAAAAAGGACAGGAATCGAATTTGTAAGTATTGACACATTCTTATCAAGTTTTTTATTTCATGGGTTAAGATAACACATATTTACGCAAACAAAAGGAAAATGCCCTTCAAATTTAATCAACATTCAAACCAATGTTTCATTCACTAATCTGAAGTTAACAAAATTTTAGCAAATGACTCCTAACAACAGATCCGTTGACTACCGTAGTGTACTTTATTCATTAACATCAAGGTTATCTTTACAACAGCTGTGATAACCTCCCATGATTTGATCCTGTACTTTCTTAAATCCTTCATTAATTTTGCATTTGAATACAGAAGTATGCATTTATAGTATATTTCTTCTCAAGCGTTCATGTAAAACAGATAAATCTGATAACATTTCCAAGTTAAGATCCACGCCGTTTTGATTTTTACAAGCTCAGCTTCAGACGGTATTCATAACTGAAGAAATTATGTGAATTTGTTTTTCACGTGCTTGTATCTTGTACTTTGTACCTTTTTCTATTTCTATTTGTGTGTGTTCCGATGGGATCACTGCAACATCGTCATCTAGGTCATTTCTTATTTAGAACGTCAATTGAAAACCTGCCATTCTAAATATATATCATTATCAATACTGTATTAGAATATAGTACATGTCGTTTTATTATATTTTATCATATATATTATATATTCATATATTTTTTGGATGTCCTCTTTTAAGGCCTCGATATCCCCATTCCTTAAATTGATCTTAGTTAATTGAAACATCAAAGTTGAATAGGTTCAGATAGAAAAAAAATAGTACAACGTTGGAAATATTGGAATGTGTTTCTAAACATTATTTGAATACTTCAGCTTATCATACGATTTTTAAATGCTTCAGCTTATCATATGATTTTTAAAGGCTTCAGCTTATTATATGATTTTTAAAGGCTTCAGCTTATTATCTGATTTTTAAAGGAAATCTCAATCAATTTTATCCATCCTAGTCATCAGATGGATTGTTTTTTTATCATTATCGGGTTAAATATTACAACTCAGTAAATTTGACACACGAATACTTTCGGAATCCTAAATAACCTAATTAATATTTTATACTTTTGTCCAGGTTGCTTGCATTTCCGATTTTAGCTAAGAATAACTTCATTAATAATTATAATTTTTACACATAAAAGTGCTTCGCCGAGGTTAATTAAGAGAGGTGTGTTCCAATTCATTATCTTCTTAGAGAAAATTTCAAAGCAATTTTAATACACCAGACACGTGTTTCGGTTAGAAAATCCTCATCAGTGGTACCTGATACCAAAATTATTTTCTGACACAGAGAAATTTATTCTAGAAACGCCCTCTAGTTTGGTGGGGGGGGGGTTGTGTGTAGTAACGAGTGCGTGGCTCCAATTTTTCTGTAGGTCAGTAGCATTGCATTGCCTCATTCTGAAAGTTTTCTGTGTCCGAATCATAATGTAGGTCGTATTTTTCCCATTCGTCGTGTCTAGAACATGACTTGGCATGGAATGCAAGAAAAGCTAGGCATTCTTAATCCTATGAAATTTTATTTCCAACAGGACTTGGTTGGACTTTCCACAGCAAACACCGGAACTTCAAGTTCGGTAGTTGCGGCTGTAAAATCAAACAATTTATGCTTGCAAAACGTTCACGTATATGAAAGTGTTTCAACTCTTTACCTATTAGAAGAAAATTTCAAACCAATTTTAATGTACCAGACACTTTTTTTCGGATAGTAAGTCCTCAAATACTTAACTAAATACCAAATCGATTTTCAGATACAGCCAAATGTATTTAGTATCGCCCTTTAGTTTTATTTTTTTAATCTTTATGTGAACATAGTGAATGGCAATATAATCTATGACCAAATGAGCATTATAGGGATGGTGCTAAGATGTTAACCTCTAATTGACCCTTCCGAACGCGGGAAAAATTTGAGAAATTCCATGACGTCACAATGCAATTTCGATGTGTGACCGAGGTTCGAAGCTTGTTTGTCCGAGGTAAAAGCATTGTTACGTCACGAAATTTTGCATTTTTTCCCGCAATCGGAAGGGTCAATTTCGATGATGTTTCGTAAAATTAAAATAACACGATGTAAAATAAATAAAGAGCCAAAACGAAGCTTCTTTCAGGCGACAATGCTTGAAAGGCGTAATATTCAAACACCAGTTTAACTACTCCACAATGCAAAAGAAAATAGTGTTCCATAATACAGAAAAATATTTTTAGTGACGTTACTGTTACCGGGGTGGATTTGGTGTGGTGTAATGAATAACCAAAGTCCGGTGGATAAAGTTTGGATCCTTTATTACTGACTGTATAATTAATAATAAACAGCCTGAAACATATTAATAATCAACATAAGTATATAGAATATAATATCATTTGTATTTCATATATATTATTTCATATCAACACAAAAATCACAGTCTGCATAATTATGTTATCGACACGGTATATTGTATTTAAACATGACCAATTTACAAATCTGTTAATGAATCAATTCAATCGAGCATCTCATTTCTAAGGGAAATAACTCTGATTCAAAAAATAGAAATACGTTAAGTATAAATAGAGATTGTATTTTATCTTTGCATAAATATCAAGGTCAAAATATTTCATTTAAAATGAACAATAATATTGCGTACCAGTTTATGGAACCAGACTGGGACTTGTGATAAACTCGTCTTAGCTATCCTCAAATCTCTATAGCCAACTACATGATGGTCAAATACTACAAACAATATAAAGTTCGATACAATATTTGTACGAGCGAATTAAAATAAGGTAAGTATGAAAACAGCTTTCTAAACGATAGCAAACTGTTCTATTCCAAAAATATAACTCATAAAGTCTGAGAGACCATACAAAATATATCTTCGACTCAGAAAAAGGTAAGTATTCAAAAAGTTCATAATATACGGATTTGTAACAGAATTACTCTTTCATAAATTACTTAACTAAATAAAGCTACCTTTCGTTCATCTCGTATTCTCAAAGTTAAAATAACGTTAATCTCAGAAATAAAGAGGAAAGTGGAAAATGAAGAAAATAAAGGAAAGTAACTTACAGTGTTCTGCACCAGGTAAGTATACAAGTGAATGTAGGTACTGTATTTAATTAATTGTGTGAACAACTCAAACTCCGAGAAGACAATCATAAATTCAATACAATGTCCGTCTGACTAGCTCGGGGCTCAGGACAAATCTGGCCGAGCGGGAGTCTTAAACAAAGGCTTGGGCGCTAGAATGTTCGTAACCAATGAAAAGGTGTCATTTAGTCATATGTCTTAAAGAAAGTCGGTAATTGGTTAGTATGTAATTAGTTAAGTGACGCAGTGTGCGCAATGCGGCATTTAAATCACTATATTAATTAAACGGAAATGAATCGCGCGCATGACCGGGACTCGCGTACTATTTAACAGGAAGTACGTATGTAAATATGGGATAAAAACGGACGTAGATATAAATAAATAAATACGGGTCCAAACTCACTCTACCACATACTCCCCCTGCTTGAAAAAAATGACGTCCTCGTCATTTCCATGTAATAAAAATAGGGAGTATATGAAGAAATCATCAAAAGTCAATGCAAGTCAATAATCATGGTAGGTAATATCATGATAAACCTTGACAAAACTTTTCATCATACTAAAAGTTGGTATCATGAAAAAGACAGTTTTTCAGGAAGCATACTTCTGAACTATATCTTCAGAATAATGACCAATTCAAATAAAACAATTGCCTCATCATATGTTGCTTCAATCAGAGGGAATCTATGCGTGAAATATGAAATGGTTTCCATCTGAATGATTTTGCAAAAAAAGGTTAAAATGATATATACAAATCAGGCTTACTCTTTTATGATACTGAGCATTGTATCAATGACCTTTTCCTCAAAGCCTTTACAACTGCCTGTTGTAATCAAACTTTGCAAGTATTGTACCTTTTCTTTCCAGTCCCCATTCTTACCTCTTTGTATGGTATTCACTATGAAATCTCCACTAGACATCCAAGCAGGTTGAGATCTATTTCTCGTACTGCTACCCGGATACTCATTATCATCATCTTGACTGACATCTGCTTCCTCATTATCAGGAACGCCATCTGTGTTACCTGAAATATCAACATTGTCACCAGAATGTGACATCCCAACCCTGTCAGCAGAAGAATGCTGATCTCTTATCTCTGTGTCAGTAGATTCAACTTGTTGAGCGTCCTCAACATCTTCTATCTGACTATACTCATACTCAGTGGTACTATCTAGTTCATCATGTGGGATGAAAGATTCCACTGTTTGCGGTACCGGTACCTCTTCATCATCTGTATCATTATCATTCTCTGTATCTATGATATCAGTCTGTTGTTTCTCTTTTTCTGATGGTGTGGTTGGTTGACTTTGCTTTCTGGGTGCTGGTATTGGTCTTTTTGTGTCGGATGGTTCTAGATATCCTATAGGCAAAAGTAAATTCCTGTGCAGTGTTCTCTTCTTTCCTTCTCCATTCTCTTTCTTTACAACAAAAACTGGTATCATGGGATTAGGTTGTTTTACGATTATGTATGTATCGTTTTCCCATCTGTCTGCTATTTTGTGCTTTCCGTCAAACGCAACTACTTTCACCAATACTCTATCTCCTTCCTTGATGTTAGATCCTCTTATCTTGTAGTCATAATTCTCCTTTTGCCTAGATCTTGCTTGCTGTGCACTTGCTGTTGCAACTTCATATGCTTTCTTCATTCTGTCTCTTAACTCTTCAACATACTTAGTCAGGCTTTTCTGTTGCTGTTCGTTGATACCAAATGCAAGGTCGACGGGAAGACGGGGTTCTCTGCCGAATAGTAGATATTATGGGGAGTGACCTGTACTCTCATGTCTGGTGCAATTGTAAGCATGAACTAGTGGTGCAACATGCGGCTTCCAGTTGGATTTCTGTTGAGGTTCCAGGGTTCCCAGCATATCTAACAAGGTTCTGTTAAAACGTTCCGTCATCCCGTTTCCCATAGCATGGTAGGGAGTCGTTCGAGATTTCGTCATTCCCGTAATGTTACATAGCTCCTTAATGATGTTTCCTACAAAGTTAGCTCCTTGATCGCTATGCAATCTTGTTGGAATTCCATAGAATGTGATGAAGTTGTTGAATAAGGCTTCAGCTGTTGTTTTCGCTGTCATCTTACGTGTTGGTACTGCTTGTGCGAATCTCGTGAAGTGGTCGGTTATAACGAGAATGTGCTGAAATCCGCCTTTCGATCTTTCCAGCGTGAGAAAATCCATGCACACCAACTCTAACGGATATGTAGTTTCGATGTTGACGAGTGGTGCACATTGATTCGTTGGTGTTTTCCTTTTTATGCATCGGTGACATTTCTTGATCCAATCTTCTATGTCTTTGAACATTCCGTTCCAATAAAATCTATCTCGTACTAGTGATATAGTTCTTTCCCTTCCTGGATGTCCAAATTTGTTGTGTAAGAAATCTAGTACTGTGTTGATGTAGCATTTTGGAAGTACAAGTTGTTTTCTGTCCTCGCCGTTGATTTTCGTGTTTCTGTACAGAATGTCATCTTCCAAGACAAGATTGTTGAAGTTTCTTAGTAAAGCATAAGAGTCTAGAGTATGTTTCATTTCATTTGCTTTTGGTTTCCTTCCTTTCCTGACAACTTCCTTCCATTCTTTGGTTACAGGATCTAAGTTCTGCCTCTGTTTCCAGTCAATATCTTGAATGTCTGATATTGCTGTACCAGCATCGCTGTTGTCTAATACTTGTGTACCAAGAGCAAAGCAGTCAACCAGTGTATCTGTGTGTACTGCGTGACAAATGGCTTTAACTGAATCCTCACTGATGATATGTTTTTCATCTTCTATTTCTGACTTAATGCGAGATAATCCATCCGCATCTGCGTTCTTCTTCCCTGGTCTATAAATGATTTCAAAGTTAAAGTTTGAAAGATCGGCTAGCCATCTGTGTCCTGTAGCATCAAGTTTCGCTGATGATAATACGTATGTTAGGGGGTTATTATCTGTATAAACTTTGAACGAATGTCCGTAAAGGTAGTCCTTGAATTTCTCAGAAATTGCCCATTTTAATGCTAGAAACTCCATTTTGTGTGCTGGATAATTCATTTCTGATTTGGTAAGACCTCTACTTGCGTAACTGATGACTCTTTTCTGTCCTTCTTGTTCCTGATAGAGTACTGCCCCCAATCCTAGTGCACTTGCGTCTGTGTGTAGTTCAAATGGTAAGTGATAATTCGGAAATCCTAAGATTGGAGGTGAGGACAACTTGTCTTTTAGTGTATTAAAAGCTTCTTCCTGTTCTTTACCCCATGTCCATTTCTTTCGAGCTACCTGTTTTCCTTTCGCTTTATCTTTCCCTATTGGCATTAAGCTAGTAAGTGGCTTAGCTATCATGCTGAAATTCTGTATAAAACGACGGTAATATCCTATAAATCCTAGAAATTTTCTAACATCTTCCGGTGTTTTTGGTGTAGGCCAATTCTTTACTCGTTCTGTTTTATCTGGATCTGTCTCTATTCCTTCCTTGGATACTATGTGACCTACGTATTTGACTCTTTGCATGAGGAAGTTGCATTTCTTCGGCGATAATTTTAGTCCTGTATCTCTAAGTTTGTCAAAAACAAGTTGAAGTCTGTGAAGATGTTCCTCGTATGTTTTAGAAAATATGATTAAATCGTCGAGAAATATGAAACAGATGTTCAAGTGTAACTCTCCTAAGCAATCCTCCATAAGACGCTGGTATGTTGCTGGGCTGTTGGACAAACCAAAGGGCATTCTATTATATTCGTAGAATCCCAATGGGCCCACAGTAAACGCTGTTCTTTCTTTATGTTCTTCCTTGATGTTAACTTGATGGTATCCAGACTTGGCATCCAAGACAGTAAAGTATGAGTTTCCACTTAGATTCTCGAGTATCTCTTCTACGATAGGCAGAGCATATGCATCCTTCTTGGTCCTGCTGTTCAATTGTCGGTAGTCAACACACATGCGCAGTTCGCCGTTCTTTTTCCTACAAAGTACTAAGTTACTGGTAAACGGTGACTTTGATTTTCGAATGATCCCTGCCTCTAACAATTGTTGCAAATGGTCTCTGACTTCATTGTACATTGAAGGTGGTATACGTCGATGTCTTTGTTTGAATGGAGTAGGGTCAGTAAGCTCGATGTTGTGCTAAACAGATGTAACATGTCCTATATCAGTTCCACTCCATGAAAATAAGTCTTTGTTGTTGTCTAAGAATGTTCTTATTTCCTGGTACTGTCCTGGTGTAAGGTTGTCAGTAGCAATGTTGATAAGGTCTAATTTCTCGTCGATATGTTGTTCCTTTTGGTCTGGAATGTTTTCTATATTGACAGTTTGTAGTTCACATAAGACTGCTCGTGGTGATATAGTAACTGTCCTTGTTGTAATGTTGCATATGTGAACAGGTACTTCGGTCTGATGTTCGTAGTTGTACGTGATGATAGTTGGTACAATGTCTAAATCTTGATGAAGTGATGAGTTCGTAGTTGTTTGTAACATTGCACAAGAAGACTGATACGGTATCTTTCCATCAACGTATCCTTTGACTATAGTGCTACTGTTTGGTGATATAGTAATTCTAGATGTTTCAGCAGATTTTACTATCCCGAGCTTGAAATTGTTCTTGGATAGCTCTTTTTCTCTAAGTGCTAGACATCTAAATGCCAAGTACCAAGGTGTGTGTAACTTTGCTTCCTGGAGATATCGTACGCCATGTTGTGTTTTGAGATCGTTGAGTAAAACTGACAGGATGTTGGTACCAATAAGCAGAGGTACTTTATGGTGATAGTCTGTGTCCTCTACTATAAGAAAGATGCATGGATATTTCTTGGAACTCTGAAGTCCTTGTGCTGATATTTCTGTCTCAATGTATCCTTGGTAAGGTAGGTGATTTCCATCAGCACATTGAAGTTTGAAGATGTTATCTAATTTAAGCAACGGTTTGTCTGATAAATGTTTTTGGTAAAATGACAATGCCATCGTTGATACTGTTGATCCTGTATCCAATAATGCTCTTGTGTTTGTGTTTTCTACATCTATGTCTATTTCGCAGGATTCTCCAACTAAATTTGTATTGTTGCTGTTATTATGACGCTGTGATCTTATATGACCTAGTGTCCGCGTCGTGACCCAGGTCTCCTGTAGTTTAACGGTGGTCGTCGCAAATGGTAAAGTCTAACTCTACAGCCCAATGCCAAGTGGCCCTCTTGTCCACATCTGTAACATATAGGATCTTTCCCATAGTAATTATTCTGATCCTGTTGTTCATAGTGTTGTCGATTATACGTGTAAAATGGTTGTTGGTATCTAGGTTGTCCTCGTCCACTGTTATAGTGACTTCTGTTTGTTTGACCTCTGTATATCCCTCTACCTCTATCATTGCTAAAATGTGGCTGATGTTGCATTGTGTTGATCTGTTCGACTTGTTGTGTTGGTGCCCTTTGATCCGCCATGTCCTTTTTCATTTCTGTCATATCAGATGTAAGTTTCTGAACCATAGCTTTTAATTTATCGAGATCGGAATGCTGTGTTGTTATAGCTTTTACGTGTTCCTTTGATAAAGTTGATTTCCTTTTATTTATTTCTTCTTCTTTTCTTCTAATAGATCTTCTTAGATTATCAAAATCTTGTGATTTATCGAAGATGTGTCCAACTGTATCTTGGAGTGATGGTTTAAGGCCTTCATAAAACATGTTTCGAAGCATTTCGTTAGATTCTGATGGTTTAACTTGTCCATGAAGAATGGCTTTATTCATTAGATCTTCAAGCCTGCATCCCCAACTGGCTACATCTTCATCTTCCTTTTGTCGTGCACTAAAGAATTCTGAAAGTACACTGGCCTTAGTGTCTATGCTGCCAAATATGCTTTCTAGTTTGTAAAGTATTTCGTTTACGGAAGCTTCTGAGCCAAGGCGCATGATAACTCTAGCTGCCTCTCCTTTAGCTGACCTCCTAATGGCATGTGTGATGATGGAATCCGAATATTTGTCTTTCATGAGGCACTCTACCTCATATTTCCATAGGTCAAACGTAGCATCACCCTTTTTATCTCCAGAAAAGGTTGGAAGTCTGGGCGGTTGGTATGTAGTGGTGATTTGTAGCTGTTGTTGAGATCTACTAGGTTCTGATTTAGTTCCTTCTCTAGATCTTGCTCCTTTTGAGAAATCTAGTAGCCATTTTTGGAAATCTTCCTTGGATTTAGCTGATGGTTTTATTCCCATTTCCTTAAAGGCGTCTGACATAGCTTTCATTTCGTCTTCACTGAGTTCTGACATGATGAATGTCTGATGTAAGCTATGTAAGCTATAGTTCTTAACTAAGTGTACTATGTAAGTACAAACGAAAAATGACAAAGTAAAATATAAGTACATACACAATTCTGATGAAAATATGTCAAATGACACTCAAAAATATTTGACAAAGTATATGCGTATTCTATGCTAAAGAATACAAAAATGTTCAAAAGTATTTACACAATCATGATCAAAAATACATATAGCGCACAAACAGATATGCTAAATCTGTGTAAAAATTCTAAGGTAGGTACATATATTCTATCGATGTAACGGGAAAAAAATCAAAGTAGTTTTACTTATCGATCAGATGATCCGACTGATAACTTTAACTCCTAATTAAGTGACATAATCAGAACATCCGAAAATGTCAGATAAATGTTGAATATATTTCAACTAAGAAATATCTAAGCTAATGAAAAAAAAATTACAAAGTCAAAAGTGACTTAAAATAATTTGCAAAGCTTGCAAAATGACAATCTACCAAAAATTAAAGGGAGGTAATCCACTTTTCGAGTAGCCCCGAGTTACGGAAGACAACTCTAACCGGAAGTGAGACCAAGGTGCGTAACTCTTGAATGACTTGAGTCAATGAAAATCAATGAATCAAAAATTGATAAGTCAAAGTACGAAGTTTCACTGACTTGATGTAACTTAAAGCTAATTCTAAACTAAGTTCTAAAATTCTACATCTAAGATACATACCATTACTGCTGAGTGGCTGTCCATATGATCAAATAGGCGAAAATATCGCGTAACGGGTTTGTGCACAATGGTCAATTTATAGAACGAATTGACAGAAGAATGAATAAGGGTCAATATCTGGGACGTTTCGACCAGTAAATGAATGAAAGTACAAATGAGTGACTTTCTATAAATAGTATGCGTATGCGCTAAATAAGTGCAAAGTTAATGCATTAAAATATGAACATGCAAAACAGTCAGGCGTCAAGTTCGATTGTCGAACACAACAACACTTTGCAGTAAAATTTGTCCATTTCAGTCCGACAGACAGACGACTATACGATATACACTGACAGACAGACAATCTTCACTGTGTGAATATGTACGTGCGTGTATGTAAACTACTTCAGAAAGGCATCACAGTAGATAGTTATAGCTTGTTAGAGCATTAATATGCATCTCGAACACTCTTCTTGTATACCTCAATACATTTATCTTAAAGTTACATAAAATAATAACAGAAATAAGTTCTGTATATGGGAACTTTTCAGTGTTGTCAAAATCAGCTGTTTTATTAAACCAGCTTTTCACCTGTTGTTTGGTCAAGCGAAACCGTCTATAGCTCAGGTAATAGACTATACATGCATGAAATGAAATCTAATCAAAAAGTGATTTCTTACCGTGTCGCAGACTGTAACACTAATACAAATCTTTCAATGAATTATAACTGATACTAGAAGTATAAGAAATGTCAATTGTGGTATACTGCACATCGAAGTGTCCGAATATGTATTCACTATCAAAGTTAGAATCACTGAATAGCGTCTATATCTCAGAAATAAAGAGGAAAGTGGAAAATGAAGAAAATAAAGGAAAGTAACTTACAGTGTTCTGCACCAGGTAAGTATACAAGTGAATGTAGGTACTGTATTTAATTAATTGTGTGAACAACTCAAACTCCGAGAAGACAATCATAAATTCAATACAATGTCCGTCTGACTAGCTCGGGGCTCAGGACAAATCTGGCCGAGCGGGAGTCTTAAACAAAGGCTTGGGCGCTAGAATGTTCGTAACCAATGAAAAGGTGTCATTTAGTCATATGTCTTAAAGAAAGTCGGTAATTGGTTAGTATGTAATTAGTTAAGTGACGCAGTGTGCGCAATGCGGCATTTAAATCACTATATTAATTAAACGGAAATGAATCGCGCGCATGACCGGGACTCGCGTACTATTTAACAGGAAGTACGTATGTAAATATGGGATAAAAACGGACGTAAATATAAATAGATAAATACGGGTCCAAACTCACTCTACCACATTACTTTGCAGCTTTCCTTAGGACAGGAGGTCGTGAAGGCATAAACGTTATTATTCTATAGTCGCAAATTGAACGTCATCAGCCAATTTAATTGCGAGTTGCATATGACGTTAATTTGAATCAAGGTTCCTTACCGCTATTGTACTGGATATGAAAAAAATGCAATGACCTTCATGCATACAAGTTGCAGACAATTTTTACTTTGGAATTCTCAATAGCGACACCTACAAAAGCTAGTAAAGAGGTGGTCTCCTACAAGACTTGGTAGCAGCACCCACAGCAAAACAGAAACACACTAAGTGAAACACAGAGTAGACACACACAGCTAGAGACGCAAAAGGGAGAAGGAACATCAAATATACGACAGCAAAATAACAAACACGAAAGACTATACATACAAAATGAGACCAATTGGCAATTGGTGCCGACTTAGGACGTCATCAGGAGTACATTAAGTGATAGTGATCCGGCTTGCGTACATTGATTTACGAGAGAGTTACTAGCGATCAGACTAGATGAACGTAACAAGTTATCAAGCGTGCATACATGAACGTAACCTCTAAACGAGTTCTTCACTATGAACGGCTAACTTTGTAAAAACTCTTTGCTGATTTTGATCCCAATTGCTTGCTGTCAATGAAATAAAAATCAACAACAAACATTATTTACCTACTTTCAAATAATACAGTAGAAGAAGTAACCATCGTAGCTGAGGAGTCAAAAATCCAGGAGATTGGGCATGATTGCGAAAGTTTCCATTGACAAGGCAATCGCGAACACCCAAATGGTGCCCGGGAATACTGCGCATATCTGACTGCATGCAATACCCGCCGCGAATGCCGAATAGAAACGTCCAATCCGGTTATGTCCAAATAGGATAAAAAACGGTCAATCGGAAAGGTACTTAGCGAATGTATCAAATAAAAGAATTTGTACATATTTACTAATACATGTAAACGTCTTCATATTGAATAGCATCATTTAAGAACAGATAAATTGGCAACATGGACCAGACATGCACGTTTCGGGTACTTAACCCTCGTCAGTGATCCTCAAATCTAAACAATGTAATATGCCAAAAAGTATGAAAGTTACTAAGTCGGAAAAGCGTATCGAAAGACGTAGCAGAATGGGTGGGATATGATGCTACAGGACCCACGTTTTAGAAATTTCAAGAAATTTTGATGACAGAAATTTTAGAATGCGTTGAAGAAACGATCAACCGAAATTGATCGAACTTGGCTACATGTGCCCTCGGGGACTCCTGGTCCACCAGCAGTGACACTCACCAAGTGGTATAAATGTAAACGTCTTCATATTGAATAGCATCATTTAAGAAGAGATAAATTGGCAACATGGACCAGACATGCATATTCATTAATACATACATATATATATACGTCAATTAACTGGTGTCCTTGTTATAGCAAACGACATAACATGTAGTAAGAGTATCCATGCGACTTTTAGGCTACGCCATTTAACGACTCGCTTAGCGGTGCATTCAGCTACGAAAAAAATTCGTAGGGCTATGTAGCTACTTCGTTCCTGAACTTAGATCAATATTTTTTCATGGATTGAAAATAAATTCCGGCTACAGTATTTCACATGTTTTCACTTTCGAGACGTTAGCACGGAAGGCATAATTATAAAAATCTTAGTAGAAGCAGTGCAATGTTTACGAGTTGATAACAAAAAGTCTCGAGCTTTTTGGAGGGTACATTAAATGATAAGGAAAGACTATAAACTTTATGTTAGCAATTTTCTTGAAATTTCTAATACGTGGGATCTGTAGCATCATACCCCACCCATCCTGCTATGTCTTTCGGTACATTTTTGAACATAATAACTTTCACATTCTTTGGCAATATTACATTGTTTAGATTATGGATCACTGACGAGGGCTAAGTACCCGAAACGTGCATGTTCAATACAGCTAAATTCAAAGTTATCATTTTCTTTTACAGAGAGTCCAAGGAAATGATAAGGTAAATGTAAGTTTCTATTAAATATAAGATTGATCGCAAGGGAAATTTTTGCAGTAATTCTCACTCTTCATATGCATGATATGCAAATGATGTTTAGATGAGAAAAATTATCTTTGAATAATATTTTTGGTTGTAGGCTTATTATTAACGTTTAATCTCTCTTTGTTATTTTTACTTAATCGATGTCTAGCCACTATAAACATCATAGTACCACACTACTCGTATATTCAAGTGTCAGCAAAATAAGGAAACTATAAGAATTAGTTTGTAACTGTTCTTATATTTTCTATGAAAATATCCATTTATGATTTTGTCATGGTCAGTCGCGGATCTAGAGAGGAGTAAAGGGAGTAATGACCCCCTCCCTAGAACTTGTTTAAAGTTAAGTTGTCCCAGATTTATATATTGTTTACTCAAAATAATTGGGTGAACCTCCCTGACGGACTTGGATGAATTTTAGATTAGCCCCTCAAACTCTGTAGTTACTATTATTAATGTTTTTGTAGTTACTATTATTAATGTAGTTACTATTATTAATGTCTTTGATTTTTTACTATTATTAATTTAGTTACTATCATTAATGTTTTTGAAAAATAAGAAAATGAGGAGGATGATAGGAATTGCGTCCTCGGATGATTACTTACTTGAACTCGCTCGATCTGAATGAGCACGGACTCATTTTCGATACCCTTTGATACCCATTCACATATTAATCTGTTGTTCGTTACGGGGGACCCTGCGATTATCTAGAAAGCAAAATATAATGGACCCATATGGGCCCAATATAGGATTATACATGGGTCCTCTATGGGCAGCCCATATGGGGGCAAGCTGAGATTTGCAATATCGAACTAGAAGGGTCTCATGTATGCGTACCCATAAGATCATATAATGGCCTTTTATGGATAACATCCAGTGTACATACAAGGAGATCCCATATCTCAATATTTAGGCAAACCCATATATAATTTTATTTAAGTGTAGAAGAAAGGAGGGGATCTCCAACAACACAAGGTTGCAGCACCCACAGCAAAATCCCAAAACACCCATGCAAAAAACACAGAACAGATACCCACAGAAAGAGACGCAAAAGGGACAAGGAACACCAATTCACAACAAAGAAACATGAAACATAAAAGACTACACATAAACCAACGAGACCAATGGGCAACCGGTGCCGACTTAGGACGGCCATCTGCCAAGTAAATAGCAGACGGTGTGGTTATCCTGGATTACGTGCGCACAACCCTCCCACTATTCCGATTTCCCAGAGGTCTCGAAGAACGCACAATTATGGTGTAAAACAACCTCCTCACTGTTAGGTGACCACACACAAACAAGACCGTAAAACACAGGGGTCCAAGCAACACAGATGAATATGTAAATGGATATAAAAAGAGGACGTGCGTAATACAGGCCGTGCTCTGCCGGCTGTAGCAAGCTCATGTATGTTATCACCCGAGGAGTCCGACTGACATTCAGAGAGGACAGGTGGTCGGGGCCCTGTCTTCTCTAAAGAGGTTTGGACAGGGCCCGTCATGGAGTCCCGTCGTCACGATCAGTCAGAGTGCAAGTTTTAAGAATGCGCTGGTACAAGGCTGCAGATTGGTCAAGTACCAAGCCAAATGTCAATGTGGTGACATTAGGATCATATCCACGGTATAAAAGGCGTTTGATGATTCTAACGCATTGTCGATAGAGATGTTGTCTATCTTTAATCCTTCTTATCTTGTTAATTATGTTACCATAAAATGCAGGTTGTGAAATACCCAAAGTAATATACTCTGTTGTTTGTATTGGTCCGAATTTCAGAAGAAGTTGGCAATAATTTTTGTAAATTTTCCAGAAAGTCTGTTAGTTTGTGAAAGCGAAAACATTGTCCCAAAAGTTTACCTTGTCCTTTAATACTCATTATTTTTGTTTATCTTGTTTGTCTATCTGTAATCATGAGAATCATGAAATGTAATAATTATTTTCTGAATGCTAACATTATAATTAAAAGTAGAAATTTCTATATAAAACTTCTCAATCATTTATCATTTACGTAGGGGCAAAATACTAAGAATTATTTGAAAAGAATTCTAAAAATATTTATAAATGAAAATCCAGACTGCAATGAATAAAACTGGTGTGCCGCAGACTGCTTTATGGGACTCATATGGACCCATTTCAGCAAAATGAATGTGCAAAAATCAACGTGATGGTCGAACTTAGAATGAAATGGATGCTAGAAACTAGTGTCATTTGAATATTCTCTTCCTAATTTCATAAAATATGTGTCCGTTAGACAAAAATGGAATACATAGATATTATGTGGGTCCCAAATGGGTATAAAATGGGCATATTGTCCCAATCCCGCCCACATGGGACCCATATATCCATGTTTGCTGGGTAGCTGTCTTGTTTCTGTGGTTATCCTACAGTGGGGCTTCTGTGCGCACTCATTCTGTGCGTTCTTCGAACCGGAAAGTGGGGGTTGGGCACGAAATACGGATAACCACATGTCATAACGTCACTCATAATTCCAGGATCCATTGTAGGTTATCACAGTGTAATTACATTCCAAATAGACAGTCATTCAACGATATAAATAACTTAATGCGGCACTCTAGGCAACGTGGCTGCCCCACTGTTGAAACAAAAATCATACAGTAGATATAAAGAATAATGATGAAATGATGAAAATATGTCACAGTAATGCTATTTGCTGATGTTCAAATGTCCATAACGTCATTTTTTTTGGTCTAATTCAGATTTTTCTTTCTCTTACAGAAGCCTACTTGGAAACATTACGTAAGTTTCAAATGAGAACAAATGTAGCAAGATAATGTGGTCTTCAATATATATATATATATATAGCAATGCACGTGTCCGTATCTAGGACCTGGAGCCTAGTTTTCGAAAAAAACTTCAAATTTATTAGGAATTTTCGTAGATTTTATCATTAGATAAAAGCTTTAATTTTTTTTCATTTTAGATTATGTTGTCCTTTCTAATAACATTTCTACATACTAAATATAAATTCAGAAACAAAATACCACGATTTTTTAGTTTATAAGAAGTACTAGGCGATCAAGAGTTACGAAATCCCCTTAAATTTTTCGTATCTTTGTAAAAAACAGACACCAGATTTTTAGAGAGCTCAAAATATTTTTAAAACGATATAGAAGATGGAGCGTTATAAGTCCAAAAATACCGAAAGATGCATGATGGGTGGGATATGACGCTTACATAGCCTAGCTTTCATAAATTTAGAGAAAATTTTGTGAACCTAAAGTTTCGAATGCGTTTGAAGAAACGATCAACCGAAGTTGATCGGACTTCGCTTAATGTGCCCTCGGGCACTCTTGGTCCACCAGCAGTGAGACTCACCAAATGGTACAAATGTGAAAGGTCTTCAAATTCAAAGCATCATTTAAGAACAGATACATTTGCAGCATGAACCAGACATGCACGTTTCAGAAAATAAACTCTCGTCAATGATACTGATCTCTATAATTATTAAATCTTCATTATTTACTGCAAAGATTCTGATTTATGATATCCCACCCATCCTGCTACGCCTTTCGATACATGTTGGATATAAAAACTTTCCCACTCTTTGGCCATGATACATTGTTTAGATTGAGGATCACGGACTGGGGGTGAGTTCATGTCTGGTCCCTGCTGCACCTAGTCCTTTATTCGTTCTTAATGGGGTCCAGAACAGTATCCGAAAGTACCCCCATCGGAAAGCTCTAGATAAATCATGACGTCATAATAGAAACGGCGACATTAGCGCGGTTTTTTTTTTTCGCAAGAACGTCAGCATTAGGTAACGTTAAAATTAGGGGGAGAGGGTAACAAAATCACTATAACTTAAAAGTGACGGCAAATTTCAATAGGAATTTATCGGTGTTTCACTTAACATATGAAGAAGATAATATCAAGTTTTTACTGAAAATAAATGATAGGATTTCAGATAAACGGACTTTATCGTTAAAAATCAGCAACTCAAAGTTGTTCTGGAAAATAGACATAGTTTTATCTCTTTTCGACAATTTCTTTTAAAAGTCTTGATAATAATTTATAATTCTATACATATCCGTTGTACACATCATATCTAAATTCAAAATAGGAAATTGCTAATATTCTGCCTCAGCAGAAGATTTGTAACGGTTTTTCATTACCTAAAGTGTATTAATTTTAACGTGACATTTACGATCTATTTTGGGGTTTTCAAAGGGTATATTTGTACGTTCGTAGCTCCAAAACTGACGGTAAAAAGAGATGAAAATGTTCAAAACGTGGGTACTGTAGCATCATATCCCACCCATCCTGCTACGTCTTTCGGTACATTTTTGGACATAATAACTTTCACACTCTTTGGCCGAGATACATTGTTTAGATTGAGGATCACTGACGAGGGTTGAGTGACCGAAACGTGCATGTCTGGTCCATGCTGCAAATCTATCTGTTCTGAAATAATGCCATTTTAACATATTCTTAAAACAAATTGGCAAACTATGTACATGTATATACCAGAAAATCCCTGACGTCAGCACTGACATCATGTTTTTGAAAGCGTGAAGAAGTTGTTCACAGAAAATTTAAGCTCATAGATGATAAGGAATTCACTCTAGGACTCTCACACATTATTCGTTTGATGTTCAAATATATACAAAAAAGGACAGCAAACGTCTATACCATCTATTCATTATTCATTCCTGAAGCAAATAAGAGTAGGAAAATAAATAGTTTCCTTTTTAAGAAATCTTAAGGGACTCGCATCGCTATTTTGGCGTCTTCAGGGTAATTTACAAAGATTTATTTTTTGTTTACAGAGCATCTGAGGAGGAAAAAAGGTACGTATAGATTGAGATTTATTTATTGTGGTAATTAATGATGTTTAGAGAATAATATTGATAGTAAAAGAAGGGAGGAGATCTCCAACAAGACCTCGTTGCAGCATCAACAGCAAAACACCAATACACCCAATGCAAAAAACACAAAAGACGAGTATAGCACGAGACGGAAAAGAGGCACACGACATGTGAACGTCGAACACAAAAGACTACACATAAACCGACGAGACCAATGGGCAACCGGTGCCGACTTTGGACGGCCATTTGTCACGCAAGAAGCAAATGGTGTGGTTAATAAGCATTTATTGTGGTAATTAATTATGTCTAGAGCATAATAATGTAAAAGTGGTTATTTTCGCTTGGGGAAAATTTCGCGATTATAACTTCAGAACGTTACGCTTTTGGGGGTATTCCCGATATAAACGTCTCTGCCGTTGTAAGAATGCAACGGGGTAATTTTTGTGTGGGGCGAACTTTCGCGAACTCCCTTTATTTGTGAAATGCGCGAAAATAATCCCAACGCCAAAAGGGGTTAGGCCACGAAACCCGATATTAGCCCTAATTTTGAACATTGTATTTCATAGAATTATTTGACACTTTGATACATTCTCTACTGAATATTGAATCTATTTTCTTTAAAAAAAATCGTTTATCGTCATCTTTTAGTCCTCTGAAAACACCAAATAGGCAATATTCAGCAAAATTTCTACAAAATCTACATATTTCTATTTTGGCCATACTTTGTCAATAACGTGAAAATGACGTCACTTTGTGACGTCATAACACGTCGAATGGTACTTTGTTGGCTGATATTTAAAGCAGTAAACTATAAAAATATTTGCACGATAGATATCAAGTATTTATTATGATATTTAATTCTGGAGAAAAATATAGGGTCGATTTAGGGGTCTTGTGGTCTTAACCCTTTCACATTTACAATATACAATAGGTATAAGAATACCTTTTTCAAAAAGTTGCTTCCTTGGTTATTATCTGTGTACTGTTTTTCGTAGCTATTTGAACTATCAATCATGGTATTATTTTATTTAGATTTTAATTTAAATCTTTGTGAAATAAAAAATATTCATTCCCACATCAGCAGAATGATAGATGAACCATTTGATCCTGAACATTAGTGTGGTGTTTGACATCATATACATGTATTTCTTAGCAAAGTTGTCATCTCATCTAAAACTGTCATCGAAATTAAAGGAGGGTAACATTCTAGCACTCCCCCTCAAATTCTTGATTTATCATAGAGTTTATTAGTCCCCTACCGGTAACGCCGAAGGGGACTCTTAGTTTCCTCTCGGTCTGTCTGTCTGTCCGTCCGTCTGTCTGTCTGTCCGTCTGTCCCATTTTCAGTTTTCCGGATTTTTTTTCGCTGTTGTAGCATATATTGAACTCATTTTTGGTATGTGGATGTATCTCAATGTGAAACAGATCGAGTTTGAGTTTGCTTTCGATTGACCTAATTTTACAAGAGTTATGGCCCTTGGACTTAGCCAATTTTATGAAAGTTTCAGTTTTCCGGACTTTTTCCGCTGTTGTTGCATATATTGAACTCATTTTTGGTATGTGGATATATCTCAATGTGACAGATCAAGTTTGAGTTTGCTTTCTATTGACCTAATTTTACAAGAGTTATGGCCCTTGGACTTAGCAGATTTTATGAAAATGTCAGTTTTCCGGACTTTTTTCCGCTGTTGTTGGATAAATTGAACTCATTTTTTGGTATGTGGATATATCTCAATGGGATACAGATCAAGTTTGAGTTTGCTTTAGATTCACCTATTTTTACAAGAGTTATGGCCCTTGGACTCAGCAAATTTTATGAAAATTTCAGTTTCTGGACTTTTCTTTTGTTCTATTGCAAATAATGCACTGATTTTTGGTAAATGATTACATCTCAGTGTGATACAGACCAAGTTTGAGTTTGGTTTCCATTTGCCTATTTTTACAAAAGTTATGGCCCTTGGACTTAGCAAATTTCATGAAATTTTTAGTTTCCCGGACTTTTTCATGCCTGTTATTGCAGATCATGAGCTGATTTTTTGTATGTGAATACATTATAGTGTGATGCGGATTTGATTTTAATTTAGATTGACTAATTTTCACAAGAGTTATGGCCCTTGGACTTAGCAAAATTTCGTGAATTCAGTTTCCCAGACTTTTCTTGGCTGTTGTTGCAGAAGATGAACTGATGAACAGAGATGCAAGTCATACATTTATGCCGCCGGTAGGGGACTTATATCGCACAGCGATCATTGCATGTTTTAATTATGCTAATGAATACACCCTAGAGGAAATTTTGAGCTGCGCACTCTTAAGAAAGTGAATAAAAATTCAAACAAGAGGGCGCTACTACATAAAATTTGGCTGTGTCTAAAAATTACTTTTGAAATTTGGAGCCGCGCATCCTCTGTAAAGTAAATGCAAAAAATTAAATCCAAAATAAAACCAGAGGGCGAAAAAGAAATTAATTGTTGTGGCTTCTAAAAGCACTTTGGCTGCAAGCATCACTGGGGAGGATTTGGTATCTGAAACACGAGTCTGGTGCATGAAAATTGGTTTGAAAATTTTCTTCCAGAAGATAAAGAGTTGGAACACTTCCGTATTATTTAGTTTGAAGTACAACTGAGGAGGATTTACTATCCGAAACACGTGTGTCGTAATGGGGAATGAGTTGGACCTCCATAATCGATAATCGGTTGTACTAGTTATCGGATGACCATCCGTTGCGATTTTTATCGTTTATTAATCGTCGTCATGAAAGCTTGACAATGTGATCCCTATATGTCACTCTTTTTATGTTCCTTTTCTTTGAAACAAGATTACAACCGATGATCGATTATAGGGAGTGATAATCAATTATCATAAACGAAAGCAATTATCAAGAGATAATCGATTATAAGCGACGGGAATAATAAAACAAAAAAGGTTATCTCTAGTGTCGCCGATGTCGCTGCTGAATCTTAAAAGTCGCCGACTATCGATAATGGTTTTGAAAATCGATTGTCGCTATTGAAGTTACTTTGACGCAATTTCCGCCATTTAGGACCATATTGGCTTTAAAAAGAAAAAGGAAGGCCTTCCTTCTCAAGCAAACTTTAAGATTTTGTTATTAAGAACAAGGAATGTTCATCATTTAATTTATTTCCATGATTTTAAATAAAAATCAGAATCTTAATAGCAGTTCTCTGTAAGGACCAAAATAATTTCAATAGCACGTGGAAACAGCATGTCTCCAATTTTGAAGATTTTTGGTGTGGAAGGTGTATATGATGTACTGAGACAAAAATAAACTTTCTTTTTACAAATTTAGTTTTCGTTGCCATGGAAACCATGTTTGAAATTTTACGCATCAGTAGAATACTTGTAACATGGCATTTTCATAAGGCTCGTTTCCATGGTAACAACTATTGTAGTCAACTGAAATTTCCTTAATGTTTCTCTTTATATCTTTAATAGTATAAATATTACACAAGAAGTATGTTTCTGCCCGCTATTCTCTTTGTCAATATGCTCAAAATGTAGGCAAAAACCTGTTTTGAAGAGGCCCTTTTTAAGACCGAAAAAGCTCCTAATTTCACATGATTTTGCTCAAATTTAAGGGCAAATAATCTGAAATGTCAGGCTAACTTGATTTCTACTGCCAATTATCTTTAAAGTTTAATCCTCGATCTTTAAGAAAATGTTAAAATTTGAGTGGGACCTCCTCACAATTATATTCAAAAGGGTATAAAAAAATGGTTACCATGGTGACATTCTGTTCAGTGCTATTACACATAGAGTAATTTACTGATAAATTTTCAGCTGTCTGTTATATATTTTTAAGCATTTTTTTATCAGTGCATATAAAAGAGCATTATTGATTAAAAAAATCACCTTAAAATTTTTCAAGGTCACAGGACCCAATGTCAAGGTCATCTTAAATGTAATTCACAAAATTTGGCAAAATTCTGTGATTTTTCAAAAATATGAGAGGCAGTTACTCAAAAATCATGTGGTATTGAGTAAAACAAACACATACATAGTGATTTTGGATATATCCCCTATTTATTGACCAAAGTTGCAAAAATCTCAAAATCAATGACATCCTTGAATATTAGCTAGTATTTCATGTATACATATAAAAAAAAATGTGAGATTATCATGATTTTTGTCTGGGGCGTATTTTTCAGGAGAAATGTTCTGAACAAAAAATTGTAATGTTTTCCATCTATCGGTCCTAATTTTAAAGAGAAGTATTTTTGATACAAATATATGACAGTCAAGCCTAAATTTAGTAACAACAAATAACAACAAAAATGCAAATTTTATTGAAATTGGAACCTGTAATTTGAATTGACCTTGAACTTAGAATCAATGACCTTGACAAATTTTGGAAGTGCTCAAATAAAGAATAATTTCTTCTGTTGTCCCTACATAAAGCTTAAGCAAAATAAGTTATTTAAACTATGCTAAAAATCAATTTTAAAAGATATAGTCATCATGTGTCAAATGAAAAGTTGCCATGGCAACCATTTTTGACCTCAAAATGTAGGAAAACAAAACAAGGTCCCACTTATTTTTTTCAGTAATTATATTTGTCACATGAAATCTATTTTGTTCTGACAACAGTGATGGTGTTATCAGCCTGACATTTTGTGTTATTTTTGCTTAAAAATGGTAAAAATTGGACAAAAATAGGCCTTGATTATGACCTTATTTTACGGCAATTTTTGACTGATTTTGATTTGATAGGATCCGGCTAATTGAAAGAAATGTCAAAAATTTGTTATTTCTTCTAAAAATAGAGGTTTTAAAGATTATAAGTTGTTAATACCAATTAACTCTGACAATGATTTCCATGGCATGATAATAACCAAAGATGACTTATTTGACCATTTTTTTAGTGCTATAAGTAGACAGACCTCGTTTCCATGGCAACCAGAATATTTATTTTTTTAAAAATTGTTATTTTTGTATTCAGGGCATTATACATACCATTTATAGAGAAAATCATGAAAATCCATAACATGCTGTTTCCAAAATATTTTGGTCCTTACAGAGAATTGATATGAAATCACAAGCACTGAGTATTCTCACTCTGAAAAGATACAGAACATTGAACAATTTTAGAGAAGAAATAGTCCGATTATTCCGATTGTGATATCGATTGTACTCCTCCGATAGTTTCCGATAATCGATAGTAATTTTTTTCCGATTTTACAACACTAGTGATATCTAACATCACGAGAAACACCCAAATTCCAAAACACAAAATTGACAAGCACTACAGATGTAAAACGTCTTCAAATTCAAATGCATCATTTAAGAACAGATAAATTGAAACATGGACCAGACATGCACGTTTCGGGTATTGAACCCTCGTCATTGATCCTAAATCTAAACAATGTAATATGGCCAAGGAGTGTAAAAGTTATGTCCAAAGACGTAGCAAAATCGGTGGGATATGATGCTTACAGGACCCATGTTTTAGAAATTTCAAGAAATTTGATAACAGAAATTGAAGAAACGATCAACCAAAGTTGATCGAATTTGGAATTGGACTACATGTGCCCTCGGCTAAATGTGCCTATAAATCATACCAAGGGGACATTATGCACATGACATATAACTTTCACAGTCTTTGGCAATATTACATTGTTTAAATCACTGACGAGGGTTTAGTACCCCAATATGTGCATGTCTGGTCCATGTTGCAATTCTTCCTGTTCTTAAATGATGTTATTGAATTTGAATACTTTTAACATTTGTACCACTTGGTGAGTGTCACTGCTGGTGGACCAGGAGTCCCCCAGGGCACATGTAGCCCAGTTAGATCAACATCGGTTGATCGATTCTTCAACGCATTCGAAAAATTCTGTTATTAAAATTGCTTGCAATTTCTGAGTGAATCCTGTAGCATCATATCCCATCCACCCTGCTACGTTTTTCGGTACATTTTGGACATAACACCTTTCACAGTCTTTGGCCATATTACATCGTTTAAATTGAGGATCAGTACCCGAAACATGCATGTCTGGTCCATGTTGAAATTTTTTCTGTTCTTAATGATGCTATTGAATTTGCAGACGTTTATCATAAGTACATTATACAACATAATCTAAATATAATTCAGCTCGGATAATGTGTTTCCTGCAAGTACCCGCATGATAAGAACTAAACAAATAGTACGCAATATAGTCATTACTATTTAAAACATACTTTATAGATACCTTTTAATATTTATAGTATTTTGTTTTAAACAGGAACGAAAAACTAAGAATCATCACAGAGATGGCCAGAATAAAGTTCAGTTCTGATTCTACAATTCAAATATTCCCTGCAAAGAAAGATCATGAAAATGAAAGAATGATAGTTCATTTCATAAACAATGAAAATATGGAAGTTGGAATAACAAAAGTTGAGCAAAAGTTCTTTCATGGTGAGCTCGTACTAACGATAAATCAAGGACTAGAATCTGACGAAAATCTTCGTATCAATGGATATTTGACTGGACATCATCCGACTTGTTCATGCATTGAACTAGAGCAAATTGACGAGATTATCGAACGGCAGCTTGATAGTCTTTTTGCAAATCACAGCAATCTACAGTCAGTCAGTTCATCATGCATCAAATCCTTTGACAAGGAAAAAATTATAACAGAGACGCCCTGTATAGTGCTTTATTGTTCTCTGAAGGGGTATATTCCACTTGATGAGGAACTCTTCCCAGCCTACATCGAACATATACCTACTGATGTTAGGGAAGGATATGCATTTGATGCAGGTCCAACCGATGTTAATGACCCCCTTGGGTTTGGATGCAGTATAGGAGTCTCGGGCCGTAAAGAAAATGGCTCTATTGGACTTTTCATACAAAATAAAAAAGAGGGACCAGGTTTTATATCATGCGCTCATGTTCTCATCTCGTATACAGATTTGAACAAGAGTGTTGAACAAAATAGACGCGAACTAGGGATAGGAAAAGAAATCAAAGTCACACAGCCTGGAGGCTTACATCATGATCATTCTACAGACACAGTATGTGGTCGAGTAAGATCCGGGTGGTATGGGGATATCACAGTCACCGATCCCTTTACCAAAAAGGAACTGGCTGTAACCGTCGATTTGGTTACCGTTGAATTGACAAAGAGGGTCCCTTCAACACATCTTCTGCAACCCGAGATTGAAGAAAACCTGCGGGAACTCTCAGGTAAGTTCAAATTGAAATCGGATGAATTTTTCAAACAGTGCTAGAAATGTCTATCCATGGTATCCGTATGCGTATCTGAACTTATCTCCCTAATATATGGATGTCCATGAGGAAAGGGATTTGAAGTAGAACGTTACATTTATACGTCACGATCCTTGGACTTGATTTATTTATTGCTAATTGATCTCGTTGGTTTGTGAGCAGTCTTTCTGTTAGGTGTTCTGATGTCGAATTAAATTGTCTACTCTGTGTGTTCACAAAGATTAATTTCGGTGTAGTGCTATGGGTGTGGTATCTCGGTGTTTTGCTATGGGTGTGGTATCTCGGTGTTTTGCTATGGGTGTGGTATCTCGGTGTTTTGCTATGGGTGTGGTATGTCGGTGTTTTGCTATGGGTGTGGTATGTCGGTGTTTTGCCATGGGTGTGGTATCTCGGTGTTTTGCTATGGGTGTGGTATCTCGGTGTTTTGCTATGGGTGTTGTATCTTGGTGTTTTACTATGGGTGTGGTATCTAGGTGTTTTGCTATGGGTGTGGTATCTCGGTGTTTTGCTACGGATGTTGTATCTTGGTGTTTTGCCATTGGTGTTGTATTTCGGTGTTTTGCTATGGGTGTTGTATCTAGGTGTTTTGCTAGGGGTGCTGTATTTAGGTGTTTTGCTATGGGTGTTGTATCTCGGTGTTTTGCTATGGGTGTTGTATCTCGGTGTTTTGCCTCGGGTGTTGTATTTCGGTGTTTTGCTATGAGTGTTGTATTTCGATGTTTTGCTATGAGTGACAAATATGATAATGACCATATGAAGTGTTTTATCTCGGTCTTTTGCTATGGTTGTTGCATTTTGGGTTTTTTCATCTATGGATGTTATATTTCGATGTTTTGCTATGGGTGTTGAATCTCGGTGTTTTGCTATGGCGTTGTATCTCGGTGTTTTGCTATGGGTGTTGTATTTCGGGTTTTGCTATGGGTGTTGTATCTCGGTGTTTTGCTATGGTGTTGTATTTCGATGTTTTACTATGAGTGTTGCATTTCGGGTTTTGCTATGGGTGTTGAATCTCGGTGTTTTGCTATGGGTGTTGAATCTCGGTGTTTTGCTATGGTGTTGTATTTCGATGTTTTACTATGAGTGTTGCATTTCGGGTTTTGCTATGGGTGTTGAATCTCGGTGTTTTGCTATGGGTGTTGAATCTCGGTGTTTTGCTATGGTGTTGTATTTCGATGTTTTACTATTAGTGTTGCATTTCGGGTTTTGCTATGGGTGTTGAATCTCGGTGTTTTGCTATGGGTGTTGTATCTCGGTGTTTTGCCTTGGGTGTTGTATCTCGGTGTGTTGCTATGGGTGTTGTATCGGTGTTTTGCTATGGGTGTTGTATCGGTGTTTTGCTATGGGTGTTGTATCTCGGTGTTTTGCTATGGGTGTTGTATCTCGGTGTTTGGCTATGGGTGTTGTATCTCGGTGTTTTGCTATGGGTGTTGTATCTCAGTGTTTTGCTATGGGCGTGGTATTTCGGTGTTTTTTCTATGGATGTTGTATCTCGGTGTGTTGCTATGGGTGTTGTATCGGTGTTTTGCTATGGGTGTTGTATCGGTGTTTTGCTATGGGTGTTGTATCTCGGTGTTTTTTCTATGGGTGTTGTATCTCGGTGTTTTGCTATGGGTGTTGTATCTAAGTGTTTTGCTATGGGTGTTGTATCGTGGTGTTTTGCTATGGGTGTTGTATCTCGGTGTTTTGCTATGGGTGTTGTATCTCGGTGTTTTGCTATGGGTGTTGTATCTAGGTGTTTTGCTATGGGTGTTATATCTAGGTGTCTTGCTATGCGTGTTGTATCTAGGTGTTTTGCTATGGGTGTTGTATCTCGGTGTTTTCCTATGGTGTTGTTTCTCGGTGTTTTGCTATGGTGTCGTATTTCGGTGTTTTGCTATGGGTGTTGTATCTAGGTGTTTTGCTATGGTGTCGTATTTCGGTGTGTTTTGCTATGGGTGTTGTATCTAGGTGTTTTGCTATGGGTGTTGTATCTCGGTGTTTTGCTATGGGTGTTGTATCTCGGTGTTTTGCTATGGTGTTGTATTTCGGTGTTTTGCTATGGGTGTTGTATCTAGGTGTTTTGCTATGGGTGTTGTATCTCGGTGTTTTCCTATGGTGTTGTTTCTCGGTGTTTTGCTATGGGTGTTGTATCTAGGTGCTTTGCTATGGGTGTTATATCTAGGTGTCTTGCTATGCGTGTTGTATCTAGGTGTTTTGCTATGGGTGTTGTATCTCGGTGTTTTCCTATGGTGTTGTTTCTCGGTGTTTTGCTATGGTGTCGTATTTCGGTGTTTTGCTATGGGTGTTGTATCTAGGTGTTTTGCTATGGTGTCGTATTTCGGTGTTTTGCTATGGGTGTTGTATCTAGGTGTTTTGCTATGGGTGTTGTATCTCGGTGTTTTGCTATGGGTGTTGTATCTCGGTGTTTTGCTATGGTGTCGTATTTCGGTGTTTTGCTATGGGTGTTGTATCTAGGTGTTTTGCTATGGGTGTTTATCTCGGTGTTTTGCTATGGGTGTTGTATCTCGGTGTTTTGCTATGGGTGTCGTATTCGGTGTTTTGCTATGGGTGTTGTATCTAGGTGTTTTGCTATGGGTGTTGTATTTCGGTGTTTTGCTATGGGTGTTGTATCTCGGTGTTTTGCTATGGTGTCGTATTTCGGTGTTTTGCTATGGGTGTTGTATCTAGGTGTTTTGCTATGGGTGTTGTATCTCGGTGTTTTGCTATGGGTGTTGTTTCTCGGTGTTTTGCTATGGGTGTTGTATCTCGGTGTTTTGCTATGGGTGTTGTATCTCGGTGTGTTGCTATGGGTGTGGTATCTCGGTGTTTTGCTATGGATGTTGTATCTCGGTGTTTTGCTATGGGTGTTGTATCTCGGTGTTTTGCTATGGGTGTGGTATCTCGGTGTGTTGCTATGGGTGTTGTGTCGGTGTTTTGCTATGGGTGTTGTATCGGTGTTTTACCCGATCGGTTGTACCTAATAACCAAGAAAGGAGCTCGATCGGGGAGCTTGGGATGTAGCTTTAACACCAGGAAATGCTGGATTTGAAATAAATGAGATAAAGAAGTTTAGTTTAGTTTACTTTAAAACCACCTTTATTCAGTCTCCCACTTGAAAGCGGAAGGGAATATATATTTCCTCTCCTCCTGTTTATCCGTCCGTCTGTGTCATTATGTTTTTTCCGTCCTCGTTCCAGATATTTGAATGTAACTAGCTGTGTAGCTTCATAGTGATCGGCTATTAATTCTTAAGTTTTTACATACTTTCAGTCTACCTACGTTTACTTTGGAAGAAAAATGGTTTCCTAGACTTTTCTCTGTCATGACTGAAACTCTTACAGGGAATCAAAATGATGAGTTTCATATCAGAATTGAAAATGGTTGGAATTGACCTAATTTTACAGGACCCATTTCCATTTGATATTTTTTCCTAAACTTTTCACTGTCACTATTACAGATATTTGAATGAAATAGGTGATGAAACTCCAGACTGCTGAATTATAGATGAGATTTGACTAAGGTTGCTGTTGACCTTACTGTCCTTTGAAGATAATCGAATTTCCGGACTTTTTGTCAACGTAACAGATACTTGATTAAAACTGATCTACTGAACCTAGGGTTCATTTGTGAGAGATTGATTTTGTCACTGCACATTTTTGACGATACAATTAAAATAGTCAACATTACCATTTCTCATTGTCCTCCGTGCTGAATGACATTTTAGGTTCGAACCATCCAAACATCGAAGCAAATTTACCGTATAAGACTCACTATCAGATTTTATTTTTAACTGTGTTTAACTTACCTGGACCAAATGCTTTTAAAAGTGAGTTATTGTCTTAGTCCCTCATACAAGCGCCCGTCTGTGCATTAACTTTTTTGACATTTTCGCCTTCCTATCTCCAACCGCTGCACAAATGTCATCAAACCTACAAGAAGAAGTATTTAAGGTTTTCTTCCAAGATTCAATTTTTCCTGCCGATTGGTTATAGAATATGGTTGCAAAGCGCCCTGATTGGCTGAGATATTCTGTACTTCAACCCCAAAACTGCTGCACATAATTTCATGAAGCCTTGAGGAAAGCACGTACTTTTAAAGGTCCTCTACCAATAATGTTCGTGTTTTCCGAGCCATCATGACCATCAAGGGCTCTGATCGACTGACGTGCATAATCGACTTCTCCACATCTGCTGCACAGAATTGCAGGACAAGTACTCAAGGTTCTATAGCCTATACCAAGTTCGTGTTTCCCTTGGAACGTTGTTCAATTTCGACCCTTTTAATTTCTGGACTTGAGAATAAATTTATAAGATTTGTCGTTTTTATATGTATAATAGACACTTTGAAAATTTAGCATAAAACTAATTTGCTATTTTTACAGGCTTGTCGGACTGGCCGAATTATAACTTCTCGTGTTGTCAAACGGAATTGGATGACCTGGAGAGGCAAATTTACAAGTGCGGCGCAAGGACGCATCTTACGAAAGGCACCATTAAGATGCTTGGTTCAACATACAAGAAAGGAAATTACCGGGATCCAAGAAGTCCGATCCACATGAAGAACCAGTTTGAAATTCAATCTTGTCATTTTGGAGAGACTCAAACAGCCTCTTCTTTACCAGGTGTTCAAGAGCCGTTTATTTCTAAAGGAGATTCTGGATCGGTTGTTTTCATAAAAAAGAATGTGGAAAATATCCATCCCATCGGGCTCGCAACAGGGGTTTTGCTTTCAAATCTATGTGGCAGGTCAGTTCCTATCAAATGTTTTGCAACCCCTTTCTTTGCTGTAGAGGCTGCACTGAGAAATATAGAACCTGGTTCTACGATTCGAAACTTTCAGAGAAGGAGAGATCTCCCAGTCCAAACAGTAGAAGAAATTATCAACAAATGACAAAACAACAAATACCTACTAACATAAAAATCGGATCCTGAGGACTCTGCAGGAGGTTTTTCTCCGGGTATTCCGGTTTCCTCCTGCTCCTTGGAACCCCTCACACCAACATCTGAGCCAACGTTAGACATAAGTATAAGTTGTAACTTGTTTGTCAATTATTGTAAAATATAGTAATTCTTTTAAAGGACTGTTTAGAAAATGAATGAAGTTTTACAGTGTTTTTGAACTGATTTTAATTTTCTTATACTATATTTGATGAACTATAATCTAAAATTAAGGTGTATCTCCCCAACGGCATTTACTCTTTTTGCAAACCTTTTAGGTTTATTTTTGGAATTTTACTCTTCATATTATCCATTATTTGGATCTCTTATTTTTCTACCTCGAGCATCACTGATGATACATTAGTCGTTGTAATGCGCATATGGTGCACTGAAATTAATTATTACAATAGAACATATATTTCAATATTGACAATTTTAACCACTTTGTTGGCATCTCTGCCTGTGGACTGTTAGTCCCAAAGGATATAGTTTGCCTAGTTTCATAGTTTCGACACTAGTTTTTGGAACATATTAGAACATTTCCCGTCATCAAATTTGATATTTTCTTTCCCAAAGCAAAGAAGTATCTTCCTGAAGGCATACCTTTATCCAGTGCTGCCCTTTAGCATGAGTTATAGGTCATGTTTCAGCATATAAGGATAGGAATTTTCTTCATGGTTGGTCTCGTGATATCATCTGTAAACATTTTTCATTTTGGTGAGAATCAAATGTGCCTCACATTTAAGGCCTTATCATAACCCGACAGAAAACCCTAAACTCCTCACATGTGATTCTCAGTGAGATACTTCTTTGCTTTGGGAAAGAAAATATCAAATTTGATGACGGGAAATGTTCTAATATATATCAAAACTCAATCTTCCCTTTTTAAGTTACTGGATACAATAATTATATTCTATTTTTAAAATACAATTTGGTTTTACATTTGTTCATGCTTTTTTTGTTAATGTTCCATGTTTATATAATTAAAATACAATGCATACTAATATCAAACATCATTATCTACTTTTTGTGTTTTCATTTCAATTAATTAAAAACAAGGATAAAATAAGCACATTAATTCAGCCTATGTATAGCATGTGAAATATTGTTTTTTGTATGCATATATCCCGTTTTCTGTGCTTTTTACGGGAGTAACCATTTGATTTTTAATTTACTTATAAATATAGAGAATTTCTTTTTGGTTTATTTCAGTCAGGTTTTTCTTTTGCGTTTAAGCATGCATTACTTGTCTACCTCTTATAGCTTTGCTTAGATTTGTATATTATAAGTGTTTTGTTACATTCAGATATTTTAGTGCTTTCAAATTCTTCAGTGCCATACCAGAAAATCATTATTATACCAGTTCTGTATGTGTTTGTATGGTTTAAATGTGGGATGCATTGTATTTGAGCTATTTGTAAATAAAACTCATCTTGAACACGAATTATCTCTATTAGATTGACAGAGACTTAAAATCCTGTAAATATTTGTTTTTAAGATGGACTCATAAATGACAATAATAAACTCTTTTAATTATACTTGATTGTGTCATGACATTAACTTACTTGTAGTTGGTAAATACATTTGTTATTGAAATAGTTGTCAAATAAGCTTAAAATGCATCAAAGATGCAAAGTGCCGAGTTGCAAAACTTGAATGTAAGTATGAATATGCAGACTTAAAGTATACATGAATTGTCTAACTATATAGTCTCAATTGATGGGAAACATTACTAGCACATTTCAGGTTGATACACATTAATATATAATTCAGAAACCATTTTCAATTACTGGAGTCCTATGAATTTGACCTTTGATCTATTGACTCCAAAATCAATAGGAATAAACCTTGACTCATGGGAAACATTTATGGCAAGTTTCATAATCATAGGTGCAATACATGCTCAAATATGGTCCTGAAACCATTTTCAGTCATATGAGTCCTGTGACCTTTTTTACCCCAAATCCATATGGGTAATCTTGATTCATGGAAAAAAAATTCTGGCAAATTTCATGATCATAGGTGCAATACAGGCTCTAATATGGTCCTGAAACCATTCTCAGTCATCGGAGTCCTTTGACCTTGACCTTTTGACCCCAAAATCAATAGGGGTCATCCTTGATTCATGGGAAACATTTCTGGCGAGTTTCACGATTGTTGGTGCAATACAGACTCCAATATGGTCTGGGAACCATTTTCAATAGAGTCCTGTGACCTTGACCTTTGGTCCCAAAAATCAATAGGGGCCATCCTTGATTCATGGGAAACATTTCTGGCGAGTTTCATGATCGTTGGTGCAATACAGACTCCAATATGGTCTGGGAACCATTTTCAATAGAGTCCTGTGACCTTGACCTTTGGACCCCAAAATCAATAGGGGCCATCCTTGATTCATGGGAAACATTTCTGGTCAGTTTCATGATCGTAGGTGCAATAAAGGCTCTAATATGGTCTGGAAACCATTTTCAACACAGGCTCTAGTATGGTCCGGAAACCACCTTTTGACCCCAAAATCAATAGGGGTCATCCTTGACTCGTGGTGAGTAAGTATATGAAGTTTCATCGCACTAGCATGTATCATACTTGATTTATAGTCCCGAAACCAATTGTTGACGCCCGCCTCCCAGACACCAAGTTTTGCAACTCGGCTAATTATTCCAAAAGAAGGGAGAGGATCTCAAGCATCCTCAGATGTATCATCCTTGCAAGTTTGGTTGATGCAGGACTTATAGTTTGGCGGGAATTGACCTGTCCCGTTTTGCTTAACCTACATTATATAGTGCGAATGCCGACGCCGACGGCAATAGCATAAGCCCCCCTCTAATTCGTTGAGGTGAGCTAAAAAGGTGAATTCGAAAAGAAATTCATGACAAACGAACAGCTAACAGCTAGCATCTCGAATTGGAACTCAAGAATGCAACAATGAAACTCAAAGATAAAGAAATTATAGATTTATCATAATTTACTTGATTATATTCATTTGATGTTTGAAAAATAATATACATTGCATTGTTCAATTTGGTCACTGTACAATTATGTAAACATTTCCATGTACATGTACGTATGATTAAGCTGTTAAAAGAATCACATAAATTGTCCAATGATTATTTGCATATTGCATGAAGATGAGGCTCACACATTTTAGATGCTTTATTGAGAATATATACAGAATCAATCTACAAGTCATTTAGCGAGTCGTTTTTTCTCTAGATCCACCACCTGTTTGACTTGACCCTCGGCAATGTTCCTCATCTCCTGCTTCAGATTTTGTGAAGTGGGTAGATCCTGTAAAAAAAGATACGTGTACATGTAATTTTGATTAATACTACAGATGCACTAAACCTATTAATGCCCATTTCTGTGGGTTCTATTCTCTCATAGTGTTGCTTTTGGAAGGAATAGTGCCAGAGCGATGCTTGGGCACTGCTTACCCTCTAAAAGCAACACTATGAGAGATTATTATATAGTCTGTTTATATTCCCATTCTCTAGGCCTTTCAACTAAATTTTAAAATCCAAGAATTTTCCTTTGAAAGTGTTTCACGACTTTTGTATCTGTGTCTGAATAGCAATAAGGAACTTTGAAATGAGAAAAACATGCTAATTATCGAAAAATAATTAATTTCTACTACCGAATTTCAAATGAAATCTTCTTAAGAAGGGAGGCAATCCAAACTGTAAAATTTGACAAACATTTGATTCCCGGGACTCATCTTGAGTAACCGAGTTTAACGGGGTCCTTTAAAATATGAAACGCACAAGAAACAAAATGAAAAGTAGCCAAACGAAATAAATTTGTTATTATATTATATTTTTTTTTGACAAAGAATAAAAAAAACGTAATAGTAAACGACGCAGACATCATAGAAAAAGCCCTGTAAAATTTAATTTCAGGTTCGTGTGTTCATTGAAATTACTTAATCAAAATTAATGAAAAAATTAGAATCAAACGGTATTTAATACAAGTTGTTCGCAAAAGCAAACAACACAAATTAAAAAAAAAGTGAAAATTTCACGATTTTCAGATTTCTAAATTGAGTTGAGGGGAAAAATAATCTGAGGTACTAGATGAATACACTACATTTGAGATATCCCTGTTCTTTTTTGCGTGGATGTTTTGCTTTAGACATGTAAAAGAAACGTCCATATCGTCATGATTTTTCACTTTGAAAACAAACTCAAGTATCTATAATACAGATACATGCAGGGATAACTAGAAGGATAGGAGGGGGAGGGTTTTTCCCATCCCATATTTCACTGAACAATTACTGGTCGACATCGGTTTTCTTATTTTGAAGTTTAAAAGCCTAGCAAAATTTGCTCAAAACATCGATTGCGTACGTAGTTCTTTCTTCAAAACATGTTTTTTTATTGATGTAAGAAACTTTTTTTCTTTCTTCTCCGCAAAAAGTTTTTAGAGGGGGGGGGGGAGGGGAGTGGTCAGCCTATCCAAAACATGATTTTGAAAAAAAAACTGAAGAAAAAATTTGACCTCATGCATAGAGTCACAGAACATTCTGGTTCAGATAAGTGCGGTTAATGACTCGAAATGAAATTTCGTCATAAATAGGTACTGGAAAACGAGTTTTTCCACATTCATGGTTTGTGTCCAAAAGTAGGTGCATGTACCGATAATCGCAAATAATCGATTATTGCTTGATAGTTGATTCTGATAATCGATTATGGCTCTCAATAATCGATTATATACGTGATCGATTTAAAGAACGAATCTTTATGAAAAGATTTCAAGTTGAATTGTCTCAAGTTGTGTTTTAAGTAACAGGCGTCCAGCCCCTCGCATATTCTTGATTAAACGAATAAAACGAACGACTAAAAGGCTATGTACAGAGTAGTCTTCTATTTCATGGTTGTTCTGAGGTAAAAGGAGTTTATTACCAAAGCTGAACAGCAAAAAAAAAAATAAAAAATAAATAAAAAAAAAAAAATTAAAAAAAATAAAAAATAAAAATAAATAGATAAAAAAAAAGTTAAATAAATAAAGTATAGCCCATCAAGTTCTTTTTTTTTCAGTTGAGTTTAAAAAGAAGAAAAGGAGAGGTACTGAAACATTGTGCCTAAAAAATAAATATATGAATAAGTAAAACCTGACTCTTTTTTCCAGAAAAAAGTGGGGTTTTTTTGTCATTTAAGTGATCAAGTGTATTAATATTAACATATGAAGTGCTGCAGTAATCATTGTCTTGAAAAAGTATATTTTTCAGACTGAGAGTAAATTGAACAAATCTGCGTAACGTATTAATAACCGATAAAATCGCATCGGATAGCCAAATGATTGATTGTGAAGGCTCTGCCGATTCATCATCATTTATGATTTTGAAAAAAATATAAAATCTGGAGAAAAAATCTCTTCCTTTTTTGTAAATTCAAATGGGGAAGGGGAGAGGGTTCGGACTTATCCCTAACCCATCACCCGCTAGATCCCCGCTTACAAGTGACGAGCGGAATTTTGAGTAAACGTTAATACAAAACTCATAAAAATGTATACATAGCGATGTATAAATCGATAAAATATTGAAAAAAATATAAGGAAGTAGAGCACAGCCCTATCACCATTAGAAATGGACCAGTGGCAGATCTAAGATTTCAGGATTTTAGAAAGGGGGCTTGGGCGAAGAAAATATTGTTCACAGAAAATCTGACGAGCAAAGAAAAAAAGGACCCCAACCGGGGGTGGGGTGGGGTTGGTTACAGTCCAACTTGAAAGAATTTTGTTCAAAGAAAAACTGGTAAGCAAAAAAAAAAGGGGGGGGGGGGAGGGGGAGTAATGGAGGGGATTCACATACACGTATTCTCATATCTCCCTCTGGAGTCCTTTCAAATGAATTATATTTATGCTTAATTGAGTGATATAGGTGAGCGATAGCGAGCGAGCGAGTTTTTACTGCATCTGGAGTGAGATGTAAGAAAATGTCTTTATCTATTCTCTATTTCTTTTTAGGGAGAAAGGGTACATCGAAAAGCTGTATTATTTTGAATTGATCATATACATTAAAGTGGTAAAAACTGGAGAGCTAGCGAATGTTTTTTAAAAATCGTTCAAAAAAGATGGTCAAAATTTATCAGTAAATTTTTTCATTGCATAATATTCATATATTTAAAATCAAAATTTGAAATTTACAATCCCCCTTAACCCCCTATAGATATGGCAGCGATCAATTCAATCACAATAGCAAAAACAAAACATAAAAGATAGAAAGCAGAATGCATTGTAAAATCTGAATCGGATGCGCGAAAGTTCCCACTAGCCTTATCCGAATAGAAAGGGAGAAGGTGGGCCCCCTGCCTCCCCCCCGGCGGCCTCCTCCTCCTCCCTCTAAATGCACATAATGCAGATACTATTTGTTTTAAAGATTGTGGACGAGGGGTAATTGCATCAGTTCCACTTGTCTGAGCAGTACAGCTGAAATCTATATCAATTTCATTTATACGTCTTTTTGTTTTAGGGTTGGGGTAATTGCCGTCTATTTTTTGCGTAATATTGAAATAATATTTCAATGTTATGGATAATCCTGCGCTCTCTCTTTCTTATTTCCGGCTACTATTCAGTGATGCCGTCTTCGTTATGCCTACTTACCGATATATTTGATATAATTTTGTTTGGGAGTTTTTTTTCTAACTCATGACATTTATCTCAATAAAACAGTCATGCATATCAGAAAATTCTATTTTTGATATTCATTTTAGACTGAGAAGTTCGGGATCTACCATTTTTAGTGAATAGCTATATATACCCCCCCCCCCTTTTCTCCTTAATTATAAGCAGACTGAGTTACACGTTGAATTTTAACGAAGTCAGTTACATCCATGCCCATATTAAAACTTGTCAGCTATTAGATGGTCTTTCACAGATACTTTAAAATGTATACAAGACATAATCATCTTTGACTCGCACTTCCCGCGGTACATGTGAGAAGGCGTGCAAGGGAAAAATCAACACAATTAGATCGTAAACGAATGATTTTATGGTAAAATTTGTGATTTTGTTTTTCGTTTCGTTAATTTTCACATCGTTTCTTATTTTAAAGGGTCTCGCAATTTACAGATATTATTAAGGAGTTATTTCCCCTCCAATATATTACCACATGAAAATTTGAAACCGGGTCAAAAAATCGGATGTGCAAATTTGTGCTATCTTTCTCTGTCCTTTTGTTGGCTTTAGTACATGAAACAAATTAATATATTATATTGAAACCTACCAACTTTGTCCAACAATCCAAAAGAGGTAAATAAATGAGGAAATTCATGATTTGAAGTGATTTTTGCGCTATATTTTTATGAAGAAGCGCGAAAGGTTCCGATTCTGACACTTTGTGTACGAGTTGTCGTTACTCTCAGTCGACACCTACCGTTCGTTGAAAAGCCTACATTCTCATTGGCTGAGAACTGTCACGTGACGAGTCATTGTCTCATCATATTGACCTGTGAGGGGCAATTTCATTAAATATCACTGCCGCGAAAACTCTTGCTTCCGGTTTACCATGAAATTCGAAAACGCGCGAAATTTATATCTGTGATGTCATTAACATCATTTCGTAAACAGCAGCAAGGACCCTGAAGCTGAGCTCAAATTCTTGAATTTTGAGCCTATCTACGGATTTTGACTCTGAAATATTCTTCATTTGACTCACTGAATGAATTCCATTACGTTCAGGAAAATTTCGAATATAGGAGCTTGTCTATAATATTCATAGTTATTTTGGAGCTGTACGTAGTTAAGTTCTTTCTACATGACCCCTCTTCAAGTAACCCCGGCGCGAAACAACCTAGAGGTCAATCACTTTTATAACGCCGTTTTACCGGCTAGACGTATTTTTTAGATTGTCCATTAAAATTCCCACCCTCCCACTTGGTTGGGCATCTCAGTTTATAATACAATTTGGATTCAGCTACTATTATCTGGCGTTAGATTTCTTTTATCTTTCAGTTATGGCTACGAAACTGTCCATCTTCGATGTATTGAATCCCCTTGAAGTCAGTGAGCTTGGTCGACGCCATAGTTGTTCTGAAGACCCATATCACATATCCTTATAGAAGGAAGCACCCCCTTTAACCCGTCGCGGTGGATCCAATCCCTAATAGATGTCCACTAAAAATTGGAGCAGCCATTGAACCAGATTAGAGCAAAGTGAAGGACAAAAAAGCAAGATTTTGTCTATCCTGAAAATACATATACTTTTTCGTACATCGGGTTCCAGTAAGCATGGCTTTCACCTGCGGTATTGTGAACCTGATCTAGCGAAAAATTCTCCTGATAGCGTAAAAACCACTCAATATATATTCTACATGTGGATTATCAGGCAGGAAATATTACATTTTGTACATTACAATCCAGCTCGCAAGGCATTCACCGCGGACAAGTTATTGCGACAGAAAATGCTGATATTAACACGTCTTGAAACATTTTCAAAGAAAAGTCGATGTAAGCCATTTCGAAAAGGTACATGTACCTTTATAAATACTGATAAAGTCCACTATTTAATAAAACAATTGTGGACTTTTCACTCGGTGAATATGGTGTGATATTTTCTGAATTTGAAAATTCGGCAGTCGCCTCGGTCAATATTTTCAAATTCAGAAAATATCACACCATATTCACCTCATAAAAAGTTCATAATTGTATAATAATACCCACACAAACAGGCATTAATAGGTAAATAATGCATGTTACTATTAAGAGCAGAGTGACACATTTTGACTGTTATGGTGGGTAAATACATGTATATCATACCATGAGACAAAAGTAAATGGAATGAACATAATCACAAATTGTTAATAATTACATGTATATTTGGATAAAGCAGATTTTACACAATCGGCACATAATGTTTATTTTCAACTTTTGACTGAAATTTTAAAATTCTTTTTATTATACATTTGTACATGTCTGTATTTTAGGTCAAAACTATTCCATGAATACTATGCTGGCCAGTTCTCATGTAATATTTTGTGAGTTCTTACCATAACAAATAGCTTGGTGACTTTGTACAGCCTCTGTACAGAAGGTGCATGTAATGGATCACCTTTACCGATACCATGTTGTACCAAAACGTCTGTGACTATCTCTTCAAGCTTCTGCAAAATATTTAAAAGTTCAGATTCGTAAAATTCTCTGTTGGTTTCAAAAGTTAAACAAATGATGATGACAAACATATTTTCCTAATATTCAATGCAACAAGTTTAAACCAATCCCTCCAAAAGAGGGAGAGCTGACAGGTATTCTGATATCATTCCAAAAGTTAACATCAGACCTGCCTAAATGTACCTATTTTGTAGCTAACGTGTAATATTTTGTTCAAGAAAGTGTAATTTAGAGGAGTAAAGCCTAATATGAACAATCATTGGATTGTTTCCACTCAACAACATTATTACAAATAATAACTCTTTCAATAGAAAAAAAACATGTGTTTGTGAAACACGCATGCCCCCGTTGGCATCTTTGTAGGTAAAACAGCTGAAAAGCAGTTCACATTTTGAGGTCAAGGTCACAGGGTCAAATCTGGTATCCATGTAAAGGAATACACATGTAAAATATGAAAGCAGTATCACTTACCATTCAAATGTTATGGCCAAGGTTAGAGTTTTTCAAAAGTAGGTCAAACTCCAAGGTCAAGGCCACAAGGTCAAACATTTTGGTATCCATGGAAAGGTCTTGTCACAAGGAATCTACATGTGAAATATCAAAGCCCTATGACTTACCATTCAAAAGTTATGGCCAAGGTATAGGTTTTTCAAAAGTAGGTCAAACTCCAAGGTCAAGGTCACAAGGTAAAAAAATTGGTATCCATGGAAAGGTCTTGTCACAAGGAATACACATGTGAAATATGAAAGCCCTATCATTTACCATTCAAAAGTTATGGCCAAGGTTAGAGTTTTTGCAGACAAACAGACAGACAGACGGAAAAAACTATATGCCCCCGAATCTCCAATTACGGGGGCATAACAATTAATACACTTGCTTACTTAATATATAAGATAATTATCCAAACGCTCCACTAAACAAAAATAAGTGTACATGAGTCTTATTGTTTGTTTGAATAAAACTGAAAAAAGAGTCTTATTGTTTGTTTGAATAAAACTGAAAAAAAAGTTAGTCTGCTTCGAAGAATATTTAAAAGGTGTAAAAGTAGCATAATAATAGGTCAAAAATCGTAAGAATTACGTCAAAATTGTATAAGTCGGCAGGTCTGTAACATTCATTCCAAAAGGCTGCTCCCTGGCATCCATCAGATTTAGACACTTTGTTTTCCTTCATATTGAGTAAGGTAATGTGACCAAGACCAGACAATACTGTCTCACAATGAAATAGACCAAAATCAAGTTTATATCAGCTCAATTTAATAATCAGAAATTTTAACAGAGAAATTAGGAGGGACCATTTTAAGGGAACATCAAATTTTGTCATTTGCTTGTTCTGTACTTGCTTCACTTACGCAATGAGGAACAGTTTCTTTGACTGAAAAAGATGATTAACTATGTTACCAATTGGTAACAATGGAGAAAATAGTAAAATTGATATCATTTAAGATCAGCTCATTGAGATACAGGTGAGAAAAAAAATCTTATTTCTAGACAATTAAAAAATTCCACCAAAATTGCAAGAAAAGTACTCATTATAATATTGCATGTATTCTTAGAGACATATAACATACCCTTTTATGCCTTTCTGACCTGGATTCCTTCCGTCCCGACTCAGCCCCGCCCAGTGATGACAGTCTCCGTGTGGAGGATGGTTTGTCCGACGTAGATTTCCCTGGTGCAGGTAGAGACTGTCTTCTTCCATGTGACTGGAGAACGCTACAATACAAATTAAGTTAATTTTTATACGACATACTTTTATATTCAATATTAAACTATAAAAGTTCACTGTATGAGCACCTGTTTTAGCGAAATTCATGTTTTAGCAAAGCTAACACTGTTAAGATTGCACTAATTGAGGACTTAGCTAAATCATATCATACATGTATTAATCTAAGACTTATAGATTATAATTGAATATAAGACAAGTGTGCTATCTATTGATTATAATAATATGTAAATTTGCCCTGTTTTGCTCTATTCCTGCTACAATTTGGTTGTGCTAAAGTAAGTGCACACCCAGTATTAAAGAAAAAGCAAATTTTCATACATACATGTATGTGCCTTTGCAGTACTCACTCATGTAATGAACCATTCAGATTGTGCAAGTATTAAAAGAAAATTCACAATGTCACGATGCATTTTTAATGTCTGACAGAGGTTTGAAGCTTGTTCATGTAAGATGAAGCGCATAATTGTGATGTCAATAAGACTTTTTCACATACATGTAACTGCGTGACTAGCATTTTGTGGACAGCAAGTACTGACTCTAATTACGTCACAGTTAAAAAGTAATTGTCCTTGCATCATATTGCGGGAAAAGTACTTATTTTGCTGTCCAAAACAACAGGACTGCAGTTACATGAAAAAAGCTTATTTAAAGTTGAGTAAATGAGCGGTATGATTTGCCATTAAATTAAATGTCTGACATCATAAAGCAAAATAGGTACAAGCTGTGACTCAAGTCTCATATCTGAACAATAGACCTTTTCATACTAATGTGTGTTCTTTTCACTTTTGTCTCTTTTTAGGACAATTTTAACCACCAGAACAATTAAATGAAATCATCCTTGATGATGCAATCTATTTTTGGAGTGGAATGATGTCATTTGATTGTTCTGGTAAGCAAAATTGTCCTAAAAAGAGACAAAAGTGAACCTAACGCACATTAGCGTGAAAAGGTCTATATCTCTACAAGTATGTAGCTAATCCTACCAAAGGGGTAGGGCCACGAACCCCTACATTAGCCCTTAATTTCTCTCTAGAATTAAATTTTATAAGAAATACTTGCTATCTTTCATGATAACACATGAATGTTTACTGCTTTTAATGAAAAGAAAAATGTCACCAAACTAAGTGCCATTTGACTGTAATGACATCATGAAGTGACGTCCTTTTGACATTATTGACAAAATATGGCAGAAATTGCTGGAAAATTTGTCTTGTCACACTGCAAATAAATTTCTAGGAATCTCATTGGTTGTATAGCCGTAATTATGAGACTATGTTACCCGTCTGCAGCCGTAAATATGGAGCTTTGTAACGTCACAGACACCTTATTGTTTATTGACGTCATAGTGCGCATTTCCCGTAAAAACGTTCTGAAGTTTTGAATTTTTCTCTCGCTTCAGATCCTTTAATTTTAGTTTTCTGCTAAATTGAATTTCATTCGTGGTTTATTCATTTTGAATAAACAATTTACGGGTACGATCTTTTTAATGGTGAAGAAAATTTTACAATCCATCAACAAACAAAAAAGTTAGAAACTACTTTTGACGCCATTTTGAAATGACAATTAATAAGTGATTTGCAGTATGACAAAAATGTTATTACGGTTCCAGACAGGTAATATGGTCTGATATACCTTGTCTGGAATTAATATTCCCCTCGCCTTCGGCTCGGGAAATATAAATTCCAGACAAGGTATATCAGACCATATTACCTGTCTGGAACTGTAATAACGTATATTATATGAAGAATTTGATGTGGCCGCATGTGTTAACCATTTAATGGAAGTATGTAATTTTTGCAGCAATTTCAAAGGATATTGCCGATTTTGATATTTTCAGAGGGCTAAAAGCTATTGACAAACACCTTGTTTACAAAAAATAGATTCGTTATTCAGTAGAGCAGGTATATAAGAGTCAAATCACAGTTAAAAATTCTATGAAGTTCAACGTTCAAAATTAGGGCAAATATCTGGCTTTGTGGCCCTACCCCTTTGGCAGTCATGGTCATCTGCCAAATATACAGTAATACATGTATGATTTTTGTGATGATATAAGATGCATGTACAATGAGCTTGAGAAGAGCCTTAAATCATCACATTCTTTATCAAATTAATTTGAAAAAGAAAATTGTAATCATTTATTTTATTGAAAGTATTTCAAACCTGGCAAAGTTAGCAGAAACCTTCTTCCTCGGTGACCTACGTACTTCACCAGTTTCATTCCCCGTCACTTGGGACTTCCTAGGTGATTTCATATGATTGCCCTTGGGTGGAGCTCGGGTAGTGTGACTATGTGTTTGTGTAAATGAACCCAAGGATCTTCTAGGTGACTTGAGCTGCGACGCCACCCTTTTAAGGGGTGATTTAAGAATACCACCCGTTGATTTTCTGGGGGATTTTAAATGTGTTGTCATCCGCTTCAGAGGGGATTTCAAAATACCTCCAGCTGACTTCCTTGGAGATTTTAACTTTCCCTCTATTCTCTTCAATCCACCTAAACATACAATAGAGTATGCAATAGAAATCCATGAAAATAGAATAAATATATCTTTACTCAAATATTCTCTATCAAAAATTTTGAATCTTGAGAAACACTTCATCTAACGCAACATTACTGAATATTCTATGAACTATTGAGAATATTTGCATTTACATGTATTTTCAATTTCTATTTCCAAATTCTCAAAACACATGCATTCCATCTCTTCCATTTTACAGGCCAACATGCATGTTTGAATTTCAGGTATCTGACATAAAAGCAAAGTGACATGATAAAATTCTTTGAAAATGTCATTTTGTAGCCTTGTTTTACTTCATTTTACACTAAATATCTATAGAATTTAATGATGTCCCGATTTTACGCCAGTATTTGTAGAATTTAGTGATGTAATGCAATTACTTGATGGCAGATACATGTCACTAAAAAATTGGGAACTCTGTATTTCGAAAAAACAAAATTACAAGGATGCAAAATCTTTTATTACAAGCACCTCTAGCCCTTGGACTGGTAAGTTTGGACAGAGCTTTTCTAGGTGACCGTCTCAGGTTGATATCCGCCACTTCTCTCCCTTTGTTTTCCTTCTTCTTCACGAAGAATATCGGTGAGGAACAAGAGCTGTACGTCTCCTCCTTAACGTATCTATCCTGGATTTTACTGCACTGTGCCGCGACACGCTCACATTTCTTATCTCGATTGTAACTGAAAGGTACATTATGACTTTTAAGTGGAATATTTACATAAATGTAATATTCTATGAACTTGAGAGCTTGATACATTATATTTGATCTCTATTTTTGACATTTTTGAGGTTATAAAACTTTTGAATTTTTACCTACACAAATAAGCATATTTTGTACCTTGAAAATAAGCATATTTTGTACCTTGAAAATAAGCAAAAAGTAGGTGAAAGAAAGAAAAAACATTTTTAAAGGTATTTCAGAGAATGGTGAAGATGAGAGAATTTGAGCCAGACATCAAGATTTATTTGAACTGCATTGAAGTGATCATCATCATCTCCATAACCTGCAAAAATCCATAACTGCATGTTCCTGCTATAAACATGTACATTTATTTTGTGTCTGACTAGTTAGAATCAATCAGAATGCGTAAATCATGTCAGGTGCACGGAGTCTAAATCCCTGTAGACAGTCACTTAATTCATTAATACAGCAGTCAAGGTGGATTCGCCAACATACATACATGTACATTTACATGTATATCAACAATACTCTCCTCTCACGTACATGTATAATATTTTGGGAGGAGGAGGGAGAGTTGGGTTTGGTTAAGATTAATGAATCTGTATCAAGATGCAATCACTATGTACCACTTACTATACATCTGGTGCTCTGACGTCCCTACACTCTGGCCATAGTAAGCTGGTGGTATCACTCCTAACACTCAGTGATATATGACTGCCTGTTGTTCTACTGGGATGCTGAAGAAAAGAAATTGTTCTTTTAAAAAAAAACACCACAGATATGTTAACAACACAGACAACGACATCTTTTTTAGTTTAAACAAAGAACATACAGAAGTATATGTCAGCCAACCCGTGGTCCTAGTGAGGCTCGAACCAGCAACGTTATGGTCACTGGCCCGATGCCCTTACCACTAGATGGCGGCGCCTACTGAAGAAAAGAAATTTTACTATACATGTAGTTCAATTTTTTTAAGTAAAGGGTGGTGCCACTTTGCTGAGATGTTAAGTGGAGAAATATACATTTGAGATAGCATCTGACCAAAAAACCAAATTGCATGCAGGATAAAGGTATAAAATTTCATAGAAATGATAGAAAGAAATGTTGTTTGTGTGTTATATTTGCACCAAGGAAGATGGATTCTCAAATGGAAATAGCATTATGTCACAAAGGAGAGACTAAACATATACGTACATGTACATGTAGATAAATCAAATTGGGAATGGCAGAGTTAATACCAGTACAAATGATTTTCTTTCAAACCTCTGACATCCTTTAAATTATGCTTTCCTAGATTTCAATTGTTTATACAAGTTTTATTTTCATTTAGTTAAATTATCATTTCACAAAGCATGATTTCATTGAACAACAAAAAAATCTTCAGGGGGGGGGGAGGGGGGGGGGTTTAAAAGGGACATTTTCTCAATAAATTACCCTATAGAATTGCATGCTTGAAGGCCAAATTGAAGGTGTCTGGTACCGTATTTCAGGAAGTAGAGTGCAGAAATCTGCTCTAAAGCAGAGAAAAAAATTCTGTTTTACTAACCCTTCTTCTAACTGGAGAGAGATTTTCCGAAGCTGCACTACCGTCCTCTCTGAAGAGCTTAGTAAAGTTTTTGATGTCTATGGTAGTAGGTATGGCTAAACAGAAATAAAAAGATGATATAATCCTTAATGCATGTACATATTTGTACTTATTGGATGTTATTAGCAAGAAGAATTTGTTAAAGAAACAAATATTACAACTAAAATCCTAACAATTCAATTGTACATCAGAACACCGCATTGAATTGCCATTTGGTTGCAGTTCACATTGTCTGGCTTTTCCGGCCACATCTGATGAAGACAAGTATAGAAATCCACAAAAAAACATAGGAAGTTTAGAAGAAATCTCCCCTAAAAATATAAGAATTTATTGGAGTTTTCAGGATATGGGCAGAAACTTTGCAGTGGATGCATACTACATATATTTCAAATAAAATCCTTGATCTGTGCAAACCATACTATAACCTTTCTCTAACCAAGCTTTTCAGGATGATATATTAAACCATACAGCAAAAGAAAATTGAACGATTTGCTTTGTTTCATATACCCATAACATTCAAGTTACCTTCCTCAGCCTGTAGTGGTGATGACAGGGCCAGACTTTCTGTAGACTGTACACGTGATAGTCCTTTCCTCTGACACTCCTGATGGAGAAGATATTGTCTTTCTGGCCATTCTGATGGATTCAGATCCAGTTCTATTGTGAATGCAAAAGACCATGAAACTTTTTTTTATTATTTTCTGGGGTATGTACATGTAAAATCTGAAAGCCTGTCACTTAGATTTCAAATTATGTAAAAAGAATATAGAACACCTTTTAAAAGAAAGATATTATGGTCAACTGAAATTCTCCATTGATAAATTTTTTTTATCAATAGCTTATTTGCCTGTCATCAGAATATCAAACTCAACAAAATTTGGAGATATTTTCATTATGATGTTACAATAGAAAACATGGCTCTGCATCTTCATGCATGACCTCACAATGAAATAATTTGCCACAAGTTGTGTTGTTCTGTGTCTTTGCTGGTAAAATTTAGGTTTAGAATGATCACATTTCTTAACTGGAATATGGACTGTTACATGTACCTGTTGAAAAGACAACATCCTCAGGAGGCTGAGCTGGCATTTGATACTTGGTAGGAAATGATGGTCCCAGTTTCCTTAATACTAATTCTTGAATCTCACACAAAAATTTATGTACAGCTTCAAGCTCTACGACAACATTATGAGCTTTCTTCTCATCTATAAATGAAAATCAAAGCACTGAAGGTACTGAGAGCGAATAGCTTAATATCAGAATATGTATCATTTATGCTGCATATGTCATCAAACTTTACTTCATTATTGACGTAGACAAGTTTATGCAAGTATAGAATAATACTGAAATGCAAATCCATAATGATGTCATTAGAATTATAAAAGATGACTGTCCTTTTGTTCTACATATGTATTTATCGTGTTTACATGTTTATATCCCTGTCAACTAAAGCAGTTAGTGTTCATCTCATTACATAAACATTGACACTTCTACATAAAAGAACAGCTTGATTCTAAAGTAAACAGAGTTACATCGTTTGTAGATAGAACAGCATCGGCCCTTCACTTTCTCCAGCAGAAGAAGTTGAATACGTCACGATGCTGAAAACCCTGTGATTTGATTGGTTCGTGCTTCAAATTATACATGTACGGAATTGGGGCTCTCTTGCGTGAAAAAATCAGGTGATCACTTAGAGCTATTCACTCAACAAAATGGTATTCAGAGCATCAGAGTTATGCATAATACACACTATAAACCAGAAGTCTCTGACGAGACTGAAGCTCTCCTGGTTGTATGAAAGCATCCATGTAAGGGGTACACCCATTTTCCAAGACCCCAAGGGTCACGGGCTGAAAAATAGTATCAGGTGCACAACAAAACCACAGACCCATTTTAACATGTTTAATGCAAAAAGAATGAATTTTCTATCAATTATACTTTCTGAGAATTGGTGTTCACAAGATTACATTAAAGGAGGGGTCAGGGGCCCAACAAAATATCAGGTGCATAACTAGGTCTTGGTGCATAACTAGATCAAAGATCTATCATAATGCAAAAAAAGAATTTACTCTCTATCATTTTTACTTTTTGAGAATTTATGTTCACAAGATTACATAGGATTAAATAGAAGACCACATCCATTTTCCAGGACCTTGGGGATCAGGGGCTCAAACAAAATATTAGGTGCACATGCAACGAGACCACAAACCAATTTTATTGCAAAAAGAATTAATTCCTTATCAATTATAGTTTCTGAGATTTGGTGTTCACAAGATTACATAGAGTTATAGAGTGTTCACAACTAGACCATAGGCTCAATAAATTGCAAAAATAATTACTTCCCTATCAATTATAGTTTCTGAGAAATGGTGTTCACAAGATTACATAGAGTTATATAGGAGAAAATGACCACACCCATTTTCCAAGACCCTGGGGGTCAGGGGCCAAAACAAAATATCAGGTGCACAACTACACCAAAGACCTATTATAATGCAAAAAGAATTTACTCTCTATCATTTTTACTTTTTGAGAATTTATATTCAGAAGATTATATGGGGTTATGTAGAAGGAAATGACCACACCCATTTTCCAAGACCCTAGGGGTCAGGGACTCGAACAAAATATCAGGTGCACATTAAGACCACAAACCCATTTTATTTCAAAAAGAATTAATTCCCTATCAATTATAGCTTCTGAGATTTGGTGTTCACAAGACTACATAGAGTTATATAGGAGAAAATGACCACATCCTGATGGTCAGGGGCCAAAACAAAATATCGGGTACATAACTAAACCATAGGCTCAATAAATTGCAAAAAGAATGATTTCCATATCAATTATAGTTTCTGAGAAAATGTGTTCACAAAATTACATAGAGTTATATAGGAGAAAATGACCACACCCATTTTCCAAGACCCTGGGGGTCAAGGGCCAAAACAAAATATCAGGTGCACAACTAGACCATAGGCCCAACATAATGCAAAAAGAATTAATTTCTTACCATTTACAGATTCAGAGGATTCGCATTCACGAGAAAAGTTTAACGGACAGACAGACGGACAGACAGACGGACAGACAGACGGACAGACAGACGGACGGACGCCGGACGCAGGACACAGGGCGAGCGCATAAGCTCGACTGGTCTTTGACCAGTAGAGCTAACAAAACGTTATACATACTTTGATCAATGTTAACCTGAAGCAATATTACCATTATAATACATTTGAATTGTGTTGTGCACATGTGAACGTTCAATGAACATACATGTACTTTAAGTATTGCATACAGTTCAATTGCTTAGAATTAACTCTACAAGATCATATTCCTAATGTACATGACTTACAACATGTAATATACCTAATTATACATGCATATGATTTGCTCATGAATAATCATGCATCAAATGTAAAATAACAAATTATTTGAATTAAGTAATTCCAATAGAGAGACTTATCTTAAGGATAAATTCATATTCACAAAAACAATTCAATCATTTTCTCTCTATCTCATCATTTAATATGACACTAACCAAGCCATTCTTTCAGTAACTCTGATTGGATATCTTCTACAGTTTGATTCAGCCAATCAAGTGTCTCCGCGTTCAGACATGGCATTTGAGATAATTTTGCTGCTATGTCCTCCTGACTGATCAAGCTTGGTTTCCTTGGCAACAGACTTTGCCGGTGTAAACAATGTGCAATCCCTCCGTTGATTTGGGAAGGAGATTTTAGTAGGTGTGCGATGATTTTGCCAGGATTTCTTCTGTCTGACGTCACCAAGAATTGTAGGAATTCGTGAGGGTCTTGATATTCCTCTTCGGGTTCTGAAAGAATGAAGAAAGGGTGAAGAATGAAGATAAGGGTGAAGAAAGGGTAAAGATAAATCTTTGCAAAAAAAATCATACACCAAATACATGTATGTTGAATTAGAGATTTAGAGATACAGGAATTGGATACAATGATAACATACAATGAATAATGAACTATCAGATGAAAAGTAATCAAAGGACTGAAGGTCCTGAGAGATACTTCTAGATCTACACAAAATTTATTGTCAGCAGATATTAAAATGTTGAATAATTTTATCTTAAGGCAATGATGATTTTTTTTAACACAGGATGCATATGTGAAGCTTATAATATCTCTATAAACAATACAAACTATGTTTATGTAACCTCAGTCTTGATATAAGAAAGACAACTCTATAACTTTTTTAAGTTATCTTTCCTAACATTGTCATAAACAAAGTAGTATATTACTACGCGACCATTGTGCTGTGAAAACAAGAATTATAGTTGATATTGTGAGGTGCATTTATTCTATATGAAATTGAAACTGTTTCTTGTTCTTGCATTTTGTATGTGGTAGACATCAAATTCCTTAACTAGACACAGCACTATATTTTGATGTGCAAAGCGGCAGTATCTCAATTTGCATACTTTGAAGCAGTTACCATAATAGATAGATATACTTCCTGATAGGAAGTATCTCAAAAATGAAGGAGACTTTTTGTTGTAACAACATACACATACCTTGAACATATGTAATGTTTGCCAGGACACTTTCCTTCCATGAGGACGTACTGAGGTATTTCTCTCCACACGTTTGGACCGGAATCGATGAAGGGTAACAAACAAGTCGCATCATTAAACCTGTCTGAAATGTTAAAATCAAATTCAAGGAATTGTGGTCCCCCGCTTTTGGGTGTTTGTCTTTATGCTTACAGACATCCCCCCATTCTTAAGTTTTAATAATATATCTCATATATTATCAACATTCTAAATATGAAAGATTAACTCCAAGAAAAGGTCAAAAGGTCCAAACTTGTGTTTTGTTTCCAAGGGACAGGGCTTATGAAAAGGTATGCACATGTGAAATATTTAAGACATATGATTTAAATTACCATCAAAAACTTATGGTCGAGGTTGAAGTTTTTAAATGTGGGTCAACCTCCATGGACAAGGTCACAAGGTCAGAATGTTATTACCAACAGAAAGGTCTCATCACAAGGAATACACATGTGAAATGTGAAAGCCAAAGGTCAAGGTCAAAAATTTTGGTATCCATGCAAAGGTCTTGTCACAAGGAATACACATGTGAAATATCAAAGCCCTATCACTTTCCATTCAAAAGTTATGGTCAAGGTTAAAGTTTTTAATAAGTAGGTCAAAGTCAAAGGTCAAGGTCACAAGGTCAAAAATTTTGGTATCCATGGAAAGGTCTTGTCACAAGGAATACACATGTGAAATATCAAAGCCCTATCACTTACCATTCAAAAGTAATGGTCAATGTTAAAGTTTTTAATAAGTAGGTCAAAGTCCAAGGTCAAGGTCACAAGGTCAAAAATTTTGGTATCCATGGAAAGGTCTTGTCACAAGGAATACACATGTGAAATATCAAAGCCCTATCACTTACCATTCAAAAGTTATGGTCAAGGTTAAAGTTTTTAATAAGTAGGTCAAAGTCCAAGGTCAAGGTCACAAGGTCAAAAATTTTGGTATCCACGGAAAGGTCTTGTCACAAGGAATACACATGTGAAATATCAAAGCCCTATCACTTTCCATTCAAAAGTTATGGTCAAAGTTAAAGTTTTTAATAAGTAGGTCAAAGTCCAAGGTCAAGGTCACAAGGTCAAAAATTTTGGTATCCATGGAAAGGTCTTGTCTCAAGGAATACACATGTGAAATATCAAAGCCCTATCACTTTCCATTCAAAAGTTATGGTCAAGGTTAAAGTTTTTAATAAGTAGGTCAAAGTCCAAGGTCAAGGTCACAAGGTCAAAAATTTTGGTATCCATGGAAAGGTCTTGTCACAAGAAATACACATGTGAAATATCAAAGCCCTATCACTTTCCATTCAAAAGTTATGGTCAAGGTTAAAGTTTTTAATAAGTAGGTCAAAGTCCAAGGTCAAGGTCACAAATTTTGGTATCCATGGAAAGGTCTTGTCACAAGGAATACACATGTGAAATATCAAAGCCCTATCACTTTCCATTCAAAATTTATGGTCAAGGTTAAAGTTTTTAATAAGTAGGTCAAAGTCCAAGGTCAAGGTCACAAGGTCAAAAATTTTGGTATCCATGGAAAGGTCTTGTCACAAGAAATACACATGTGAAATATCAAAGCCCTATCACTTTCCATTCAAAAGTTATGGTCAAGGTTAAAGTTTTTAATAAGTAGGTCAAAGTCCAAGGTCAAGGTCACAAGGTCAAAAATTTTGGTATCCATGGAAAGGTCTTGTCACAAGAAATACACATGTGAAATATCAAAGCCCTATCACTTTCCATTCAAAAGTTATGGTCAAGGTTAAAGTTTTTAATAAGTAGGTCAAAGTCCAAGGTCAAGGTCACAAGGTCAAAAATTTTGGTATCCATGGAAAGGTCTTGTCACAAGGAATACACATGTGAAATATCAAAGCCCTATCACTTACCATTCAAAAGTTATGGTCAAGGTTAAAGTTTTTAATAAGTAGGTCAAAGTCCAAGGTCAAGGTCACAAGGTCAAAAATTTTGGTATCCACGGAAAGGTCTTGTCACAAGGAATACACATGTGAAATATCAAAGCCCTATCACTTACCATTCAAAAGTTATGCACAAGGTTAAAGTTTTTGTGACGGACGGACGGACGGACGGACGGACGGACAGACGGACGGACGAACCGGTTTTAATGTCCCCGCGACAGAAATATGTAGATGAAAATCAGGATCTGAATCTTGAGTCAAATTGTCTTTTTTTATTCTTTCTTTATATTTTAGTATTATACATTTAAATTGTCAAACGAAAAAAAACTCATTTATCATGAACATAAGGTAAACAATGAGTATATTGCCCTTGCACTACAGATTACATACAAATAAACATAGGGTAATCAAATATTACATAGCTCGCCTATACAGGTTTTTGTCAGAAACCAGGTTAAAGTTTTTGAAAAGTAGGTCAAAGTCCAAGGTCAAGGTCACTAGGTCAAAGGTCATGGTCTCAAATGAAAGGTCTTGTCACAAGGTATCTACATGTGAAATATCAAAGCCCTACCCCTTATAGTTCAAAAGATATAGCCCAGGATAAAGTTTTTTCTACGGGCATTTTTCGTCCCGGCGAACTAAAAAGTAAACTTCTACCTACCGTCTCTGATAAAATCTGCTCCATGAAAGCTTCAGACTGTGGATGATTTGAGAACATAGAACTTTGTATGTGTTAAAGAATTCTAGCGAGAATATTCTGCGGACAATAAATGTTCATTTTCAGTTTTATAGCAACCATGTTTATGATAACATACTTTAAAAACATAGGTAATCACAGATTACGAAGCTCACCTCGTGACAGCAAAATTCAATTCAAACATATTTCTTAGTACATGTATATTGGCTTTTAAAGGCAAAACCACTCAAGCAGAAAAAGTAGGTCAAGGTCATTTTATGAAAGTTTGATCAAAGATACATCCAATATGCAAGTTTGATACATGTAGCAGTTATACTTTGCTCAATATTGGCTTTATAGAGCAAAATCACTCCAGCGGAAAAAGTAGGTCAAGGTCATTTTGTGAAAGATTGATCAAAGATACATCCAATATGCAAGTTTGGTACATGTATCACTTATACTTTGCTCAATATTGGCTTTTAAAGGCAAAATCACTCAAGCGGAAAAAGTAGGTCGAGGTCATTTTATGAAAGTTTGATCAAAGATACATCCAATATGCAAGTTTGGTACATGTAGCAGTTATACTTTGCTCAATATTGGCTTTATAGAGCAAAATCACTCAAGCGGAAAAAGTAGGTCAAGGTCATTTTATGAAAGATTGATCAAAGATACATCCAATATGCAAGTTTGGTACATGTATCACTTATACTTTGCTCAATATTGGCTTTTAAAGGCAAAATCACTCAAGCGGAAAAAGTAGGTCGAGGTCATTTTATGAAAGTTTGATCAAAGATACACCTAATATGCAAGTTTGGAATATCTAGCACTTATACTTTGCTCAATATTGGCTTTTAAAGGCAAAATCACTCAAGCGGAAAAAGTAGGTCACGGTCATTTTATGAAAGTTTGATCAAAGATACATCCAATATGCAAGTTTGGTACATGTAGCACTTATACTTTGCTCAATATTGGCTTTTAAAAGCGAAATTACTCAAGTGGAAAAAGTAGGTCAGATGCTGCATCCGATGCATAGGTCCATCTCGGTAATCAAAGATGAATCACTTGTGCAAGTTTGGTTACTGTAGCATCAGTACTTTGTCAGATACTGAGCTACCCCAAACTTCTTAACCAAGTCACTCAAGCGGAAAATGTAGGTCAGATGCTGCATCCGATGCATGGGTTCACCTCAGCATCCAAAGATGAATCACTTGTGCAAGTTTGGTTACTGTAGCATCAGTACTTTGTCAGATACTGAGCTACCCCAAACTTCTTAACCAAGTCACTCAAGTGGAAAATGTAGGTCAGATGCTGCATACGATGCATTGGTTCACCTCAGCATCCAAAGATGAATCACTTGTGCCAGTTTGGTTACTGTAGCATTAGTACTTTGTCAGATACTGAGCTACCCAAAACTTCTTAACCAAGTCACTCAAGCGGAAAATGTAGGTCAGATGCTGCATCTGATGCATGGGTTCATCTCAGCATCCAAAGATGAATCACTTGTGCCAGTTTGGTTACTGTAGCATTAGTACTTTGTCAGATACTGAGCTACCCCAAACTTCTTAACCAAGTCACTCAAGCGGAAAATGTCGGTCAGATGCTGCATCTGATGCATGGGTTCACCTCAGCATCCAAAGATGAATCACTTGTGCCAGTTTGGTTACTGTAGCATTAGTACTTTGTCAGATACTGAGCTACCCCAAACTTCTTAACCAAGTCACTCAAGCGGAAAATGTAGGTCAGATGCTGCATCTGATGCATGGGTTCACCTCAGCATCCAAAGATGAATCACTTGTGCAAGTTTGGTTACTGTAGCATTAGTACTTTGTCAGATACTGAGCTACCCCAAACTTCTTAACCGGACGCGGACGCGGACACGGACGCGGACACGGACGCGGACGCGGACGCGGACGCGGACGCGTGGGGTTATAGCATAAGCTCACTCAACTTCGTCGAGGTGAGCTAATAAACTTTAAAGTAGGAAATTACTTTAGAATCCAGATAATTAATGCAACAACTTACAAATCATTCAAATAAAGGATACAAATTGTACCTGACACCAGTGAACATAAAGTTTGGAATGGTTGCTATGGTAACTTCGTCTAACACTTCAATCATTCTGCCAGGTACTGCGTTTTCTTCCTAAAATGAACAGTATTATAAAATATTAAAATTACATGGATAGACTACTTTACCGGGCTTGTCAAAGAGCTAAAAATGTTCAAGATGACAACATTTTTGATGTTGTTATCCATTACTACATCACAAATGAAGGCATTAGGGGTATAATACTCTACTTCTGGTTGTTCTGATAACAGAAAAATTAAATACCACAAAATTGGCCGAAGACGCACGACCTCGGCAGTGTTCGGTATCATACATTTTCATGGCGAGTTGAATAAAACATTACAAAAATCAAATATCTAAAAATATGCAAGATATGGAAGTACATAATTTCTAGCTTTTCGACAATATTGTTTTTATACCACTAATACCTTACAGACATGATTCCATTGTGACATGACATCGAGATAGAGCGCAAATGTTCCGACATCTGACATTTTTTTTCCTCCAATATACATTTCAGCAATTTACAAATGTAAGTGGTCTACTACAGATGATTGTACATGTATTTTCAAGGACGATATACTTTTTTCATTATTATGTATTGTTTTCAGTCTTTCTGAAAACTTTTTTCAGCCAATAGCCCAAAAACAAATTTTACTACTTTTTTGTATAGTTTCTTAAAGAATTTCTACTAGCCCACCAAGAATTTCTACTAGCCCAGCAAAAATTTTGGTAGCCTCGGGCGTCGGGCTAGTGAATTTTTGGAAAGACTGTTATCAGAAAAATATCATATAATGAAATAAATAATTTATGTACATCATAAGGTTTTCTTTGTTTCAAAATTATCAGCAATAACTGAGCTACCTCTGAGATATATTACCAGTATTAAGACTTTCATCCAAGGTATTAAGTTTTTTAAATTTTCTAAACATTGAAATTATGGATGTGTATATTTTAAACATGTTAAACAAATTGGATGTTCAAGGACAGGAATCTTGAATGTTTGACCCTAACTTAGTCTCTTGACCTTGAAGGTGACCTTGACATTCACTGGATGTTGTGTCTCATTATGCTTGTTTGATTGAAGTACAACATACATCAAAAAGTTATGTTAAAGTATGACTATAACAGACGGACGGACAGACATCCGAAAACATGATCTCTATACATGTATGTGGCCCTTGCATTGCAGGTGACATACACGTAAAAATAAAAGGACAAGGGCATCACTTTGTACCCTTGGCATCACTTTGTACCCTTGTTATTTTTGGCAAAGGTAAAATAAGAATTCCATGATAATGATCTTACCTTATCCTGATTATAAGTGGTAGGATATGGAATGTAAACAGAGGATCCTGGTCGGGTTTGTAACTGGAATCCTGGTAAAATAAATCCTCTATTCACCTGGAATAGCAGAAAATCATATTTACATGTCAAATACAAGTACCAGTCACTCTCCGTGACTCATGAAAAATTCACAGTGGTTCTCCATTAATCGCAGTTCACATTGACAGTTTGATTCACGGTATGGCACTGTGTCTGTATCCAGTTTTTATGATTCATTTGAAAAACAACACACTTGCAAACAAAGTTTCAACATAAATACATGTATGTACAAGGAACTCAACATAAAGTCAATCAAGATATCTTAAGGTGTTTGACACTTCATAATATTGCTCTCTTATTCGGATTCTTCTTTTAAGAGTTCCCAAAGCTCAATCTTAAGTCTTTCAGCTGAAAATCAAAGAATTGTGATACAAATCCTACTAAAAGCTAATATCATGCTATGTGAGCTTAGTGTATCATTACAGTCCTACCTACATATATTTAACTCGGGCATCTGTAAATTACTATCTTGTTTGTTTGTACAAAACTTCGTGGGAGACCTCTTTGTATCAAGATAAGAGGTTGGGTTACAGGTATGAAAATTCGTTGAAATTTTCAGGGGACATGTGGGCTACAAAGTCAAAAAATTTTTAGCACCCACATCAAAAACAATGAACCCAATTCAAAACATTGTATCTTAATTTATATTTTAAAATTCAAGTCCCCCCCCCCCCCTCTCTCCTTCCCAGGATCAAGCAAGTCATGGCCATCGTAAAGGAAAATGTGTACCGAGTATGAAATTAACGCCGAAAATGAGAGAGAAACCAGTGTATATGTTAATCTACATGGACAGTTTATTTGACGTATTGAACAATAATTGCAATCAGTCGTTTGAGGTCAGCGCTCCATATCTTCCAACACCATTCTTTTGTCAAATCAGTTTAGGTAATTTTTCCGTGTAAATTTAGGATTTTAGATGTTTCTTTATTTCAAATATTAAAGTAGGGTTTTGATTTAGGTCATCTCAAGCACAAGTATAAAAATAACTATAAAAATAAATCAATAAATGATAAATGCAGTTATAAACATACCGTATAACCAGAAATTTTCGCGAGATACTAATTTTCGCTATATTCGCTGAGTGATTTTGAATTGCGTAAAATTTATTCTCGCGAAATATTGTGTTTGATAAGGTATAACATAAATTGTTATATCCTTTACATTTGTTAATATCGTACATGTGTCATTCTTCACTTTTCCTGATTAAACGTAATGTGGAGTGAATTGAGTGTATTCCTATGATAGAACTAACTAAAACTTCAATAATGAAAGATACAAAACAGTAACATCATATGAACATATTTGTTTGTAATTTAGAAATCGCAAAAAATTGTACTCGCGAAAATAAAGACACCCTATTTTGCCATAAAATCGCGAAATTTGATATTTCGCGAAAATTTCTGGTTATACGGTATTAGTCTCCAGACAGTGACTTTGCGCGCCTTAGGAAACATTAGATGAAGTTTTGGTATACCGATTTAAAATGACAGTGCGTCTTTACAAGGGAATAAGGGAGATCTATTCATTTTCCACAAGAGAGCGAACCGAGTATTTTTCATATACCCTCAAGTTTTTGTTTCACAATGCGAGTTACGGCAACTACGAAACAAGAAAACAATTATAATCAGTATTTTATGTTTGCAAAGTGGGCGATCAGAAAAACACATTTCGTAGTCCATACTGAATTTTTAGTCGCATTGGCGAATGGGCAAGTGCTTATTTGCATCCCTGGGTTATGCACACATGATCCAGATTACCACACCATTTAGATGGCCATTCAAGTTTGCTACAGCTTCACATTGGTCTCCCACCTTTTATGTGTTGTTATTTGTGCGTCAATGGTGTCTCTGCTTTGTTTCTTGAACTTCTTGGAATGAGTAATTGTCTCCTGCTGTTTGTTGATATGGTTTTTCTACATGCAAATTACCTTGTTATCACCACTACAAAGTCTTGCTGGAGATCTTTTCCTTATTCTTGTGTAATGAAATATACATGTAAATAAATTCCACCTACTGTTTTGTCCACCAGGGCACACTTTCCCCTCCATATCACGTCATCAGGTATGCAGACTTCGTCAAATGTCGACACTATACTAGCCCCCACATATCTCTGCAGTAGTATACCAATGTCCTGAGATACTGGGCCCTGATCTATCTCCATGGGTTCCCCACCCCCAGGGGAAGGTTCAGGGGGCAGCACTGACCCAGGGGATGTCTGGACCACCTTGATGTCAGCATTGTGCCAATCCTTCAACCGTCGAAGGGCACCTGCTAATCTTATAAAGGCTTCCTCCCTATAAAATAAATACTGGTACATGTACAGGTATAATATAATATAAAGTTAAAGTATACCATTGAGGGATTTAACATGATTCTGGTTTCCCAAGACTAGACCTATTTCCCGAGGTGAAGCCGAGGTAAATAGGTCTGGTTGAGGGAAACCAGAATCATGCTAACTTCCTCAATGGTATACTTTAACTGTTTTATTATACCAGCCACACGCTGTAGCTCCGCCCCATTTCCACATCACACACTGTAGCTCCGACCAATTTCAAAGCTATTTCCCTACGGAAATAGTCTTCTCAACTAACGCACCCTTTGCAGGGAAAATGTCTCATCAGGCGAGTTACAGCTAGTTTTAATGAGTATTGTGTTATATAAGAAAAAACAAGTAGAGGTATAATAATTACATGTAAGTTTGATCAAGAAGGCAAGAAAAAGTTTGTTGACCTTCTCACATTTGACCCTAAATAAGTGACCTTGACCTTGAATGTAGCATTGACCCTCATTACGTATTGAATCTCATCATGCTTGACAGTCCTTACAAGTTTCATGGTAGTATAATGCAGCTACTAGACAGAATGAAAGAAAGACGGACATATGGACACCAGATAAAGTGTGCCCTTGCAATGTAGCATTATTAGGTAACTTGAATATGAAAGATTGACGAATGAAAGTTTTGACATATTATGTATTTTCATATCTTGAAGATGTTCCATAAACAATAAATAATGACAAGGATCTTACTTGACTTGTAGATTATCTATCTCCAACACCACAATCAAAGGGTAACCTGAGAAAAACAAAATAACACATAAATATATTTGTGTCAACAATTGTAAATTTCCACAACGGAAGATGGTAATTCAGACGTAACAGTACTTCAACTTTAAATATACATGTATATGCTATCACCCTTAAGTATATTTAACATCCTGAACTTAATTTTCTGATCATAAAGACAAGCTTTTATTAATGAACAATATACAGTTAAAGTATACCATTGAGGAAGTTAGCACGATTCTGGTTCTCCGAGACCAGACCTACATGTATTTCCCGAGGCGAAGCCAAGGGAAACAGGTCTGGTCGAGGGGAACCAGAATCGTGCTAACTCCCTCATTGGTATACTTTAACTGTTTTATTATACCGAAACAAACATTATACTGAAACAAACATATCTCTTAGGCATACCGAAACAAACATTATACTGAAACAAAAATATCTCTTAGGTTCACATGGTTCCAATGGAAATTCTAATGATTTTGCCTTGCCTTCTCGACTGAATGACTGATTAACAGAAAATATTAACTTTTGATGATAAGATAAACAGAAACATCATTTATCATACTCATACATGTTTAATTTTCATTGGGAATGGGGCCGAATAACAGCCGCAAAAGGAGGCAAAAAAATCGGTCTTCATATCATGGCGTATGTATAACAGTATACCCTTTCATCCATAATTACCAGAAAACGGAATTCCGTCGGCAGCTTCGTGAAGTTGTTCGGCTAGTGGAGGAGAATCTTGCAACGGCTTTCTGAAAAAGATATCAAAATCCACGTAACACATGTATGTATACATATTCTTCTGAAAGAAAAAAATCTCTGAATTCAAAGCATATTTGTAAATCTACACTGCTCAAAAAAATTATAGGTGCGATTTTCCCATTATAATATCATCGTAAATCGCTTGCAATATCTTTTGGGATAAGCAAGGCTACATCATCAAGTTTTATCATTTGTATATGGTTAATCTGTTCGATACAGACTAGGGCTGGGACGATACGGGTCTCAAGCGTATCGATATGTATCACGATATAGTACCTACGATACGATATGTATCACGATATTTCTGATGTATATTGCTATAATGAAGATCCAGGCTGTATAAAATGAAACTCAAGTATAACATTAAAATATTTTGATAAAAACTATATTTTTCTAGATCCTGGAATAATCGAGATTTAAAAAATCCCAAGAAATTAAACAAACTTTTCAAACTTTGAACAATAATATCACAAGTTATTACTGATAGACAGAGGCTTGTTAGCTACAAGTCAAGCTACAAGAACAAATCTGTACCCTTTGCAATTATGTTTTCACCTTAATATGTACCGTATTTATACTCTTTTTGTATGTTCATTTTCTCAGTAACTGCATCAACAAGACAAGCCATAAATTGGTAAATAAGAGGGCCTCCTGCTCTCAGTTTGAAAATAAAAAGTTCATGAATTTATGTAACCCCCCTCCTCCTTTTTTTCAATACATGAATTACATTTTATATATCTTTTCAGTTACCCTTTCTATTTGAATAATCCTAGACTGAATTTCTTTTTTTCATGAGGAAATCTTATTAAAATGTATAACAATCATAGCACACGCTCCTTTCTCTACAATATTGAAAGGATTACAGCATAATTGTTCTTTAAATGTGTTTGATTTTATTCGATGGATACATCCTGCACTTTGATTTTTTTTAGGACAAACGGTTTTCCGTCTCTGTACGTTTTATTTTATGTACATGTATTAACAAAATTTTGAGAGAGAGAGAGAGAGAGAGAGAGAGAGAGAGAACATGTGCGATAACCACGTGGACGTAATCTACTCATCTTTTATGATTTTATTATCGAATTAAAGTTGTCGCTGACGTAAATAGAAAATATAATAGATATATAAAGATCGTAGTAGACAGACGTTTTTCCCCTTCTTCTTCAAAAGGCTGTTTCCGACGTTCAATCAAGGATTGACACGAGTCGGTTTTACATCAAAAATTTACAAAGTTAAGTAACTAGCATTACATACGATTTCAGAACTCTTTCTTTCAGATAAATATATAAAATCATCTTAAATGGAAGAGATTTAGCATGTTTAGGTCGAACGCCAGTATCTCAAAAAATCGATGATAAATGAATGGATCATGCACGTATGAATAGCTATTGGACATAAGTTATTTCATGCCGTTTTCATGTCGTTCTCACTCTCACCCACTCAATCAGGTACTTTCTCTGGACAATAGTATCTTACAAAATTGTAAATATTAAGATCGCGTTAGATACGGATTCTGAAAACTTAACTTTCGCCGCTTTAATTTTTTTAAACAAACATGAGTTTGTACAAATAATTTGGAGTAGACAAAGTATCTGTAGGATTCTCGCCAGCCGCGAAAACAGACAACGACAAGGATCAACAAAATATCCAAGTGCCATTGGTCGTTTCTAAGGCTAGATACCCACAAACCACAGGCTGGATATGCGTATGCATTTCTAAAAAAAATTTAGAAGCGCATATCCGTCTGTACCGCAAACTATATGCATGTAAAATTGACAATTATACTGTAATGCATTGTGCGACTTGAATACTATCCGCAGCAAACATAGGAAGATTAGTCAAGAAAAACATCTTTACCCATTTAAGTCAATAAGTCACACGTTTTAGTTAGCCCGAATCTTTCAATCGACGAAGTTAATGAGCGTTTTCATGCCTTTAAATAGAGTTAAAAATGGGTCCGGATATCGCTATATAGCTCCAACGTATCGATACGCGTATCGTGGAACACCGTATCGCGATTTATCGATGTATCGATGTATCGTCCCAGCCCTAATACAGACATTCGTAATAACGAAATGACTATGAAATATGTCTAAATACATTTATGTTCATCATATAGAATAAACAGCTGCAAATGTGTGTGATATGAAAGTAGAAACCTTGCTCCCTTAATCTGTTAATATTTTTCAGCAGTGTATTAACAAGGTGATAGATAGTGTAGTATGCTCATGGCCATGTAGTTTACATGAAAGCAGAGATTAATCTACAATTTGATCTTAATGGGTCCTCTGGACGCAATGAAACTTGATCAATGCGTCCCCAGCCAAAACAATGGGTCCCAGCAGAAATTAATGCGTCCTAATTTCTACAAACCATCTTTTTTCGCGGCGTTTTAAGTTCACGAATACAAGTGAGCCCACCTGCTCGCAGCATTTTATGTCTTTGAGATCGTTATATGTTCCACAAAAAACGTCTAACTCTTTAAAAACTTCAATCTAATTTTGCCGAAATAAGTATATTGATTGTTTATTTAGGGATACTTCGTACATGTGTATGGTAAAACGTTATCCAAACAAACCAATTCTATACGCTTTACAAAGACAGTACGCTGATGGTGTGAATTAAACGATTTCATTAGATTGATTCATAATTTCATGTAAAGTTTACTGTGGAGGAATATATCTGTTTCCGAATGATATAAATAAGTTAGACTCGTGTCTGACTGCATATTACTTTTAATTTAGAAATAAAAAAATGTTGCTCCGCAATGATTTCTCACACGATACGGATACCACAGATCTGTTAGGTTTAAAAGAGCTGTCAAAATATAAACAAGAGAGTCATCTACATGTTATTTCTGGACTTTGAATGAACTAAAACGGACGCATTATACGAAAGTGAACAATGCGCACTGTGGGACGCAGTGATCGGAAATCAATGGGTCCTGGGCGATTTTTATGCGTCAGAGACGCAGGACGCAGAGGTAGATTAATCCCTGATGAAAGAACTAATAAGTTTCAAAATATTTCACCTGAACCACACATTGTTTCTATTCAGTTGTTTCTGTGTATGGGAGGACTTCAATTACTTCCCATAGATGGCTGTGGAGAGAGCTGATAGTGTATCAAAATTGCTTGTTTCTGCATGATAATAACTTGTAAAATATTTTCTTTAACAATAATCCTCAATATCTAAATGCTTTTTCTTCAGTTTTCTGCTAATTAACTTACAGTTCTTCAGAGTAGTTCTTTGAGGAATGTGCCCATCCTGTGGATTTCTCTGCCAATACCTATCGAAGACAAAACCAGACTTGTCAGAATGACAACATAGCTCGCCGGTGGCAACCATATGTAAATTGCAACAACAACAAAAAGTAGGTAAAATTTCAAGGTCAAGGTCACTAGGTCAAAATTTATGGTACGGCATGAAAGGTCTTATCACAAGGAATGCACATGTGAAATATCAAAGCCCTATCACTTACCATTCAAAAAATATGGCCCAAGTTAAAGTTTTTGAAAAGTAGGTAAAATTTCAAGGTCAAGGTCACTAGGTCAAAATTTATGGTACGGCATGAAAGGTCTTATCACAAGGTATGCACATGTGAAATATCAAAGCTCTATCACTTACCAATCAAAAAATATGGCCAAGGTTAAAGTTTTTCAAAAGTAGGTCAATCATCTCCAAGGTCAAGGTCACAAGGTCAAAAATTTTGGTATCCATGGAAACATCTTGTCACAAGGAATACACATGAGAAATATCAAAGCCCTATCACTTACCATTCAAAAAATATGGCCAAGGTTAAAGTTTTTCAAAAGTAGGTCAATCTCCAAGGTCAAGGTCACAAGGTCAAAAATTTTGGTATCCATGGAAACGTCTTGTCACAAGGAATATACATGTGAAATATCAAAGCCCTATCACTTACCATTCAAAAAATATGGCCAAGGTTAAAGTTTTTCAAAAGTAGGTCAATCTCCAAGGTCAAGGTCACAAGGTCAAAAATTTTGGTATCCATGGAAAGGTCTTGTCACAAGGAATGCACATGTGAAATATGAAAGCCCAATCTGTATTGGTTTAAAAGTTATAAGCAAGGTTAAAGTTTTTGTGCACGCGCACGCCAACGCCAACGCAGACGCCGACACCGGGGGTATGACAATAGCTCTCCGGACATTCGTCCCGGCGAGCTAAAAAAATTATATAGTGACTACATCATGTTAGTTACTCTATTAATGATCAAGTGCAGGTCTAGAGGGGGCTAGGAAAGCCCCCCCCTCCCCCTTTTGGAATTTGCCCAAGATTCTGAATTTTCCTGTTTTTGCGTATTAGTTTTTTTTTCAAAACCATAGGCTGGAGTATAAACCTGCTTCACATACTTGCTTTGGTTACCGTATTTAATCAAGTAAGTTTTGTTTAATAAAAAAAAAATTATTTAAAGAATCTGATGTATACATCATGAACATTAAATAGTTCTAAATTCAGATCATCGCGAGAAACGGCATATCTGATCTAGGTGAAATTAATCATTTTAACAGTGAAATGATAATTCAATTTCAAACCTGTTTATCATCGCAGTGATAGGTTATCACAAAGAATTCCCCATCCTTTAAATTTTCAAAAATTGTAGGTAAATGTGAAGAACAGCCACTATCTGTAATAAAAAGAAACTCCTTTAAGCATATTAAGTGCATGTTCTATCAGGAAAACATAGATGACAATCACATCTATTATTTACATCTATTTTATATCTATTTTACACATAAGTATTCAAGGAAAATAACAAATTGCACAGTTATCATCATCATCATCATCATCATCATAGACAGTTATAGTAATCATCATCATCATCATCATCATCATCATCATCATCATCATCATCATCATCATCATCATCATCACAGACAGTTAATAGTCATCATCATCATCATCATCATCATCATAGACAGTTACTGTCCGCGCAGCTCACTTCAGAAATCGGAAAATTGAAGTTTTCTCTACTTTGTCGGCAAATTTTGCGATTAAAATTTACATAGGGGGATAGATCTCGAAATCTCATAACTAACGGTGTATGATATGTGTACCTACGACTAATACTACACTCAAAGTGGAATAAAATAGTTTTGATAGGGAGTTTTCTATGTTAATTTTAGCGCGACGTCGACAATGTTTAACACTGAGTCTATGGAGAACGTCGACGACGTCATGCTAAAATTAACATAGAAATATCCCCATCTAAAATTATTTTCATCATCACAGATAGTTAACAGTCATCATCTTCAGCAGCAGCAGTAGCAGTGTACAATGTAAGCAGCATTAACATTATCAAAGAAGCCTTCGAAGGAGTTAATTTAACTATACCTATTTCCTGTATAATATTTTAATTGTAATTTTAACCTGCACCGGAGAAGTCTGCCAATGCAATGTCTGCCAAATTCATGAGACCATCAAACACAGACTTTATTTATCGGTCCTATAAGTGTGACACATTTAGAGCCTGACCCAATAGTCAGATGTAGGTTTGGAGCTTTAATTAATGTATATTCATTTTTCTTTATCACTTATATATTAATTTCTCTTTGTCGCTTATTTTACGATCAAGTACAAATGTAATTGATTTGCATATTGTTTAAAAATATTATATCACATAGAATTTCAAAACTCCAAGGGAATCTCATTTGTTGATAATTTGAAACATGTTTTAACAAGTTAAAAGTCATGTTTGTAAAACATTAATGCCCCCCTACCCCTTCTGTGATTAAAGTCCGTCACAACTTTATACTTGCATTGATACAACCTATGGGGGTATAAAGTAACAGTGTAATGAAAAAAGTCAAAGAAGTATAACTGTCAGGAGGACCTGTATGTACAGCATTTATGCTTTGTTAAAGCTCTTCTTCTAATAAACTTCTACAAACGAAAGTGATTAATACCTGTAGTATTCTATTAAATAATCATATTCAACAAACCTGATAGTTTTGCTTTGTTCCGAAGACTTTAATTTTTATAGCACTCATGTGAATCACTTCCCAGAGATACTGAACAGAATGTTGGTGAATTTTCCAACCAAAATTCAAGGGGCATAACTCTGTCAATTTTTTTTTGATCGGATTCGAAGTGCAAGGGGCATAACTCTGTCAAAATTTTTTTGATCGGACCCAAATATAAACTTGACCTAGATTTTCATTTGATGTGTCTGTACACATTGTGACAAGATTCATTTCAGTATGTGAATACACTCCACAGATATTGAACGAAAATCCTGAAATTTTGGTACTTTTCGAAAAGCAAGGGGCTAAACTTTGTCAATTTTTTTTCATTGGACCCAAATATGAACTTGACCTAGATTTTCATTTAATGTGTCTGTACACAAAATTTCATTTCAATATGTGAATCCACTCCAGAGGTATTGAACGGAAACTGATGTCGTGGACTGACCGACCGACCGACGGACCAACAGACAGAAAGTCAGACAGTGGCAAAGCAATATGTCCCCTCTTCTTCAAAGGGGGGCATAAAAATTTTTGATTGAACCCAAATATGAACTTGACCTAGATTTTCATTTGATGTGTCTGAAAACAAAATTTCATTTCAATATGTAACTCTACTCAAGAGATATTGAACGGAAACCCTGAAATTTTGGTATTTTTCGAAGTGCAAGGGGCATAACTCTGTCAAAATTTTGTTCAACGGACCTAAATATGAACTTAACCTAGTAGATTTTCATTTGATGTGTCTGTATACAAAATTTCATTTCAATATGTAACTCCACTCAAGAGATATTGAACAGAAACCCTGAATTTTGGTATTTTTCAAAGTGCAAGGGGCATAACTCTGTCCAAATTTTTTTGATCAGACCTAAATATGAACTTGACCTAGATTTTCATTTGATGTATCTGTATACAAAATTTCATTTCTATATGTAACTCCACTCAAGAGATATTGAACGGAAACCCTGAAATTTTGGTATTTTTCGAAGTGCAAGGGGCATTACTCTGTCAAAATTTTGTTGATTGGACCCAAATAAAAGAACTTGACCTAGATTGTCATTTGATGTATCCGTATACAAAATTTCATTTCAATATGTAACTCCACTCAAGAGATATTGAACGGAAACCCTGAAATTTTGGTTTTTTTCAAAGTGCAAGGGGCATAACTCTGTAAAAATTTTTTTGATCGGACCCAAATATACACTTGGCCTAGATTTTCATTTGATGTGTCTGTATACAAAATTTCATTTCAATATGTAACTCCACTCAAGAGATATTGAACAGAAACCCTGAAATTTTGGTATTTTTCGAAGTGCAAGGGGCATAACTCTGTCAAAATTTTTTCGATCGGACCTTAATACGAACTTGACCTGGATTTTCATTTGATGTGTCTGTATACAAAATTTCATTTCAATATGTACTAACTCCATTCAAGAGATATTGAACAGAAACCCTGAAATTTTGGTATTTTTCGAAATGCAAGGGGCATAACTCTATCAAAATTTTTTTGATCGGACCCAAATATGAACTTGACCTAGATTTTTGTTTGATGTGTCTGTATACAAAATTTCATTTCAATATAAGAATCCATTCTAGAGACATTGAACGGAAACTGATGTCGCGGACCGACCGACAGACCGACCGACCCACCGACAGCGGCAAACCTATCTACATCTACATCTACATGGTACGTTGAACCATCAACAATTGATGACTATTCAACGGCGTGAACAGATCGCTACTATATTTACAAGAATTCTTAGTAAATAAAATTACAAAAATAGAAAAGTTAAAAGATAAAAAAGAACAAACTATTTACAGCTTCTATATATGGATACTTAACAAAAATTATGGTTCTGAACCAGAGATTTAAACTGGTCCAGAGATGGTGCGTGAATGATTGAATTTGGAAGTGAATTCCACAGAACAACAGTGAAGGGGAAAAAACTGTATTTATAGTAGTCTGTTCTGGTACTGAAGATTTGGTACTGCTGAGAGTTGGTGCTGCGGGTACGTGAGAATGTATTTTGGGTGAGGTAAATGGTGGGATTTATTGCTACCAGGTTATGAGTCAGTTTATAAAACATTGTTACTCGGGATATATTTCTCCTAGTTTCTAGGGATTGCCAATTAAGATGATCTATCTTCGAAGGGGGGCATAGAAATATTTTGAGGGTCAATTCCAGGTCATTTCTCTCTCCTTATTTCCAATCAGACAGAGATAGTTTTGGTCATATAATAGTTCTTCCACATAACATACATATGACCTCGTCTGGGAAGTTGACCTAATATGATTGTTGACTACTTTTGTGTATCCTTTTCTATCGATAAAACGAGTTCATGAAATGTATCTGCTTTATCAGATTTGCCGATAAAAAATTGTTTGGACCAACAAAAGCTTGTGTTTTACCTATCATGCCTATTATTTGGACCAATAAAAATTTCCAAATGTCCGACATATCATTGGAAGATTTCAAGAACACTGCTACAAAACAATCTATATTTGGGGATGTTGAGTCAACCATTATGCTATAGCATAGTAATCCCTTTTGTGATTGGGGCACAGACCGTTTTATTATGCTGTCAATGACTGATTGCCCTTACACGGGTAACATGATAAAACAATCCGTGCCCAAATCCCAAAAGGGATTACATATGTATATATTGTTGCATACAAATGTAGGACAAATCGTCCCATGACTTTCCACAAAATATCACAGCCACTGCAACGCCTGACAATAAACAAGAGAGTGGACTTTACCATAACAGAATAAGATCATCATCATAAACATTATTATTAATTATAATCACCATGCATTATGTCATAATTACTTCATCTGTTCATTACTGTATCATCATAATCATCATCTTATCGACTTATGTGGTAATACAATATAAAGTTCACTAACATTTAGGGAAAGCAAACAAAAACCTTCTTGCATTCATATTATAGACATCTCATGATATGAATTCTTAAGTAATTTCTCATTTCCCAGTTTCTGTCTTTTCCACCGAATTTCGCGGTTTTTGCGACATGGACATTTTGAACCCGATCATGATTTTTAAAATCTGTTCAAAAATTAAAACTAAAAATGATGACAGAAAATAATCTTAAAGTCTTTGATGAATTTTGGTATACATTTACATATTATTTCATTCCATAATTCTGTCACAGAAATAAAAAATTTACGCGAAAGTTTACAGTAAAAATGAGTCGGGGTCAGTGTTCAGAAAATTTTCGACAGGTGCTTCGGTGACTTCGAAAGTTTTGGAAAAATACTCAATTTTCTGTACAATGGTAAATAAATACATGTTATATCTTTTGTTTAATGTAGAAATTTCTTTGAATTTGCATATTTTGCCCATTATGCATGATTTTTTATCGACAGTGTTCACTCTAAAGATTTCGAGTTTCCTCTGACGTTTTGTAATTGGTGAAGTTGTTTGCAGGTGCCCGGTCCGGGAGTCGAACCCCGGCCGTCCGGGTGATAGTCAGACTCGTTGCCGAGTGAGCTAAAGTGACATCCTGATAGCTCAGTATTGGAACTTGTTCTGAACTATCGGTACCTGCTGCTACCGGAAACCATTACACTGCCCTTCCCCCTTTTGTTGAGGCCCTAGGTGTACCCCACTGTGTGGCCACTCTCCAACCCCTGGCAGGGTTCTGCCTCCTCTCCTGCAGATCGAGCTGGCCCACACACCAATTGTTCACTTCGTCCCAAATGAAGTAGTTTGCAGGTGCCCGGTCCAGGAGTCAAACCCCAGCTGTCTGGGTGATAGTCAGACTCATTGCTGAGTGAGCTAAAGGGACATCTCGATATTTCAGTCTTGAACTTGTACTGAACTATCTGTACCTGCTACTACTGGAAACCTCTACATTGGGCCGATTTGTTTCCCCCCCCCCCCCCAAAAAAAAACCCATCATACTGCTGTGTTAGTCCTGTAATATATGACACTATGGCAAGCATAGGGTAAACCCCACTACACAATGGCGGATTTAGGGGGGTGCGGAGGGGGCATTTCGCCCCCCCCCCCCCCCCCCCCCCCCCCGGCACTGACCCAAAATTTTCCAAAAACAGGTGTATTTTGACCCATTTTCAGTAAAAATCGGCAAAATTTGCCCCTTGACCCCCCGGCAAAGGGGGTGCTGGATACGCCACTGCTACAAATTACAAGGTCAAAGTCTTATATTATAAGACTAACTCATGTGTAGGCCAGTTCAAACTTCTTCGAAGCCACTTGATTTAATTTTTTCGGCATACGGCAAAATGCACTGCTTCTTGTTTTAACTGCATAGGCAAAAGCGGAACGTTTCAGAGTACGGCATTTGGCGAAAAAACTCCAAGTGGTTTTGCCATGTTCGGCCAGGCCCCTTTGGTTCAGGAAGTCTGAAACGATGTATACACTTTTCTCATGAATTCATGAATCTTAATCAATAAATGTGCCCTCAACTTGTGCAGAATTTAATATACTACTATTTTTATTAGAACATTATCTGGTGAATGTAAAATGACCAAAGATTTGAATTGGTGACCCATATTTGAGTTTATTTTCACTTTTCAAGTAGGTCATCCAAGCTTTTCTGTGACAGTGTTGACCTTCTCATCATTTCGTGAATACCAAACCTGATCTTGTTTAGATGCAAAAAATAGCACTGTTACTATTCAAACATTATTTAGGAAGCACCTGTACTTTCGTATCAAACGTTTATGTGATAGAGATTATAAAACTTCCAAGTAATGGAAGTGAAAGTAGGTGCGAAACCAGGCAGACAAACAAAATGTAGGAAAATGATGTTTTTGCGACAGATAATTATTTAAATGATTGTTTATTCAATAAATTAACATTTTTGTCCCCCAATTCTGCTTTATGGAACTGAATGATACTCTCAGCTTCTGTGACAGTGCTGGAATGGACTGAAAATTGCATCACAGTCGGCACATGAAGAGTTTACGAATTCACTAGAAGTTACAAATTGATGAGTCAGGGAAACGACTCTACTCCAATGTACACCAAATTTTGGGAAACAATTTACTATAGGTAGTACGACTCATCCTCCCTTAGTCCCTAACGACCCACAAAAGTTTACATTTGAAAATTTTAGTTGAATGATTGCTAAAAAAACAAAATGCACCTACAGAATTTGAAAACTAAGTGCATTGATTAGATTTTCCTGATTTATTTACAGATTGGTGTCTGAATTTGCCTTGTACCAAAGCAGATATGTTTCCACTGCGGCCATTGGCCGGAGTAATCCAACAGACATTTAGAGTGATGTCCAGAAGCTTTGCATTACCACAACATAATAGACTTCACACGTTGGTTCCACCATTCGCCAGTAGAGGAGCAACATGTCTCTCAGTGAAGTCAAATCAAGATGCATTCTTGAATATACCGTCTTCAAATGTTACTATTGCTAGAAACTATCAAGTCAGGGTTGCCATTCGTAAAAGATGTCAGGACTGTTATTTTGTGAAGAGGAAGGGAATTATGTATGTGGAATGTAAATCGAAACCGAGGCATAAACAAATGCAGAAAGTTAGTTTACATAAAAGGTTTAATGACGACTGTACAGAAGGGAAGTGGAAGAGAATGGTGTATGCTAAATATATCGAAGATCGATGGTATAGAGGCGCAGATCCGTTCTATGTCAAACACGATTGGCTAGGAGATAGATTCTGCAGGGAAATTTAGGGATAAACTGAATATTTGATGGAGTGTCAAAATAGTACAAGTCTTATACATGAAAAATCTATGTTAGACATTTGAATGTTATGTTTTATTCATAACTGGTGTCATGAATTCATAAGAAAAAAATCTTGAATAAGAACAGCTATCTTACATATGTTCTACATACATGTGGGACTTGAATGAAAGAGAAATACGTGACAAACTTTCATACATGTATGTTTTTACTCATTTAATCAACTTATTGCAGAGTTCTTGAAAACTTTCAAGAAATGTCAGACATTTGGGGATTTCTATCAGTCCAAATAAAAGATGCAATATGTGAGTTTTTATCGGACCAAACAATTTTTTATCAGCAAGTCCTATAAAACTGACACTTTTCAGGAACTCTGTTATTGGGAAATTTTATGGAACTGGATTGATGGGCCTTGTTCAAGTTCCTTTGTTGCGCTTTATTGACACATACAAAGTACTGGTACATGTACATGCATTTAGGTATAAAGAAAATATATGTACATGTACATATCGAGATTTCAACCTTGGACCTCCTGCCCCATACTAGGAAGCACTCCAACCAATGAGCACTGCAAACCATTACCACGAGTATATGACTATCATTTAGTCAAGAGAGATTGCTTATGATTTGCAGATTACAGCAAAACTATTTTTTTAAAGATGAAAGGTCAAGGATACACCAATGAAATGAAAGCCTATGTGGACATGGACAGTTGCTTTCAAATACTTCAGAATATCACAAATCTTTGAATCAATATTGAATATGGAAAATGAAGAAGGCACTAAATTATCAGGGTCATAGGTCAAGGTCACAATAATTATGGACCGAAAATGTAGCGAACAATCTAGAAATCACTGAGAGCTTCAGATGATAAAAATACTTTGCCTCATGCAGGAACAGGATACTGATTATGGGTTTAAAGATCATGGCATCTATAAAAAAAATGTAGCTTTATCATATTCATAAGATCAACACATGAAATATGAACAAGTCAAATGATAATGTGATAGAAATCACGTACATGTACCTCAACTTTCCGTCCATCCGATCTTTAAGGAGGACAGAGATATTACCAAAAAGTTGGGAATATTTTTTTCCTATAAGTAGGTCAAGGTCTTGTGGTAAAAAAAATCAAGACACTTAAAGAAAGATAAAAAAGTAGGTCATACTCCAAGGTAAAAAGGCCAAGGTATCAATTAAAGATCTTGTCATAAGCATTGTACATGTAAAATTTCTTTGTTATCTGAAATGGTTCAAAAGTTAATGCCAAGTTTTATACCCCCAAAAAAAGATAAAGGCAATGCAAGCGTAGCATTCCCTCGCAATTGCATGTTCTACGTGTATATCACTGAGCAAAATGATTTGAAGCCAAATTCCATAGTGACCTTGACCTTTGCCATTGAAAATCAATAGGGTTCATCCTCTCCATATGGGTAACATTGTGGAAGGTTTGATGTTTCTATGATTGTTTTGTCTTCTATGCTGTTCACAAGGATTTTAAGCCTAAGTCTACAGTGACCTTGACCTTGAAAATCAATAGGGTTCATCCTCTCCCCATGGGAGAACATTAATGGGAGGTTTGATGTTTCTATGATGATCGCTTTGTCTTCTATGCTGTTCACAAGGATTTTAAGTCTGAGTCTACAGTGACCTTGACCTTGAAAATCAATAGAGTTCATCCTCTTCCCATGGGAGAACATTAATGGAAGGTTTGATGTTTCTATGATGGTCGCTTTGTCTTCTATGCTGTTCACAAGGATTTTAAGTCTGAGTCTACAGTGACCTTGACCTTGAAAATCAATAGAGTTCATCCTCTTCCCATGGGAGAACATTAATGGAAGGTTTGATGTTTCTATGATGGTCGCTTTGTCTTCTATGCTGTTCACAAGGATTTTAAGTTTGAGTCTACAGTGACCTTGACCTTGAAAATCAATAGAGTTCATCCTCTTCCCATGGGAGAACATTAATGAAAGGTTTGATGTTTCTATGATGGTCGCTTTGTCTTCTATGCTGATCACAAGGATTTTAAGTCTGAGTCTACAGTGACCTTGACCTTGAAAATCAATAGAGTTCATCCTCTTCCCATGGGAGAACATTAATGGAAGGTTTGATGTTTCTATGATGGTCGCTTTGTCTTCTATGCTGTTCACAAGGATTTTAAGTCTGAGTCTACAGTGACCTTGACCTTGAAAATCAATAGAGTTCATCCTCTTCCCATGGGAGAATATTAATGGAAGGTTTGATGTTTCTATGATGGTCGCTTTGTCTTCTATGCTGTTCACAAGGATTTTAAGTCTGAGTCTACAGTGACCTTGACCTTGAAAATCAATAGAGTTCATCCTCCTCCCATGGGAGAACATTAATGGAAGGTTTGATGTTTCTATGATGGTCGCTTTGTCTTCTATGCTGTTCACAAGGATTTTAAGTCTGAGTCTACAGTGACCTTGACCTTGAAAATCAATAGAGTTCATCCTCTTCCCGTGGGAGAACATTAATGGAAGGTTTGATGTTTCTATGATGGTCGCTTTGTCTTCTATGCTGTTCACAAGGATTTTAAGTCTGAGTCTACAGTGACCTTGACCTTGAAAATCAATAGAGTTCATCCTCTTCCCATGGGAGAACATTAATGGAAGGTTTGATGTTTCTATGATGGTCGCTTTGTCTTCTATGCTGTTCACAAGGATTTTAAGTCTGAGTCTACAGTGACCTTGACCTTGAAAATCAATAGAGTTCATCCTCTTCCCATGGGAGAACATTAATGGAAGGTTTGATATTTCTATGATGATCGCTTTGTCTTCTATGCTGTTCACAAGGATTTTAAGACTGAGTCTACAGTGACCTTGACCTTTAAAATCAATAGGGTTCATCCTCTCTCCATGGGGAACGTTAGTGGAAGGTTTGATATGTCTATGATCATTACTTTGTCTTCTATGCTAATCACAAGAATCAGAACACACACTAACACACAAACGAACGGACACAGGACAGTGATGTTTTATCCCCTTCGCAACAGAGTCCTTCGCATCAGAGTTGCGAGGGGATAAAAAGAGAAAAAAGGAAAATGACCAAAAAGGCAACGATTGAAAAGTCTTGGAGCTAAAAATTCCTTCAGTTGATTGATCAATTTTGCAGCTAATTTATTAGCAGAATTAGATAGCAATTCTGGTTTGTGGATTGTCAATGACTGTCTGTTCATTCCTCATTAGGACCCTGCATGATAAAACTGGTGCCCTATAACAATCACATACTCAGACTGTCCGTCCATCCGTCAACCCTTTCCGACGCAACGTTACTGGAGTATTTTTCAAGGAACAGCTTTCATATTTCACACTTAAAATAGAATGACGAGAAGAGCATGCCTATAAATTCGTCAAGGTCAAAATAAAGCAGAGTCTGACGCGACTACTCAAGTATTTTCAATGTGCAGCTTTCATGTACATAAGAGGAATGTACCTATAAACTTTGAACCTTTCAAGGTCAAAGGTAAAGGTCGAACTTGGGCAAAATTTTATAAGATATATCTTTGGTTTACTCAAATATTTTGCAAGGTACAGCTTTCTGTTATCAAAATATCTTTAAATTTCTAAAACATGGGTCTTGTAGCATCATATCCCACCCATCCTGCTACGTATTCCGGTACATTTTTTGACATAATTATTTTACACTCTTTGGCCAAAATACATTGTTTTGATTGAGAATCACTGACGAGGGTTAAACAACCGAAACGTGCATGTCTGGTCCATGCTACAAATTGATCTGTTCGTAAATGATGCTATTGAATTTGAAGACGTTTAACATTTGTACCACTTGGTGAGCGTCACTGCTGGTGGACCAGGAGTGCACATGTAGCCAAGTTCGATCAACTTCGGTTGATGGTCTGTCTTTTCAACGCATTCGAAATTTTCTGTTATCAAAATATCTTGAAATTTCTAAAACATGGGTCCTGTAGCATCATATCCCACCCATCCTGCTACGTATTTCGGTACATTTTTGGACATAATCCTTGTGAACAGCATAGAAGACATAGCAATCATCAAACCATACGGAAATGTTCCTCTTGGGGAGAATGAAACCTATTGATTTTCAACGTCGAAGTCAGTTTGGACTTATAATTAAAATCCTTTCGCATTTAGCCTAAAACAATGCAACTGCAAGGAGATGATACGCTTGCGTGTCCTCCGTTGATCTATGTATGAATTTGGATAGCATTTCGAAGAACCTTTGTCCTGGTTCCAAGGATAGGCCATGACTTTGAACCAAGGTAATTTCTGCAGGGGCAAGGTCATAGAGAACAGACTTTATTTTCTAAGTCTTGTCCGGTTTCTTTTTTCGAGGAGAGGAGTGTTTTATATTGTTCTGATTTAGGGGGTTATTATTTGAAAGAATTTTGACCAAACAATTTAGTACATTTACATTTTCCCACCTTTAGTCCAATCATCTTACAGATACGATAATTATCTACTTGAAAGGTTGTAATACCATGAAATAACCGAAAAATATCCAATGGATTAAAAAACACATACACAATACAAAGAAGCGATTATAAACGGTGCTTGATCGTCTGTTGTTTCAAATTTACTCCAACAATTTTCTGAAAAAATACGCAGATTTCGGAAATTTAAATCCCCTCTTTCAATTTCGTATTCCCACAAGGATAGTTTTGTCCTTAATGTGCCTTTTGTTGACCCGAAAGCCCCTTTAATTCAGTCTAATTGCAATCAAGGTTGATAACGCCCAGATATTACACTTTATAAAAGATTTCTTTGTTGATATATCTCGAAATTACATAGTTGGACTTCTATCTAACATTATCGCAGATGTGAAGAACATGTTTATGCGAAAGCCAACTAATGAGAATCAGACATATCCATTGGCGGATCTAGAAAATCTTCCTGGTGGTGGAAGGGGTGGTTGTCCAGTCGATGATTTTGAAAAAAATAATTTAAAAAATATCACTTTAGGCAAATTCCAGGTCCTGACCCCTACCCCCCCCCCCCCCTTTCAACCTAGATTCGCGCTTGTTGTTTAAGTTATTGGCGGATCCACATATGTATTCATTGGGTCTGGACTACACAAACCTACCTGCCCACCAAATGGTTACTTTAAAAAAAAAATTAAAGTGACTCAAAAAGAAAGAAAAAAATATCTCATTGAAAGTAAGACAACTTCAGTACCCTTTCCCATCATCAATACAACATATTCTTATTCATCACATGATACATCCGCTATGCTGTTTCATAAACATATGATAAAGCCTTTTTAGAATCAAATGTTATCACATACATATCGCTCCACTTGAATGCGATTGGTCAAGTTTGGAGCCTCATCACCTACACTGTGACAAGTATGACCTTTCAAATATCGGTCATATGTTGGATTAAGACGCAAATTCAATATCAGTGATTAAAATTGTTGTTGTTGAAATAATTATTGCATTAAAGTTCTAAAGAAAATTGAAACAATTTTCTCTTTACGCACAGAACATCTTTACGATGGGGAATTAATTCTCATAGCGTAGCAGACGACTTCAAGGTCATGGCGTGGTTCGCCTCTAGGTCTTCACGTTGGAAATAATTGGGGGGGGGGGGGGGGGGCAGAACCATGTGATAAAAAGAATCTCAAATGAATTTTCATTTCGTACGATGTATTATGAAACTCGTTTTGCGTTTTATATCCCTTCGATAAGGCTTGGGGATATAAAACAAACAACTTGTTTCATAATACATGTATAGTTTGAGATCCTATATATATATGATGAAAACGGTGTTAACATGATTACACATTATAGCGTATCCCCCCTTTTGTCGGAAATCGTGAAGTTACTGGGAAGATGGATGTTTCCTCGTTATGCAATTGAATCCAAATATTTTGTAGACCAATTTTTAGTACTTTATGACTTGTAGATATGGCACTATTACATTGCATTTTTTTTTCTTGGGACGATTTCAAACCTTTTTCCAAATTGGGTTTATTGAATCACAATGTTGGATAGAACTCAACAAGAATATTCTTCGATACTCTTTGATTATGAAATTTACTTCACCAATTACATAAAAAAACCTTCTTAAATTCACAAAAGAGGCGATGTCACATTCTTTATACTGAAATCGTACATTTAAAAAAATCTTATTACTATGAAATTAAAGTTGAATGTTCATATACATGTATGTATTACTATTACATTTGTACTTATTTTATTTTTGGCTAAAGTGTTGATTTCCCATGTATATTTGGGTCCCGCTCAGTTGCACCTGTCGGACCCTTGTGTTTGCTATTATCAAAGCTTAGTCATCCCAAAACAGAGACCTTTTTGGTTTAATTGCAATTTATATCGAATTTCCTCCATTAGATCGGGAGGTTGTCCTTTGACAATTAAGTATAAAACATACTATTGACTTGCCGATATTAAATTAGTTTCTTTTCACGCGTTACATAGGCTGGAAAAAAGTTTTTGATTATTAAAAATAAGCATTGGAGTAGGTTATTGAAAATCGAACAAAACTTTTATGATCAAAACAAAAAAGCTAGTGTTTGCTAGATGATATCGCAAGGTATGTATAGTATATTAAAAGTCAAAAAGCTGAATATTAAAAGCAAAATTTTTGCGCTTTAAATTTGACACTAATGTTTTTGACGGAATTATGTGAACCATATATCCAAAACTTGTGAAAAACTTTTGTAACATTATTTTTATCAATTAAGGAATCAATATTGAACTTATATGTACTAGTCATCCTCGGTTCCCCAGGCTAGCTATATATATATAGTTGCTCTTTGGCCAAAGCGCAAGAACCTGGGGAACAGAGGGTGATGCACTAGTATATGTTTTTGGCAATTGGAACCTTATCGGCCATATATTTTTGTAAGTCTACTACTAGTATATATTTTTGGCATTTTGGACTATTTTTGCATGCTGATTTTAGAATGGTCATGATGGGCAGTTCAACGTACGGCATTGTGGAGGTCAGTGGGTCGGGACTGGTTCCCGGGGTAGCAGTCTTCAGGAAATGTGAAATAAGGTAAGAAAAAAAATATTTCAAAAAAAGGATGTAGAAGAAAGGTGGGGCCGGGTGGTCAGAATTTGTCGAAAATGCTAAATGTACCAAATATTCTTAGAGTTGTTTGCTGGATTTCCTTGGTCTTGCTGGATCCTAAGCGTTTTGTTGATGTGCGCATTTTTAGAGAAAATTATAAGATGAAGAGTTACATGTACTTTCATCTCCTGACAGTGGGTTGCTCAAGAAAATCGATGTGTTGATTTCACGAGACTTCTGCCTGGGTCGTAAATTGAACATGGGGAAAACAGCAGGTTTTCCTTAGTCCTGCTTACAAGACTCATCTCCTGTTTTATGCTTCTGACGTCTCACAGCCTTTTTTATGCTTCTGACGTCTCACAGCCATTTTTATACTTCTGACGTCGTCTCACAGCCTTTTTTATGCTTCTGACGTTTCGCAGCCTTTTTATGCTTCTGACGTCTCGCAGCCTTTTTTTTTTTTTTTTTTTTTTTTTTTTTTTTTTTTTGCTTCTAACGTCTCACAGCGAGGTTATATGTTATAGAACTAGGTTTTCCATAGAAAGATCCGAGAATCTGTGATTGCTGCATTCTCTCTTTACTGAGAAACAAAATGCAAACTAAAGTTGTGTATTTTGTGTGATTCAGAACTTTTGGGAGGGGTCCATTCCAATGAAATTATTTTACGTGTTTCAGACTTCAATTCGTGTGAAATTATATTGAGATTGTTTGACGATAATCTTTAGATGAGTAAATGTACCCACTTCGACCTCTTGTTTTAAGAGAAATGTTAGAAAGTAACAAATAAGGTGCCCTTGACTTCAGAGATAATTTTACACTGGCCTTGTCACGAAAAGCGAAAATCATTGATACCTTGCAATCATCATGGATAAAAAATAGTTAATTGAATTCAAACGATACAGCCTGTAAATCCTTTGTAGAGAAATTCTTTACAAGTGATTGATAAAAGGCTGTTTGAAAATATGGTCTTCGCAAGAGATGTTATCAATTTCGGTCGGAATGCTGAATAATGAAATTAATTAATACTTTACTTGATCATGTTGATAGCAATAAAATGCTGAATATCAGGCATATCCGTTGACTTTGTTTCGATGCTTTTATCGCTTGATAGCGTGATGTAATACTAGTACTGAAATATTACATAATAATGTAGCGATGTCATGGTGATCAATGCCATGATAAATCTCGTGTATTGAAAGTGCCATGAGCGGTTCCAGGGGAGAGGGAAAGTGCTGGGGATTATCCACTGTACTTTGATCACTCTCGATTTAATTAAGAAGGAATTTCTAAAATTTAAAAAATGAAATCAGGAAAAAATAATGGTATTTGGAAGATAGTAAAAATCTTTGCTTCCGAAAATCCAAAGTTGCAGCATTTTATGTCTTTCTATAATAATTTCGGCCTTTCTGATTTTGACTTAGTTTAACCTCCGGCGTGTCAAATGAATGACCTTGTCAGAGGTCTTCTCGCCTCTTCTCTACTGAATGCCCCCCCCCCCCTTCTTCCCCCACACAACACCTAGCTTTAAGACTTAAATTTTTGCTTTTCTTCTATCTTCTATCTTCTCGTTTACGAATGATCACAATTGTACAATTATTTGGAGCTTATGTATTCAAGAAACTCCACAGATATGGACAATTTACCTAAAAAACCGTCATGCAGCGTAGTGAGATTCTTGGAGAGATACTTATGTTCAGGGAAGCCTTTGTGAACTTTTGTGCTACAATCCCTGTCTTGAAAAAAAAATCTGGATCCGCGTTTGAAATGCAGTCGAGAAAAGTATATCAAGATAAGTAAAACAAAAACAAGAAGTTTACCGTTTTGAATATAATAATTCAATATCGAAAGTTAGCCCACACACATACATACATACATACAACATCGTCATAATAGCTAACATAATAATTTTTTAAGAAAACGCACTGCAGTATTATGACACGAACATATGCAAGTACAAATTATTCATAATGTAACAGAAAATGGACATGTAAATAAATTACCGGTAATATTGAAAATGGGAAAGGATGAAATATGATAAAAGAATTATGGATATGTCAAAAGGGACATAAGAATGGATAGAAAGGGCAATATATTGCCTTGTTGGGTCTATGTAAACTTGTATAAAGTGATAACAGTGATAGTTAAGTTTCTCGAGGACTCCCAAGATCGATAGCAGGAACGGGGATGTTAGTCTCCAGAAAATCTCTCACGACACGACACGTCAGCCATCTAATGTAAGTATTTTTCATTTTGTCGGTACGTCAGTCTGTACGTACGATTGTCTTTCGAATTCTGTTAGCTAATGGTACTTTATCTCGAAATCTATTTTACGTGCGATTTTATTGAGGTTTTTGTCATTTCAACTACTACACCCTCTTAGCTAGGTACAGTCATTTGCTTTCTGGTTTACGCTCATACACTATGATCATATCGTTGATAGGCCCACAGTTTACTTACATGTACTTGTTTTCAGTACAGCCGTCTCCATTCTTGTTTTTTTTTTTTTTTGCGATCATAACTCGGTACAACCATCTTCTTTCTGCGTTTTGCTCTCACAGCTTGGTGAAACCATCTGCTCTATGGTTTGTAAACGCCCTTACAACTTGGTACAGCCGTCTGCATTCTGGTTTTCGTAAGCACAAAATCGGTACAACCATCTGCTCTGTGATGTACGCCTCACAGTTGCGTTCCGCACTCACATTTTCATCGTCTACTGCCATCTACCGAGCAACGTCAGCTATTCGAAGCATTTGACATCAATCTTATGTTTGTTTATTGGTCAGTCCGTCTGTGTTACTCTATTTTCTACAATAGATCTACATTCTCCGATTCGACGTCCTTTTTTTTCATGTGAATCTTGACCATCATGTTTCAAGGTAGCGGATCTAATCTTTGCTGATGAATATCACTTTCAAGATGGATATTTTTGTTATCATGACAAATATGGATAATGACCATATCCCTGTATACAGCACAAAATCGATAATTCAGAAAATCAGAAACCGAAGGCATACAAAATCAGGATAAAGCAGGAACCAAAGCAAACAAACAAAAACCTCCACCACATGAAAAGAAGCGAACTCCCGATATGGGAGTGAGATCAGGTGCCCAGGAAGAGTAAGCATCTCCTGCTTGCATGCAACACCCGCCGCTTCAATTTGGTAGAACTGTCACATTCGGTTACTTCATTTCAGAGACGACTTGAAGTAGATATAAGAAGCGAATTTTAAAATACGAGTCTTAAATCGCCCTTTTTTCCACAGCGTATGCGTTTGTTGCGTTAGATGCAGCATATATATATTCGATCTGGATACTGCTTTCTTGTAGAAAAAGGGAACATGAAGTAATGCTATTTTCAAAGAAGCGTTTGATGGAATGTGAAATGGTGATAAATACTGCGTTGTATGTTGTTTCTAATATTGTCCGATATCGCATTTACGCCTCGTATTTATATGATGCCGTCATTGCAGCTTCGGAGCAGGTGATGGCGTTGCTAAATGCGTAACTTGTCGATCCCGCCTTCTCATCTTCAAAGCCGGGTTATCTTTTCTAATTGTTATCCATGGTTTTGCAAATGCTACATGCTTTTTCCTTGTCTTGATGCCATGGAGTCGTATCGGAGATCTTCCCATTTATAGAGTTTGGTCTAAAATGAATTTTATTTGTTTAATATCTTTATTTGTTTACTTTTTCTGGTTATTGTTTTTTTTTTCCTTTTACATATATACTGCATATCATAATTTTGGATTTTGGAAGATAAATAGTTTACTTTTTCCCTTGGAAAGTATGATGTCAGGGTATAATCCATAAGAAATTCCGCTTGTCTCGGAAGATGTGCCCCAACAAAAGACCTATTATATCTTGAACTTGTTCACAAAGACATTACTTCTTTGATCCAGGCGTTTGGTCTGTATTGGTTTTTAAGGTATTAATATAACAAATAGATCAATATGGGGTAGATTACAAACATTACATTTAGAGATATTTATTTCAGAAGATATTTGCACAGTCAAACGACGACAACCTTAAATGATTTTAGAACATGGGATTTCGATATAATTCCGATATCTTTGTTCATTTTAGAATTTTAACTTATCTCATAAAATTCATAAATCATTTAGATATTGACTTGAAGTTATAATTTATAATTTTCTTTCCTGTTATATCAATGTTTTAATTTTAGAAGACGGGGACCGATATAACTATTATAGATAAGCGCAAAACTAGAGATTTTTTTCGTCGAAATGGGGAGGAGGGGGTTAAAATACAGTGAAGTTTTTGCCAGTCATTAGTCTTAACTTCTGACTCTTTGAACTTTTAAAGATGGTCAAGTAATCGAGATATCGGTAACAAGGTTTTCACAAAAGGTGGTTTTTCAGCTGAGTTACAATAATATTTGACGTAACGACATTGTATAAGAGCTAACATTATATTTGTTGGCAAAATACTCACAACAATTTATAGTAATTGACATAATGTGTATATATTTGTTTTTCATAAAAGAAATGGATCTTTGTTGTTTCGTAATAAAGGGGTCAACTTTATGTACAGGGGTCGGTACTAGTTTGTTTTTTTTTGGGGGGGGGGGGTCGGGGAGGTAGGGGGGGGGGGGTCTTTGTTGTCGGTTTTTGTTGAGCACAACACTTTGTTTTGCTTTGTTTGCTTGCTGTTTTATTTTCTTTTTTGTGTTTAGGTTTTTGGGGTTTTTTTTGCTGGGGGGGGATTGTATTTTGAAAAAGGGTAGGATGGAATGGGGGGGGGGGATGGTGAGTCAAGCAACAGACTATATACATCATCCAAAGGTTTACTGTACGGAAGGAGAACTGTGGGAAATTCTGCTATATTTTCCAACGATCGATGGCTATCATGTAGTTTTATAAATACGATCTCTTTCCAAACAAAAACGGACATGACTGTTTGAACAATCAGATTCTTATCAGCCGATCATATTATATTTAAACCCTTTTAATGACATAACGATATAAAGTTAGTTCCTCAGACCAACTTATGTTTTAGATTACCTATTTAAATAGTTGTAATATGCCCAATTAAAATGTGGAGAGATAAGAATAGGTCTAACTTTTAAAGCATAAGCGGATCCAATGAGGGAGCCAGGGGGTAAAGAACACATACATCATCGATGTCCAGCTGATCCTGTCAAAAATGTCTTTAATTGAAACCCCCCTCCCTTCTCATTTTTCGCAAAGAGAATTTTGGCTTCAGCCCCCCCCCCTCCCTAGTTCTGCGCTTTGAAGTTTGGGGGCTTGTTGACCCATTGGATTCGTTAAGTATTGACTTTAAAAAGCCAACTAACGCGGATAACGAGCCGCGCGTTATTTTTGTAATGAATCGTTTTAATTTCTGTCAAAATTACAAGCTATAGATCATATGTTGAACTCTTAAAGTTTGAGAAAAGTTTTATATTTCTACCTTTCTTTGACTTGCATGGATTATTTACAAAGAGAAGAATTTTTGAGTTCATAATAGGTAAGATTTAATTTTTTATTCTATAGATTTGGTTTTGTTTTGCTATAGATCAATATTTATTGACATTTAGACTTTATTTGGTACGTCTTTTGCAATATAGTTAGAATGAATATTCAGCCTATAATTTTTCGAAAATTACAACTTTTTATTTCATAGTAAGGAAATATTTTCGTAGTTATGTATATACATATATTACGAATCAGAGCGAAAGTTGTATCCATATACGACTCCTGTATATGAAGTACTGCAACACAATATGTTGAAAAAAGATATTGTGAACTTTTAATTTCAAGACTAAAATAAATAACTTGGTCCCCCTTCTGACAATTTTTTTGGAATCTTATAGACTGGGATCGAATTATTAAATTGTACTGGGTGTGAATATTATTTCAAATTAAGAACCGAATATTTGTTGAATAGGTCCGATGTTTCACAAAGTCTTTTCGTCATTTATTTCGTGGTGATCATAATCACCCCACTATACCTCCTCCTCTCGTCCTCATCTCCTCCTCCTCCTCCTCATCATCATCATCATCATATATCATCATAGTCGTCATCATCAGTTATCGAAATAATGTGAATGTTTTAAAGACATCTAGAATCTTTATGCTCGTTTCTTCAAATATAATGTTTCCTGTGCTAGGCGAAATCATTTTGATTGGTTAATATCAAGATATACACAGTCCCAATTTGAAGCAAGGATCCATCTATATATACCTTAAAGTTGACTAGTATTTCGACTATATAGAGCCTTAAAATAATGTCAAATCATTGTTATTTATTCCTATATCATATCATATTCTCTTGTACTGTCATGATACACCCCGTATGAGGTCCAAGAGACAATGTAAAATGGACAATTTATACTAAATAGGTCAAAGATTCAATGGGGGAATGTTTTTGAAGTTGATTTTGTACTTTATGGACGAACTTAAGAACTTTGTCTTCGTGATCTGAAATTGATGAGAAGCATTTTATGATTTGATAAAAATAACGTTTTAAAGGTGAATGAGTAACGTGTGACGGGGTAAACAATAGATTATTTGGAATTTTTTGTCATAAAAGTCTTTCATTTCAGGTGATTTAGCTTTAAATTCAATGGGACTGTTTAAATTTTTCACTAATATTACCGTTAAATATTGTACAAAAATTTCCTCTTTGAAAAACGAAATCTGAAACAAATGAAGGATCGATAAGGAATGTAACAACCGTATAAACATTACGATGCACGTGGAGTAATTAAATTTAAAAACCGTTTTTCTCATTGACATTGTTAAAAATCCTCCATTGTTCTTTTTCTTACTTTCTTTAAATTGTATGAAGATTTGTAAGTTACCAGCTGGTTGCCCCATGATCTGTGCATGTGCGTATATTTTAGTGTATGTTCAATATCGCTTACTTTCGGACCTTTTCGTTGCGAACTCGTGTTTTCCGAATGTGTGACGGAGAGAACCGATGATGTACTATTTTTGACAAATCTCTTGCACTCACATCTTCTCGAACCTGACGCAGAGACTGCTCCTGCTTGTAAAAAATAAATCTTGAAAAAATAAAAATCCTGGAGGAGGTTAGGTCCGTTATCATTTTAACAATTGTATGTAGGTGTCGCCACCTAATACTAGTAATTGTTCGCTTTAAAGCAAGGAACGATAATTTTTGGTATTACTTAAATACAGTAACTGTATGTCTGCCATATCGTATTAGTGGTCAGTGTACTGCAGCGGTCAGTCATGTATCTTAAGAGGACCAGGGCCCGGCACCATAAACTAAGAACTGACTTAAGTCTAAATTTTAATTTTCTTTTATCGCATTAAAATACTACTGATGACTTGAACTTATTCACATTGTTTGTCTATTTTCAGAGTAGAATAAAATGGATAAGCTCAATATTTCAACATTTCTCTGATTTGCTATATATCGTATTTTGAAAATTTGACTTAAGTCAATTCTTAGTTTATGGTGCCAAGCCCAACTAGATGATCGATGGAGGGGAAGGGGGGTTGGAGTAGCAAGGAACTCCTCCTATTTTTGCCTTTATTTTTTTTTCAAAATTGTTCTAGATGAGCACATTCCTATAGCCTTGGAATCAAACCTTCTAGTAATTTTCTAGTGACTAATCATCAATTATTTTAAAATGACCTTTTGCGTCATTCTTTAATCTCGATTATATGAAGCGAGTTGCCATTGTGTAATTTACATCGATGTCACACTGCGCATGTCAATGGCGTCATGGTTAGAAGAACGCTGATCAGCGTCATCGATCTTAATATTATCACGACAGAAATCCTAAATTTATTGATTTTATTTGTCAATAAATATAATTTATCATTTTGCTAATGATCTTCACAGTGATAACTACAGGTACCCAATTTTCAGGTATCGATTCATTCGTACTTTTGCTGTCTTTTATCAGAACGTGTGAAGTCTGATTTTGAAAAAAATGTAATCGACGGTTACTTCGAAGAAGTGCATATTCCTTTGACATTAGAACATTAAAAATTCATACTGCTACATTGTATCTTTTAGAAAATGACCCGGGGTTGGATGGTGTTTATTCCTGCTGTTGCTTGAGTCAGAAAGGGGAGATTTTGCCCCGTCCCTTGCAGGGCACTCCATTGAATTATGCAGGAATACCAGTCCTTTCTCTCTCCCTCTCTCAAAAAAAAAAAATCTGCATCATATTTCTGGATTATCTCTATTGTCATTATGCAACAATGATTCCATCATACTCATATATATGGTAAATTTATCATAGAATATATATGTAGTTAATGCTGATGTTAAAAATAAAAGGGGATACCAGTCTTTATTTTGCTTTGAGATCGTTGTAGCAATTTTTTATATGTAAGAAGTCAAAAATGCGATCCAACAACTAGATGCCTTTTTCGCCTCTTGAAAAATCCATTACGATGGCTGCCTTCGTTCAAGAGGAAGGGTGCTGTTCGTTTATCCGGGTAAGATCACGCCATTGCACTAAATTGATGCCCCTGCAAATGTTTCTAGATCGTTTTATCTTTTGTATCCTTTGTTTTAACAATGGTTTGTGGTCATTTCTTTCTTTTAGTAGTTACTGCCATTTGGATCTTAATGGATATCCAGTCCTATCCTTTACACGATTAGCGTAAAGCCACCGTTCCACTGCAATCCCGCTGTACCTACGACCATTCCCGACCGAAATTTTCACAAGAGCGGGTAAAACTTTCCCGACCTTTTCATTTTTTTCTTGACATCACGCTCTATTCCCGACCGATTCCCGATCAATTTATGACCGATTCACGTTTCATCGCGGACTTACTCACGCTTTACCCGCTCTACTCACGATCATATTGCCGACCAAGTCCCGTTCAATCCGATCAAACTCCGATCTACTCCCGACCAAAACCCGATCTATTCCCGATGCAATTCCGATCAATTTCCGACTGTTCCCGACGCATTCCCGCTCAAAACATAATTTCTAACTTAAGGGGTAACGAGTGGCTGGTAAGCGAGCTAACTCGCACAGTCAATCAGTTCGTTTCAGTCCGTGTTTAACTGTTTTCCCGTTAAAGTCAGAATCAAATTTTACAAATTATCGGAACTCTTTAACAAAGAGATACATAAAAAGGTTGCGGTTTGACTCGCACTAAAACGTTTTCGCACTGGAAATATTCTTATTTGACAACTCTTTACTAGTTCAACGCAGGAAATCTTAGCACAACTTTTAAACATTGAGGATAAGATCCAAATGACTTGATCGCTAAATAATAGGAATGCTAACTCAAACTTTTACGGCTAATCGAAAAGACTAGGGCATCTATTTTTTGATATAGCATAGTTTTTATCAGGTCTGGTGCTCTGGATCAGTTGAAATCGTCAGGACTTATTCTTTTTCCCGATTATTTCCTCAAAATTGTATAATTCCCCTTACCTTAAATTTAATTTTATTTGGCTGATTTTTCTCGTCTTAACGTATAAATCTTATAACAACAATAGGTTAGAGACCCCCCCCCCCTCATTTGCTTGGACCCCCCCCCCCACCCCGCTTTGGAAAAAAAATCTAATAACGTTCATTTAGAAAGTCTAAATAATTCTTAAAAGGATCAGGTTTTCATTCGAAAATGAGAAGGAAATGACATGTCGTGTGATTGCCTTTACTTCACAGGAATATATTTTACAGGAAAGATAACTCTAGCAACTTTTGTATTTGAAACTTTGAAGCTGATCAGATTTGCCGAGCTGTAACATAAAAGTATTGATGGATACCTCATTGTTTCATGCTTTTTTCTACTTTTTATGTCCCAGTACATGAATATTACATAAGCTGCATCACCCAAAAAATATTCTGCAACAGTAATTTTTTGAGATTTGTATTAGGTGTACAAATTTTATGCATTGTCTCATGAGACTGTCATCTTCTTCAAAATCAGTTTCTGATGAAGTATTGATGGAAAGGTGTATCAAAATTAATGTCATATGCTTCAAAATCACTTATATTTTCATTAAATAATAACAAATAATTGAAAAAAAATTATTCAGATTTTTATTTTTTTCTGTCATTTATACAAGCAGACACTCGTTACCCCTTAAACTGATCTCATTTTTCATCCAATGATCGAATCGACCGAGAAGAAGCCTATATTTCTCGTTTTGACCAAGCCTTACCCAAAAGTGTCGCGATCAAAATTTTAAAAAATCACTACTTAAAAAGTGGCATTACATAGCCAAGAATCGTCGTCGCGACATTTTGGTAATAAGTATTTTGAACAAATCAATATCAGTGCGAGAAAATGAATGAAATATGCACAGATCCTGTTTGAAGCGTCGTTTGGTCGTTACTTGGTCATATAGAGCGTGAATAGGTCGCTAGATGGTCATGAAAAGGTCTTGGTAAGATCAGCAAACATTGAATCTGTAGTGAATAGATCGTGGTAAGAGCGTAGAATAGACGGGTAAAGATCGGGAACAGGGCGTAATTAAAGCGTATCTTATGCGTGAAGAAAGCGGGGTTTAGTTAAATGCCGATCATACCACGCTCAAGCCACGCTCTTTCCCGACCAGGACACGATTAACCTAGGCTGTACCCACGACTATCCCGACCAAGCGCCGACCATTTCACGACCACAAAGAGAGCGGGAAAGTTTCCCGTATTCTTTCAACCGGTTGAAAGAATACGGGAAACTTTTCCCGACCTTTAAAGCGTGCCCGCTCTAATACCGATCAATTTTGGACCAACATACGCTGTACCAGACCAAGATACGACTTAGAGCCGTTCTGTCCCGACCTGGCAATTTTCGAGGTCGGGAATGAACGTAGGTACAGCGGGATTGCAGTGGAACGGGGGCTTAAAGCATGTACATCTTTATCACAAGTATATTTGATTCAGATCATTGTCAATTCATTAAACATTCATGTTTTGTGTAATTGATTTTGTCATCGATGCAGACATTCAGATGCAGAGTCGTTTGCACTAGATTTATGTGTGATTTTTTTTTCAAGAGTACGAAAAGTAGCCTGCGACGTGTAGTCAAAGAGCCACTAAAAGCATTTTATGGCCTCCCTATATGTCGCCAAAAATCACAAAATATGGATTTTTCTTACGTAAGAGTGCAACAAGAAAGTCTGAAGAGCCTGTCAAACTTTAATCCCGGGATTAAAGCATCGGGAAAATGTATAATCTATCTTTCCTTTTCCATAAGGACATTGGCGATAAACCACGATCGTTACTTGAGTATGCCTGAAGTTGTGTTCTTTGCAATTGAGCTGTTGGTCGCTTCCAGGGGCTTTGGTGCTGGCGTGTTTAATATATGATCAAATAAGAAGCGTTTGGTTTATGGCAGGTTCGAAACCTCGCTGAATCACAAAATTTAGAGACATGCATGGACAGGCGCTGATCAACAGAGCAATTCAGGAAAGCCTAGAATATTTTCTTTTTTTCCGAAACGGTTTTGAACGGGATCAAAAAGTTTCATTTTCGGGAGGAGGGAGGGGGTCCAGTCCGGCACAGGGAAGAGGATGTCCAGCGTGTTAGCCTGCAAAAACTATACGCAAAAAGGGGGAGGGGGAGTTTATTCGGCTAATTTCAGTTAGAGGGATTCTTAACCCTCTGCCCCGCGATTGCGGCTCGAGGCAACAGGTACATGACCAAAATATTGATACGCAACAGTTTTGACCCATCTTGGTGATAATTAGGAGTTTGTTATACTAACCCCTTCCCTTCCGTAAATGAAACTCCTGTTACTTATTCAACTTTATCGCCAATCAAATGTTAATTAGGTCTTCCGACTTCCGTCGGAAGACCTATTGTTTTCGTAACCGTGGAAAATTGGATCAGCGATTTCTCAAGAACCCTGTAAGCTAGGACAATGAAAGTTCTCCAACGTTACGTTTGGAGTAAAAGCTAGATTGGTCTTTTTTATTTTTGGTCTCTGTTATTTTTTTTATCATGTTTTTTAGTAGATTCAAATATTTGACGGGAGCGTCGAATTACTCAAAAGGACCGAAAATTTCATGTTTTGCTATTTGTAAGCTTAAATATCTCGTATTTTGCTATCTACAATTTCCATTCTTTTTGAAAGTCGACAGCCATGCAAGATATGAAATGCTAGATGCACACTGTAACGATTTATTACGATGACGTCCTTCACCGTCCTTCATATTTCCAAATTCAGAAGTTCATAGGAGGAAGACACTTTTTTGCTTATAATAGTAAACAAAAATTAAGCTTATGAAGTTTCCTAAAAATTTCAATATTATTATTTTTTATCCATATATCTGTCTTATTTAGTCTTTCAGATTTTTCCTATCTCTTACTGTTGAAAAGATATGAGCATCGAAATTTTGAGTTGGGTATTTCGATACACCTTCACGCCAACAGATCGGGCGCACACTAAAATTGGTAGTCCGAGTCCGACTCGAGAAAAGCAGTGTTGAGATTTTCAAATTCCGATTTCACGGCAATGATGAATATGCATTTCATAAATACATTTCGATATACACAATTTGATTTTAAAACAGTTGATTAATTTAGAAGAGATCAGCTACAAACCAGAATTTACACACAACAAGAGCCCCAGGGGGGCACAACGCTCACCTGATATCCATGCACACTCTGAACATACTAACATTGAATAAAATGTTATGATCGCTGAGCGATATAAGTCCCCTACCGGCGGCATATATTTATGTCCTGCAACTCTGCCTATGAATTACTCTTCAATTAAACATGAGTTTTAATTAAACTTACTGTCTGTGCAGCTCAGTTCTGAGGTTTTATCTGCTTTATCGATTCGAAAAAGAGGTCAAGCAAGACGAAAGTTGAACTTGCTCTGTAACTATCCAAGACTAAGCTGAGTATCAAATTTTACCTGAATATCACTATTTGTTGCAGAAAAAAGTCTGGAAAACTGACAAAACTGAATTGTGCAAGTCATCAAGGGGCATAACTCCTCGAAAAATAGGTCAAGCGTGACAAAAGTCGAACTTGCCCTGTAACTATCCAAGACTAAGCTGAGTATCAAATTTCACCTGAATATCTATCTTTGTTGCAGGAAGAAGTCCGGAAAACTGACAAAATTGAATTTTCCAAGTCATCAAGGGACATAACTCCTCGAAAAATAGGTCAAGCGTGACGAAAGTTAAATTTGCTCTGTAACTATCCAAGACCAAGCTATGTATCAAATTTTCACCTGAATATTTCTATATGTCGCAGACAAAAAACCGGAAAACTGACAAACACTGAATTTTCCAAGTCATCAAGGGACATAACTCCTCGGAAAAAGGTTAAGGGTGACGACTGTCAAACTTGCTCTGTAACTATCCAAGACCAAGCTGTGTATTAAATTTCATCTGAATATCTCCATCCGTTGCAGAAAAAAAGTCCGGAAAACTGACAAAAACTGAATTTTCCAAGACATCAAGGGGCATAACTCCTCAAAGAATAAGTCAAGCGTGACGAAAGTCAAACTTGCTCTGTAACTATCCGAGACCAAGCTGTATATCAAATTTCATCTGAATATCTCCATCCGTTGCAGAAAAAAGTCCGGAAAACTGACCAAAACTGAATTTTCCAAGACATCAAGGGGCATAACTCCTCGAAAAATAGGTCAAGCGTGACGAAAGTCAAACTTGCTCTGTAACTATCCACGACCAAGCTGTGTATCAAATTTCATCTGAATATCTCCATCCATTGCAGAAAAAAGTCCGGAAAACTGACCGAAACAGAATTTTCCAAGTCATCAAGGGGCATAACTCCACGAAAAATAGGTTTAGCGTGACGAAAGTCAAACTTGCTCTGTAACTATCCAAGACCAAGCTGTGTATCAAATTTCATCTCAATATCTCCATCCGTTGCAGAAAAAAGTCCGGAAAACTGATATTCGGACAGACGGACAGACAGACGGACAGACTGACGGACGGACGGACGGACGGACAGACAGACCGAGAGGAAACTAAGAGTCCCCTTCGGCGTTGCCGGTAGGGGACTAATAATGTTAGAGCCAGAGCCATAGTCAGAATTTTTTGGTCCATATGCCATAAATAATTAGAAAAAATATCATAAAAATTCCAAAAAAGTAAAATGCAATAAATGAGTGTGCAAAATGGAGAAAATGAAAATGGAAAAAGAAAAAAGAAGGGTTTTTTTTGTATTCAGATGATTTAAAAGTGCTTAAAAAGCTTGCAAAATGCAAAAAATGAAAAAAAAAAAAAAATTGGGATGCCAGTGCCTGAATTTGAACCCACAATCCTTGGGTCTATGTGCACGCACAGCATATCTAGATTAAAATATAAAAAAAAAAAATTCAAAAAATAAAGTTATAGCAAATAATGTATATAAAAGAATTGAGTAACTTAATCTGACAAACATGCAATAAATGAGTGCAGAAGATCATATATTTACTAAGTTATTAAAAGAAATAGTTAAAGAAAAATAATAAGAGCACCCTAACATCTCTCTCTTTCGGGGAAAGGATGGACAACCTAAAGAGGCATCAGATAGGATGTCATCCTTAAGAAATATTAAGTGCAGAAAACCACTGTTAGATGGAGTAAATGAAAGAAAGATTAGTATTTACTCTGATTAATTCATTAATATACAAGCCAATTAGAAAAAAATATTATTTTGTCCAGTTCTTATTATATCATCTAATAGAAAAAAAAAATCTGTCAGCAGATGTTGTTACAGAAATTTTGACCCCCCCCCCCTTTTTATACTCTATAGAATACAAGAATTATTATAAATTCAAATTGTACATGTTGTTAATCAAAAATGCTATCACACAAGCATTCATTAATTTAATTTTACCTAGGATATAGGTTTCAAAATATCAATATGAACTCAAGGGAAATTAATATGGAGAAAATGCCAAACTTCATAAAAAATTCCAAAGTTCAAAAAGTGGCAAAAATGGCATTAAAATTATTCAGGTAAGTTAAAAATAGCATTCAAAGCTTAAGATATGGATGAAAAATGAAAAATAAAGAAAAAAATTTTTTAAGGCCCAGCCGGGATTCGAACTCGCTACCTTGGGACTCATTGACAAAGAAAACATGCCTATTTACAGTATTAAAGAAATCATTAAAAATCTAAAAGTCAAGATATTGAGAAAATTCTTTCACTGTTACATTCCTTACAATAAATATGATAAATGTTAAAACAATCATTCATGGGAAGAACCATAAAATGCCAAAAATGATGAAAATGACCATCCTCCCTTCCTTTTTTACAGTATTAAAAAAATCATTAAAAATTCAAAAATAAACCTTTCAGCAAAATTCTTTCACTAAAGCATTCCTTTGCTTAAAAATGGCTAAATTAAACTAAACTGGAGCAGAATTTTTCAATAAGAAAGAAAATATTAAGAGAAATATCAATTTTTGCATTAAAAATGCAATGTCGAAAAAGACGTCAAAAACGCGTCAAAAATTAGTTATTGGATTTTAACGAAATGAACAAACTTGAATCGTACATCCTTCTAGATCACTTAGATACAATTAGTTTTTCAATCCATTCAGTGGAACTGGAGAAGAAGATTTTTGAAGAGGGGTACCCTCTTGGGCCTATTTGACCCCGCCCTGGATCCACCCCTGAAGGGATCAAGCCGAAATGAACAAACTTGGTAGAGGACCTTTAGTACTTCATGCATACCAAGTTTCATCAAAATCCCTAAAGCCGTTCTTGAGAAGAAGTTGAAAATGTTAAAAGTTTACGACGGACGGACGGACGACGGACGCCGGACGCCACACTATGACAATAGCTCACTTGAGCCTTTGGCTCAGGTGAGTTAAAAAGTGGTAGTTTGATTCCGATTTATAACCTACAAACCTGTTTCTAAACTTCAATACATGTAACTATATTTTGAACATCAAGTTTAATTTCTAATTCTAGCAAACGTTCGAACATAATTTTCGGTTGGTTTATTTACAAATTGATGAACAATTTCTCCAACATTCTTCCCTCCCCTCGTTTTTCGAAAACAGTTCTGTTTATATTGAACGATGTCGCCATGATGGAAATTCAAAATAAACTTTGAAAAAAGGGAAGGGGGGTCCAAATTTGAACCTGCACAGCGAGAACCTCATGGTATTTATATATATATATATTGAACGTAACTTGTTATTACCATTTCTCTTCTCAAGAAAATTGGTTCTACAGCTACGAGCTCGCCTTTTTTATGGGGGAAGGGGGCAGGAAGAATTTGCAAAAAAAAAAAAAATCCCGGCTCTGAAAAATGCTGAAAAAAATATTCCGGCCCAAAGGGCCGGCATTTTTTTTTTTCCCGGACCATGCAAAAGTAAGGATACATTGCATGATATGGAAATTTTTGCTGGCCCTTTGTGCCAGACAATTTAAAGTCAAAAAATTAATTAATATAAATACAAACTGTTCACATAGCTGTATCTACCAGAGACCTAATACGCATAGGCACAAAAATCTAGAAAAGGTTCTATTTAAACATCATACAATCTGTCTGAAATTCGCTAATTGCAAAGAGACATCTGAAGGAACGGTTATTAACTCATACTCTGTAACAGCGGGGAGTTTAACTTACACAGACATTCACAACATTTGGCAATTTGTTTAAATCCGGCCCGAAGAACCGGCGAAAATTTTTCTCCGACTCTGGTAATGGCTGAAAAAAATGGCCTGCTCAGAAAATTGCTGAAAAAATTTTACCGGCTGGCAATAGAATTCCTGCCCCCCCCCCCCCCCCCCCCCCCAAATCAAATGGTTGCTCACCAACAATTATCGGTTTGAAAAAAGAATTGTTACTGCTATTTGAAAACTTAAATATATAATATAAATACATGTAATGTGACGTCCTTCATATTTCCAAACCAAAAATTGTATAGGAGGAAGACACTCTTGTTGCAACCGCAACAAGAAACCTTTCTAGTGTTTTGAATACTTTCTTCAATGCCAAATGCTAACGTCCTATGTTGGGATTTAATACAATAGGACATTAAAGTTTCCCGTAATCGTGAAGTGTAGTAAACTGGAACAATAAATAAGTTAGATTATTAGATTTAAGAAAAGTATGTATGTATAAAATAACAATGTCACTATAGAAAAATTGCCAAGCGTATCACAAAATTTACACTTTACGAAAGTGAGCCCATTTGGCAAAACGTATTTGTCACAATTCGGACCTTCGAGCGGCTAGACAAGTTAAAACTCAATGTTACTCGGGGGATTTTCTTAATCCCTTATCATTGATTATATTGACTTATTGAAACCAGCAAAAAATAACTTAAAACTTAGATATGAATCAATGTAATCCCCTTTTTCAAATTGGGGGATCTCGTTAATTCCGCTACCTGATCCATACAATACGAGATACGCAATTATGAATATCGTATTAATAACCGAGAGAGGAAAAATTGTGTCGTGAAGATGTCCTTTCGATTTTAAGGAGTAATTCCGTTACCTATTGGAATGGAGGTTACCGGGCTACTGGAAATTCAAGTTGATTTTTATCAAGTATTTTTCCGTGCTTAGCCATTCAAAAAGCGGGCAAAATATTGTTTTATGTGTTTCGAAAGCGTAATGACATGTGAAGAGCAAATATTTATGGTTTTCAACTAAAAGTTGGAAAATTGTTGCAAGAACTTTACATGCGGACCATATAGAAACTAGCACGAGTTAGAGCCTCTCGACAAACGGGATTTAACGAGTGTTTGTTCATGATGGTTTTTGACAAGATTTTGCATGAAGACAAATATTCTGTGTTAGCTTAACGTGTTCCGCTAGGGAAAATTTCCGTCCTGCTACTTCATAAAAAGCAAATGCGACATCCCGACTGTCTGGCAGGCGAATTGGCATGCGGAAAACGGCCTGTTTTGGGAGACTCGTGTACATGGAATGCCATTTACCATTTGTTCAGTTCCCTAAGGTTATGATGCAATTTTATGTAGAGAGGAAATTGGAAGAAATCGAATTTTTCATCGATTTGATAACGAGTCATTTGCCACGTTGATCGTTCTGTAAAATCGATCGGTAATCAACGTATTGTTTTAGATAAAAACGATGCACAAGGGAAGAATTTCAAATACGGAGAAGTCCGAGCCAGACTTGGAGAAATCATGTTCCTATGTATATTAGTGTCAGATTTTCAAATTAAAGTCTCCAGTTCCTTTGGACTCCTTTGATTGTGCGGCAATACAGAGAGAGGAAAATATTGTTCTTACGGATTATTACGATTCGTTGCAATACATGGATTTTTTTTTAAGTCGGTGACATTCTGACCGTTTGATCTTACGATGCTTTAATGACACATTCTTTCATGTAGTGTTTATATGGGTAAATATGATTTTAGGCACTAGATTGCCAATTGACTTTAAACATCATTGTTTGCTAAATAGCGAATAATGAATCTTGAGCAACTCGGAGTATCAGAGTTTTTAAAGTGACAATCCGGGCGTCTCAAGTACTAATGAAAATGTTACTTTAGGTTCCTATTGGCTTTTGTGAGATGTGTTTTAGAGATCATAAGTGGTCATAATGGGTTCTATGTACATGTGTGGTGACCTTATGTGCCAGAGTCTTATCTCGACCACATATCAGGAATTCTGGCCCGTGTCACTGGATGAGCAAGACTTGCCCGTGCACAAGACTGCTTGGGACAGGTGAGTTACTTCTATGTTTCGAAGCCTTAAATTTTGAAGAAAAAAATCTAATTGTTCAAATATTGTCGTCAGTGAGGCGCAACCTATTCTTCGCACTGTCAATTGGATGACCAAGATCTGGGTCACAATCCATTGACAGTGTGAAGATGCTCTTTTTCATCAAAGACTCATGAATTCCTAGTCAACCAAGGAAAGCAACCACCAACAAGCGCTTTTTTCAGATCCCTTCATTCATATATACTAGTACATGCGCAATTTTTCATGAATAAATATGTTTAAACTAACCACCAACAACGATGCAAATATATCATCACCAATTGCAATGTCGCTGAAGTCTAAGGTAGGCAAGAATCCCATCTCCAGAGGATGAGAGCCTTTGCTACGGAAGATATGTCAGGATCACTGACGAGGGTTAAGTACCCTAAACGTGCATGTGTGGTCCATGCTGAAATTTAATCTGTTCTTAAATGATGCTATTGAATTTGAAGACGTTTAACATTGATGGTCAACATCCTCATCTTTCATTTACACCATCGTTGTCATAAACATCATATTCCTTTGTCATAAATAGTTCCAATTCCAACTTTGCATTCCAGGGAACTAACTAACTATTACAATTCGTCAATAGTGAATCTAGATTAGGGTATAGAAGTGATATATTGGCAAAAGTTGATCTAGTAGCGAATGTAAAATTGTTTCTGAATCACTAAGACAATTTTTGGATCCCAAATTCTCAACTCCTTCCTGACCCAACCCCAAACACAATAGTAATCACAGTCATATTGGGTCAACTTGTCGGACTAAGAAGATCGTTCAAGATACAACCCCTGTACTCGTGAAAAAATAAATCTGAGCAAAATGTAGAGTCCCTTACATTTACTTTTATCCGAAATGCAATGACTTTTTACGTGTAGTTATAGATGCCTAGGATATCTTGCTTGTATCGTTAACATTGTGTTAACACAATTTTCACACAAAGTTTGCCTGATAACTTCGATCTTTTGATGAATTGAAATTCCGAAGTGTTGTTTCTAAATTTCTATTTACATATAATTTACAGAAATTATATTAGAAAACACGAAACATTCTAAATTGAATTACTCTGAAATAAGTCTCTGTCCAAAGAGTTATGCATGCGTGTGATAAGACTGTGAAGACTTTTGAATTATAAGTACAGGGTACTAGTAATGTTGAGACGCATATTTCACTTTTTATCTATTTTGATATAGAAAATTCTAACACAGCAATTCATTGGCGGATCTAGCGAGGTGGATAGGGGGGTTGCAACCCCCCCTTTGGTCGGACCAAAAAAAAAAAAAAACAAAACCCAAAACAAAACAAAACAAAGAGAGAGAGAGAGAGAGCTTATATTAAAAAAAAAACTTAATCTCTGTCCTTCTTACTTAACAAGCTTTCGACACCAAGGTGTACAACATTGGTGACATGAAGTCTGAATATTATAATGTTGAAGATTTGAGGCTTATAAAATAATATTTGCTCCGATGCGTATTTAGTTATAAATAGGAAATTGTTTTTACTTTACAAGGGCGTAGGAGGGGGAGGCAGCGGGGGTAAATGCCCCCCCCCCCCCCCCATTTTTCAATCACAAGATTTTATTTATGCATCAACATTTTTTAAAATAGCAACATTTTGTACCGTAAATCTACAATTTTTCGGTCAATTTTCAAAATTTTTCTTTGGCTCGCTATCGCTCGCCAGTTCTTTATAGACTTCTGATCCATCTTCAACGTACATGAAGACATTAAATTTTAACTCAAACTATATGTACTTGTTAATGATAGAGGGCATAGAAAATATTTTCTGATAAGTCAATATTTTGCTAAAAAAAATTCCTGGCTCGCTACCGCTCGCCAGATATTTATTCATGTACTTAAAATTTAGAATTGCGCCAGAATATTAAAATTTGTGCATGAAACCCCATATCTTTTTTAAATATCGTCCTCCTCCCCCCACCTTTTTTTTTCCTTGTTAGAAATTTTGGGATGTTGTGCCCCTCCACTTTTTTCAGGTAGAGCTACGCCGTTGCTTTAAGATTATAAAACAGATATAGATTATCTTTGTGTAGTCAATAAAGGTATTATTGCGAAACACAAGCTTTTGATAGTATGCATTCAACATCCCCCCTTTCAAAATCTTCAACCCCCCCTTTGAAAAATTCCTAGATCCGCCTATGGCAATTGAAGAAGAAGCAACTCATACTTTCTTCTAAAAGTTATAGAGCATGACATTGTCTAGAAATCACGCTGGCGGATTTGTCGAGCATGATTTTACATTTGATTCAGAATCCTTGACCAGGGCCGATCATCTTACCTGATTCTGCCCTGGTCAAGGATTCTGAATCAAAGAACTTATAGATCTGTTTCATTTCAAAAAATTCGATCCCCACAAATTTTTTTGATCATGGAATATTTTGGCCAAAAAAAACATTGTGTGCATTATTGTCTTGAACTTTTGTTTTCTTAATCTTTGTAGAGGTTCAATATGACACCCGATAAGACATTTGTAAGGTCTTGGTTCTCTCAATCAGTGAGAAAACACAAAACTGTCAGAATTGATCATGTCTTGTCTGCTATGTTCCCGCCTAATAACCAGACGACAAAACTCACTCGCAGAAGCCCTCGTGCTACAACTTCTTTGCAACGGAATGTATGACTATGTATGATAGGAAATCACCGATCAAAGAGAACCGTTTAATCCTAAGAAGTATATTTTCATCGCGGCTTATTCGAGTTTACTCGCAACTAATACCAGTATAATAGGAAATGTATAAATTGCGAAAGAAATCTATATAAAAGTCAATTAGAAAACTATAATATTGGAATTAATAGGTATACGTTACACTTCAACGAGAAAAGTATCGATCGAAATCTGCCTTGGCCAACTTTGGCAATTTTTTTCTCCAGACTTGGAAGCCTTATTAAAACTTTTTTTAGGTTTCGCTTGAACGTTTCCAAATTCTAAGATTAGTGCCATGACTAACCTTAATCAAATATCATACAGCGAAAAAGAAATCTGTCTCGTGGTCTAGAAATTGTTCCTTTTACTTGATTGCTATCGGATTCTTACTGTGTATTTACTTATGTATCTCTCACTGCCATTGTATTTTGCAAATATCCAAGTGCGCAAATGTTGCGAATCGGCTGACAAAAAAAGAAAAGATTTAAAATTACATTTAAAAGATGGAAACATTATTTTGAAATTTTAATGAAACTTGTGCCGCGGTTCAAATGATATTGTGAGGACGTTTACTCGCAACATAATGAGCTTTTGATAACAAGTGATTGTAGCTGATTTAAACCGCTCATCAAAAAATATGACAAAGGATTTATATTATTACGAAGACATTAAGATGAACGCAAAAATGCTATTATATCGGCTTTCTAAACGCAGGCCCAGCAGACGAGATGTAAGTTGTCGCCCTTCCGGACGTCTGCAGGACAGCCAAGTCGTACTGTGTTCGACTCTTCCACAGGTATCGGGATGTAGGCCTCCAGCGGCGGACACCAACGACCAAGGGTCACAGACATTACCGGAACTCACCACAGACGAAGAAATAGAAATGGTGGGGAACTTGCCAGCTTTCTCGAAGCTTGATAAAGTAAGTTACTTTTTTTAGAAATATTAATTCATCCCTTTCATCAGAGAAACTGTAACATCTTTGTCGCATTCAACGTCAGTGTCTGTCTGGTAGTAGTACTTTCATGTACTGCAATTTAACTTTTTTTATAATTATACATTAAATTCCATCAAACTTGCACGGATTTTCAAGAATAATAAGACTCAACACTCAATAAAAGTCAAGATGATACTAGTACTAGTATTCAAGGTAAAGGTCACATTTAAGAACAAAGTCACATTTAGGTCCAACCATTCAACTTTCAACCCTAATTTTGAAGAGTCTATTTCTAATGCTAAATGCAATGCAAATAATTATTTCAAAATACATATAACCTTTTCTAAACATTCGAATAAGTGAAAGTGGTTTTTTTTTGTTGTTGCGTCAATCAAGAACAAAAAAAAATTAGATAAATAGAATTTACAGTCAAAGGATACATGTAGGTACTGCTCTCTGAAATAGGAAAAAAAGGATAAAATTTTGTTTAATCTTCCGTTATATATCTTTAGAAGGCAGGTGCTTTCTTCCTGATACATTATGAGACACTTAATGACACTAGATTGGAAGAAGTAATAAATTATAGATAAGGCAATCAATAGTGTAAATGCTGTCCTAGATCAACAAATTGCTACCAAGCACGGACATTCCCCCATAATCCGTGATATTTTATAAATCTCTAAGCTGTCGATCAGATAGCCAATTACATAAGAAGTTTAGGGGTTGCTGTTTGTCTCACTGCATTCAATGTCATGTCCCCATAGATCTGCATTGGAATGCATATAATCCCCATCGAGAGTACAGAAACATAAATCTTATTTCTGTCCTTTAGACCATTTTCGCTGCTTTGACATTTTTTTCTAAGTTTCTAATGTCGATACAATCTTTTGAGACACAGAATTCCAAAATTCTTGACAAACTGAGGACTCGATTTAAAAAAAAACTTAAAATTTTGATTGCTGGGGATCTTATACATTTGTCTTATTTTCAATAAGGTTACCCTTTGTATTTTTCCAAAATGAAGAATTTCTGTTAAGAAATACTAAAACGATGTACAAATATATCGCCTACCATTTTATTGTCAACAAAAGCCATTACAGTCATTTAGAACTACTAAAGTTGCAGCACCCACAGCAGAACTCCATAACACCCAATGCAAAAAAAAAACACAGAGCAGACACTCACAGAAAGAGACGCAAAACAAAAGGGACAAGGAACACCAACTCACAACATGAAACATAAAAGACCACACATAGACGAAAATAAATTATCGTTTCTGAGGTCTCCCCAGAAAGCAACAAACAATACATACATCCCCCATAATTGCCTTTTGTCTCGTTGGTTTATGTGTACATGTAGTCGTCTCTTTTACGTCTCTTGTTGTGCTTGTCTACTCTGTCTTTTCGCATCAGGTGTTTTGGTGCTTTGCTGTGGGTAATGCAACCGAGTCTGGTTAGAGGTCTCGTCCATCCTTATACGTTCAGTTTTGTCATTATTTGTGATCCAGGTGTCGGCGTAGCATTGACGTATGTTGATCGTTTGTTCTATGGGTCTTCATGTTGTCTTGTATGGTCGTCTCCCATCTTTAATTTAAGTGATTAGGGATATTGTTCTACAAATAGTGTTCATGATAGCCGGGCCATTTCCTATTCATATGCTACTGAAATTTGGAGCCGCGCACTCTCTGCAATATAAATTAAAAAAAAAATAAAATCAAAGGGCGTTACTGAAATACATTTGGCTGTGTCAGAAAATCACTTCGGTATTGAATAAGTACCACTGATGAGGATTTACTAACCGAAACACGTGTCTGGTGCATTGAAATTAGTTTAAAATTTTCTTCAAAAAGGTAAAGAGTTGAAACACTTCTTTATTATTATACCTGCCCTAGGTTTTCTCAAACATCTTAGCAAGTCGAGGTTCGTTTTTCTCACCTCCATCTTGGCTAATTTAGGCACTTCATCCTATTATATGGTGAAAATAAAGCTGCGGGAAGTTGTGAAGAGAACTGGTACGATTACAGCTGCCCATTCGTTGTGTAACTTCTTAATAGTTCTTATATGGCAAATATGGATAATGACCATATCCCTATACACAGCACAAAATATCATAAACCGAAGGCATACAAAACCAGGATAAACCAGGAAGAAAATCAAACAAACAAAAACCTCCACCACATGAAAAGAAGCGAACTTCCGATATGGGAGTGAGACCTGGTGGGAAGAATCAGCATCTCCTGCTTGCATGCAACACCCGTCGCTTCAATTCGGTAGAATTGTCACATCCGGTTATGTAATATGATAATGGGGGGGGGGGGGGGTGTCGTCTTGGTGTTGTCATTGCAAGAAGGTATGAATGGAGATGACGTCCTTTCTTTGTTATGGATATTTTATATGAATTAATTGATGCAAATCTTTTCCAGGACCTTACTAGAAATGTTATAGCTGATATGAAAATTCGTTGTATAGAATATCTAGATTACAGAATATAAACTTGTGTTCTAATGTTTAACGTCTTCAAATTCATTAGCATAATTTCAGAGCAGATAAATTTACAGCATGGACCAGACATGCACGTATCGGGTACTTAACCCTCGTCAGTGATCCTCAATCTAAAGAATGTTATATGACCAAAATCTGTCAAAATTATGTCCTAAATATACCGAAAGACGTAACAAGATGGCTTGGATATGATGCTACAGGACCCAGGTTTTAGAATTTTGAGAAAAATTTGTAAACAGAAATTTTCAAATGCGCTTGAAGAAACAATGAATCGAAACTGATCGAACTTGGCTACATGTGCCATTGGGGACTCCTGGTCCACCAGCAGCGACACTCACCAAGTGGTACAAATGTTTAACGTCTTCAAATTCATTAGCATCATTTTAGAGCAGATAAATTTACAGCATGGACCAGACATGCACGTTTCGGGTACTTAACCCTCGTCAGTGATTAGATTACTAAGTCCTTCTGATGTTTTGGTAAATGGGAACTGTAACTCAATGATCTTGTATTTTGTATTTTGCATATGTCTTTCCCATTCTTCACATTGTTTGGTCTAGATGTGCTCACTCTAAAGATGTTCCCGTACTAGTATTTCATTTTTTTATTCATAAGAAGGTGATATCACTCATGCTTTAACCAAACATATAGCTCATATGTCCAATGATACACAAGGAATACAGGTAGTTGACAATATGGTTGCTGTATTAGATCTAAGACTTCATCGACTTATTGCATTGTCTAATATATAATATGATCTGAATGACAATAATCGGTCTCGTTCTGGATAAATTACAAGAACCTAATTGTGCTTTGAAATCTGTCCCTAGTTCATGCGTGTATTTCTATTTCATGACAGAATAACAAAGTTACTTGCAGCTGCCTTTTTACGATATCAGGATGTCGATCATTTGTTACAAATTTTAGCGTGTATGTTTCTGTTCTGTCATTGTATAGACATTGATTCTACTTTCAGATCAATATAGAAAAACCATCTTCCTAATTAAGATCACGTTGGTTCTTCGGCATACATTTTGAGTCATTTTTAAAATTTCGCTCTTCACATATTCATTATTTGTATTTCTCTCTTTCGGTCTAGATCATCACTGATGAGACACTACTTGTTGAAATGCGCATATGGTGCACAGAAAGTTTTCCATTAGAACATGATTATATTTCAATATTGATAATTTCAACAATTAGATTGGTTTCTCTGCTGGGGGAGTGTTGTTCCCGAGGATACATTTTCCATGATTTCAGTGTTTTGACACTAAACATGAAATATATTTGTAAATTCTCCGTCAACAAATTTTATAAATTATTCGAAAACTAATGGGTATCTCAGGGAGTTCACTTCATATAGTAGATTTTTTTCCTTTCTGTTCCTTTGCCTAGTTCTGTTTTGTATGTCCTTGGTTAGATGATTTTTCGATTACCGATTTTGTACTTCGTAATAGGGATATCGTTTTGTCCATATTTGTCCCTAATTCTTTGGCATGAATTTTGGGTCAAGTTTAGAATTACGTCCTTCATATATTAATTATCTCCTCTATCTGTCTAGATAAATAATTTATTATTACATGATTCTGACCTCTATGATGCGACATTAATTACGTGTTAAAATGCGCACAAATATGGTGCACAGATAGAACATATTACAGTAAACTTCACCTATAACAAACATGTTTATAGCGAAATTCTGCTTGTAACGAAGTAAAAACAAATTCCCTACAAGAAGCCCTATTACCCTCCATTGATTTTTGTTAAATGTATACTAGTGTCTTCAACATTGATATTCTTAAATGGTATCTTCATTTTGTGCTTGGACATTATGTGGTTTCTATACGATCAGCATAAGACGGAAGGTATTATGGTACATGGCGCTGTCGTTTAAACATTATGCTTTTCGGTGTTACTCTGTACCTCGTTTTGTTAAGGTTTAACTTCTATTGAGGGTCATGAAGTTTGAACATGCCCTGTCGATTGAGCAGGTACCTTACGATGAAATGAAATTGGAAAGCCTTAATATTATGGGTTTTTTTCTCTTTAAAAGACAGATATTTCTTAAATGTTCTGATTAAAGTGATCTGATATTAGAACCTGTTACAGATTTCGCAAGGCAAATAAAAGTAAGAATTACTGGATTACTGACGTCGGAATATCCTATTAGAGTTATCTTTCTTTTTCTCGCTTAATAGTGAAATTCAATGGAGAGTCACACAGACCGAATTGTATGCTGTAAAACGTGTAAAAACCAGAACGCATTGTTCAGTTTATTGAATTTTGATTTTCCATTAGCTTTTTATTGTAACTTACATTCGTTTGTAATAATTTCAACCACTAGGTTGGTTGGTAATTCTGCTGGTGGACTGTTAGTTCCTGGGGAAATTGTTCGCCTATTTTTAATGTGCTTCTGTAGTGACTTGAAATGCATTTGTAATATTTCTGATACTTCATCTGATAAATTATTATGAAACTAAGGAGTTTCTCCCTAATGACATAGCACTGTCCTAAGCAAGCTCTCAGACATACATTTTAGGTTATGTTTCATATATTTACCATTAGGATTTCCTCTCTTTCGGCCTTGAGCATCACTGATGATATATAGTTTGTTGAAATGCGCATATGATGCACTAAAACCATCACGGTATTACATATATTTCAATACCATAATCGTATCTTCTGGTCAGGCATTCATTCAATTTCCTAGTAATTAAAAATTACAACGTAATACAATTTAGCTATGATGAGTTGCTGCTCATTTCTTTTCTATGATTGCAGAAAAGTGGATGCGATAATTATTAAATGGTAAATTTGATCCAAATTAGAATTTCTGTCATAAACGATGATTCCTACATCTGTTTTCAGAATACTCTCCAGTACCTTGGTTGGTCATCCGGGGCATTAGATAATGTTGCAGGAAATAATCTGGAAGAGGAAAACAACGACGACAAGGAGGAGAAAGACAGTAAGCAATGAGATATTCTTTTCAAAATCATTTTTCTCTTTTTTATTTTTGATACACTTGTACATTGGGGAACCTTCTTGAGAAAAAAAAGTTTTGAAATTTCACATTGAGACAACTTCTTTAGCAAAATAAAAAGAGCAAGTTAAGCACACTTGCTGTGCATACTTCAAAGTGGAGTAAGAGGGTGTCTGTACCAAGTAAATAGAAAAAAATGTCAAAATAAAAGTTTAAAGCTGAAAAGCTTAGTATTATTCAAACTAGTTTTTCTCGATATTCTAGTAAGTTTAGAGGAAACTTTTTAATGTCTAGTAGATGTAAAGTAATAATTATACTGAAAAGTAAAGTTTACTTAACTTAACTCATAGAAAGTCTTTTTGCTTTTCAGAGGAAAACCTGTATTCATTATCAAAGGTAAGATTTTGAAATGACAGAGTGGAACGAGGGGGTACCATTTTGAATCCTTAAGTCTATGATAGATAATCATGTCTCAACTCTCGTATCTTCTCAACGAATCTTCTTACACACTTTTCCTACTCTTGCCAAAAGTTTTTAAAATGAGCATTTTATAACTACCATTATATTCTTAAGAAAAAGAAGTTTTTAAATTTGATATTGAGGAAGATTTATTTTTCTCTTTTCATCTTGGAAAAAAGTACTTAGTCTAGTATGTCATTGTTTCGTTGGATAGCGTAGTGCAGTATTCACATCATATACTAAATTAAGACATTATTTGTACATTGCTGGAGAGTTTTATATTATGTCGACCAAAAAACCTGGAATCATGTCAAATTATAATGAGCTAAGTTTTATCTCACTTGCAAGCTTGTATTCAGTATAATTGCCGACCCTGATCAAATATCTTCGACCTTTAAACTTGTTACCCGAACAATGGAGTGAAGATTTTCTGATTACACTACAAATAACGTGTGTATTGCAAAGACTGATCTCTTGTAAGAAAGAAGAATGAGCAATTTAAATTAGATTAAAACTTTAATAAGGCGATATGCAAAATTTTCGAGGTGTCGACTTCGACCAGGTAAAAGTTTTTAAATTTCAAGTTAAGTTTCTTTTAAACGTTTTCACCTTGCCATGTTTCAATTGTAACAAGATTGTATTGCTTTTAACTTCGTTGGAAACGTGTTTTCTCTTGTGTTAGTTTTGAATCAACAGTACATAAACAACCGTTAAACAGACAAAATTGTTTGTAATTCTGATCCACCATGGACTATGTTTGTATTATATTATGTAGAGATTAAAACTCCAATGATCAGCACTTTGTTCAAAGTAGACTTATTGATTCTATGTATAAAATATTGAAGGCCTGGACACGCGTGATGAGTATAGTACTGTAAAAGTCTGAGTGGGTGAACTTACATTAGAAAGTTTTATGACAGTGAGTTTGACATGGTGGATAATTTATGGTATTGTATGAATTTTGAACCTCAGGTGGAGTTCAAACGGCTGACCCAGCAGGTGCGCGATGTGAGCATGAACCTCAGAAACAAGTTCCGAACCTCTGCATATCAGGTATGGTTTTCTCTATTATCTTGTCCCTTAGATATCACAAACTTCGATTTTGTTTAGAATACCTTAACGACTTTAGTAGCTCCCACGAGGAGACGGTAGAATTTTTTTATCAGTAGAATGGACGTCAGGCTTTGGATCAATGAGGTACTAATCTACCTTAACATTATCTTTATCAGTGCAGTCTCATATTTAAGTTTTATTATAGATGTGTATTGTTTAAATATTGAAATTATTAGCATTAGGAGTCTATATTTGGTAACGTATTGGATTTCTATTACATCTCGGTTATTGATAGGTATGTACTGAATATACAGGTAGACATAGACTAAAGTGTAAATATGTACACGTGTTTTCACCTATCTGTTAATTAAATTTAAAAGTCGTACTTCGGTTGCTACGCAAACATTCAAAATGGCGTTTGTGAAACACGTTTATTGCATATGATCATATTTAAACGTCCGTTGTTATTGCAAAAGAGATATATGTATTAATCTATGCACTCCGACTGAATTAATATGTACTGAAATGATCCTGTGCCTTTGTAATTTAAATCATATACAAATGTAATAAGAAAAGATTAAGTCTACAAGTATAAAGATGTTCCCTTCGGCATGCTTTCAGCTCCAAGAACTTTTAACGCTGCCAAATTATGAATGCTTCACATCCATTGTACAGGAAATTAATTTCTTTTTAAATTTCGTAATTAATATTTGTTCGCAGCAATTTCATCTTTTATGACGTGTATAATGATTTAACAAATTTAAGTGAATTTCTCGACTATCATCATTTTATAAGGATTAAAAAAGGATATAAATGTTTTAAGTATTTTAAGTTGATGCAACGTGATAATAGATTAAGAAGTTCATCTGCGTCAGTGTTCTAATTTATCTATAATCTTACTAATATGCAATATATATGTTAAGTGGCTTACCTTTGATCTTCTCTAAACGCCTCTTGTTTAAAAGTCTTGCGAGATAAATCTTTTAATGATGTTCAACATTATGTTCTAAAGATTAAGAATGTATGTAATTCATTTAGGATAACATTTGCGATTGGCAAATAAGTGGTATAAGTATTTGGGTAATTTTATTGGCACAACTAGATAAGCACTGTCAGCTTAGAAAATGAAAAAAAAAACACACTTTTTTTATGGTATAAAGCAAGTGATTGTTGAAGTTTCGGGAAATAATGATTATTTTGTATGGTACACATTTGATAGGATATATTAAGAATAAAATGGCGTACATGTATATTCATTTTCCGACTCCAATCAAAATGTAATACCACAGGCTATCGAGTCATGTTTTGCATTCTGCGCAGTCTTGAAATATATTTAGAAATTTAGATTACTAAACTTGGATAAATTATTCTATTTAAACTAAAACTAAGAGTTATCGCCCCTATGACATAGCTCTGTCCTTAACTGGCTCTTTGAAAATGTTTAGAATTTCGCTCTTCACACATTCACTATTTGGATTTCCTCTCTTTCGGCATAGAGTATTAATGATGATGCATTATTAATATAAATGCGCATATGGTGCACTAAACTATAACGATAAAACACATATTTCAATATGATCATTTCAACCACTTGATTGGTACATTCTATATAGATTTAACCTCAGACAGTGCACTGCATGTATTTTATATATTGTTTTTATTTTCGTGCATGAACATCGACGGCGGGTGCGGCTAGCCAACAGGGGATGCTTACTCCTCCCGGGCATCTTGTCCCACCTCTAGCTTGCTAGTTGTCCGTCGATGCTCAGTTTTGTGCTCTGTTGTGAATGCTGTTGAGATTATCGTCAGGATCTTCTTTAACTCATATGTATCTCTGTTGGTGGACTGATAAATTATTATGAAATGTTAAACGTCTTAAAATTCAATAGCATCATTTATAAAAGGATAAATTTGCACCATTGACCAGACATGCACGTTTCGGGTACTTAACCCTCGTCAGTGATGCTCAATCTAAACAATGTAATATGGCCAAAGAGGGTGAAAATTATGTCAAAAATGTACCGAAAGAAACTAAGGAGTATCTATTAGATGACATAGCTCTGTCCCTAGCTGGCTCTCAGGCATACATTTAGGTTTTATTTATAATTTTGTTCTTCAAACATTCACTATGTGGATTACCTCTCTGTCGGCTTCGAGTATCACTGATAATACATTGTTTCATTCAACACGACCCTTTTGATTTTTAGAGATTTTACTTTGTTCCGTCAGGTTTTGAGATTTAGAAAAACAATCAATTATAACAATATAAATATTTATGCAATGCTCATCCAAACTGTGTATCAAATACTTTTTGAGTTGCTAAAGCAAATTCATTTCGGACCTTCGATGTAAGACATGCATTGAGACATCGTAAGATATTAATACAAAAACTGTCCACTTTTGGGCATTCTTATAAGCACTTCTGCGGGGAACATTTCGTTAAAACTTCCGCATTGTTTCTATGCTAACATACGCTTAGTTGCCAGGCAGTTATTCAATAGAAAAACGAAACTGCAACTTTTGCCACTTCAAAAATAATTCCTTTCAAAGCATAGATTTATATTTGTCACAAAACAGAAAACGAAAAATCCAACTCGCTTAAGAATTATGACGAAAACATTTTATATATGTATGTTAAGGACACATGCACTTCAACTGCATATTAGAAAGTAGAATGTTTAAAAGATAAAGGGTTTAGTCAAAGCTTGGTCTCCGTTTGATACCGATTTTTGAAAGAGCCACTTTATATCCCTCGTGAGAATGAAGTGGGTCCCACGCAAAGGAAGTTAATACTATACGGTAATCCACCAATAAACCTGTCATTTAAAAGGTAACGACTGTTAATTTTACGCTCTGTCTACATTATATGTTCTAAAGAAGTCAGCTTAGCTTTTATGATATTACAATTGTTACCACCATGGTAACACAGTTTAACCATTCTTAAATTATGAACGATAAATACAACGATTAAGGTAGAGTATCCCTCAGGTCGGAATTGATGGTAACTTTTTGCCTGGATAACCTACTTTTTCTCTTCAGAATATTGTTCAGATTTTCAAACTTTAAAATGTTAAACGTCTTCAAATTCAACAGCATCATTTAAGAACTGATCAATTTGCAGCTTGGACCAGACAGTCACGTTTCGGGTACTTAACCCTCGTCAGTGATCCTAAATCTAAACAATGTTATATGGCCAAAGTAACATTTTACCACATAAAAAGGGATTTTTCTTACTTTTTCCATATGATCCAATGTAAATGTTCAAACGGCATAAGTTCTCGGTATAATCATCATGAAACAACGATTTGTATTTTGTTTTTATATCAGCTCTATCATAAGCTTTGAATATATGGAAATGAAAATATTGTAAAAGTAGTTATTTTGAAAATATGAGCATCTGAGACCTGAGGGAAGCTCTACCTTAAGTGTGAACTCATTTCGAAAGGAAGTTTTATAAATGCTACAAACAGATTCATGGAGCTTCCTGATGTTTGTCTGCTTGTCTGTTCGTTTTTGCTGACCAGTTAGGTTATTGGGATGTAGAAGTCATTTTAATCCATCTATGCTATCTTCTAGTCACTAGAAACTGATCAAAGAGAATTCATCTTAATTTGTATCTTTGGCGTCTATATTTCTGGCTTTCTTTGTTAGCCGGGAACAGATCTGAAAAGTCCTTTTTGAAAGCAGTCGCCATTCTTGTTGCTCTCAAGCTAATTAATCGTTCCAAAGAGAGTCGTATCATGTTTCCCATAGATAGAGAATTTTATAGGAATCAAAGTATTGTAATCTCACTGCAATACTGAAAACATCAAAAGGATATTTCAAATCATGAGTGTTTTGCTATACAATTATGAAAACTCCAAAAGAATTAATTTCGTATACCCTATACATTAATTCCCACAAAAACAAAGACATTATCATTAAAACGAAAATGCCCTTGTATCAAAACAAGCGCGCGAAGTAACGATTGTCTTAAAGGGCATTGTGGCATTGCATTTAAAACCAATCTGAATAAAAATCGTGCTAGATTTGACTAAGGACTGGTTACCTTGTAGCCTATTATAAGATCTATAGCTAATCCATATTTATGAAATGTTGCATGCCTTTTGAGTCGCTCGGTGCCAATTATGTGTCATTGTGGGCTAGTGCGTCCTTGTTGTAGAAGGCGATGATTCCAATCTAATTCTACATGGTGTAGGCGAACCGGCGTAGATGCCCATTGTTTTATTATGTTGGCAATTGCGACGTACCTGGAGAACGTAACGTGAATTTCTAAGTGGGGTTTAGTAGCATTTTATAGTGTAATTTGGATATATTTACTTGGCAAATGTTGGAATATTAACCATGCTTATAACAGCTGATATATCAGATACTAGTGTGGGACACAAATCTGGTCGTAGGAGGCGAAAAAGACGTCGGTATAAGGTATACTCCTTGAACAACATTACAATATACATTGGTTTCCTGATCAAATTTTAATCTAATAAAATTTCTGCTAGCTTCTTAAATTTAGAGACTTGACGAGTCACAGAGGTTAAAACTAGTATTTCCCTATGATTTTGTCCTTGTATCGAAAATGCATCGTGTATCAAAAACGCGTACTAGGCCATATGTATAGAAACCGGCCTCTGGTACTCACCGGTCTCTCCCATTGTCGTATCTACTTTTCTCAAAGGTCCCGTATACTTACAATGTGTTTCATCTCGCTCTTTACATTTCAAATATGGTATTTTATAACCTTATAACATCCTTATATCTTTGATGCTCATGTCTTGCTGACAGCTTTGAAACAATAACATCGATGTGGTCCATTTCTTATTTTTCTGTTGCCCATATCAAACCGAATTGTAACAAAGAAGAAGACGGAGGGGTCCGTACACTAGACCGGTTCAGCGTTATGTCCAAAAGATCATTTCACGTGCTTAACAATATCAAACGAAAATGCATATTTACTTTAAATACTAAGAAGGGGGGTTCACACATATGTCTCCCTCAATTTTTGTATTGTAATTCGTGTTTTATTTTAATGTGTGTCTACTTTGTTTATTTATTGGTCCATTTAAATCTATCTGTTCTTAAATGATGCTATTGAATTTGAATACGTTTAACAATTATGTAGTTGCTCTTGTCTTCCTCGTTGCCTACTGTTGTTTTTTTTACGTTGATTCCTCTGGCGTCCATTTCTTTGTTTTAATCCTGTGGGTGCATTCTACTATGGTCAGTGCCTGGTGGTTTTACTAGAGATATTCTTCATAGCCTTCAAGTTAATGTATGTCTCGTTGTGTGGCCTTTTGTGCTTAATGCTTCTATGTCTCTTTTCCGTCTTGTGCTCTACTTGTCTACACTGTGTACTGTTTTATCATTAGGTTGCTGAGGTTGCCGCAACCGAGTCTGGTTGGAGATCCCCTCCTATCTTGTATATTTATGTTAGGACCCAATTTGGTCAAATACAATGACTCAATGTCGTCAACGTATATGATTATCAAATGTTAAACGTCTTCAAATTCAATAGCATCATTTAAGACCAGATGAGTTTACAGCATGGATCAGACATGCATGTATTAGACCAGAATCCTCCGATCTGAAACCCCTCCCCATTCCTTGTCTGGGAAAAATATTCTGAATCCTCTAACCGACCCTATCTCATAGAGTTGCCCTCATCGTTTGTTTCATACCCACGGTCATTACTATGGATCTGTGAATTGTGTGAATTGAAACATTGTTTAAAATAGATCAGTGTTGATTATATCACGTGCTCTGGTGACCGAGTAATTAAAAATTTGATACGATCACCAAGTTCGTCAACTGACATTGTAAATATACCATTTACACGTGTAGATCAGTTCCCAATATATCGGTATGGTATTGTTTATGAAAATAATGTATTTTGTTAACTGGATACACAGCTGTATTTCGTACGTTTTGACTTCGGATTACTGGAAAAAAAATTTTCTACATAAAAAAGAACAAGATGGATTTAAAAGGGGCTGAAAATGAAAAAAAGCTCTTTTACAGATAAAAAGATAAGATTCAGAGAACGTCTCATTCTAGAGTCCATTCGTAAGACTCATTCTGATCTATAGTCATTACGTCCCCATCTTTGCATAGACTCAAGCCTAAATCGGTCATATTTTAGAATTGGGTATATTTTCCTAGGATAATCAGAAGACAACGAAATCTGGATTGAAATTCGTGATTCTATATATTTTGAAAAAATCGATTTCACTGACATATAATATTTTTGTCAGATAAGATAAGGGGAGGTGGCTTATGGACAAAACTATGGTTTATTCCTTCCCTACTCTCTCTTCCAGGTATAAGAGTCCTCTAAATTTTAGACAAGTATGGGAACATGGGGATGGAAATAGCCGTTCTTTACCCTTCATAGATGTCACAAAAGGTTAACCAGACGTTGTAAAATTCCTATGGATTATTATCTTAATTACAACCTATTCAAGTACTTTTATTCGATTAAGGGGGATTAATTTGAGATTATCGTCCTTTCGGATATGGCTTTAGTGGATTGTGTATAAAACACATTCATAACCTTGAATCATTTTTTTCTGGTGGCAAAGTTGGGGCATAGCCGAGCTGTTCGGAGGGACAGGGGATCTATCCAACGGTCATTTAAATGAAATGTTAAACGTCTTCAAATTCAAAAGCATCATTTAAAAGCAGATAAATTTGCAGCATGGACCAGACATGCACGTTTCGGGTACTTAACCCTCGACAGTGATCCTCAGATGAAAACTAGATGAAAACTGCATTTTGTTCAGATTTCAGCGGTCCAGGCCACATTTATATCTTGCAAGAAAAAAATAACTGGCCCTTTAAGGCCCTTTTATTGAAAAGCAAACTCAAACTGAATGCACATTTGTCATTGTTTCACTTTCTTCGAGCTTTGATTTTGATATATTTAATTTGCACTTGTATCGTGACCACAAGATGTTTGTTTAGAGATTGTGCTAGCAAATGATGTCATAAAACAATGAAATATTGCGAAGAAATTTCTTTTTATAAAATCTTAGCCGTCCCTGTTTGTTCAGAGATAATATAAAGAGTATGTGCTATGGCGACGAGACATAGTGATTGTATATGACACAAAGTAATTGTGGTAACAGGTTGACTTGCAAATATGAAGTGGCTCTTTTGAAAAAAAGTTTCATTTACAATAATTGACTTGGAATTACAGTGATTTTGATATCAATCAAAAGGATTTAAGTAAGTCAAAATTCTACACTTTGTCATTTGCAACTTTTAATAAAATGCCTTCTCTGCGAAAAAGAAATGAACGCTGGTCTCATATTCCAAATAATGAATGTTCAGATTATGAAGAATTGCAATTCAAATGAATTTCAATATACATGTATGCAACAACAAAGGGCACTCTTAATAGACATGCATTTATGGACAGATTCGAAATTGTATACCCTTTTCCTGTAATTTGCCTATCAATTTCTCAAAATCACAGACTGGAAAGATCTCCCCTCTTTTCCTCTTATCCCCCCCCCCATTTTTTGAGCAAATAAACATCAAAGAAGTATACATCAGTTGTAAAGTCGAAAAGACAAGGCAAAATCATTAGAATTTCCATTGGAATAGTTGCGAACCATTTCTTGAACCATCATTTCTAATGGTTTTCCTCTATACTGGTTTTCGGATATTTGGTTCTTTTCAATGGTACTTAAAAGGGCCGATGTACTAGTTACAAGTGACGTCACCTATCATATTGCTATTTTCCGTAGTAATTGGTATGCCTAAATTTCTTAGAATTCGATCTTTCTTATCTAATAAAATCTCAGCCCTTATTTGTAAACTGGAGTATGCAGTTTCCATGCACACAAGACAGGTGAATCTACTTCTACCTGGTCAGTTGCTTACCTTAAATCATCGATTAATGGCTAATTACAAATGATAAGGGTCTAAGGCAAACGTTTGTAAAAGTAATTAGGCCTGGGACCGATAGGGATATAAAATCGATAATCTGAGTCATGTAAATTCATGAAGTCGGAAAATAAATCGAAGAGTTTAAACAAAGGGTAAAGACATCGGATAGAAAGCTTTGAAGTTTTTCTTATCTATTATTCGCTCGAATAGCATCTTATTTGAAGTATATTTTCTTCTCTCATGTTAGATTCTTTTGTTTAGATTACCGGTATTTCAACAGGCGCGAAATTTTCTTCGGGGAGAGGGACGATTGAACATATCAGAATTGTCAGTATTGTTTTATTGTAAAATTTCAGTGCACCATATGCGCATTTCAACCAGTTATGTCTCATCAGTAACGCTCGAAGCCGACAAAGAGGAAATCTAAATATTATAAAATAATGAAGACGAAAGTCTGAAGGTGACATAAAATTTCTGACAAAGGATGTACTAAGGACAAAGCTATGCCATGAGGGAGATAACCCTTAGTTTTAGAAAATTTCCATTTAATTACTGTGGAGGAGAATTTACAAATATATCCAAAGTCAAGTGTCTGAACAATTGCCGAACCACAGAGGCTATGTTTGGATTCTCTTGATAAGGGGAAGATTCGAAAATGTACTTTACATGATAAAGGATATAAGGGAGTCCAACCCAACCCCTCCCCTTATCCCTTCGTTCAAGTGTACTCCGTAGCAACGTACATATCGAAACCTATTTTTTTAATCGGCCTTTTAATGACAATGAAAATGATTAAACAAAAATAGAACAAAAACCATAAGTTACTTCATTTAATTCGCAAAATCTAACAACAAACAACAATGCCCAGTAAAATAGCACTAAAATTTTCAATTGCATTGAGGCTTTTGTCTGAACATTCTGGTATTCATATGAAACACTTGAGGGGTTTGTATCTTTCAAAATGTAAAGGAATACATGGGTGAATGACAATGATGATACTGATAAAAATAATATAAATAACCATTCCGATTCCTTTTAAGATATTATCAATCGTATGTATCCTCACTTCCGACGATTTTTGTATGGACATTACACGATGTGCATATCAATATGCCACTTTCAATCACACACAAATACTGTAAACCGTCTTTTATTCGCGGCATCTTAATTTCGCGAACAGGAGTGAAGCGACTAGATCGCGACGTTTTATTTTCGCGACATCGTATAAACATATCTTTCTGCACATGTGTTGGGACAAATTATTTCATTTAATTTTTTATTTATTGCGAATTAAAGGACCTCGCGAATATCGCGAAAATAAAACGCTCGCGAATAAAAGACGGTTTACAGTATCACATTTTCCTATTAGGTTCTATAGTTTTTCTTTTATTTTTTGCTACGATGGTGAGTACCTTTTGAATGTTCGCACTGTTACTACATTTTTGCCTAGAGCATCCAGTGTCTGTAAAAAGAATAGAACATTAATTAGTTCCAGTTTTCATTTTAAACAAAGGACATAATTTTTCCGAAGTTGGAATTCTTGGCATGTAATTTACATCCATATGCATTATCATATTTATCCAAGTCTTGGTTCATCTCGATTTTTATTTTTGTTATGCATAAATCACCTCCTGTTTCTGCGAACATATTCTCTGCGAGCTAGTAAAGCAAGTCCACGTAATCCGAATAATCAATTACACACCATTTAAATAACTAGGCGTACCGTTTGAATTTCAAGAATGGTCAGTGACATTCTGGATTGCGATTAATGGCTGTCATCATCACCAAACAAGAAATATTTACCTGATACATGTATGTACATCAATATGTACATCGAGACAATCACAAATTTGACAAGTTTCATGGAGCTGTTGCGACGGCTGTTCATGCAGACAGGAGACGCTGACTCTCTCCGGCCACCTGGTCTCACTTCGGAATGTTATTCATTCCGAATGTCGCAACCGTACCAATGGAAATTCTAATGATGTTGCCTCAATTGCCTTCTCGACTGAATAACTGATAGGTACTTCTTGTTACCACTGGCTTATTATGTCGTTGACTAATTCAAGAGGTTGTTCTTGATTATATAAATTCCAAGATATGCTTTGCAATATTTTACATTTTTCCAAACGAAGATTAGGTCAATCTTGATTTTGAAAGTGTTCGAAAGTATACTTACTATTGTCATAGTCTCGTCGTCAACGCGCTTGCGCACAATTTTAGATTCTGGATCATCAGGTTTCTTGCCTTTCTGGTAATGCACTAAATCTCCATCCTCAATAACAAAAGTTGACTGCAATAGACAATGCGTTTTATATGGTAGGTTCACACGAGAAGCGACGATCACTGAAAGAAGTTTCCTTTCCACACCTTTGTAAGTGTAAAATCGCATTTGCATTGAAACACTCATATTTTGGAATCAAGAAACATATCTATGACAAATAGAAATTGAAACTCGTACAAAACTAAGAAGACTTTCAGATGAGTACACATACTACAGTAGTAGTTCATTTACCTTACATTGTCTTCCGTCCATCGTCGTTTCGTCAAATTCTTCTCCAAGTTTGAATTTTAGATGAGCGTTTTTAAATGTAGATGTGATTTTAAGTTCCCAGTTGTCACCGTCTTGTATTATTTCTTCGTAACTAGTTATAGTGTTCCCTACTTTCCTCAACACAAAGTTTACGCCTGAAGTGATACAAATTATTCAACATTTTTTTCAAGTTAACGTACTTATTATCAATTAGACATTTTTCATGTTTTCGGACTTCGGATTTCGGACTTCGGACACCGCACTTGGATGGGACTATGTCACAAACGTAAATTGTTGATGTTATCCCCATGAGCCTAGAATACTTTATGTGAGGATTTATTTAATTTTATGTATGAATATACATATCTAAAGATCTCAAGCGTATTTTCGTCTACTGTGTTTTCATATTTTACTTTTTCAATTGCATTTGATTTCTTTAATATGACCCCTTAAGTGCGAAATTCGGATTGTGAAGTCCGGAGTACGTCAACTTGAAAAATATCCAACTTTGGACTTCGCACTCCGGACTTCGCACTTAAGGGGCCATATTGAAGAAATCAGGTGCAATTAGAAAAGTATAATCTGAACACACAATAGACGAAATGACCGTGGAGAGCTTTAAATATGTATATTCACACATGAAAATAAATAAAATCTCACAAAATAATCTAGGTTAATTGGAATAGCATTAACAATTTACGTTTGTGACATAGTTCCTTCCAAGTGCGATGTCCGAAGTCCGAAGTCCGCGAACATGAAAAATGTCTAATAAATAAGTATTAGTGGAAATGAAAACTGAGAATACATCAAGTAAATATCACATTCCAAAATTATGTAACTAAAAGAGATACACAATTAGAAAATCCATTTAGGAGTGCAAATGTCGTCCACGTACGAAACAACGGAAAGAGCTTACAATACGTGTGATCCTCATTGTTGTCAATCGTTATTGAAAATATGCTTTCAAAATAAATACTGATTAAACCAACAGTGAGCATCCTTAAAAGAATGAGAGATCACTCGGATCAGGTGTCCATATCGTCCTTAAAAGAATGAGAGATCAGGTGTCCGGAAAGAGTTTGAATCTCCTGCTAGTATGACTTCGGTGCAAATATGATTTAGTTGTGTATAAAGTATTGCAATTTATAGAACAATTTGCCTGAGATTTTGGTCTGTTAGGATTCAGAGTATGTGCACCAGGAGCTTTAATAATATCGTACTCTACTTCAAACGATAGATATGTTAAGTACCCGAAACGTGCATGTCTGGTCCATGCTGCAAATTTATCTGTTCTTAAATTATGCTATTCAATTTGAAGACGTTTACATATAACTTACCCATTGCTTTCATATAGTTGTCCCAGTTCTCATCGCTTTTCTCTATTTTCCAGTGTCCAAGAACCCCCGTCATTTTCTTTTCGTTGATCTCTATCTAGAAAAATTTGCATTCAATATGAAAATTTGCATCCTGTTATATTTTATGAAAGTGAGCTCCACATATTAAGTTCCGCATACTAGTATAAACCTTAACAATGCACTCCGGAACTACTGTGTTAATTCATTATAGGAAGTCGTAATTGAGTCTTGTGGTAACTTTGTCGCATAGTGTAATGTACATTGTTGAATTACCAATAATTCGAAATTCAGGAATATTAGTTAAAATTTTGTTTGATCAAACACATAAACTTGTTTAGTTCAATTATTTTTCTAAGGAATTTGACGTGGTCAATTATAACCTTAAAAGAAACTGTATCAGCCAATGGCTTTGTGATATCACATGAACAACGCTATGAAAAAGGCTTCTATCTCCGTTTTTTGAAGTTCCTACCGAAAGTAAGAGTTTTTAAAAGTGTAGTATAATATTTTCAGCAACAGCCTCTCCCGCAATACTATATGGTAAGATATATCACCCCTTATATACTGTCTTGGCATATACAATTAAAATGTTGGTTTGAAGGAACTTTCTATATATTACTCGTATACGTATCTGAATCATATATACATCTATTCTCTTTGTACTATGAACTAACATTTATATGGAAGTTATCATTCGGGTGGTTGTTACAAACACGACTCCATAACACTCTTATTCAGCTAGAACATCGTTCAATTATTGCAGTGGTAAAAACGAGAGGGAAAATTCATGCTATTCAGTTTCAGAGAGCTCTGTCATTTTTGTATAGGTCTTAGATTTCACTGTTATATTTTCTTCCAGGAGAGGGGGTGCAAAACAGGGTTTGGGGAGGGGGTGCAAAACAGGGTTTGGGGGGAACGATAACAAAGTTGGAACAATAAACTTTCTGAAAAATCCAAGTGAGTGACAAAAGCTGCATGTTAAACAGTTTTTATTATTCTCATAAGAATTGAAAAATGAGAGTCTCTGGGATGTCTTGAACAAGCCTTCACCTCTCCCTTATATAGGTTCTGAAAATGCATATAATTTTTAAAAAAGTATTTTGAAGTTTCTAAATGAATAAGAAGTGGACGAAGCGTCAGTGATGTCCCTTCTTATTCATGTAGAGACTTCAAAATGCTTTCTAACCGACTTTGATGGCAACTACACCTGTGTAGTGGATAGCGCAACTGGTTAGCGTGCCTTTATGCCCCACTCATCCCACATATTTTCCAAATATATATACTGTTCAGCTTTTGTAGAATGCAGGATCCATGAAGACGATTTCTTCGCGTGTACGGGATCTTCACAAATATGACGAGCAATTTGAGTTGAGAGCCTGTGATTGGCTTAGCTTAAATGTTGCCATCTAAAGAGAGTGGAGTCCTATGGTTGTGTTGAACCCCTCCCTTATTAAAAAATTATAGATCTGCATGCGCATGCGTTTTGAGGGGAAATATACAAAATATATGTAACATACATAAGACAAAAATACAGAAAAACTGAAATACTCACCAAATGTACTGGGGTGTACCAGGTACTATGGCGTCTGTGTAACGTACCTTAATTTTGATAAAGTCACATCGGGTTAAACACGAGATAACCACGCTACGCATGTTGTATAGACGGGTTTCTTCTGATAACGCGGAAAAAGAGACCGACGACAACCAAGGTCACTTGACGCAGTATTTTACTTGAAACTACTGTTAACAGCGGTAAAACTGGACATGTATATGGGGTATATTCATGTCTGTCTGACTGTCAGTAAGTGTAATTTAAGATTAAGAAAATACGGTTTTGATGATACACGTCCGGCAATATTTTGCATAGCAGCTTTACAAGATTGAGAGGTCCTGCAAAGAAATACATGTGAAAGCCCGATCATTCACTATTCAAACCATGGACGAACAGGCGCACAAACAGACAGACCTTTGAATGAGTCAATGATTGTCAATAAATGCGTATATTATCTATAAGACATCATACGCAATCATGAGCAAGACTATCAGATCGACAGACGGACATACAGAAAGCCAGACAGACAGATGCCGGACAAAGTTATTCTTGTTTCGCTTGCGACATACAATTGACAAATAAACGGGTATTGGGAAACCACTTAGTCACTGTCATGTGTGATTAAACCTTCAAGTATAGAATGAGGAAAGATCGATAAAACAAACGATCAGCAAGTAGCCATTCTCTCTCTGGGGAACAGAATTATAAATACGTTGTCATGGCAACCGTTACCTCAATTATTAGCGAAACAGAAACATCGTGTAAGGGTTAGGAAACATTAGAAGTAGTATTTTCTATGGATCTCTTTGATATGGCATGTGTTTGACATTTTAGATAATAATTTTGTGGAAATATCACGCGATATCTCAGCCTTTTATGTCATATACGACTTTATTTTTCCGGATTCGTCGGTTTATAGAGGTGTATATTACATAATCAAACCATAATTAATTATTTCTGAAGGATTACATCTGTCATAACGTGGGAAACGTGATTTTATTCCGCATGGAACAATGCTGGATTTTTCTTTAGATCTATGTGCTTAGATTATTTAGTTTAAAGCAACTTGATGATAAAATTATCGAAAACGTGACACTTGGAGAAAACCTACATCAAAGATTCAAATTAAGCAGTTTTGTCTTTCATTCCTTCAGTTTATAGAGGAAGAATATCGGATTTATTACAGGTACATGGTGGAAATATTGAAACCTATTTGTTTAAGATAAAAAAGAAAGAAAGAAAATCAAGCAGGTGGCCGGAAGCTTTGTAGTTTTCCCAATTTTAATTGCCTGTAATAAATTATTGCCATGTACGAAAATTAACAGAATTGTCAACTAATTGAAATTTATTTTATCTTTATGATTTTTAATTTTTCATATTTTACTTTTCCTACAGAAGTTGTACACCCAGCAGCCGTCGCCTGTGGAGAATGGATCTCAGTTGTATAGGTCACAGTTAGCGGCCAGTCTCAAGGCATTCAAACCTAAGGACTGGCCGCCTCTCAAGTTCAAGGACATTGACTCCAGCTTTCTCCGCTGTAAGCCAATCAACACCCAGCCCGAACGGTCAGTATTTATGCTTTCCTATTACAATTTCAATGATTTAAAACTTGAAATGAGTACCTGAAATATTTGCATAATGAAAAATGATCTTCTATGAACTGTATCGACAGGACACAGGAAATTCCTATAAATATTCTATCTCAAAATTTGAAGACTTTTTACTCAAATTGAGACAATTCTTTCTTCCCAAATTCTTTATGCTACGGCTCAGAATTTGACATTTTAAAATTTTCTTAAAAGTTATTGCAAACTTTTATCTCAATTTTTTTTTTATGGCTACCAGCCCTGGTTTTCCGATTCTGAAAGTTCTAGTATATTGCATGAAAATGTCAGCCTTATTGTATCAATAGGATTTTTAGAGACATCAAATCAGTAGAATAACTTTCATTTTGGTTGTAGATTTCATTGTTCCCATTTAGTAAGGTCAAGGTGAATTGGTTTACAATGAGGAATTTAATCCATATTGCGTGAGCGAGCAAAATATGCATATATATGCCAATGGAACCTTATCTTAATTTCATGAAATATGCATTGTCTTATCATGTAATACAAGTATTCCAGAATATTAGATAATTTCCAAGTAATGATCAATCATCCAAAACATCTCCTCCTCCAAAATCTGCATGGGCGGATCTATAAATTCTTTCATGGGTGTAGTCCTTCGAGAGGAGGGGTCCAGCCCATAATTTTGAATAAAAAAAAGAGCGTAAAAATCTGGAAAAATAATCATTTTTGACAACTTCCAGGGGGAGAAAGATCTGAACCAACCTCTAGATCCGCTTTTGATCTCTTCTGTTTAGGTTTGCTTTATGCTTTGTTCCACTTACTAGAAAGGTGTTTCTTCTGTAATCAAGACTACGGTCCTTATGTTGAGCAGACGAGAGCCTCTTATCAGCACGTACACAATAAATCACCTGGTAACTGATTGGATTTTCCTGGAATAGAAATCTTAATGGAGTAATGATGGCCTTATGGCAATTTCCTTAAATGTCAATCAATTGATATAATAGCATCCCTTAGATTCTATAAAAGAATTGGATGAAAGCATGCATTGTAATCAAAGTTATGGCCTTGTTACTGGCATGCATGATATTGTCAGGTTGCGTGCTTAGATCCAAAAATTGTTTTGTGTTTAAAGGAGAAAAAGAATTCTGACATAGTTATTTTGTCATTTCAGCAATCCGACCCCTCCACCATCGCGGTACACTTCTCCACTTCGTCCCAGACGACCAGTTTCTGTTCCCGCCGGAGCACTGCGCAGGCCTGACACGCCGGTAGATGTTCGTCCCGGAAATTTCGACACTCTTAATCCGCGCATGCTCGCGCGGCTTATGGGTGATAGTCGAGTAGCGCAAACATACGGAGATATCATACCTCTTAATGAGAGACTTGCAGAGACAGAGGACGAGGAAACAAAAACTGAAAAATCTGAGGAAAAATCGAAGAAAGCGAAAGATGACGAAAACAGTACAAGTGGTATAGAAAGCAGTCAAACAGACGACGACAGTGGGTCAAGCTCCGATGACGAGGACTCAGATTTTGAGCCGACGGTAGATCGTGACCGGAAAGTACCAGATTTAGTTCTCCGACCTGAAAAGCTGGATTCCTTGGTAGTGCCAGACTCGGCCAAAGGCTGGAGGAAATACGACTTTGATGCCGACAATGTAGAAATACCGGAATATGAATTTGCGGATCCCTTGCCAGAACCCTTTCGTGATATAGACTTGCGACAGATGGCGCGATTGAAGTGGAACTGGCGTGATCAAACTAAAGCTCGACCCGGTGACGGTTGCCTTAACGGCATCCTTGATAGACTCGTAGATTTAGAAAGACTTCAAATCGAAACAGAAGAATGGGAACAAAAGCGCATGTCGCAAATTAACAAGAGGTCCAAGAGGACCGCCACGGCCAAAAATGGGAATCGCGATAAAAGGTGCTGTAACAAATGTCTACAACCGGCATGCGTCGGCGACTGTCCGGAAAAAGTAGTGCAATCGACTGTGTGTGAAATGTGCCGCCAGCCACTTTGTGTTAGTTCTCAATGCAAGGAAACAAAATATGAACAGCGCATGCGTCTGCCCCGTGACGATGAAAGAGCGCCTACACCAAAACCTCCCTTGCCAAGGGCCTGCAAATCTTGTCAATCAAAAACTAACGCTAAATTGATAAACGCTAATAATTTAATTTTAGGTCGACCAAAGTCGGGAAATGTGACTTTTAGTCGTGGACAATCGTCGATGAAGCCGAGAGATTTACGACCGAATGTAAGTAATGAAGGCAACCAACAAGATATTATTCGTGATTTCGAAAAACTTGGTTTGAATTCGACTCAAAATAGTCGTCAGAATAGCGCTTCTAGAATCCAAAGACCACGAAGTCGCAATGGAATGTTACCCGGTAAATCTTTCTTCTCGCAACGCCGAGATTCCCTCACGGAAGTTGATAAGGAAGTTGCAGTGATAAACTCGAGGCGCATGCGCAAAGTAGGAAGAACTATAAAATATCGCCGACCAAAAACAGCTGTCTAGAATCTGTAGTGCAATATGGCGATTACTTTGAGATTTATATATAGTGCTTCTAAAGCGTTACTCAAGGATAATTGGAAGTTTCGAAATGATCAAGGAGCGACAGAGACTACGAGATCCAAGATATGATCCCGAAATTCTTCTGACTAGATCTAAAATGAAATAATTCAAATTGCCTACAATTGTAATAATTTTGTTTAACAGCAAAATGTGGTTATTGCTTTTGTTTTTAAGCAACTTTTGCTTTTGTTTTTAAGCAACTTTTAAAAACAAATAAAGTAAAGATAAGAAAACTTTGAAACCATTTTCCTGTACTATCCGAAGGCAAATTATTGCAAGAGACTTCAGATTGATATACTGATTAGAAAATGGCTTAGACATTATTTCATCTACTGATACATATATGTCCAAATTAGAGCATTTTTATTTCGTTTCGTTTAGTTTCGATTTTTTTTTTTTGAAATTTCGTACTAATGTTTTAAGTCTGTTAATTCAGAAAACGAAAAATGCTACATTGGCATTGTGTATCGGAAAAAAATTTACCTTAGAGGAAGACGCCAAATGTGAAGCGTCCGACGAATGATGTATACTGGTTCTCCATTCATGTTGAGAAAGTATAATCTTTAAAAGATACTTTGCATCGGATGAGCAAGTAAGGCCATTTCTTTGTTATTTTCTGTTTTGCGTCCTCGTGCTGCTAGGTTTTGAGCCCATAGTCATAAAACAAAAGAAAATTAAATTGATCAAATCTGTGCAAATTTAATGTTCTTTGTACAAAATTATAGAGAAATTGTTTAATTCTTTATATGACATGTAAAAATACTTCAATGATTACAGACATTCATTCTTTTGTTGTCTAAAATCTGTTAATATTCAAATGAAACAAGTTTCCGTCAGATTTCACATGGTACTTATAGTATAATTGTACTTCTACTTCACATATTATGAAATTGCAACTTTGTTTTATATGCTTGTTTGTTTTTTCTCCCTGGCTGGCTGGTAGGTTTTTCAATTTCAAAAGGACGCAAAACAGAAAAAAAAAACAAGAAATGGCCTAATGGTAATTTAAATAACTTCTTTTTGATATATTTACAAGACGAATTTCAAAGTAAAATAAGTCTTATGCTACGTATGGTGATCGATATTCGTCTGTTTGACTGACTAGCCGTCTGTCTGTTAATGGAGCGATGTATTTGGGGCGCTAGAATCATGTTGAAATTTCATATGATCGACTGGAATACATGTAAGTTTCAAATGTGACCCTGAAAAATGTTTAACACCGAAAGAACTTGATAAAAGTTAACAGCAAAAGACCTTGAAAATTAACAGCAAAAGATCTTGAAATAAGTTAACAGCTAAAGACCTCGAAAAAAGTTAACAGCAAAAGATGTTGAAAAAAAAGTTAACAGCAAAAAGATCTTGAAAACGTTAACAGGAAAACACCTTGAAAAAAAAGTTAACAGCAAAAGACCTTGAAAACACCTTGGAAAAAAGTTAACAGCAAAATTTTCTCCTTTTAAACTGTTTAGCTGTAGTCAATTGAATTGTTGAGAGAGAAATATCAAACGTTAGTGAAATCAGAAATAGCCGTAGATGAGAATATACGATTACAAGACTGAACTTTATCCTTTGCTCTGCAAACATGATATCCACTTTGCAATAAGCATAATAATTGTTACGAATTTAATACTAGTTTTAGGCAAATTGAATTTTGTAAACAATTTTTTTTTAATTAATATTTTTTACAGAGATAGATCATATGTACAAAGTTTAAACTACTTTTGCGTATGATTTTCTTTTATCATAACCCAGACGTTATGTCATCTTGTAATGTAAGGTTTTTTTAAATCCTTTTTATACAATGTAGATTTTTTTTTTTTGGAAACGCTGTTCAAAAACATCATCACGTGATTGATTAGTTCTATGATTTTTCGCCATGTACCTATTTCTGTCAAAGTTATAGTAAAGACATGCAAGAAAAGATTGTTGTGTTTGTGAAGAAGATTTTGTTGTTTATAATGTATGTTGGTTGAAATCAAATATTTCACTTGCAATCTATGTAGTTTAATCTATGTAGATGTTCCCCAGTTATTTACAAAATGAATAAAACTTAGCAAAGATGATTAATTGAAGTTTTCGCTATTTCCTTTGTCCAATGACATGATATTGGGTCCAATGAGTTGTTTTTATATTCTAATGCATTGTCGCTTTAACGTCGAATTTCATTGGTTGTTTGCTCCAGAGTTAAAAAAAACAAGAGCCCCAGGGGGCACAACGCTCACCTGATACCCATGCACGCTCTAATTGACATACTGACATTGAATACTGATAGTGCCAGTACCAGGATTTTAGCCCACAACCTTTCTAACAAGATTTTTGCCGGATGCAGACAAGTTTTTTTTCAGGCAACCTTTAAAAGTACAAACAAGAGAAAATAAACAACAACTTTTTTACTGATTTGAAAAGGTGGATTATGCGATCCAAAGTCATATGCCCAGCTAGTATAGTTCGATTATGCAACATCAAAAATAAAATCATTTTGTAAAATTCCACATTAATGTGCAACAGAAACAGAATAAAACAATGAAATGATTTCATAAATTAAGTTTATTTAAAATTGAACACCAAACCTTTCATTATTAATAGCTAGTATGCCAGAAAATAATAAAGCCTGTGTTTGTGAAACACGAATGCCCCGCGGTGGCATCTTTGTTGGTATAAACACCATTTTCTGTTAAGTATGTGAGAGGTCAGGGTCAGAGTAATGTTGGTATCAATGGAAAGATCTTGTCACAAAGAATACACATGTACAATATGAAAGCCCTGTCACTAACCATTCAAAAGTTATGCCCAATGTTAAAGTTTTTGAAAAGTAGGTCAAAGGTCAAGGTCAAGGTCACGAGGTCAAAAATTTTGGTATCAATGGAAAGGTATTGTCACAAGGAATACACATGTGAAATATGAAAGCTCTATCACCTTCCTATCAAAAGTTATGCCCAATGTAAAGTTTTTCGGACAAACAGACAGACGGACAGGCCAAAAACTATATGCCCCCGTATCTTTGATTCCGGAAGCATAAAAAACAAAGACTTTTCGGTTTTGCCTTTATTCATATTAAATTATACAGAAATCTATGAATGAGAGCTTTTGAATAGTATTGATTTCATCTTAATACATGTAACGTACAGTCAAAATCGTGTTAATCCAATTAACACAGACAAGATGTTAGCGGACAATATTAATTCAAGTGAGTTGTGCAGAAATTGAGCCAATTTATTTTCCAAACAGCAGTGTACGGTGTATCAAACCTCATGACCCAGTGAAGCCACTTGGACAAATTATTTTCGGTAAATATGCTGAAATGCGGTGCTTGAAAATGTTTTTTTAGCATATTGAATCAATAGTCGTGATAAATTTAACTTCGAACTTGATCTTGTCTTTTATGCAATCTACAGATAGGTTTGAAAATATGCAAAATTCGGAACATTTTCGATGAGGACGCAGAGTTCCTGTAAAAAAAGTGAAATTTGCGAAAAAAGGACATGCATGACCCCCCCCCCCCCCCTTTTTCTTTACATTTTTATGCATGCCAAAGATTCGCAATCAAAAAAGACCAATTTTACAGACTTCCGGGCATTTCAAGTCAGTCAAAATTTTTAGTGTGCACCTTTTTATTTCCTGTAGTTACCCCTACTAAAGGGGCAAGGAGGTATTGAACCAATCAAATCTGTAACACAAGATATATGGCGACTATGTTTACCATAGATACAGAAATAAGACAGAGAAAATAATCATTAAATAGGGAAATTGTTCTGAAATATGCATGTATGAAAAAAAAAAGCAATCCAAGGAATGCTTGTGTCGCCTGCGTAGCAGATTTTTTTTTTATTGAAATCAGGTCAAATATCAAGGGCAAGGTCACTAGGTTAAAAATTATGGAATGTTTAGAAAGGTCTTTTCATAAGGAATACAAATGTGAAATATCAAAGCCCTATCACTTACCACTCAAAAGATATAGCAAATCATAGATTTGTTGAAAAGTAGGTCAAATATATAGGGCAAGTGCACGAGGTAAAACATAGGTAATCACAGATTACGAAGCTCACCTCGTGACAGCAAAATTCAATTCAAACATATTTCTTAGTACATGTATATTGGCTTTTAAAGGCAAAACCACTCAAGCAGAAAAAGTAGGTCAAGGTCATTTTATGAAAGTTTGATCAAAGATACATCCAATATGCAAGTTTGGTACATGTAGCAGTTATACTTTGCTCAATATTGGCTTTTAAAGGCAAAATCACTCAAGCGGAAAAAGTAGGTCAAGGTCATTTTATGAAAGTTTGATCAGAGATACATCCAATATGCAAGTTTGGTACATGTAGCACTTATACTTTGCTCAATATTGGCTTTTAAAGGCAAAATCACTCAAGCGGAAAAAGTAGGTCAAGGTCATTTTATGAAAGTTTGATCAAAGATACATCCAATATGCAAGTTTGGAACATGTAGCACTTATACTCTGCTCAATATTGGCTTTTAAAAGCGAAATCACTCAAGTGGAAAAAGTAGGTCAGATGCTGCATCCGATGCATGGGTCCATCTCGGCATCCAAAGATGAATCACTTGTGCAAGTTTGGTTACTGTAGCATTAGTACATTATCAGATACTGAGCTACCCCAAACTTCTTATCCAAATCACTCAAGCGGAAAATGTAGGTCAGATGCTGCATCCGATGCATGGGTTCACCTCAGCATCCAAAGATGAATCACTTGTGCAAGTATGTGTAGAAAGGTCTAATCACAAGGAATACACATGTGAAATATCAAAGCCCTATCACTAATCAATCAAGAGATATAGCCAATATTAGATTTCTAGAAAAGTAGGTCAAATATCTAGGTCAAGGTCAAAAATTATGATATGTGTATAAAGGTCTTGTCACAAGGAATACACATGTGAAATATCAAAGCCCTATCACTTACCAATCAAAAGTTATGGGGTGTGACACCCAAGTGTGACAGACAGACGGACAGACGGAGGGACGGATGGACGGACACACGAGCAACAGACAAAGTGATCCCTAAGTGTCGCTGTGCTTCGCAGGCGACACAAAAAGTCAACATCTTAAAAATAAATTCAGCGTATATTTGATAGCGTATGTGGCCAAGTTAATTCGAAGTATGAAAATAAGTACACAAAGCCAAACTAGCTATAGCTTGTCTTATTTAAAAAATCATAAAAAATCTAAAAGTTGATATTTTGACAAAATTCTTTCACAGTTTCATTTCTAGCGATAAATATAAAAATAAAAAGAGAAAAAAAAACTGAAAAAGGGAAAAAAAATTGTTGGGGTCCCGCCGGGGTTTGAAGCTACTCCCCATGGGTCCATTTGGCATGGGAAACATACATTATACCTATGTACAATCTTAAAAAATATTCCTTAAAAATCCAAAAGTGGATATCTTGACAAAATTCTTTCACTTGTAGGATACCATGCATGAGTACCTCATACCTACAAATTGTCATGACAATCTGAAGAGTGGTTATAGAAAAGAAGCAGAAAATGTATGAAAATCAACCCCCCCTTCCTTTTTACATAAGAAAAAAATTCATAAAAAATCAAAAAAATAAATTTTAAGCATAAAATACATATCAAAGCATTAAGTAAGTTAAATATGATAAATATGTAGTAAATGAGTGTGTAAAATCATACACTTATTGAGTTATTTAAGGAAATAGTGCAAAAATGTGCATTTCTGACAAAGTCCGAAAAGACGTCAAAAACGCGTCAAAAATTTGACTTCGAAGTGGAACCAAAAATAACAACACTTCTTAAGACATCTCTCTAGACCATCCTGATGCTTTCGGTTTGTCGATACATGCTTCGGTTCTGAAGAAGAAGTTTGTCAAAGGAGGGTACCCCCCGTGACCTACTTTTGGCTGTGGTGGCGCCACCTGTTGACAGATCTGGACGAAAAACAACAACACTTGTAGGGGACCATGAGTACTTCATACCTACCAAGTTTCATCAAAATCCCTTCAGCCGTTCTGGAGAAGAAGTTTAAAATGTGAAAAGTTTACGACGACGGACGACGGACGACGACGACGACGACGGACGACGGACGACAGACGCAACACTATGACAATAGCTCACTTGAGCCTATGGCTCAGGTGAGCTAAAAACGAAAACATGCTAGATTTTGACGTTGCTAACGTCACATTTCGCCTTATATTTCATAGATTGCATTAGAATGGGAATAACTAGATACTGACGTTATGTTTGCGGACGATAAATGTAAACGTCTTCAAATTGAAAAGCATCATTTAAGAACAGATAAATTGGCAACATGGACCAGACATGCACGTTTCGGGTACTCAACCCTCGTCAGTGATCCTCAAATCTAAAAAATGTAATATGCCAAAAAAAGTATGAAAGCTACTATGTCGAAAAAGCGTACCGAAAGACGTAGCAGGATGGGTGTGATACGATGCTACAGGACCCACGTTTTAGAAATTTCAAGAAATTTTGATTACAGAAATTTTAGAGTGCGTTGAAGAAACGACAAACCGAAATTGATCGAACTTGGCTACATGTGCCCTCGGGGACTCCTGGTCCACCAGCAGTGACACTCACCAAGTGGTATAAATGTAAACGTCTTCAAATGAAAAGCATCATTTAAGAACAGATAAAATGGCAACATGGACCAGACATGCACGTTTCGGGTACTCAACCCTCGTCAGTGATCCTCAAATCTACAATATGTAATATGCCCAAAAAGTATGAAAGTTAATCTGTCGAAAAAGCGTACCGAAAGACGTAGCAGGATGGGTGGGATACGATGCTGCAGGACCCACGTTTTAGAAATTTCACGAAATTTTGATAAATGCTGATTTTACGGTGAAAACCGGGTATGCTACAGGACCCACGTTTTAGAAATTTCAAGAAATTTTGATAAATGCTGATTTTACGGTAAAAACCGGGTATGCTACAGGACCCACGTTTTAGAAATTTCAAGAAATTTTGATAAATGTTGATTTTACGGTAAAAACCGGGTATGCTACAGGACCCACGTTTTAGAAATTTCAAGAAATTTTGATAAATGTTGATTTTACGGTAAAAACCGGGTATGCTACAGGACCCACGTTTTAGAAATTTCAAGAAATTTTGATAAATGTTGATTTTACGGTAAAAACCGGGTATGCTACAGGACCCACGTTTTAGAAATTTCAAGAAATTTTGATAAATGCTGATTTGACGGTAAAAACATCCGTTTTTCTGGCTCCGCTAATGCGTCGCTTGAATAAATCAGTTTGCGACCATAAAATCATCATTTACTGTCCGCAAACATAACGTCAGAAGCTAGTTATTCCCTAAATGACCCACGAAGGCAATGTCAAAATTAAGGAAAATAGCCAGTTTTAATCTCGTCTTTTCAGAACTCACCTTGCATTATTGTATATTTTACTCGTATTTTCAAATCATGGGGAAGCATGTAGATAGTATACAAAGCGCCATAACTCTTGAAAAAAAAGGACATGATTTTGATAATAAGGAAAACATTGTCAACTACTACAAAGGAATGAAGACGTTAGTTTTTTGCCTTAGTGTTATCTACTGTAAAAACACTATGGGAGAAACTACATATAAAGCTGATGCTGTTTTTTTCCTTGCTTGGAACTATAACTATGAAACCCACAAAAACACATATTAGTGCCTTATCCACAACCACCAAGAAATGAAAGAATCTGGACGGAAGAAAATCCACTTCGAACTCGCCCTTCAATCCGCCTTGAGGAAGGAAAAGATCTCCGCCGTGACTACATTACAATGACCTCAGCGAAACACATGTACTTTCCAATAAACAATGTGGATTATGTAACTTGTAAGACAACTGCACAAAACTCGAGAGTAGAAATTACAGGTTTTACTACCGATATGAACAGGGTTTCGTGAGATCTTGCTTTATCCGGATAAGTGAGAAAATCACCAGGATAGAATCATAATTCGCTGTGAATATAAATAAAAGCAGCCTATTGCAAAACAAACAAAAGTACAACGAACAAAATGTCAACGAAGCGAAAACAAAAATCCCAATCGAATACAACAACACAAAATGATGCAGCTACCATTGTCTAGTACGTTATTTAGGCACTCAACAAGTCCATTTTTGTCACTATGCAAGGTAAAAAAGCAATCAGACACGCAAGAGATACCACAACATTGCATGCAAGGGAAACACAATCTGACGCGCAAGGGAACACACACACACAAGGGAAAACACAACCAGGCAAGTACGGGAAAATACAACCAGGAAAGTATGGGAAAACACAATCTGACGCGTAAGGGAACACACCACTAGGCACACAGGGGGAAAACACAACCAGGCAAGCAAGAAAAAACACAACAAAGCAAGCAAGGGGGGACACATACAGACACACATGGGAAAACACAACCAGGCGAGCAAGGGAAAAATACGACAAGGCAAGCAAGGCAAGAAATAAACTTGCAAGCAAGGGAAAACACAACCAGACAAGAAAGGGAAAACACAACCTGACAAGAAAGGGAAAACACAACCAGGCAAGAAAGGAAAACACCATCAAGCAAGCAAGGGAAACACAACCAGGCAAGAAAGGGAAAACACAACCAGGCAAGTAAGGGAAAACACAACCAGGCAAGCAAGGAAAACACAACCAGACAAGCAAAGGAAACACAACCAAGAATGTAATGGAAAACACAACCAGGCAAGAAAGAGGAAACACAACTAGGCAAGCAAGGGAAAGCACAACCAGACAAGCAAAGGAAACACAACCAAGAATGTAATGGAAAACACAACCAGGCAAGAAAGAGGAAACACAACTAGGCAAACAAGGGAACAACCACGCAAGCAAGGGAAAACACAACCAGGCAACCAAAGGAAATCGCAACAGGACAAGTAAGAGAATACACAACCAGGCAAGCAAGGAAAAATTAACCAGGCAAGCAAGGGAAACACAACCAGGCAACCAAAGGAAATCGAAACAGTACAAGTAAGAGAATACAAAACCAGGCAAGCAATGGAAAACACAATCAGGCATGCAAGGAAAACAGAACCAAACAAGCAAGAGAATATATAAACAGACAAAGGAAAAACTCAACCAGGCAAGCAAGTGCAAAACGCAACCAGACAGGCAAGAGAAAACAAAACCAGGCAAGAAAAGGAAACACAACTAGGCAACCAAAGGAAACAAAACAATACAAGCAAGAGAAGACATAACCAGTCAAGCAAGGGAAAATACAACCAGGCATGAAAGGTAAAACATAACCAGGCAAGCAAGGGAAATCACAACCAGGCAAACAAGGGAAAACACAACCAGGCAAACAAGGGAAAACACAACCAGGCAAGAAAGGGAAAACATAACCAGGGTAGCACGGGAAAACGCAACCAGACAAGCATGGGATACACAGCCAGACAAGCAAGGGAAAACACAACCTGGCAAGAAAGGGAAAACACAACCAGGCAAGCAAGGGAAATACAACCAGGCAAGAAAGGGAAAACATAACAAGGGTAGCAAGGGAAAACACAACCTGGCAAACAAGGGAAACAACCAAGCAGGCAAATGAAAATGCAACCAGACAAGCATGGGAAACACAGCCAGGCAAGCATGGGAAAACACAAACAGGAAAGCAAGGGAAAATACAACCAGACAAGCAAGAGACACAAACAGGCAAGCAAGGGAAAGCACAGCCAGACAGGCAAGAGACACAAACAGGCAAGCAAGGGAAAATACAACCAGAGCGGTCTGGTCGTTGGATTTTATAATCATTTAGTCACGGCTCGCCATAAATAGAATCGCGAGAAAAAAATCAACCGACTTCATAATCCTAATTACCTTTCTTCGCCATCCAAATATGCGGGAAAAAGTCCGGCTTCATTATAGGTGGCGCCACTCAAATTAATACTGAAAATGTCCAGCTTCATTATAGGTGGCGCCACTAAATTAATGCTGAATATTGTATCAAACTGGTTCATATTTATAAAAAAATCTAGAAACAAAAAACAACAGCTAAATGCTGAACTTCGTTAATTATGCTCTTGTCGAAACTCGGGGAAAATATCAACTTGGAACCTCGGCTCCAGCCCCCCCCCCCCCCCCCCCCCCGAAAAGAAAAGAAAATATTCAATAATTTATTATATTGTCAAAAGAGTTGGAAAATTCCACTGGATCTTCTACATGTAACGGCGGTAATTCCTATTTTCGATGTATTTTGAACAGAACCCAGACATAACTAGAGTGCGGCTAGGTCAAAAGAAAGTATTTTAGGCTAACGCGTGCAAGTAGATAAAAATAGAAAATGGTTACAAGCAAAAGGAAAATTAATGCAATTTATTAAGTGTAGCTAGCTTACGTACATGATTAACTTTTTTATCGTAAATTATACAGCGCCAAAAGTTTAAAATACGATGTATTTTGAGATAGCTAATAAAGGTAGGCGTACAAAATTGTCAAAAATATCTATAGATGTGACCTTCGGGTTTTCTTGTCGTCTATTTTTAGATATCGTTTTCCGAAAGTGCTCCAGTCTGCCCCAGTCTCGGTGTAATATCGTTCGGAAATTCCTACTTGTATCTTATCAACCACTTTAGATTGCACACTTCAGACTAGACTGGGTCTAGTCCAGGTACCACAAAGTACAAAGACGATTACTGAAAAAGATTCTTTACTGAAAAAGGTAAGATTTTTTTTTTTTCAAATTACTTAGCATATCATGGAGGTATATCGATCAGAAGATACCTTACATTACATGATAATTAATCATTGAACCTCAAAAATAATATTGATTCTCTTAATTATATTTAACAAGGTTGTGATTAATATCACAGGTTGAAGACATAAATGACTTCTCCCCCCCCCCCTTTTTTTTTGTAATATGGGATCTCTCGCACCGTGCTCCGTACAACCCACCGCTCTGTTACCTGTCTGATAGTATTTATAATAAGTTTGTCTAATTTTTGTCCGCAATATAAATTATCATTGCAAACACCTTACCTGTATATATATATACAAGCTTCAAATAATAGACAAAAATCAATAATATTGTTTTGATGTTCAATGATAAAACATGTAGATAGGTCAATACTTGTTTATGTTACGAAAGAGCCGTCACTGTCCCTTAAGTTTCAGACATATTATTTTAAAAGCATTTTTTGTAATCTAGAACTAAAGACACGATGTGATTCGGTTGAATGCGTCCTTCGTTTGATTAAACTGTTTCAGCTTCATCCACCAATGACCAATGGTTCAATGGCGCTTTGTAATGATCAATTTTTGAAATCATGAATTTACTCTTTGAATAAGGAATAGAACCATTTTAAATCGAAGGTGACCCTGGTCTCTATAACATTAATGGTCTAAAACCTAAACTCTTGAAAGTATTTTTGTTTTCCTCTTTATACAAATGTATATATTGTGAAAAATTGTAAATGAAAAAGGTACTAGTACTTGGAAAGGTTCAGCAGCTCAAAATGAGGTAGGCAGGGTAGTGAGTGAAGTATTTTCATGTATGACTTTAACTCGACCTTATTCTCGTCATCCTGATCCTTCCATAAAGTTGATGCCAACAGCTTAGGCACGGTCCATTTGATATTCTGGGGGGGGGGGGGGGGGGGTTGGGTTTTTTTCGAAAAAAATAATTTTGCTCTCAATTTTGATGAAAAAAATAAATTTGCTTATGGTGTGACAGAAAAAAATAATCTTGCTCTTACAAATAATCTGAATTTGAAGAATTACCATAAAATTTCGCTAAAATTCTTGAAAATTTTCCAGCTCGCTTCGCTCGCCGCAATTCTCAAATTATATAAAAAATTTTGCCTCGCTTCGCTCGCCATAGTTTTCTATCAAAACATTATTTACTAATAGCATTTTAAGTTCAGATATATGAAGATATCAAAAGTTATACATGTATGTGAATGAAAAAGGGCTTCCTTAAAAGCTTAAATATATTACCAAATTATCATTGATATTTATGTATTGCTATTAATACATGTTGCATGTATCCCATAGAGTCATGTTCTTGTAAGCTTAGGAGAAGAACTTCAGTTATTCACCAATTTACAATTCTTAGCAACATTTAAAAAATTGTCTAGGAGACCTTCCCCTCAGACCCTCTTATACATGTTATATACATGTATCTTATATAAAATATTGAGTATTGTATTGTAAAAATCTTTTATCTCTCTGTTTAAAAGTGACTTGAATACTTGCATAAAAATAAACTAATTTATTAATATTTAGAGTTTTGAGTAAAAATATTAATAATTTTTATTGATAAAACACAACCATTCTTAATATGCGCATCACTTTGTTAAAAAAATTTCCTTGCTCCAACTTTGCCAGAAAAAAATAATTTTGCCCCGGTCTGGGGCGAAAAAAATAATCTTGCTCCGACAAAAAACCCAAGCCCCCCCCCCTCCCTGAATATCAAATGGACCATGCCTTATAGTAATTGTATCTTGTTCATGACTGAACGGACAAACTGACGTTACCATGACATTAGACAAAATAGTCTCTAGGCGGAAAAATATAAACAAGCATTTATATTTCGACCAATATCCGAGTACTTTCTGACTCCAACTCTGGTAGAACTGCTTATTGATTGGAAACACAGTACTTATTTCTTCATATACAAGAAGACCAAAGGTACATGTATATTATCAAGATATATGTTCAGAAGGCATCTTTCTAATTTTCTCTCATTTTCTTGGTTCCTTTACAGATGGCGAATTCGAGTCGGGTGTTTATCCTTTTGGCTGTCTTGTCATTGTCGATGGCACAAGACCAGTATCTATGTCCAGGAATTCCTAAATGCTTCTGTAAGAAGGACAACAGTACCATGAACTGCAGCGGGAAGAAACTTACATCCATTCCCGCCAAAATCCCAAAACAGGTCGAAAGACTTTGGCTGGATCATAATATGATAATTGACCTTGATGGAAGCAATCTGTGCACTTTACCATTACTTCGGGAACTGCATCTAGAAAACAACAAAATTGGAGTTATCAGGACATTCACGTTTAATGGAAGCTGCTTACCAAGTTTGCGAGACTTGTACCTCCGCAACAATCGTATTTCAGTATTGGAAGATGATGCTTTCTACAACATGTCGTCTTTGAATAGGACATTTCTGGAGAATAATTACATCAATACCGTCAGTCCTCAAGCCTTCAGTGGAAAAACTGGTGTGACCTCGTTGTATCTTGGTCAAAACAGTCTTACAGCAATTCCTTCCCTAGGCGACGTAACGACACTCCAAAATCTCTACCTTGATACCAACAAAATCACCAATGCCACATTTCCCTCGGACTACAGCAATCTAGTTTCTCTTAGCTTGGTCAGTCTGAGTGTGAATGCTATACCAAGCCTTAGAAACGAAACTTTCTTGGCAATAGCAAACTCCAATTTGAGAAAGCTTGTGCTGTCTAGAAATAAAATCACTCAAATTGCAAGCGGAGCGTTTATGCCCTTAAAGAAAATCCAGTCATTGAAAATTGGAATGAACACTCTTTCAGCATCTGCACTCACCATTGGATTGACTGGTCTAAAAGACGCACCCTTGGTTTCACTGGACATCACTGGCTTAGCCTTGGATGGGTCCCTACCTTCTACAACGTTTCAGCTGCTGCAAGGAACCCCTTTAAAAAGTCTGATCATGCCAAATAACAAAATAAACTCCCTTCCAAGCAACGGGTTTTCTTACTTGAAAAACTTAGAAACGTTGAAACTGAGTAACAGCAAAATTTCCGAAATTTCAAACACCTCTTTCAGTGGCGTTTCGAAGCTGGTCAATCTGTTTCTGGACGGTAATTCTCTTACAACTGTTCCCCAAAATCTTCCTCCGTCTTTGCAACAACTTTATCTGAATGGGAACGAAATAAGCACACTAGGTGACTACGCATTCAAAGGCCTCTCCAAACTGAGAAAACTTTTCCTTGGATTCAGCCAGATTAGGACTCTGTATGAAACAACCTTTTCGGGACTTACAAGTCTTCAGTTTCTTCATTTGGAGAGGAATAATATCGATCACCTACCTGGCCAAGTTTTCATGTCTCTTGTCAGCTTACACTCTCTCATGCTGAACAAAAACAATCTGGTCACAATTCAAGGAGACAAAAGCTCAGCATTCAATTCCTTGGGATCTTTGACTTACCTGAATATGGCAGACAACCAGTGCGAGCATATTCATCTTGACCTCTTCAACCCTCTAAAGTCGCTTATGACATTACACCTTGAAAATAACAAACTTGGGCCTTTGATTGCAAATGATGTAAACGGGCAGATGTTCTCAGGGTTACAGAAGCTAAGCAGCCTTTTTCTTCAGAATAACATGGTTACATATATTCCAGACCCAAGTTTTAAGGATCTCTCAAATTTACTTACCATGAATCTTACCAACAATGGAATCACAGGCTGGGGACCGTATCTTTTCGCAGGACTGTCATCTCTTCAACATCTGGATTTAACGAAAAATTACATCTCCCTGATGAACAGAACTTCAGTAAAAGATTTTCGGTCCCTGATTGATTTGAATTTAAGCGGGAATCCATTTGCATGCACATGTGACCTCAGATGGTTCAGGGATTGGCTGAACAGTACGTCAATCGAAATTACAAATGTACAAAATTACAAATGTAATTCACCGAAGGAATGGAAAGGCAAACATCTCCTAAGCTTCGACAGAACCAAGATCAATTGTACCTGGTTTTCACTGCCAGTTCTGATTGGCAGTGTCGTCGGTGGGATCGTCTTCATCGTTATTGTCATCATCTTCATCTACTACAAAAGATGGGCACTGCGTTTCAAGTTATACCGATTGCGAAAAAGTTGTTGTCGAGGTTCCCATTATCGAGACGGATACAAGCCTCTGCATGGCGGTGTCTTCGATTATGACGCCTACATCTCATGTTCCAACGAAGACGAAACTTGGGTTCTCAAAAATCTTCTTCCGGACATCGACAGTGACGTACTTGACGATAAACCCTTCAACGGCAAATTCCACCTATATTTCGATCCTCGCGACAAAGATGTGGGGATAGCCATTGTTGACAACATTGAGAAGCACATGCGGCTGAGTCGTAAGGTCATCGTAGTTTTGACCAATGACTACATTTCCAAGGACCGACACAGCACCTTTGAGCTGCAGCTTGCGCTGGAAATGTTAAAGGACAGAGAAATAGAGGACATTATCGTTGTTATGGTGGGGCGTGTGGCAGTTCGTCGGATTCCTAAATATCTCAAATTCATGATAGAAAAACGAAAGTTTCTAGAGTGGGAGGACGATGAAAATTCCATCAGAACATTCAAAGAAAGACTTCAGGACATGTTGACCGAGAAAGCGCGGGAATTAGCAGACGTTATCTAGAATGTGACGATGACAACTGTGATATTGGAAGAATACTGTCAAAATGTCCTGGAATCTTTCTATTTTTATACGCCCGTCATTTGACGGGTCGTATTATGGTATGGCGAAGTCCGTCCGTCTGTCCGTCCGTCCGTCCGTCTGTCCGTCCGTCCGTCTGTCCGTCTGTCCGTCCGCCTATGGAACGCAATAACTTGATTATGCGTCAACGGATTTTCACGAAATTTATACATAATGATTGGACTGTGGAGAGGAAGCCGCCTTTCGATTTTCAGGTTCATCCGATTTCTCTGGTCGAAATGTTTTGAAATTTTGTATACTTCAAGTAGAAAGGATGTTCTATGACATATGTAACGGGTTTTTAATTTTTTTTGTCGCATAATCGAGATATTGTGTGTAATGGGAAAGGGGGGGGGGGGGGTTATATCGCATACATGTTAAGCTAAGGGCAAAATATAGGCGCATGGAACGCAATAACTTGAATATGCGTCAACAGATTTTCATGTGTTTGGACTGTGGAGAGGAAGCCGCCTTTCGATTTTCAGGTTCATTCGATTTGTCGTTACAGAGTTATGGGACTTAGATATTTTAAAATACAGTGAAAATATACTAAAATAGTTGAAAATTATTTAAAAATCTATTTTTGATCGAAATGTTTTTAAATTTTTTATACTTCAAGTAGAAAGGATGTTCTTTATCATATGTAACGGGTTTTTTAAATTTTTTGTCGCAAAAGCGAGATATTTGTAATGGGAGGGGGGGGGGTTATATGCACATACATGTTAAGCTAAGGGCAAAATATAGGCGCATGGAACGCAATAACTTGAATATGCGTCAACAGATTTTCATGATATTCATACATTATGTTTGGATTGTGGAGAGGAAGCCGCCTTTCGATTTTCAGGTTCATTCGATTTGTCGTTACAGAGTTATGGGACTTAGATATTTTAAAATACAGTGAAAATATACTAAAATAGTTAAAAATTATTTAAAAATCTATTTTTGATCGAAATGTTTTGAAATTTTGTATACTTAAGGTAGAAAGGATGCTCTTTGACTTATGTGACGGGTTTTTAATTTTTTGGTCGCATAACTGAGATATTTGTAATGGGACGGGGGGGGGTTATATGCACAAACATGTTAAGCTAAGGTCAAAATATAGCCGCATGGAACGCAATAAATTGAATATGCGTCAACGGATTTACATGATATTTCTACATTGTGATCAGACTTTGAAGAAGAAGCCGCCTTTCGATTTTCAGGCTCATCGGATTTGTCGTTACGAAGTTATGGGACTTAGATATTTTAGATACAATGTAAAAATATACTAAAATAGTTAAAAATTCTTTAAAAATCTACTTCTGGTCAAAATGTTTTGAAATTTTGTATACTTCAAGTAGAAAGGATGTTCTTTCACACATATAACGGATTCTTAAATTTTTTGTCACATTATCCAGAAATTATGTGTAATGGGTGTAATGGGGGGGGGGGTTATATGCACATACATGTTAAGCTTAGGGCAAAATATAGGTGCATGGAACGCTTGAATATGCGTCAACAGATTTTCATGATATTTGTGCATTGTGATCAGACTTTGAAGAGGAAGCCGCCTTTCGATTTTCAGGTTCATCCGATTTGTCCTTATGGAGTTATGGGACTTAGATATTTTGGTGTTGTAAAAAAAATCCCAACGGGCGTATCTTGCTGCGTGAGCGTAGGCTTTATTATTCAGTGGATTCTTATAGTAGATTTGGATATTATATATGCACATACTCAGAAAACATTGCTTTTGTTCAAACTACATTTCAATGTATATTTTCATTTGATTTTTTGGGGCAAAAATTATCTTATCGAAACTCTTGAAAGTTGAAGTGTAGTATAACAATTTCGTTCCAGACAATTTACTCGTTTTCAAGTAAGATTTTTTATAATCTTATTCAAGATAATTTATCTAATGTAGATTGATATTATTTTTTTTAATTAAATTGAAAAAGAAGATATTAAGAGGTGGCAGAATTTTTTCTTCCCGTTTCAGCTTTTGTGAGTTTTTTTAGCTCACCTGAGCCATAGGCTCAAAGTGAGCTATTGTCATAGCGTGGCGTCCGTCGTCCGTCGTCCGTCGTCGTCGTCCGTCGTCGTCCGTCGTAAACTTTTCACATTTTCAACTTCTTCTTCAGAACGGCTGAAGGGATTTTGATGAAACTTGGTAGGTTTGAAGTACTCATGGTCCCCTACAAGTGTTGTTGTTTTTCGTCCGGATCTGTCAACAGGTGGCGCCACCACAGCCAAAAGTAGGTCACGGGGGGTACCCTCCTTTGACAAACTTCTTCTTCAGAACCGAAGCATGTATCGACAAACCGAAAGCATCAGGATGATCTAGAGAGATGTCTTAAGAAGTGTTGTTATTTTTGGTTCCACTTCGAAGTCAAATTTTTGACGCGTTTTTGACGTCTTTTCGGACTTTGTCAGAAATGCACATTTTTGCACTATTTCTTTAAATAACTCAATAAGTGTATGATTTTACACACTCATTTAGTACATATTTATCATATTTAACTTACTTAATGCTTTGATATGTATTTTATGCTTAAATTTTATTTTTTTGATTTTTTATTAATTTATTTCTTATGTAAAAAAGGAAAGGGGGGGGTGATTTTCATACATTTTCTGCTTCTTTTCTATAACCACTCTTCAGATTGTCATGACAATTTGTAGGTATGAGGTACTCATGCATGGTACCCTACAAGTGAAAGAATTTTGTCAAGATATCCACTTTTGGATTTTTAAGGAATATTTTTTAAGATTGTACATAGGTATAATGTATGTTTTCCATGCCCAATGCTTCAGGTGCAACTACAGGAAAAAAACCTTCTTTGTATGATTAATCATTTTTTGATCGACCTTTCATCCATAGTTACAGCTGATAATTCAACAAGTGACACATGCTTCAATGTCTTATTGATTGACCTTTTATGTGATATGATTCAATTATTTAAATTATTTATACTTATTTAGAATTATATTTTTAACGTCGGGAACAAGATTTCAAAAGCGGCCATGTTTTGCCGTGTTCCTGAAGGTGTCATCCAAAGAAATAAAAACCTTCTTTGTATGATCAATCATTTAGCTCAATTTGAGTGACTTCCAATCCTTCATTCAATAATTATGAATTTGGTCTCGTTGGATTTGGACACCTTTGACACACATAAAAATAATAGAAAAAAGGGGGGTCATGCATACCGTTTTCTCACAAATTCCACTTTTTTACATCACCCCTCTATCCATTTCGAAAATTTTACAAATTTCATCTATTTTTAAATCGATCAATAGATTGCATAAAAGACAAAAACAGGTTCAAAACTCAATTTATCCCGACTACAGGGAATGGTACATTGATTTCATGTGCTATTTTTAAATTTTCAATAGTTTTGACCAATGGTGTGACACCTTTTATTCTGCCCTGTTCAAAACTGAGGGGATTCCCCGCTAAAACGATTTCCTTGGATTACACCTGAAGGGGATTCCCCATGTAGAAATGTGATACCTTTAGTACTGCGATACATTTCAGGAGATACAGTGCAAACGGAATAGATTTTTATTTAATGAAATGTGCATTATACTTGGAACACTTTCATAATGGTTATCATTCATGTACTTGGAACACTTGCAACTTGTTATCATGCATAAAGTTTGCTCGAATTTCCTCTGTCTTAGACTCTCTTAGATGAAGTAATTTACGGACTGATTTCTTGAAGAAACGTCTAATGAGTAATCTCTTCCTCCGGATTTTGAGAATGCATAGGACATTTAATAGCGAGCGAAGCTCGCCCTTATGGTAACGCGTATACACATATCTTATTGAGAAAATATGCTGAATCAAAGAATGAGAATGTACTACTATGCTTTCAAAAACTTTCGTCCCCTCGCAGACAGAGTTGCTGCGGAGATGCTGGATATTGCCATTTAATTTTTTTTCGACTCCAAGTAGACGTATATGTTATACTCAATTTTTGTTTATAAGTTAAATTTATTGAAAATATTTTTCGTAAATCAGGTAACGATAAAGTATCAACAAGGCAGCGTAACCACGGGAAATCCGACATTTCCGGTTTTAAGCGAGACGTTTCGCTCTGATTGCTTTTCTCGTCTCGGATGGTTTCGTACCAGTTGTCAGAAGTCGGAATATGTTTGTTTTTTCTTTTGTTCTCAAGTAATTTATTTTCAGCTAGCCTAAACATTATTCTTACAAAATGAAAATGAATTATAAAGAACCATATTTTTAAAGAACCATATTTTAAGCCCCCCCCCCCCCCCCCCCCCCTTAAAATGTTCATCTGCTGGTCTAGATCAATTTTACAAATGCTTCCGTGTTTTCACTCGCCTTATACTACCTTTTTTGGCAATCATCAAACAGAAAGTTTTGTAAGATAAGATAAATCATCATAGTCAAAATAAAAAAGAAAGATCTTTTTTTATTTTATTTTTTTTATTATCATATCTATTTTCTCTCCGCTCGCACAAAAAGGCATTGCCTTGATTCATATTATCTGAAATTCTTGAAATAAATAATTCAGTTCAGAGTTCCTGAAATCTTCCTATGAAATGTTGGACCACAGAAAGCTGTTGTTTAAATAGAGTAAATAAATTATTATTTACAACCATAAGCCACTGTGTTCGACATCTTGTATGTATAATATTTCTAAGAGGAACACAGAGGCCTGAGGTTGTGAATAATAAAACATTTTCTGTCATAAAATGACAGGTTCCTGTGATAAGACATTTGGGAATTTTTATCTGTTCAAATAATAGATACATGATGAGTTTTTATCGGACCAAATAACTTTTTGTCGGCAAATCCTATGCAACCGATACATTTCATGAACTCTCTCCGCTAACAACTTGTCCGTGTAACAGACCTTTGATGAGGTAAAACAATTTTTTAACAGTAAATAACGATGTTGTAGGTCTGCTAGTTGGACAACCTTAACAATTTCATGGGCCTTTTAATTTGTTTCAAACTACGAAACCTAGAGAAATCACTTGAGTTGTTGAACAGCGTATGCTGAAATGCGACGCTCCTTCTCGCCTGTTGAAATATGCATAGGCAAGAAGCGCCGCATTTCAGCATATTCACTGAAAATTATTTGTTCAAGTGGCTTCACTGGGTCATGAGGTTTGATACACCATACACTGCTTTTTGGAAAACAAACTGGCCCAATTTCTGCACAAGCAGCACAACTCACTTGAATTGATAAATATTGGATTAAAACGATTTTAACTGTACGTTTCATGTATTTGAGATGAAATCAATACTATTCAAAAGCATTCATAGATTTCAGTATACTTTAATATGAATAAAGGCAAAACCGAAAAATCTTTGTTTTTTATGCCCCTGGAATAAAAGATTCGGGAGCATATAGTTTTTGGCCTGTTCGTCTGTCTGTTTGTCTGTCTGTTTTCCGAAAAACTTTAACATTGGGCATAACTTTTAAATGGAAGCTGGTGATAGAGGTTTCATATTTCACATGTGTATTCCTTGTGACAATACTTTTCCATTGATACCAAAATTTTTGACCTCGTGACCATAACCTTGACCTTTGACGTACTTCTCAAAAACTTTAACATTGGGCATAACTTTTGAATGGTTAGTGATAGAGGTTCAATTTTTACATGTGTATTCCTTGTGACAAGATCTTTCCATTGATACCAATATTGCGCTGACCCTGACCTCTCACATACTTAACAGAAAATGGCCTTTATACTAACAAAGATGCCGCCGGGGGCATTCTCGTTTCACAAACACAGGCTTTATAATTTCTGGCATGCTAGCTATCAATAATGAAAGGTTTTGTGTTCAATTTTAAATAAACTTGATTTATGAAATCGTTTCATTGTTTTATTCTTTTTCTGCTGCACATTAATGTACAATATGATTTTATTTTTGATGTTGCATAATTGAACTATACTAGCTGGGCATATGACGTTGGACCACTTTATCCGTCTTTTCAAATCAGTAAAAAAGTTATTGTTTTGAAATGTGGCTATTTTTTCTTTTTTGTACTTTCAAAGGTTGTCTGAAAAAAAACTCTGCATCCGGCAAAAATCTTTTTAGAAAGGTTGTGGGCTAAAATCCTGGTACTGGCACTATCAGTATTCAATGTCAGTATGTCAATTAGAGCGTGCATGGGTATCAGGTGAGCGTTGTGCCCCCTGGGGCTCTTGTATTACTTAATGCTTTGATATGTATTTTATGCTAAAAATTTTATTTTTTTGATTTTTTATGAATTTTTTCCTTATGTAAAAAAGGAAAGGGGGGGGGGTGATTTTAAAACATTTTCAGCTTCTCTTCAAGAACCACTTAGCAGATTTTAATGAAACTTGGTAGGTATGAAGTACTAATGGTTTTCTACAAGTGTTTTTGTTTTTTGTTCGGATTCGTCAATAGGTGGCGCCACCACAGGCAAAATAAGGTCACGGGGGGTACCCTCCTTTGACAACTTCTTCTTCAGAATCGAAGCATGTATTGACAAACCGAAAACATCTGAATGATCTATTGAGATGTATTAAGAAGTGTTGTTATGTTTGGTTTGACTCCAAAGTCAAATTTTTGACACATTTTTGATGTCTTTTCGGACATTGTCAGAAATGCACATTTTTGCACTATTTCTTTCAATAACTCAATAAATGTATGATTTTATGCAATCATTTACTGTATATTTATCATTGTTATGTTACTAAATGCTTTGAAATATATTTTATGCTATATTTTTATTTTTTTCAATTTTTATGAATTTTTTTTCTTATGTGAAAAAGGAGTGGGGGGGGGGGGGTTTCAACATCTTTTCGGACTTAGTCAGTACTGCAAAATTTTGCACTATTTCTTTTGAATATCTCAATGATTTTTTTATGCAATCATTTACTGAATATTTATCTTTTTAAGTAACTCAATGGTTTGATATAACTTTAATTCTCAAATTTAATTTTTTTCAATTTTTGATTGTAGTTTTGATGATTGTTCAAATTAATCAGAGTTGTCTTTCTTTGTAATTTTTATTCACTGTCCTGAATATCTTTCTTTGTTATTTTTATTCACTATACTGAATGTAAAGGCATGATAGATAATTTCAAGATTAGAAAATAATTTTTAAAATATGCATGTATAATGAAAAGAAATAGAAAGAACATTAGAAGTTTTTTTGTTCATTTTTCATCCAACTTTCCTTGGTACAAAGGAAAGGGAGGAGAGGTTTTTTGTGTCGCATGCAAAGCATAGCGGCACAAAGTGATCACTTTGTCCGGTGTCTGTCTGTCTGTCCGTCTGTCTGTCACACTTTTATATAAAAGTGATCCTTAAATGCTGCTATCTTTCGCAGGTGACACATGCATTACTCAAGTCAAGTGGGGTACCCTCCTTTGACAATTTCTTTTTACAGAACTTAAGCATGTGTCCACATCATAATCTAAGATTGTTATACTATCATAATCAAAGATTGGACATGGTTCTCAGGTGAGCGATGTGGCCCCCTCGGGCCTCTTGTTTATTCATGTCTCGATGTACATGATGTACATGTATATTGACGGGATCTATACAGATCTAGTGTATATTTAAGACTGTACTTATAATATGATTATAAATAGTTTATATTCCAATTGATATTATATTAATGAACTTGTTTATGTCACATTATGTTCAGTGTTATGCTCATAGAGCAACCGCATATCATCATTTTAGTGTATTTTAGTCTGAGTTTAAGTTTAATTTTGTAGGCTTAGCCATAGTACATATGGGGGGGGGGGGGGCGGACAGGGGGTACCTCTCTCCCCCTCCCACCCCTTTACCTCCCCCTCTCGCCCCCCCCCCCCTTCCTCTCTCCTCCTGCCCCCTTCTGTCCTCTCCTCCAGCCCCTCTTCCATCCCCTCCCTCCCATTTTTCGCCCTTCCCTCCCTCCTCCCTTTCTCCCTCCTCTCGCCCCCTTCCTCCCGCCTCCCTTTCACCCTGTCCACCCCCTCACATATAGTAGATGAACGAACGGTTGGACTAACATGGTTCCCTGTGCTTTAAGAGCAAAGTGTATGTATTGATGTTTGATGTGAGTTCTACTAATTTTTTGTGTGTTGTTGTTTTATCGTGCTATAAGCGCATTGTTAAAGCGAGTTAAAACCGCAAAAAAACTTGTAATTATAAAAGACACATAAATACCATTTATGATTATGTAAATAATTCAATAATTTGCCAAATCAGTTTTTCAGTCATTCTCGATTTTATGACGCCATTCGACTTTATAAAATGTTCAAAAATAAAGTCCATCCAGTTAAAAAAATATTTTCTTCTTCAAAAAGTATTATGATCGAAATTTCTAAATTCATTGATTTTTTACACACCACATTTTCCTAAAATTGTTAAAGTACCATTGAAGAGAGGTATCCCTACACACGGTAACGGAGGTTAAATCTTCCGGAGTGTGATATTAAATGCTCTGAAAAAAATAAAAGGGATTTTCTTGCCTCAATATGCATTTTTATACAGTTCATAACCGTATCAAGTGATATAAGTGAAGCAGAAGTCTACCTTGTCTGATTGAGATCATTTTCAAGACTTACTAAAGGATACAATATTTCCTTCCTTTTATGATAAGAATAAAACCTATTGAAATCTTACATATACATAAAGAATAAAGGTTAAATTGGTTTTAGGCCTTCTTAATAGGAATTAAAGGATACCAGAAGTAAATATTGATATCGTTTTCAGCAGAAATCAAGAACTATATCTCTTAAACAAGCATAATAGAAAGTCAGCCCAATGGTAACGGCTGTCAAAAAAGACCGAAATAACCTTCAAAGTTGTTATGAATACTAATATTCATTGTTGTAAATCACCTATTTTTGCACCAATGTTAGAAAGATTTCAATAGGTATTCATGCATATTCGAATAATTGTGAGTACTTGGAAAAACGACGTATTCGGAGTCAGTCACGGATGTTAATACAAGCAAAAACTTTGATGCTGAATTAAACACTGAAAGTTATGAACAAGAACTCATTTGCTTAATACTTTTCTGAAGTAATTTGGATACCGTTTCGAAAATAGGAAGAATAAGCATTGTATGTTCGTCTAAACTTGATTTCAAAGCATGAATGTAAAACAAGAAAATCCAAAAACATTTTAACATCCGTTACTTCTTTTCTGAAGGCATATGCACTTGATAATCAACAGCTGATTGTAAAACACGATATATAAGTATATAAGCAAAGGTAATGTTATCAAATTATCATTATGGGAATGTTTAAGCTTCATTCACTATAGGCCGAATTGACCACTTTTCTTACATGCTAGGACGTTTACTACGCCAGTATTTGTTTGAGACTATTGCTTTATATCTACATACTTAATTTATCATTAAAGTTCGCACCAATAGATATCCGATTCATTTTTAAATGAATGTATTGATAGTTTATCACTTATCTCGTATTTCTTAACATCCGTTACTTCTTTTATCTTCACCTAAATTGTCCCAAATATGTGATTAATTAAACCAATACCAACTTAAAATCAAGAGACTGAATATCTCTACCAGAAACTGAATGAAAGTTTTAGCTTTAATAGTTTTCTGAGTAACTGGGAAATCTATAATACATATGCGTTTCGGTTATGTGTCTTACAAAATTGCAGACAAATATGCAGTCATTTTTAATTCTTATACTCTCGTTTTACAAAGTTAGATAAATATACTTAGTTCATTTTATCCATCATACCTGCAAATATCAATGTTCTAATACGTAGGATCTTTTGGTCACGCTTGTTAGGTGTAACGGATGTTAAAAAATTCTTCAAAAATCTGTCCACAAGAAAGACATAAATAGTGGAAAAGAAATATAATTTGTATAAATAAGTAGTTCACGACCAAGCCGTCATAAGGATAATACCACGGTCTTGATTACTGACCAGGACATGCCCTACAGACGGTCACGCTTGTTAAAACCTGATCGTATGACATCAAGAAATACGGAAACAACGCTCTCCCATTCAATTATGAAAGCTTCAGTGATGATCTGCATTTAATATCTTTGAAGAATGGTAAAAGCAGACTTGAAAAAGGACAAACAATTCAGTGAAATGGTGATGCTTGTAAATTTGTGATCATCAGAATGTACGTAACGCCTGTTAATGCCGCTTTAGCGACAACACATTATGAGTAACTGAAAACATATCCTTGCCAATCTGCATCTTAACAATTGAATACAACAATCTCTGATATTCATGATAGAAATAAGTAACAATGATGTGATTCAAATCAGTTAATTTTTTAGATAAAAAGTCTTTTTCTTACGTATATGCGGCTGCGACATGCAGATTTTGCACTATACGCAAAGTTTGATGCCATAGATCATCCACATATAATGCAAAAGATACAAAGTTGATGTTATATAATTTCACAATTATATGTATTGTTTCAAAATAATCATAAAGATCACACGAGAGCTTTACCATATTCCTCTATAACTGCGAGGAAGTATAGCGACAGGGATTTTTCAAAAAGGGGTAGTAAAATCGAGAATGACTGTTTTATGTGTTGCATATGGTCTGAAACATTTGGAACAGGGTTTTGAAGTACATGTTACAATCTGTGTTTTGATGTCATTTTGAAATATGAATTATTTCATTTTTAATAAATTCTATTTTCTCGTGACTCTTATTTTATAAAGGCGATGAATCATTCAAGATTACTCGTGAATTTAATAGACAACTGTATATTTAAATTATAAGTTTATAGATAGCTGTCACTTTCTATTGAAAGTAACCTCTTATCAAGTAGCAAAACGCCCACATTCACAAAAAACCTCGGGAGCTTGATGTCACGGATCTATTTTTGTATTAAAGTGAAAGTAGAGAAGAGGTGTACGTCATTGAGGGTTGTTGGCGCCGATCGAGCTCCTGTGCAAAATCGTTTGCACGGCATCAATTTTTCCATCGACTCCTACTTCTTAATCAGAAAATGTAGCAAGTTACAAGAAAGAAATTCCTTTGAATGATGGTTTTCTGAGTTTAAAACCTGCATATGTTTATTGAATAAGGAGAAGATCTCCGACAAGACGTCGTTGTTTGCAGTGATTACAGCGGAATACACACATGAGGTAATAAGGAAGGCAACTCGTAAAAAACAAATGAAAGCAAGACGTTTTTGAAACAAATAGGAAAACACATTAAATGAAAGGAATCAAATAACTTGCTCTACATGGGCTGAACGCAACTGAAACCCGAAATGTATTGTAGATGGCGCCTCCGAAACAGAACCTAACAAAGTGTCCTCAGTTGAAACGAGATGGCCAATCAAATTCTCGTGGAAACCTATAACTGACAAGTTCCATCTGAATTTAATTTAGTAATTGCAACATTTAAATTATGATGTATTATTTATACGATTTGAAAAAAAGAATGAATGAGAATATAGCACTTGTCGTTTTCCCTAGTTTGAGGGGACTTGTCTTTTTCCCTAGTTTGAGGGGACTTGTCTTTTTCCCTAGTTTGAGGGGAAGAATAGGGTGGGAGTGAGAGGGGGACAGGGCTACCCCTGTCGGTCCCTCCTTGTTTATTATCCAAAAATTACTTTTTAATGTCCTTGCAGGTTTTCACATACCGGTATTATATGGACTTCTGAAAGAGGGAAGGAGGTTATTCAGCCGACTGGAAACAATACTTTCTATGGCCTGTAACAACGCATATGGTCCATTCATCCGACGGAAACAATGTAACAACGCATATGGTCCATTCATCCGACGGAAACAATGTAACAACGCGTGCAGTCCATTTTAACGAGTAGTCCCCTTATGTCATATGCAAGAATTCCGGGCTGAGTGCTGGTACTTTTAGTTCATATTATGCATGTAGCACTTGAGACAAGTTCTTCAAAGTATAACGTGTGATGTTCCTGTCCTTATTGTGGAAGTCGTATTCTATAAATATTCCCCATTTTCCGCCACTTAAAAGTTATACTGGTCAGAATTTCTAGCCGGACATTTTTTTTTAATTTTCGTTATTTTATGAAGAATAACTTTTCATTTGTGAAAAGTGTATAACCGATTTATTTAATACTTTCACTTATTATTATTATTTTTTTTTTTTTTTTTCGAAAATTTGGTTTTATATGGAGTAACATTACTTGAGCGTGAAGAATTTACGGAAATGAATATTTTTCACATGATAATAACCTTAAAGTATCTCAAGTATATTTATTTCCGTGTTAGCCTTTGATGTCAGTTTATACAAGTTTACTATAAATTTTATACAATTCCTCTTAATAACTGTATTCCAGAAATTCAGTAGCGGAACCATAACTAACTTGAAGCGCCAAACTTATGAATGATGAATAATAGAAATACTCTGGAGCAGGTTTTGCTTTGTTCAACTTTCAAAAGACAGCAAGTGTGAATTGCGTTCATTTGTTAATAATCTGATAATGAAAAATCCCAGCGTTAATAAATTGCTGGGTATATCTCCTTGTAAAACTGGCAGACAAGTTCTTTCGCGCCAAGACTATTGGTACTTCAGACGAAACCGCAAAAAAAGTCATCCACACGTTTTGACGGTAAAAACCAAACTTCTACCAGCGATCGGTTACCTAAAAACCTTTCAGAAGGGAGCTCAACCGGAGAGTATACCTGGCGGGAGAAGGTCGTGTGTGAAATAATTTCTTAGCTCGTTGTAAATCAAATCGCGGAAAGTGAAACTGTATAGAATTTTGAAGAATTCTGAAATACTAGTTCATAAAACTATATTTTGGAAAAATATCGGACATTATCTTTTTTCCCTTAAGAATTATATACATATACTGACAAGTGCCTACTCGAAACAATTAAAGGGTAAAAGTTAATATTTCATTTATTCAAATATTTCCGACAATTTAAAACTCAGAATGACCGGAAATACTTGATGATTGAATATCAATAAAGGTTGAAAAACGGGACAACAAAAAATCAAAGATATATTGACGATTTCAGATTCGAGATTTTATAGTATTATTTTATTCTATTCGACCAACTGAACAAAAAAATACAAGCAAGTTGTCCTTGCGAAGTATAACAACTATCGTACTTATAGGCCAAGGCATAGGCGGAAAGATCGTCCAGGTATTCGTATGCGCTACTAAAAAAGAGGTACATACGAATAATTGCCAGGCGATCTTTCGACCCGAGGGCCAAGGAGATAAAAAGCCTTCACAAAGAAAACACGAGAAAGACTTACTTTTCAAGAGGTATGACCAAGGTTACAGTTTTCATAGTTGGCCCAATTCCAAGGTCAATGTAACATATCGGGGCGTAACTAGGGAATTGTCTGTAAGGGGTGGACCCAGAATCTCAACTGGAGCACCAAACACTTTTTATAGAGAATGCATGATTTGCGGGACCCGAAGGGCCCTGTGTGTGAGAGTATGGAAGAATGTTTTCCCCCTCTCGTTGATAGGGGTTCGGGGGTCTTCCCAGAGAAAATTGTGGGAAAAAACTATGCAAATTGGTGGTCTTTGAAGCGTATTTGAGCTGAATTTAGAAGGTATCAAGTTTACGTACAATTCGGTGTCAGCAAACGATTATCCGTATCGGAGATGAAGAAAATTTTCGATATGATCATGAAATGCTGTTGCTTTCCCCCCAAACATGTACATACATATATTGTACATGCCAATCGACCGCTCGCTTTTTGATAGCTATCATTGAGCGTGTATTCGAATTTATAAACCCGACAAAAAATGAAAGGAAAAACTTCAAATCGGTGCTTTCTGGAGCACAGGGATATATCACGCGTCCCGGTTGCTAAGTTTTTTTCTATGGATTAATAACCCATAGTAAATAGAGAAACCGGGAAGCGTGATAAATCCCTGTGTTATGGAGTGTCTTCTGGCTCGTTTGCTCTAAAATTCATTTCATAATCACCCCCACCTTTTGAAACGAAGAGTTATTTAAACGGCGCGGGTCACACTCAAACAGGTAAAGAGGTAAAAAAAAAATTGGTGCCAATAGAAAGATATTGTCACAAAGAATATACATGCAACATATGAAAGCCCAATCACTTATCGTACTCCATTCTTAAGAATCGTGATACCAATCAAAATTTCTTACAACAATGATCATCAAAAATTACAAATCAGTGATTCGTTAGACATAACGATGTCACCGGTGTGCAAGCTCCATTTCAGAAAGGAATAGGTCATCTAGGTAAACGATCGCTGAAAGAAGTTGTTCCCAAACCTTTCGATATAGTTTTCCTTCTCTTTTGCTATTTTAAGAAATACGAGAGATTTTGCAATTTGCGTAACGACTTAATCATTGGTCGAAAGACCGCATGGGTTTGCGTATGCATGCCGCTGCAAGGCGATCATTCAACAAAGCAAAGGAAGGTCATAACAGCAATGAAGTACTATATACACTGCCATAAATTAGTATACACCATTTCTGTTCATGTTGCTGTTAGAAAATGAACAATTTCGAATTTATTGCTGTATAATTCTGAAGATGAACCTTCATTACAAACAAGTTTGACCCAAATATTTGTATTTTTTGAAATTTTTATTTATTTTTATATAAAAAGGACTATTTTAGAAAAAAAATTGTGCCAATGAAAGAAGTTTTTATTTACATTTTCGACATTCCAATTCAAAATTTTGAATTATGTGAAGCCAATCATTATTGATCTTTCAAATTTTCAAGTTCAAAATGGATAAACTTATATATAAAGAATTTAGAATGATTTCCTTGTTTGCATAGTCACTTATGGATGGCACTTGTTGTGAATGCCCCTGCGAGGTAGATTATAGCATACATGTATATATAACCTATAGGTCTTGATGGTGTATAAATGCTTCACAAAATGATACTCTTATCATCTTCTACTTAGTAAGTCTGAATCAGAAAATTTAACCATTTTACGCTTTCAATGGCCCTTTAAAATTGTTTCGTGTCGGTCAGTTAAACAACTTTGATATCTATGGAGCTGATTACTTAATACAAGTATTTCCCATTTACATGTGCATTACACATCGAGATTCATGCTAGTTTTGTATGTCAAACAAGGACGCCCTTGATGGTTCTACATGTGGATCAGAACAGGCCCAAATTGTTGCTTTTTTGTTTTTTTTTTAAGAATTTAAGACGAGACGTACATTCTATAAGTTAAACTTATTACATATTTTTTTTAAATCCTCCCACTTTTTTTCATAAAAAAATAGCGCAAAAAAAAGGTTTGGCCCGTTTTCTGACTGTGATAGTGCAAGCCGCCAATATGACCTCCTCTTTTTATGGCACATTTGATGACAAAATATCCTTTACCCTAGAGCTTTTAGCTCAATATCTTATTTCGATCAAGTTTAGAGTATACGTCTATGAAACACTGAATCCCATTGGAACTTATCTTTAGTGTGAAGACTAAGTCCATCCCCATGTAAGACCAAGGTCATAAAGAATATAAATGTGAAATATGACAGCCCTTTTTACTGCTTTATAGCTAAGTACAAGGTTAAAGTTTTCTACAGACAGACAGATAACAAAAGCAATATGCTTGCTAAATCTTTGATACTGGCTCATACCATTGGTTTCTGCACAAAATGATTTTCATGGGTACTTCTAAACTTGGAAAGCTAGACTATTTGTTCACAGGCTTCATCCAAAATCACATAGAATTCGTAAAATGAAATTTCTGCACTTATAAACCCTTTTTTCGTGACATCAAAGGCAGAGAAAATACATGTACAATGACGAAAAATTCCTCTACCCCCACTTCCTTTACTTTCCATATGCTAATGCAACATGAAATGCACAGAGTCAGACATGGTTAAGAAATTAGATCCTACACTAAAATTGTCAATGACCACATCTTTTCATCATCCAGGCGAAATTTCATGTCTTTTCATGACCCATACAGAAACAGGCCAAGCCGGATTTGCACGTGCGGCGTAAAAAGGAAAATGTGAGTCCGCGAATGCATGACGCACTCTTTCTCGTCGGAGAAAATATGGACGCCTCCGAATTTTGGTCCTTTTTCGAAAGCTCTAGACAGCACATTTTTTTATTTCAGCAAATAAAATATCGTCGAACTTTTTATTTTAGCTTTATATTTTACCCTCAATTAGTTTATTTTAGACAAACCTGACATTTTAATTACTAAATCGATGATTGAAGTTGGCTAAATTTTCCCGGGAAAAAATGCCCCAAAAAGTGGAAAATAAAAATGAGGTACAAAAAAATGGTCCCTCACAGATTTTTATAATATTTTCAAAAAAGGACATTCACATCGGCATCTTTCAAATATCAAAAAATTACAGAACCACTTTTTCATATATTGAAATAATTTCCGTTTGAAATCAGCTGGTGTTAGCTTCGTTTCGGCATGCGCAGAATCACGATTTTGGACCCAATACACATTGAACGTGTGTCACATTGTAAACGTGAATGAGTTACTTTATTCGGAGTTTAAAGTATTTTGTGTATGAAAAAGTATAATTGTTGGATGATTTTTATCTCGTGAACCCATTTCTAACCTTGGATTTGCAATTAAAAAGAGATTAATGAAGGTTTCAAGCTGTTTTATCCAACCCGACTTCATGAAGGCCGATGTCAGTGCAGTGCCAGTGTCGGTGTGATGTAAACTTGATGACGCAAAAACATGGTACAGTACGACTTTTATATCTACATGTACTTTCTTCAGTTTAGCTGTTTGTTTATATAGTGAAATGGATACTAGGCCGATGCCTCGATGACGAAATTAATCTAGGAACCATTGAAAACAACGACTTTTCCCTCAAGCTCAAGGTAAATAAACAACTATGTAAACAAATATATTCTCTCTCTCTCTCGTCCTCTCTCTCTCTCACACACACACATACACACTTATATATACTACCAAGATTTGCAGTAATTTTCAATCACTGTACTGATCAGTTTATTAAGTTAATTTATGTGCCTTTATTTTGACCATACCCTAACCCCCCCCCCCCCCCCCCCCCCCACACACACACACCACCTCATTGGGCCCCAGGCCAAGTCATATTTTTCTAATTTTAAAAAATTTTGTCATTCACAAGTACTGTATACATGTACATGTTCTTATAAATGTAGTTTTTTTTATTTAGAATATCGAGTGAAAAGAGAAAAGAGATTGATGGCGGGAGGGGGGAGGGTTTAACCATTACTCACATTTACATTCAATCATAGAGATATTAAATACAACATGAGTATTTTAAAATATGGATTTCTATATAGATAATAAATCATAATATAATTTGATTATATTGTAGTTCTAGTCATTGAAAATAATTTTCCATGAATTCCATTGGTTGAGTATTGAATTTATCAATACTATTCTTTCCAGTGATAAATTTATGATTGCTAAATGAATGAATATGACATAGAAACAAATAGTTATAAAGGATTTATACAAATTAAGTACAATTTATGAATCATTTTGAATTTTTCAGTATATGAATATGCATTAGTGAAATTGTATCAAAGTAAACAAATAGATAAATGATTGAGTGAGTAAATGAATTACTTAAAACTAACTGAAAATGTATTATTTTTTTCAGGTCAAACGTGTTAGAAGAAATCTTGCAGTCTGAAAATCACCCAGTGGCTTATTGTATGAAAGGCATGCATTTAGACAATCATGTAAAAAGGAATTATTGATTAGAGATTATTGATATCATGTTCTACATCAAATTGGTTTGAAGATTATACGGTACGATAATACGCTAGTTGCTGTCTGTACCAGAACGGAAGAAGAAAAAGAAGATTGTGCATTATAATTGTCATCATATTCTTCTTTGTGAATTGTGAGTGTGCAAAAATACCATACAAATGGATTATTCACAGAAGATGGAAGAGTTCAACATTTCAGAAAACAATTAACGTGATTAATGACTGTCAATCTTATTGGGCAATGGTAGATACAGTGAGATAATGAAATAGATATTTTGTGAATTCTTGCAGAGGATTAATTAGTCAATTAAATTTCTTCTTTATGATATAGGAATGTAAACTTCAACTGTCATGGATCATGGGCACATTAAATTATAATAGTTATTTCTTTTGTAGCGACTATCTGGAGTAAAAAAGTAAATATAGGCTTTCTTGCATATTTGTATCTTTTGTTTTCCAATTATTGAAAGCTCCTGCGCATTAAACAGAACAAAATTGAAATTCTTGTATGTATTTTTCTCGGATACAATGAGTATATTTCAAATTGTGCATGTATTGTCTGGCATATCCAAGAAAATGTCATTTTTCTCTTGTGCGTGGCAGTTTTGTACTTGATCAGAGGAAATTAGGAAGGTCGCTTGAAAAATCTTCGGTCTGTTGAATTCTGGTGATATTTTTCACAATTTAAATAATTGCTCATCAAAAGGTTAAAACAACCTTTTCATCTGGAATGGTATATTTGAATTTATATCCTGCTTTGTGAATTTCTGATGTCGAAGCGTTCGGTCGATTGACGATTTCTCCAAAATTGTCGAAACTGTGCAGCATGTCTGGGTACATAAATGAGGTACAAAAAAATGGTCCCTCACCGATTTTCATAAAATTTGAGAATTGAACACTTGGATATAGGGTAAACTGGTCATATTTCGACCGATCCGGATTACTTGTTCAAGTATCTACGGGATTTACTCTTCCATGAAGCTATTTTTATACCACCTTTCGGGTCTCTCGGACCGGGACCACACTCTTCATCAGAAATTGCATTATTTTACACGATATCGCCAGAGAAATTAAAAACATTCCGAAAATATATGTACACACTGACGCAGGGGAAATTCGAACAAGACTGGGGGAAATTCGACCGAAAGTGGGGGAATTTCGATCAAAAGTTGGGGAATTTCGACCGAAACTCTTGAAAATTTTACCAAACTGGTTATAGTATATAATTATGATGAATGAGTTTGAGAAAATTAAACGTGTACCCCCCCCCCCCCCAATAAAACTTTCTGGTAAATTTTCTTGGCATCTTTACTCTCTCTCTCTGAGCTTTTGAACAGCGTGTGCTTTTTAAAATCGTAGTAAGTTGATAAAGATAATGATAAAAAGACGCAATGGTGTTCGGAGTACTCAATTTGTTTTAGAATCCATGTGCCAAATTTTTTCAGATTTCTTCACTCGTCGTATTTATGTTTTATCCAATAGTACTGCATGGTTCATAAATAAAAACAACTTTATGTATAAATATGGACAAAACGCAGATTGTTCCAAGCAGCGATCTAATATGCAGCATTTTTAAATCATGAAATTCTCAAATGACGGATTAGACCATGACCAAGTATTCTAATACTACTGACATTCTTTTTACCCCTCTTCGACAGGTTTCAGTTCATAGACATTTACCAAATCAGTCAATAATTGATACCTTTACCGGCTTTGTTAAACCACTTTTAAGGAAAATCAAGAGACTGTGACAGATACCTGTAACCTATCACAAAGGTTGACACGAAACCCCTCATTTTTGGAAGCTATAGCCTGCTGCTACATGTAAATCGAATACCGCATAAGTATGGAACGCCATCGCTGTCTTATGATGAGATATTTCAATATATGGTATGGTTTAATCAATATATGCGGTGGTAAGTACATTATATGCCGTGGTAAGCACATTATATGCAGTGGTAAGTACATTATATGGAGTGCTTAGTATAATATGCGGTGTTAAGAACATTATATGGGGTGGTACGTACATTATAAGCGGTGCTAAGAACATTATATGCGGTGATAAGTACATTATATGCTGTGCTAAGAACATTATATGCGGTGGTAAGTACATTATATGGAGTGCTTAGTACATTATATGGAGTGCTAAGTACATTATATGCGGTGGTAAGTACATTATATGCTGTGCTAAGAACATTATATGCGGTGGTAAGTACATTATATGGAGTGCTTAGTACATTATATGGAGTGCTAAGTACATTATATGCGGTGTTAAAAACATTATATGGGGTGGTACGTACATTATATGGGGTGCTAAATACATTATATGCGGTGCTAAGTACATTATATGGGGTGGTATGTTCATTACATGGGGTGGTTAGTACATTATATGCGGTGCTAAGTACATTATATGCAGTGCTTAGTACATTATATGCGCTGCTAAGAACATTACATTGGGTGGTGAGCACATTATATGCGGTGCTTAGTTCGTTATGTGGTGATTTCGTTATGATAAACATTCTTATGACCAAGATTGAACATTCGCAGCTACGTCAACATTCGGAACACCCTCAACCTTTTCTTACAAAAATCTTTTTAAGAAGGTACGATTAAAGGGCGAGGGGTTCCGAATGCTACGTCAAGGCACTCCTCGTTTTAACGTTTTTGTGGCCTTTAAACACAATATTTATCTGAGAAGATAAAATAAATACTGTGTTGTTTAATTGAGGTATATTTCATTGTATTTTAATCAAAACAGTGAAAAGATTAAATCTTTGGCAATCAGTGAAATCTATTCTACAATTTCATCCATTTTACGCAATGGTGCGGTGGCGTAGTGGTGAAGATGCAGGACTACAACTACCAATGTCGCGAGTTCGATCCTGGCCATGGGTGTATTTTACTTTTCAAAATTTTTACAAAGTACTTGCTTTTTTTTAAAGTGAGAGGCACCATGATATCAATAGGCATTGTTTCCGTATATTGTATATGCTTGTACTTATTAAAAGAGCTTTGCACAGTACAGATAAATTATGTGATATTAGTAAAGAGTAGATTAATTCTGTAACACTACGTTACTAATATATAAATTATAATTTTTATTTTAGCTTGTGATATTCAATTTACGTGGTCTAAGAGAGAGAGAGAAAAAAAAAACAGGGTGACATGAAAATTCTATATCATTATTTTTTTATTCTAATAATTAGAATAAAAAAAATATAATGATATAGAATTTTCACGTCACCCTGTTTTAAGAATATCAATGTAATCGGCAATCTCTGAAATCCAGAAACTGAAAAAAAAAACCGGTTGTATTTCTTTCTTTTCGGCCACTTATGTAGCTTTCTGGTGCGAAATACACACGGTGTAGATATAGACAAATTTATTTCCTTCCAAACGGTTAAATATTTGATCGGAACACACTATGAATAGATAAAAAGAAAAAGATGGCAATTATAACCTACTTTTAATATCGCTCTAGAGATAAATTTTAAAATAGTCATCCATCCCCCTTTTTTCGTTTTTGCCCGTGGACATTGTTTCCCCCCTCGCTTCAGAACCCAACTTGTCCAGAAAATGTGTTTTATTGATATACACCTTCAATGGTGAATGTGGCATTGTAAAGCGAGGGGGGGGGCGCTGTTGTGTAAAAGCGTTTCCGTTTTCCATTGTTTTCTGTGTAAAAATGCTTATTTTTGACCCAAATACCGGTCTTTTCTCCCCCCCCCCCCCATGATAGAGCTGGGAAAAATGTTGAATCCTTCCTTTTGTGTTTATGTGTCCTTTTGGGTTAATGATAAACCGTATCTCAAAAATGTTTAATCTTGGTCATCAGAATGTTTATCATAACGAAATCACCACATAACGAACTAAGCACCGCATATAATGTACTCACCACCCCATATTATGTTCTGAGCACCGCATATATTGATTAAACCATCCAATATATTGAAATATCTCATCATAAGACAGCGATGGCGTTCCATACATAAGTATGATTTTAGATGTCAGATCCCAATAAATTTCGATGATTTGTTGACCATGCAAACAATTCCTCATATTTTTCTACTGTCGTCTTCTCACACTTAATTTCTGAGTCTGTATTTACACAAAATGGTTCTTTCTTTATGTCAATGTGTTGAAGATGAGTTGAAATACATTATTGAAACATTCAAAATGATACTGCATCATCATAATCGCGGATTGACCCATGTGTTATGAGGATGTAAAATTGGTAAATAATAGAGATGTTTTGCCACAGACACCTCTTTTCACAGAAAAGAAAAACGAAATTAAGAACCTACTAAGCAGTCAATTTTTGCATGATTCAATTTTTTAACGTATTTTACAATATCTAGAAAGTATAAAAGTTTCAAGGAAAAAATGGTGGTTCGATTCGAGAAATTAGTCGTCAATTTGCAAAGGAAACTGTAGAAAAATAATTGGGATCTGTAAAAAAAAACAAAAAACTGTGTTTATCACGAATGAGATCAATTTCTTCAAAGTCATATTTCCTGTTTTCGTAATATTTATTGAGTTCTTGTTAAAGTGACATTATAAGTAAAGTCTTATTGCAAGATTAAAAAAAAAACAACTTTAATGTCAATTATATGGAATAACATTATAACATAAACTTTTATTCCTCTGCTGTGCATGTATAGTTTAGAGCAACCATTTACATGTATAATTCTAAACAAGTGACGACACAAAATGTCGTATTTTTTTCTAATCAGTATTAAAGGACAAGATAATGACGACTGATCTACACATTTTTTTTTCTGACATGGAAAAAAATGAAAGTTGTAGTGAAGGGCAGGGTATTCCCAATACAGTCAAGTCCTGACAGTTGCTGGTGATAGTAATAAATTTCATTCCATTGACAACCATCTAAAAATTGTAATGAAAATTTGATTCAAGTGCCCGCTACCCAGTACCCCAAATAATTTGATTAAATCACAAAATTTGTATATGGAATTTAAGGTTCTGATTATAAATTGATGTAAGGATATAAATATTAGGCTACGATAAAAAGAATCCAGGTGATTTATATCCTTTCTCTATTCAATTCTATTCAAATGGTTACCCCTTCTTTTGAATTTTCTAACGTTTATGTTTTGCACTTTCTTGCTTTTCTTTTTTCATTTTCATTTTTTCAATCCTGACTTTTTCCTTTCTCTTTTTTTCTGCCTCTTTAGCTCTTTTCTCATTCAATACATCTTCACTAGTCAGAATGCGGTGTGATGTTACTGCTCTTGATGTTGTTTTTAAGAAAGGGAACATTCGTGGTTATAGTTGACTCTAGCATATGAATATTACCCTCCTCACACAGAAAACAAAAATCCATGGTTATAGATTATTTCGTTTGAAGCGGAGACTGATCGCTTGACGTTTTCAGTGGATAGGTCTAGTACGTCACACATGGATTTTATTTGTGTTAATTATGGGATCTATCATTAACTCAAAGAAGGAATCTCAGAACCCTCTATCACCGTATTTGTTAAAACAGAAAACTTTGCATTAGGGTTTGGTTCTATTTTTATCATTTTTTTTTTCGTAATTCGCGGGATGATTCTCTTGAATATGACGTTCAGTTCATGACGTCACCTTTATGCTGACGGATTGTTTGATTCAATATCCGCCTTTGTGAATGAATAAAGCAAGTGTGAATGTACACAATGCTGTATCATTATAAGTAAAACTCACGAGCATGATCATGAGGGTGTTACTACTGCAATCTACAACGTAAGTAGGACGTATCGGCACTTATAGTACACATAAATGCATAATTATAAGTTTTCACCCGTACTGTACATGTACTATCTTCAGTCGTTATGTATAATGTAGTCCCGTGGCTGTGGTGTTTGCATGTCACGTAGTTGATCCGGGTTCAAGTCAAGAACACCAATTATATATTTTTGTTTTTATGACCTGGAATAATCTCCTTAGTTTATGCAGTTTTGTTTTGAAATGTACTCGTATCAAAATTTATTAGGACAAATAATGGATCTTTCATTCTTTTTGATACGCCGATAGAATGGCATTAAATGAAAACATTGTGCATTTGGCTAGGGAATGTACTGTCACTATCATTTTCCATTGATATATGTACATAACATACGAGTTACCTCTCTTCGCAACGTTTGCATACGTTAACCTTTGCTCACCCATTATTTTACGTGTAAGTGATTATACTAGACCCAACCTGGAAGGCTGGTTGGGTAAACATTCCTGAACTAAACTTATGTCGGTCCATAGTCAGATAGAGCTTCAGGTAGGCTAATCGTACACTATGTGCTGGGTATAGCCTGCTTGTGCGACGAAATTTATAATCTTCAAGTTCATGAATCTCTCTACTAAGGATGTGTGTAAGAGAGACTACATTTCCAATTTCCCTTTTCCGAATCCACATAAGAAAATTGATGGCCATTTTTTTCCTGAAATCAAATTTATCTTTTTAATTTCGAACATAAAAAAGGCACGACAAAAGACATATGCTAGCATCAAAGAACCACCCCATGCTGGTCGAATTTACCCTATGACTTTTTAAGATAGTAGGGTAACTTCGACCACATAAATTTGGGATATATGCGACTCAAAAACGATAAAAAAAAGTTTTTAGGCATAAAAATTGATTTCTTATTCTATTATCAGATGATCTTCTGTTTTTTGTAAAGAAAATAACTATACCTCGCTTTCTTTATATTAGTTAAACTGATCGTGTTCTTCAGATTTTTTTTCAAATTTCCCTCTTCTGGAACTCTTCAAGAACTTTGAACGCTTCTTAATCAGGGTCATTGAAATGTTTTTAAAAATTATACTATTAAAAATCATACATGAAATTTGGTTTCCGTATTTCATAAGTTGATTATTTACAGGGAATTTTCATTCAGACAAAAAAATAACTTTAATCGTAAAAAAAACAATCATCGGTCGAATTTCCCTTCTGGTCGAAATTACACCAGTTTACCCTATTCTCCACAACATATAAAAAAATTACAGAACCACTTTTTAATATTTTTGAAAACGATCCCCCTGTTTGCGAGGAAGGGGGCATGGAAGTCGAACTTTTAAAAGTGATGCTGTCATTTTGTCAGCTGATTTTCGACAAATTGACAGAATGAAACAGCACATCTTGGGTAGATTAAGATAAATAAAATCTTAAAGATTTTGTTTAATCTTTTTAAATTTGATGCCATCAATATATATCGCTGTCATTAGCATTTTTCCGCGGAAAATTTTTTTTCGAAAAATTGCTAAGTAACGGCGACGCGAACATCTTTCGATATTAATGCGCCGTTCTTAGCAACGGTTGCCGTCACGCGCAAATCTGGCTTGGCCGCCCTACAGAAACTGTTGAATGGATTTCCAAATAGCCAGGGACCATGTCTGGAAACTACAAGAAAATCTGCTTGGTACTATAAGGTTTCAGCAGCATGACCCATATTTGAAACTGACCTACATTTCTTGGTGTTGAAGGTATTCCAAGAAATGATTTTTTTCTTGAAAGGTTTTTCTATAAACTTATGGAAACCATAATATACTGAATTTTCCTCATGGAAACCATAATATACTTGATTTTTCGAGGCATAACTCTGCACAGAATTGACCGATATAACCAACATTCGAACTTTACCTATATTTCTTGATGTAAAAGCTACATGTACATGTATATCAGGGAAGAATTTTCTGTTACAATTTTGCTTTAAATGTTTGGAAAGGACAAAAGAGCAGACAAATGGACAAGAACAACATTACATACAATATGAGCAAGATCCAGCATCCGTACCATGCATTGCAGACATTCTTGGATGCATTACCCACACAAGTTTGATTGATTCAGAATTGGCAGCAATCTGGGCATGACATTGTCAAGTTTTAATGAACCTCGTCACTTAAGCTTGAAATGAGGGTCATATTCAGCTTCGGTACCATGCACTGCAGCAGGCATCATCAATTCTATATGTTTATTTGATGTTAGACTTATAGAAAGCCAGGAAAGGAGGTGTCCCATTTTATCTAACCTGGTCATTAAAGTGTGAAATATATGGGTAATATCCAGAATCCATCTACATCCACCGACAATGGGGCAAAAACATAAGCCCTTCTCTTTGTCAAGGTACACTAAAAATTACTTTCACTTTATCAAATAGCCATATGAATGATATAAACATTAATTTTTTTTCTCAAATTTTAATTTTTGTACAAAAAGAGTGATAAAATTTATATTCATTCAGTGTTTTACTGTTGCATTGAAAATTTTCTTTATGAAAATCCTCTGTTACTGTTTCTTTTATGTATGATTGAACACATGCGCTATTTTATAATTTACAGTCAGCGGTATAATTAATAGCCATTCTCTGTAAGCATTTGCACTTTTATGAAGGACGCATGGCACGACATGTCTCAGATTTTGATGAAATTTATATATAAGGTTGGGTCCGACCCAAAAGTGAAAAAATGATGAAAATTTTCTTAATGTCACATCCGGTTGCCATGGAAACGGACTTTGAATATTGAAAAAATGCATTTTTGGGCGTTTTTGAATTCGTATACATCATTTATGCAGCATAATCTAAAACAAATACTAGTGAATTATCAGTAACCTATCATTGCTTTTTCAAGTTAAGTACAAATAATGTTGGGTTTATGGTCTTATCTATATGTTTCCATGGCAACAACACAGGTACCATATCAAAGTAGTTTTTTTGGCATTTTTTTCAAACTTTAATGATAAATTACTTACATTTTTCAGTTGTTAATGCAAATAATACATAAGAAATCACCATGGAACAAAGTTTGTGTACGTTGCTATGGCAACATGAACTCAAATCGCAAAAATGAAAGCAATTTTAGACAATATTAAGAGACCTTTTTTTCCTAGACCATTGAACTTTAATTCAAAGTTATGATAATTAATGAATGTATTCAAGTAGATCTTTCAAAACATGAAAGAATTTTTCATTTAAGTATGCAGGAAATAGCCCGTTGCTATGGGAACGATTGTGTAAAATTGTACATAAGCCCAATTTGAGTCCTTGGATACGGGCATCCAAAGTTAAGTAATGTGAAATTTTTTTAATCTAAAATAAAATTTAGACTTTCCTTTATAATATATGTAAAAACAGTTGTGTAAGCCTGTTTCAGTTTTTGGGGAAAAGGCTTCGAAAAACAACAAAAAATGCATATATTTTTATTGTATGGCTGAATTACCATAGCAACCATTAATTATTTGAAAGTTTTTTCTAGTATTTTGAAAGAGGCTTACTTGATCTTTATTAGCAATAAATCTAAACTTTCTGGGAATAATAATGACTGTTTTATAAAAATAATAAAAAATAGTTGCCATGGTAACATATGTTCCCCATAGCTTTTTCACAGTTTTTGAAATAGCTCTTTGTGCTGGATGTATTCCAACATGTTTCATCTGTTTATCATGATGCAAAAATTTAAAATTTAACTCTGAAGTTGCAAAATAAGTAATATTATAGACCATAGTTACCGTTACCAAGGTAACTTATGTGCATAGCAACAAGTGGGTTTATCTTGAATTTACTCATTCTATAAAATAAATTCCATTTCTTATCATATACCCATCAAGAGAGAGGGAAAATGGGAAAATACAAACAGCATTTTGAAATCAATATATTAAAATTAGCTAATTTTGTTGTCATGGTAACCAGCCTTTTTGACAAAATCAGACACTTCAATTGAGCTTATCTAAAATTTTAGGTCCTAATCTTGAGGATGCTTAGAAATTCTTCCAGAAATGTCGTATATAAACCAAATTATAGAGCTTCAAAGTAGCTCAATTTTGCCAATTTCTCAACTTCAAAGGCCGTTGCCATGGTAACCAGATGACCTAGAAATAAAATTTTGGTCTTATTTACCTTTTTTCATTGGTCCCTACTTATGTGTGAAATTTCATGAAAATCGGAGACCATGCATGCCGAAATTGTTTTAATGGTTACAGAGAATTGCTATTAAAAGTCAGACATCACATAAAGTACGGCATCTTCATTCTTCCAAGAACCTCTGTGACCATCTTCTCCTCTCGTTTGTGATGAATATGAAATTCTTACCTGAAATTAAAATGTAAAATTATAAAGATTTTAATCCACAATAAATTTTCAAAACTTCTATCTGGAAGTATTTAGAGCAGATAATTGGAGAGTTGAAATTTTATTCAGTTTTTAAATACATGTACTGATAAAAAAGAGCTGGACGATAACTTACCTTCAAATTCTATACCTACAAATTTATTAGCTCCCTTTCTTACCTTCACTGATGTAGATGGCCAGACTAAGGTAAAGTTGTATTTTTAAAAATGCCCTCAAACTTCACAATCTAATACTACTAGACTATATGCTAGTTTGAATGTTTTAAAATCCAACCTTTTTTAAGCAATGTTTATCAATGATGCAACATATACGCAATAAAGAGCAACGCCCATGCGGGGATCCAGAGGGAATTTTATGTATCATTTGACAAGATCACAGAGAGATAGTCACAAGGAATACACATTAGAAATATGAAAGCCCTTTCACTTACCATTCAAAAGTCTTTCTTCAATTCAGGTCAAAATGAAAGTCACAAGGTTCTAGTACCAAAACGAAAGGTCTTGTCACAAGGAATACTCATGTAGAATATGATAACCTTAGTACTAGACTATTCAAAAGTTATGCCCAAGCAGATGGACCTTAAGACTATTCAAAAGTTATGCCCAACCAGATGGACGGATGAAATGCAAAAGCAGAGGACAAATACAGAAAATAACGTCTAACTTCTAACATTTGATAGCACGGTCAACTTTCAGATGGATTTGTGAGAGAATATTGTCAGTGATGCCTCCTTAATCAAGAAATACTGTGTTCCTAGATATTTTCCGTTTATCAACTTTTGTCTCGGTCCCAACATTTAAAAATTCATTTTATTTAAAGTGTCCAATTGAATCATACAGAAAGACTTGACAAGAAATCTAAAGTGTGAAAGAACTCAATGAGGAAGAATAATTTTTTTTTATTTATAGCATTACAGGATACACAAACTAATAAAGTCTAGACAATTCAAGATTAAAGGGACATCACTGTATTTTATTAATAATACAAATTTTTCCTTCATCCTCGACTGGATACGGCACAATGTAACAAAATATCAGCTACCGTTTATACCCTAACCTTCATATCTGTTATCTGTAATCTGTTGACCCTGTAAAACAAAATTAGACAACAGCCAGATTAAATTCATAAAATTTTCTGAGCTGAAAAAAATATAGGAATTTTCTCGCACTTCATAGCTGAAAAGAAAGGATTTTTTTTAAAGATTGTTTTCTGACTTCTTTGCAATTATTTCTTTCCATTCCCATGTAGTTTCAAGAGCCATTTTGACTTTTAGATTAAGATTTAACTTTTAGAAACAATTTTTCTGTACCAAATAGAGATTTCAGATACACATGTAGTAATCTTCTTCTATCAAACAGGTATTGCTATTGTTCATCTTTCTAGTGACAAGTTCTGCAATTCAGCGGGCATTTCATATGAGAGAAATTTAGAAGATAAAGATTAAAATAGAAGATATAGTCATCTTCTTCAATTAAACAGGTTTTGCTATTGTTCCCCTTTCTAGTGACAAGTTCTACAATTCAGTGGGCTTTCATATGGGAAAAAATTTTTGAAGTAAAATTAAAATAGAAGACAATGTAAAAATGTGCAAGCTACATGTATTTGTAAAACTTGGAGTATATACATGTAAAATAATGTATCATGTAAGTATTACTATTAATACACCGTATTGTTGATTTCCAACTCTTTACAAGGAATTAGCATGTCAAAACAAGAGGCTAATTTTCTTGAGCAAAATGCTCAAACAGAAGATACACATGTTTTAAATTGGCCCGAATAATAGACCCTCTTCACATTACTGCTAGGCTTGCATTTTAAACATGTCACGTCCCGACATCACGACTTTTGACATTATTTCTAACTGTGACATCATAAATATGCTACAACGTCACAGTTAAAAATTACGTCAAATCTTGTGATGTCGGGTCTTAGGATGTGTAAAATGCAAGTCAACTGCGAGTAATGCGAAAATCATCTATTGGAATTTCAATTCATAGAAAATATGAAGATAAAAAGCTGAAATAAAGAATATTTCAAAGAACTCTTTGTAAATTTCATACATGATCATCGACATCGTTATTACGTGTAGTGAGATAGGATGATCCCTCCATTTCCAATTTTGTCTTTCTTTCTGCTACACTGCTTTGAAGGGGGGTCTTCAATGCTCTTCCCTTGCAATGCTCTCAAGATGCAAGTTTTTTTGAAAAAGAGAAAGCATAAGATTCAGACAAATTCCCTTGAATTAAAAATATTTTAAAAGTTCATAGGTTAGTTACTAATTGTTCATTATGTTCTTTTTCAATAAAAGGGTCAAAAAAAAAATCAATTTGAAAATGGGTAGAAAGGACAATTTCAGCATAATAATGTTATCATTCTTTTACCATTTCTTTTTTGGTTTGCTTAAAAAAAATTTCAGAAAATTTATACACATCTTTGAAACTCAAACAGAGGTTTGGTATGAAAATTTTGACATATTTTCAATTTAACTTTAGATTTCAGAAAATGAAAAAGAAAAATACATAAATCAAGCAAAAATCTTTAAGTTCAATGAATCTTTTATGATGGGATTTGGCCAAAATTGGGTAGAAACATTTTAATATAAAAAGAGCAGGATGATGGAAAATGAATGAAATTTTTTCACGACTCGAGAGTCAAAACCCAGTGAGGCACTTATCTTTGCTAATTACACCTGTATTCAACAGTTGCCTTTCCTTAGAATGGGTTATCTGCCCTTTTTTGTATCATCTGCAAAATAACACCCAAATATTTTTTCAATACAACAAATTCTTTTTCAGTTTTTTTATTCAAATTTGCATGGCAAATAGTTTAAGACAATATGAAGAGTACTAAATGTTTTTTTTTTTTTTTCATATTAAAAAAATCTTGACAAATGCAAAAATGCACTATAATATGACACGATAATGAAACTTCTAGTTATAATTCAACTTCATTTAGACTTACCAAAATCTGCTCCAAATAGAAAGATCATTAAATTGCAACAATCAAATACACAAATGTTGTGATATAAAACATGAAAATAAATTTACAATGAAAAATATTCAGTCTTTCTTCCGAATTAAAACTTAACGAGAATGACATAGAGCAATATTCTTACGAGTATCCCCTGAAAATAAACCTCATTAACATCATTTTCATCAACATTTTCTACAATATTTTTCCCTGTGGGGTTACCTTAATGATAGCTCCCTAGCAATTTGAGATCTAGTAGCTCAACAGAAAGGCTTCACAAAGTCTTGCGGCAATCAGATGTACAATTTACATCATGCCAAACTGAAATAGAAATGGTACAGTATACACAAAGATTTCTTAATCAATTTACATGTCACACATGATTATGATATACAAAAATTCACAAAATCTTCCTTTATTCTCGGCAGAATTTTTCAATGTATTTTATAACACATGCTGAGCACTCAATTTCTATTTTTTGTCACAATTTTTTTGGAGGTTCCAACAAATAATCCGCAAAATGTAAAGATACATGTATGTTCGGTAGTCATGAATACTTAACCTATGACTGGATACCAAAATATTCCGTTACCAAATCAGTGACAAATCTTTTAGCCCAAATTTTCTCTGATCCTACACATAGCTTGAATTTCCTCTGAAACACATTGAAACATAAGCCTACGTCTAGCACTTTTCTTTATATATGCTCTTTGATGAAAGCGTGAGTCAAGGCATGATTGATTGAGATACGTTTACTCGGATCCAACATTAGAATATTCTCCAGTAAGTCCTTCAGCTGTTTGACCTTCTTCATTTGTTCCTCCGGTAACCGTTGGTAACCGACCAATTCTGCCAACAGATCCTTGGTGGGATTCACGGTTGCAAGTACAGTGACTTTTTCCTGTGAATGAAAAGATCAAGAAACATGTCCACATTTTATCAATAGACCATTTTCGTATTACCACTGAACTTGCTATATAGACAAACCAAGTCCCGCCTTCACATATTTTGAAGATATTTCTTAAAGTGACATCAAAGATCTGTTACAATGTCCCAGTAAGAAGTTACGTCAAATATTGTGATGTCAGGTCTCGATGTTTATAATGCAAGTCGACTATGGTACATAAACTATGAAAATGGTCTATTGGCAACACTGATCTTCTGAAAAAGATTTCAACTTTCTTCATGCCGTTTTTATTTAGATAACCTTTCCTTGGCAATTATTGGAAGGGAAAAGCAGACATTTAAACTTTTACTTTTCTTTATGTTGTGTTTATAAACAATCATTCCTCCAAGGATAAAACAAGTATGTACATTTATCAGTACATATACACAAAACAATTACTCTGCAAACTTGTGCTTATCTACATACATGCCCATGTACATGTATCCAAGTCTTTGTTAACTTAGCTAATGACAAAGAAGATGATTCTAATTATTAAGAAAAAAATTCTTCAATCAATATAATGGTAATAAAAAACACTGAAATTGTAATGAAAATTTCTCTTATTTTTTGTCTCATAATTCTTGAGTATGTAAGCTATTGCAAGTAAAACATCACTTACCCTGTGTGTAACTTTGTCCACCTCATGGTACAAGAAGTTATAATTATTGTCAAAGTGTTGTTCCCGGAACATTCCTTTCCTTATAATCTTGTTGGGGAAGCGTCCTTTGATGTCCATCATGTATTTAAGCATCTCGTTGTTGGACTGGCCCGGAAAGAGAATTTTTCCTGTGTAGAGCTCGAACAACGTTGTTCCTACTGACCACAGGTCTATATTATGGTCATACCCCATTCCCAAGACTGAAAACAAGAGAAGATTCTGCATTGCAGGATTAGAAATTTCTATTCTATTTGTGAAGTCAAGAAATAGACCACTTGCCGAAATTCATAATGGCTAACAAAATGACGATAAATGTCCGAGGTAGGCAATTTTTGCCCACTTTTTCATTGCTAGGTCCCAATGGAATTGCGTCTTTTAACAGTGACGTCATAATATAAAACAACGCCAAAAGATGTTGACTCGGACATTTTGAGCTTTCTGACAAGATCGGAAAATGGTCTATTGAATGTCATGAAAATTGTCAAAATTTCCTTGACATTGCCAAATTTGATGGCCTGAAACTTAAGCGAAATTCAACCACAGCATTGTAAGCTGAAGATTAAAGACATCGCGTACTTGTTTTACATTTTTGACATACATATGTACATGTAGTACATGTATTGACAGTATTTCTATTTATACATTAACATCGTCTAGGGCTTGATGAATTTCAATATTGCAAATTCTACCTCTATTACTTTCTATATAAAGATATAATGAAATTTAACGATAGACAAATGAATTAGAAGATAGGATTTATTATCACTTCAACTTTCTAAACAGTTCTTTAATCTTGTAAACAAACTTACTGATCTCTGGTGCTCTGTAGAACCTGCTGACTAAGTACGGTGTGATGTCACTCTCCGACACATGGGACGCTGAACCAAAATCACAAAGCTTCAGCTGTAACTTCGACTCGTTTACCTACAAAGTTATAACATCTATTAGTCATCTCACTAAAAATATCATGTAAATCTAAATCTTGCACTATATGGAAAACACTTAAAAATAATTTCCTTCAACCTTTTAAGACATCAATTTATACATGTATAACGGAGAAGCAGATTATAGATTCTTAAAGATATATTATAAAGTGTCGTACTTCATACTCATTTTCAAAGAAAAAACTTAAATTTCAAATCTTTTTTTATTATTTCTAAGGGAAATTAAAGTATATTGTAGGTTCAGCATTTCATTTTCCAAGGATCACTGCAACAACAATTTCAGAAACCTTAAATTTTACAAAAAGTTGAACATTTTGACAGTTAGAAATACTTACCAGTATATTATCAGGTTTGATATCGGCATGCAGTACGCTATTTCTTTTCAGATGCTTTAGTGCCAGGAAAAGCTGCTGACTGTATGACCTCACTGCCTTTATGTGGAGTCCTATGTCTTTACCATACTTCTTCAAAATCTCTCGCAAGTTCATGCTTCAATAAAAGACGACGAAAGTTTTCATGAGTACTTCACTTGATTAAAACAAAAATACTTGTATATGTCATACAAAATTCAATTTTACATACTTGTCAAATCAAACTCTCACAGAATAAAGCGAAATCTTTCATACATGTACATGTATGTATGCAATTTTTTCATTTCTTTTAAAAACTTAATGTTAAAGAAGCATTGAAGCTACGTGGAGTACGAAACATTTTTTCATTGTCCTGTGAAATGGAGACATCTAAACAGATTTTTTCTCATCACGCTAATTGTATGCAAATGCATAGCATGATGGAACATTAACTGAGGATGTCATTACAATAAACACTCAACGAAATCGCAAGTGGCTCTCCATGCGACTTATTTCAGTTTGTATCTAAGCAAGACATCATCCTCTTCATACTTTGCTTTTAATAAATTTCAATATAAAGATTATATCTAAATTAACGATCATGCTATGACTGCATACTTGTTATCCAATATACATGTACATGTTGACATGATAAGCTAATAGCAATGGAGAGCTGAAAATGGAACAAATATATTGAACAGGAAAAATAATGAAACTGCATACACAAATCTGCAGTAAATTTACGAAAAAGAACTTAAAAAGTTTTAAACGTTGTTACGATTTTTCCTGTGATCCAATTTCATTATGAAAGACATAATGAAAAATACTGTATCACCAACAGACGTCAGCTTAGGTATTTGGTCTTTTTGAAATACAAAGTTTCTTCTTATTTAAGACAGGATCTGACATAAACTAATTTTAAAGACATCATCAAATTATGTGGAAACAGGCATAAAATATTCCACTTTCCAGAAAATATTTATGACCGTTTTATACCTTGATTTTATTTGCACATACACCAGACATAACATCATTTGGCAAAATTTTGAATTGCGACGTCATATTTTATCGTACTGACTTTGTGTGTTGTCGTGTTTTCCATTTTGATGTCATAATGAAAATATCTCCAGATTTTGTGATGTCTGGTGTCTGTCTGCCCAATGAATCTACTGGAAAATCAGCTGTTCAGAAAACTAAACTCACATACGTTTCTATGGGAATTTCTTGACCTGTTGACGTCATAATACTTTTATGTCGTCTCAAATGAAACATAACTACTAATGCCAATACAGATGAAAGACAGAATTTTTAAATTCAGCTTTAAACTTCAGAACGTAACATATTACCTGAGAGATTCAAACACCAGGCAAAGATGGTTTTTATGAAAGAAGTGTCTGTAGAGCCGTAAGCAATGGAACTTGTCGTCAGGGTCGGCATCGTTTAACTTCCTCAAAAACTCCAGCTCCTTCAGTCCTGTTTTGTGCCTATAAAAGGAAAGCAAATATTGGATATCTTAGATGATAGTGTATGGATAATGAAGTCAATCTGCAGGTTTGATATTTTTTCAAAGTTCCGATTAATCATTTACATTTGAAATGTTTATGCAAATACTTATAAATAATTCCTATACATGTACATGTACATAAGTTTTTCAAGATTACTGCCAATACATGTACATGTCCAGTGATTTTTTTCAGTAATTTGGGAATGGGGTCGGGGCCCGTGCAATTGGGAAAATAAACGACATTTGGGAATATTTTTGGAAGTACTAATATAAAAAGTAAAACGAAAGTTTATACATTCAAAAGTTCAGAATTGAATGTATAATCAAATAATTTTCTTTTAAATATGATTTAATTTCTTATACTTACAACAATATTGCAAATAATTAGTAAATTTGCTACCTTTGAGCCAGAAAATTTCACTTGTTTCAAGGAAAATTCCATCTAAAAATGATTGGGAAATTTTAGAGCCTCAATTGGGAAAAAAAGATACTATTTTTCATTGGGAATGGGGCCGAATAACGGCCCCAAAAAGGGGTAAAAAAATCCCTGATGTCCGCCTTGATATGCCAATTTTATAATAATACTTAATATCAAGCATGAATAACTTACATAAGTTCATTATTCCTTATAATCTTTATAGCCGTTTCCAAGTTTCCGCGGGCCTGATCCCTGGATCTGACCACGTTACTGAATACTCCCTGACCTGTATAGCCGTACACAGAGTAACGCTTATCAAGGGTCTCTCCAATACGTACTCCTACAAACAGAAAAAGTAAAACGTTAACAAAAACTCCCTGCCCAGACAGATAGACTTTGGACAGTCAGATTTTGATTGGGGGGAGGGGGGGGGGGCGCTTCTGGTTGTATTTTTTTCTTTGAATGCAAAGTGGTTGCATGACATGGAAAATTTTCAAAATCTCAAGACAGATACTTTTTTCAATTAAATCTCTCCCCCCCCCCATTAAAGTCAAATGCTTGCTCCCTTAGAAAGGAATACTATTCAAATTAACAATTCAACAAGAATTTTATAGGTTTCAAGAGTGATAAACATGGTTAAATCACACTATTTTTACTTCTGACACTCGTCAAATAGAAATTTACTCTATAACAAAAGGAGGCCATATGATCATGATGATATTGTAATATGCAGACTTACTGTAGTATCCTTCTGCGTCGTCCCAATTGTCCATTAAATTCGGATTCTCATTCACTGTGCCTGTGAATTTACCGAGCCCAGGACTCTGAAATATATGTTTTGTCATGAAAATATACAGAAAGAGGAAAATGTGATAAAATTCAACAATTGTAAAATAATGTATCTGCATACTTTATGAGAACGTAGCTAAGCAAAACCAAATATTACTCTTAGGACTAAAGGATAAGAATTAAAAATACTGATAATGTGCATGTGTATAGATGCAATTGTAGATTATACAACACATTACATACATGTATATGTATAGATTTTTTTTTTCTGGAAGTCATAAATTACATACATGTATGTATGAAACCTGATAGAACTTGAACTTTTGAACAAAGAGTAAGTATGATAATATATAAATACGAGTAAGTGGGTTTAATAAAATAACTTACCACATAGTTTTCACTGAACATATCAGAACTCTCAGAGAACATGTCAATGCCATTAGATGCCAGTTTTTCTTTCTCAGGTTTCACAGCCTTTGCATCTAAACAAACAAATACACATTTTAACAGGTAGACTTTGAGGATTTCCTGGAATTCTATTGAGTCTTTGCGGAATACAGAGTTTTTCCCCTTATACAGTGTATGCGTTATACCGCCATTTCCCAGATTTTTAGGACTGTTTCCATAGAATTTGATGACGTCATAATCAGTCTATGTCAGATACCGTCTCAAATGGGAAGTAACTCAGGTTTTCGAAAATAGCGAATATACATACTAGAAATGAAATGATTCAAATTACTTTCAACTGTTTTGTGACCGCAATACATAAATTACTGGCTGCTAGACTAAGAGAATGTGGAATATGCACAGTATATACTTCATAGAGAGCATTATTAGTACAAGCAGTAAATCAGAAATTCACATAGCTATATACATATGAGTAGACAATGCAAATCTTCCTTTGGTTCATCGATAATGATTTGAAAAAGCAATATTAAGTCTAGTCAAAGTTATAAGGACATGTACTGGGCAACATAAAGAATTTCTGATTATTACGCTGTTACATCGTACAAGAATATTGCTGTAGTATAGGACTACAATAATTAGTCATAATAGTAATAATTACATGCTTCAAATTAAGATTTGATTTTCTACACATATATTACAACATTTACTGTTATTACTCACCTTCTTTCTCACACTGGAAAGGACTACATGTATTCTCCAGATCTGTATTCATACTCTCCTCTTTAATATTATCTATAATGGATTTCTTCTTCTCTATTACTTCCTTCTTTTCCTCATCTGAAGATACGTCCGATGATGAACTCTCTGAAGAGTATTTCTCGTATTTTGCCTTGACCGATTTACTCCTATCTTTAGCATCCCTCTCACTTTTCCTATTGTCTCGGCCCTTTTCCTTCTCATCTTTCCTACTGTAGCTTTCTTCTCTGTATCTAACCTTTTCTCTCTGTGAATCTTCCCGTTTTTCCGATTTCTTGCTGCCTCCATCATCTCTGTATCTATCCTTTCTTTTGGATGACCTCTCGTCTATTTCCTCCCTTTTGATACTGTCTTTCCTAGATCTTTCCGAATCTTCTTTTCCCCTATCCTTCCTACTCCTTGAGTCTTTCTCCTCATAATATTTATCTCGTTTGTCCCTTCTCTCACTTTCTTCACTATATTTTTCTGATCGTTTATCTCGTTTATCTCGTTTTTCACTTTCCACGGCATACTTATCGTATCTTTCCTTTTTGTCTCGTTTGTCACTTTCTTCTGCATATTTATCATACCTGTCTTTTTTGTCCCGTTTTTCACTTTCCTCTGCATATCTATCCTTCCTTTTGTCTTTACTATCTTCTTTATACTTGGAGTTCCTATCTTTCCGGTCATCAGTCTTTCTATCCTTGTAGCTTTCCTTCTCTCTCTCCTCCCTGCCCCTCCCCTTTTCCCTCTCTTTACTGTATTTTTCCTCCTTGTAATATTTTTCCTCCTTTGTCTCCCTGTACCCTCTTTCATCCCTATATCTATCTTCACTATATCTTTGTTTCTCCTTATCTTTTTCTTCACTGTACCTCCTTTTATCTTTCTTCTTATTCTTCACATCTTCCACATCTTCGTCTTCAGAATCATAATTTTTCCTTCTTACGTCTTTGTCCCTCGAAACAATCTTCTCCTTGTATTTATCCTTACTAGATCTACTTTCCTTGTACACTTCCTCATATTTTTCCTTTTCCCGATATTTTCCCCTGCCTTTTTTATACGCTTTCTCCATTTCATAATCTGAATCTGATGATTCTGACTCGGAACTTGAAGAACTGTCTGAACTATCTGAACTCCCTGAGACTGAAATATCTGATTTAGATTCTGACCTTGACCCTTTAGGTTCAGAAGGTGGTGTCCTTGACCTATATCTAGAGTCTATGGAGGGCGACCTGGAATCATGTGAACGTGACCTTGACCTAGATTCGGACCTAGAAGATGAGAAAGACGGAGATTGAGGGGCTGATGGTATAGGAGATGCTGGTGATGATTGGAGATTTTCTTCGTTTTCTGTTTCCATGGGAACCATTGGTTTGTCTTGTATTTCCGTGACAACTGGAGGAGTTTCTACAATTGGTTCGGGTTTCAGTCGCTAAAATGAAGAGTAATAAATGTATATAATAAAGTAAGAAAGTCATTAGTTTTAATATTTCAGACACGCCCTAACTAAGCTTTCAGAAAATATATGTATCAACAAGGCACTATAAGATATGGAGTGCTTTGCCCAGTTTCACAGAAATTCCTATGAATAATTTCAGGAATTTTCGTAACTTTCTTCATTCAATAAAACGTTCAAATGGTTTTCTAGAAAAATTGTATCATGCTTTCTTAAATGTGTATCATTTCTACAGGCTTAAAATAAATTCAGCATGAAAACATTGCAAATTTTAGTGAGTAAGTAGAATCGATCGATCAAAAGTTACGAAAATTCCTGAAATTGTTCGTAAGTATTTTTGTGATACAGGCTGCTTGTGTACATCTCAATATTATAGAAGTCAAATTCTGAACTCTTTCATTGAGTCTGTTATACAAATCAAAAATAGAATTATGACTTTTTTTAAGCCAATTAGAGATCAATAACCAGAGACAAAGACTGCATCCAGAAAATAAATCTTCGATCATGTAGAAATTTGTGGGCATTGTGGCTCGAAAAATTCTTCCTTTGGAGAATAATTCGGACATTTTTTTGTTTTATCATTTTCATAATTTACTCATTTCATTTCCAACCTGTATTTTTCCAACTAGAAATGAAACACCTAGAATACTTACCTGCATTAATGCCTCTCTTTGTTTTCTTCTTTTTTCTATCAGAGCATCTTCATCCTCATCATCATCTGGTATATCTATGTTAAGTCTGAAAACGGCACAGAAAAATTATTCTGTAGTTTACTCTCCTCTTGTAAAAAAATATCTTGAATGACAAAAAGATAAGGTTTCTAAAATGAATATATGTAAAATTTAATTTGCTGAGATGAAACTCCTGAAATGAAATGCATTTCATTTTTGTTTGTTAACATTCATTACATCACTTAGTATTTGAGCTATAGAAACATGCTGCGGCGACTGAACTTGCAAACTGGACTCTTGGTGACTGAATACATTTTTTACATGGAAAGCGAAGATTTCAGAAAACAAGGATAATACTTACTTTTGTTGTGCGTATACATGTACATGTATATACATTTGTAGAACAATAAGCATGTTCATTTGTGAATGATAAATGCACTGGCATTGTGTTACATACCCATACCAATACATAAAATGCTTATTCTATAAACTATATTTGAAACAATTCCTTGCTGGAAGACAGATTGAAAAAAACTTACTCCTCATCATCTGACTCATTATGGAGTGCCATTCCCTCTGATAAGCTGCCTTTGAATTTATCCTCTGGTTTTTCATCCCTCTTTCTATCCCTTGATCGACTCCTTCTTCCTCTCCATCTATCTCTACTCCTACTCCTGGCAAATCTGTCATACCTAGGATTATACCATGGGTAGATTTTAACATTTCTATTTTAATTTCTTGCAAAAATTTACTGAATGCGGCTTTGATTTCCCTCCATGATATTTTTGCCCTTTTACAACACATACTGCTACTTTGCTAACCTTCAGATTTACAATTGATTAAGGGATTGCTAAATGTCCGACATCGAAGCTTTTTATGATTATGACATCATCAAAAGGCCCGTCAGAGCATTATTTGATGGGCCATTGGTTATGACGTTATAATGTAAAAGTACGTCAGCAGGTCGACATTTGGGGATCTCTCCTTTCTTGTGTCAAGCAGCAAAAAGGAAGACAAAAATGAAACTTGGTTTTCATTACCACATGCAATTGTCTTTCCTTCCATAGTCAGACTTTTGTTATACAGAGTTAACTTCCCAGTTGGGACAGTATCCACATACATGTAATGCATTATAACGTAATAAAGTTTCCACAGAAACATCATATTTGAAGTGTGTTGTCTCAAATTTTTTGATTGTTTCGAAAAAATTTGATGACGTCTCAATTAGTTTACGCAGATACAGTACCATCATAAAGGGGAAGTAACTCTGATACTGAAAAGACTGAATATGATTTTTGAGTTTAAATATATTCATGACAAATGAATTTGCTGATTTAAATATCTGAAAACTCAGATTGAGTTTCAGAATTGTATTTATTCTATTTATGATATTTATGTAATAAATGATGCTATTGAATTTGAAGGCGTTTTTAAAACATTTAACTTTAAATCTCAGCTAAATTTCCTTCAGCATCTGATGACCAGTCCTCAGATTTCAGCTGTCTTTGTCTTCACAAACTCTATTATACACAAAGTCATATTGAGAACCCTGTCTAAACACATGATACATGTACATGTACTTACCTTCTTCCAGGAGACGGTCTCCTGTCCCTCCAGCCTGGAGATCTCCTGATAGGAGAACGTCTGATGGGAGACCTCCTCATTCTATCCCTGTCACGATCGTCACGTACCGGGTCTCGGCTAGATCTGTCAGTGTTTCCTATACTCCTGTGAGAGAGGTTTTAGTTGAGATTACGCCCCATACAATATGCTACATGTTTTATTCATCTTCCGTTTAAATACACATGTACATCTTTTATAGCAATGCCTGCATACAAGTAACAACTTCAATTACAACAGTCATGATTTTCTCAAAAATACCGCTAATGACGCAAAGGAGGCTAATATATCATAAAACATTGCACAGAACCTATAATGATACAATCAGAAAAGAAAATATTGGAAATCCGACAAATATTAGATTTGGAGAAAAATCAAAATGTACATTTATCAATAAGAGAAAATAGTGACTTTTTGATTTTCCAATAAACCTCATGTAGTAAGATATCATCTTAGAATACGTGAAAAAGTACTGAGCAATTTAGATTTCTAAGGCAGCAGTATATGTACATACATCGTTCATATTGTATAATAGAAATTTTCTAAAACTTAAATTTTCATAAGAACTTACTGTCTATGCGGTGATCTAGTTGATCTATCTCTAGGTGGTGTTCTACGTCCAATATCAGGTCTGTCTCTGGATCTCTCCCTCCTCTCGGCATCTCTCTTATCCCATGATTCCCTGGGTCTTTCCTGCCGATCGGAATCCCTCCTCTCTCTGCCTGGTGACAGACGCCTCCTTCTTGCGTCCCTATCTCGTTCTAACTCTCTTTGTTCTCTCTCTGACTCACGTCGATCTCTTTCTCTCCTGTACCTATCTCTTTCTCGGTCCCTAGCCGAAGCATCTGAGAGTCGATTTTCCTTGGATGACCTATCTTTTGCGGGGGGACGGAGCTTTTTTGTTGCCTTTTCTACAGATACAATCTCACAGTCTGAATCACTATTCAGCTCCTTTCCTTGCTCTGTTTCATCATTTCCACCTTGCTGTTTCTCTTTCAAGATATTTTGCAGAGCTTCCCACTCTTTACGTCTTTGCTTCTCTATCTTTGTTTCCTCATAATCAACTTCGCCTTCCTCCTCGGATTCTGACCCTGCATAACCCTGAGCTATAAGCGCCATTGGATTGGCTGTAATTTCATCATTCTCTGACCTCAAAACCTCTTTTAACGCCTCTCTAGCTGCCTCTAGTTTTTCTAAGTCTACCGATTCGTCAATTTTCAGTTTTTTCTTTTCTCTCTCATTGGATTCTGATTTACTCTTCTTCCTTTTCTTCTTTTTCTGCTTGTCAGTACTGTGTTTGTGCTTATGTTTGTGTTTTTTGTGTTTTTTCTTCTCTTTCCGTGATTTCTTATCCACCTCCTCATCCTCTTCCTCATTATCTAATTCCACCTCCTCAGACACGTCAGGGACCATCTCAGGACTTTCTGGGGTCTCTCCATCACTGAAATTAAAATAAGCTCATTAAATATCACTTGTAATCAACAATGCTTTAAAATCAGCAGTTTCAACAGAAAGATGCTCCTTGCAGATGGAAATAAATGAAAACTCTGCCACCATCTATTGCTGGTTTTAGGCAAAAAAGAAATTCAATGCGCCAATTCCAAAGCCGCATTTTTGTCGGTTTGGTTTTTCAATTTCAGTAAAAAAAATTGTAGGATCAGCAGCAAAAAATAGGGTCGGTAATGATGAAAATTGAACAGTTTAACGAATCGATTATCAAACGCTATTGAAAGAGCTGTCGATATTCTGAACTAGAAACATCATTTTACAATATTTCTTATACAACTATGGAAAAATAAAAATATTTGATAAAAACAAAACAATATTATAATTGACTAGAAATTGAAACAAAATTCAAAAAGGTAACTAATTTAATAAGGAAACAAGATGTCTTTGTGAAACACTGATAATTTATACTATGTCCTAATTTTTGTTTTTATTATAAATTCAAAATATCGGAAATCTCACTTCCAAAACACTCGGACCATCTACAGTCCTTTCGGTAAGTGAAAAACAGATATCACAACAACGTTTTCATCTATAAATAAAACAAGACGTTAAAAAATGGAATTTGACCCCGCTGTTTCAACTCGTTGTTCTGCACTTACATCCGCTTTTTTCATGATATGATGGTAGGAGCATGAAGATAAACCAGAAGTTTCTGATGAGACTGAAGCTCTACTGGCTGTTTTGTTAAATTCACTGAATTATACCCATTTTCCAACCCTGGTGGACAGGGGCTCACATAAAATATCAGATGCATATCTACACCACAGACAAATAATGCAAGTAATGCAAAAAGAATTTACTCTCCATGAATTACCAGTTTACTTTCTGAGATCTGGTGTTCACAAGATTACAAAGACTTATATAGGAGAAAATGACCACACCCATTTTCAAAGACGGGTCAGTCTTAAACAGAATCTCAGGCACACAATTAGACCACAGACTCATGGAAATGGAAAAAGAAATCTCTCTACAGTATCAATTATACTTTCTGAGAACTGGTGTTCACTAGATTACATAGAGTTAAATAGGAGAACATGACCACACCCATTTCAAAGAGTCTGGAGGTCAGATGCTGAAACAAAATAGCAGGCACACACATAGACAAGAGACTGATTATAATGCAAAAAGAATTATCTCTCTATCAATTATACTTTCTGAGAATTGATGTTCACAAGGTAACATAGACTTATATATGAGAAAATGACCACACCCATTTCCAAGACCCTGGGGTTCTGGGGCTCAAACAAAATATCAGGTGCACAACTAGACCAGAGACTGATTATAATGCAAACATAATTATCTCTCTATCAATTATACTGAAACTTTCTGAGAATTGGTGTTCACAAGGTAACAGACTTATATATGAGAAAATGACCACACCCATTTCCAAGACCCTGGGGATCAGGGGCTCAAACAAAATATAAGGGGCACAACTAGACCAGATACTGATTATATTGCAAAAAGAATTATTTCTCTATCAATTACACTTTCTGAGAATTGGAGTTCACTAGATTACATAGACTCGTATAGCAGAAAATTACCACACCCATTTTTGAAGACCCTGGGGGTCAGAGGCTAAAACAAAATATCAGGTGCACAACTAGACCAGGGACTGATTATAATGCAAAAAGAATTATTTCTCTATCAATTATACTTTCTGAGAATTTGTGTTCGCTAGATCACATAGACTTGTATAGCAGAAAATGACCACACCCATTTTCTAATACCCTGGGGATCAGAGGCTCAAATAAATTATCAGGTGCACAACTGGACCAGAGACTGATTATATTGCATAAAGAATTATTTCTCTATCAATTACACTTTCTGAGAATTGGAGTTCACTAGATTACATAGATATATATATATAGGAGAAAATGACCACACCCATTTTCAAGACCCTGGGGGTCAGGGGCTCAAACAAAATATCAGGTGCACAACTAGACCAGAGACTAATTATATTGCAAAAAGAATTATTTCTTTATCAATTATACTTTCTGAGAATTGGTGTTCACTAGATTACACAGACTTATATAGGAGAAAATGACCACACCCATTTTCAAAGACCCTGGGGGTCATAGGCTCAAACAAAATATCAGGTGCACAACTAGACCATGGACCAAACTAATTGCAAAAAGAATTAGCTTTCTATAATTTATGGTTTCAGAGGAGTTGCGCTCACAAAAAATTGTTAACAGACAGACAGACAGACAGACAGACGGACGGACGGACAGACGGACGGACGGATGCCGGACAACATGGTATTGCATAAGCTCGACTGGTCTTTGACCAGTAGAGCTAAAAATCAATCTTTCAATATACATCATATAAATTCAGAAAAATCAACAAATTAGCCAGTCTGCAGGTTTCTGGTGCAAAAATCCGAGTCCACTTTGGGAAAGAATATTACCAAAAACAGCCAAAGAGTTCCGAATGTTGACCCTGAAACGAACATGGAAATTTGCACCATCAACGACATAGAAGAAATATGCAGACAGGCTACTTTTAAGTTGATTTTTCTTTTTTTATACATGTATGATATATATGGATAGATTAATTATAGATCTTCATGCTCTTGTCGTCATATCACGAAAAAGTGGATTTAAGTGCCGAAAAACAAGTTAAAGTCATATCACGAAAAAGTGGATTTAAGTGCTAAAAAATAGTTTAAGTAGCGGTGGGTATTAAAAAAGTCTGATAATCAATTCTCTAAATCACTATCGAATGTCGCAGACTTTGACATATTTCAATGACAATATCGGCGACAATCGTTTCACCACTTAGGGTCGGTCAGAAAAATGAAAATACGCACATTTTTTTTGTTTTAGCCTAAGCTTGTTATCATATTCCCACTGCATTTTACACATTATTTCACCATGAATATATGAACTCCTGAAAATAAGCTAAAATGTGTCAAGTCTGTAGAGCGGCCCCCTACAGACCTTAAAAAACCGAGTTTAAAGCACATCAGGTTTGAAGCAGGGGATGTGAAATTACGTTATTCAACTTTCCCTATAATTTTAGAAACAAAACAAGTTTTGAGATATTTTTATGTTTTAATGTTTCACGTACAGAAACAACTTATGTGCTTCAGGACTTAGAAATTGGTTATACAAATAAAATATGTGTAGGGAAATAATCTATTAGGAATCCTGGCATGGGGTAAGTTGATTACACTTCTGTTCACTTATTAAGGGCAAAAGAGCAGCAAAATAAATAGCCACATCCCAGAATAAAAAAACTTTTGGATTCTGGAATGTGGCTATTTTTGGCAAAAGGTTGTAACAGTGCAACAAAGACGCTTTTTTCTTATTCGGTTATTTTTCTGTCTTTGTTGAAATTGTTGCAGACGATTCCTGCATATTTTCTGTCTGAGATTGACTAATTTTTCAGTCAAATTTACCCCAAAAAGTTTAAAGTGTTAAGGCATAAATTCCTCGCGAATCGTTGAAATCAGTATGCCTACCTTAAGCTGGACATTAAATTGGACATTTTATTGACCGACAACTTCTTTCCTTTTCTTGTGACATGCTGTACAGGGTTTTTTTTTTTTTATTTTGGGGAAGGTGCCTGTGCTTGTCCCATTTGGGAAAATTTGCGACATTTTGCTGAAATTGGGAAAATTTTCATACAAATTCTCACCACAGTATACCCAAAAGTATAATTTATTAACACTGCTAATCCATTAATTTGCTTGAACTGAACAAGAGATGAATGAAAATCTTAAAGATGCACTTGGACATTTTGTGCTGACTTCCAGCTTTTGAATCTTACTTTTTCTGGTTATTTTTTCATCATTCCTCTTTGGGTATTTAAGAGTGATTTTTTGGGAAAAATAAAGGAAATTTGGCATTGGGAAGGGGCCAAAATTCAGCCCCAAAACAAGGAAAAAAAAACCCTGCTGTAGAACCGATGTTATCGCTATTTAAACATGTTAAATCGACTCCTGTAACACTGTTTCACCGCCTTGCTTTTGTTAAATGTGCAAGTGTGTCGTGACGTCAGGGACCAATCAGTGCCAAGTTCTAGAAATACGTCAATCTATGCTATTTTTAGCAACTAGGAATCGTTCTTCTCTATAATTGCTAAAAGTACATGTAGTATCTCCGAAACTTCTGTCCGCACGGCTCACTTCGGAAACTGGATCAACACAATTTTGACTACTTTATCCTGGAAAAATTTTAATGAAATCGATACTATTCAAATATGACAATAGATCTTGCTTAATCATAAATTTTGGTATAATATTTACCGGTATGATATTCAGTACACACAATCAAACTTTATAGACAGAACAAGTTTTAGATGGGTCTTTTCCCATGCTAATTTTTCCAATGACGTCGTGACGCTCTCCATAGGCTCAATGTTAAACTCGGCGACGTCACGCTAAAATTTAACTTTGAAATGCCCCATCTAAAATTTATTTTTTCTGTATAATATGATTGCATAAACCCTCGACCATTTCGCATATACATGTACCAAAATTTACGACTAAGTGAGATCTATTCAATGATATAGATTTTATTTAAATTTTTGCTTGACAAAGTTATAAAAATTTCGTTTATTCAATTTCCGAAGTGAGCCGTGCTGACAGTAACCACAGGCTGCCGATGTTTATCTATTAAAAAATATAAACCAACCTTTTGTTGTTTTTATCTCACCTGAGCCAAAGGCTCAAGTGAGCTATTGTCATAGTGTTGCGTCTGGCGTCCGGCGTCCGTCGTCATCGTCGTCGTCGTAAACTTTTCACATTTTAAACTTCTTCTCCAGAACGGCTGAAGGGATTTTGATGAAACTTAGTAGGTATGAAGTACTCATGGTCCCCTACAAGTGTTGTTGTTTTTCGTCCGGATCTGTCAACAGGTGGCGCCACCACAGCAAAAAGTAGGTCACGGGGGGTACCCTCCTTTGACAAACTTCTTCTTCAGAACCGAAGCATGTATCGACAAACCGAAAGCATCAGGATGATCTAGAGAGATGTCGTAAGAAGTGTTGTTATTTTTGGTTCCACTTCGAAGTCAAATTTTTGACGCGTTTTTGACGTCTTTTCGGACTTAGTCAGAAATGCACATTTTTGCACTATTTCTTTAAATAACTCAATAAGTGTATGATTTTACACACTCATTTACTACATATTTATCATATTTAACTTACTTAATGCTTTGATATGCATTTTATGCTTAAATTTTATTTTTTTGATTTTTTATGAATTTTTTTCTTATGTAAAAAGGAAGGGGGGGGGGGTGATTTTCATACATTTTCTGCTTCTTTTCTATAACCACTCTTCAGATTGTCATGACATTTTGTAGATATGAGGTACTCATGCATGGTACCCTACAAGTGAAAGAATTTTGTCAAGATATCCACTTTTAGATTTTTAAGGAATATTTTTGGCCTAGGTCATCTTTGGCACGTATAAAAACGAAAGAAAAAAAGGGGGTCATGCATACCTTTTCTGCAAAATTCATTTGTTTAATGACCCCTCCTTCCGAATTGAAAATTTGCTAATTTTTATATATTTTCAAATCGATCTATTGATTACATATAAGGCAAAATCATGTTCAAAACTCAATTTCTACAGACAGCAGGGAATCATACATTGATTTTATGTGCTATTTTTAAATTTTCAATAGTTATGTCCAATGAGGTGACACCTTTTATTCAGCCCGGTTCACCAGTCAAAAGGGAAGGGATTCCCTGCTAAAATGATTAACTGTAGTTACACCTTCGACGTATATCAAGAGGGATCGCCGACTCTAAAAATAGCACAATATGTTCACGTGTCCGCAGCGCCCCCACCGGGAGGCATAGAAAGTACTTTCACTTTCAATATACGTACCGAAACAACGAAGCGCCGTGAAGGTAGTCAGCGATTTTTCACATAAATTAGATTAGTAACACCGGTTATGTTAAAACAAATACATGATGGTATAGTTCTTGAAGTAATCAATTCCTAGGTTTAAATTATTTTGATGTATAAACATGTTTTCGAGTTGGATCTAGGCCTATGGCTATGTATTCATATACGTAGTGTGACATGTTACTTGCTGCATGCTGATTTGGTTAAATATCCCATAGAAATTCAATATTAGGACTATAAGTAATATTTTGCTCTGAGCGACTATTGCATACAAAGATATCTCTGCAAATGCGGAGGGGGGGGGGGGGGTATGAGTTGTTTGCATTAATAGTCAGAAAATTTGATTTGGAGGGGGTTGCAAGGGAAAAAGTTACTGCAGTGGTAAGTCAAGTCTTAAAGATTCAAGTGTATGAAAATATTCCATTTTAATTCATCTTCAAAAAAAAAATATTGTAAAAGTCCTAGTGAGTGTCTTTGGAAATAAGCTTTGTAAAAGCTTAAATGGGCTATCCTTGGATATAAATCAAAGTTATTTGGTGAAATAGTTCAAATTTTATTATTGAATATAGATTTATTGTCTCTATAAGAACAGAGAGATCTGAACTAAAATTTACATTTCTAATGTCACTTATTATTTTATACTTACTTGGTTTTGTGTATTCCTTGTGACAATACCTTTCCATTGATACCAAAATTTTGACCTCGTGACCATAACCTTGACCTTTGACGTACTTTTCAAAAACTTAAACATTGCGCATAACTTTTGAATGGTTAGTGATAGGGCTTTCATATTTTACATGTGTATTCCTTGTGACAAGATATTTCCATAGATACCAATATTACGCTGACCCTGACCTCTCACATACTTAACAGAAAATGGCGTTTATACTAACAAAGATGCCGCCGGGGGCATTCTCGTTTCACAAACACAGCCTGTCAGGCTTTATAATTTCTGGCATGCTAGCTATCAATAATGAAAGGTATGGTCGTTCAGTTTTAAATAAACTTAATTTATGAAATCATTTCATTGTTTTATTCTTTTTCTGCTGCGCATTAAAGTGGGATTTTACAATATGATTTTATTTTTGATGTTGCATAATTGAACTATACTAGTTGGGCATATGACTTTAAAAAGTTATTGTTTTGAAATGTGACTATTTTTTCTTGTTTGTACTTTTAAAGGTTGTCTGAAAAAAAAAAACTTCTCTGCATCCGGCAAAAATGTATTTAGAAAGGTTGTGGGCTAAAATCCCGGTACTGGCACTATCAGTATTCAATAGCAGTATGTCAATTAGAGCGTGCATGGGTATCAGGTGAGCGTTGTGCCCCCTGGGGCTCTTGTTTATCATACGTACAGGGAAAAAAAAAAAAAAAAAAAAAAAAAAAAAAAAAAAAAAAAAAAAAAAAAAAAAAAAAAAGGTATTTTACAGAAATCGGGGCGAAAAATTAACCTAAAAATGTTGACATGTTTTTTTACCTGCTGAATCGTTTATTTTAGTTTTCATATGGAAATCCAGGCATCGTTCGATTCGTTTACACTTCAGCTATTTGCTTCTATAACGCACAAGTCGAAATAATGTCACTAGAAGACAAAGCACGGCCGTTTTCCTGCTCCCTTACCGAACCTCAACCTACTTCACCGCTGCCATTGTCGTTTAAATCACGTGATCGCTAATAACAGAAATATGTGCGTGACGTCATAAGACACACCTCCAAACCTTACGATGTATTCAAAGCTTATAAATGCTTTAAAAAATAATGAAGTAGCATAAGTCTAATCTAAAAAATAAGGCAAACAAAATTTTGCAAAACATTCCATTTTATTTTGACGTTTTTTTATTTATTATATTTTATTTCTGTTTCTTCAGCCCGGAGTTGCACACGTCATTAGCGATCACGTGATTTAAACGACAATGGCAGAGGTGAAGAAGGTCGAGGTTCGGTAAGGGAGCAGGAAAACGGCCGTGCTGTGTCTTCTAGTGACATTATTTCGACTTGTGCGTTATAGAAGCAAATAGCTGAAGTGTAAACGAATCGAACGATGCCTGGATTTCCATATGAAAACTAAAATAAACGATTCAGCAGGTAAAAAATCATGTCAACATTTTTAGGTTAAATTTTTTCGCCCAGATTTCTGTAAAATACCTTTTCCTCTTTCCCTGTACATATGATAAAAAACAATAAAAAGGTTGGTTTATATTTTTTAATAGATAAACATCGGCAGCCTGTGACAGTAACTATAGATTGACGTATTTCTAGAGCCCTGCAAACACAATTTATCAAGATAAGGCCTTCTTTAAACAGATACCTTCACCAAAAAAACTATTAAATACATATCTTTTATACAAGAATGAAATTTAAGGTGGTTAATCCATTTTCATTCGTAGTTTAATCGAGTTTCCTCTGATAATGAAAACAAGACAAAAAATGGAGCCTTTGCACATGTTACAACAACTTGATATGCACATATTTATAACTTCTGATTATCTTCTTTATATATATTTCTTTATCATCGTCAAAAACCGTCTGATACCTGTACATTTCGCTGTTTTGGTATGTTTCCATTCTTCTTGCGTTTCAGGATCGTCAGTAAAGTCAACTTCCTGTTATGACGTCATAGTAGGAACCACAACAAAAGGCTGACAGTCACAAGCAAAAGAAAGTAGAAGCACTTCGAGGTTTGAAACAAGAAGAACGATTTCATAAACACTTGTAACTTTTAAAAATGAAGTTCAAATTTCGCGAGGAACACACTTTGGGTGAGTATGATTTTAAGAATGTTTATTGGAACCAAAATTCTCATGTAAACAAAAATTATCTCCCTTCCAATGATTTTTGGAGTTTCATTTTCACCTGAAATTGAGTCAGATTTATATTCTTTGACTTGTGTAATGCTGATCTTGTATAATAAGACATCATCTTTTGCCATTGTATGTTTTGTTTCCATTGTCAGTATATTGAAACAAAAATTTATTGGATATAGGGATGTTCGAGTGACGAAAAAGTGACGTCACACTGCGCATGCGCATGAAAATTGGTTGGCAAAAAGTGGTTCTCTTATATATATATGTATATAGCAATGTACTTCTATTTACGCTAATATTCTTTATCAGTACAGTATATCGACAGATATAATTATGTTAAGATTACTTCAAAGTTGTTATAATATTAATCGATCGTTTAAATTGCATGTGATATTTTTTTTTAATTTAATTTTTCTCTATTAATCACCGGTATGTATAAAAAGCATTTAATCTCTCTGTGGGTTGATTTAATTTTTAAAGCCATGAATGTGAACATCTTATATCATTCATCAATTTGCCAAGTCCAATCTATACACTAATATAGTGTATCTCGTATACACAAGACAATGATCTGACACCTGCCATTTACCTTGATTTTTGTCGGCTGTCCAGGTAGATTTTTCACCCAGGCGCCGCGGCGGAACCAATGATCCGCAAAGGAGAGAAAGCCACTGCATGTGATCTATCCATACATTTCATATTTCAGTTTTTGATATTTTGATTAAGAGACACGGATGAAACAACTGAACCATTTTTTGGTAAATACTTACATAACATTTGTCTTTTAATTGAAAGAACTTTAAATTTAAGAAAAAGGAAATAAACTGTACAATCCATTTATATATCGATCATAATCATATTAAAGTTGGAACAGTGGATCATTATTCAATATTTCTAATATGCCAATTTATTTATTTATTTATTTATTTATTTATTTATTTATTTATTTATTTATTTATTTATTTATTTATTTATTTATCTATTTATCTATTTATCTATTTATTTACTTGTTTAAATAATTCCGAAAATTATATAGATGGAAGTCCGAACATCTATTCCTGAAATTCTTTTCAAAAATTGGATGTTTTAACAGTCGTGGTGCATAAGATGGAAAAAGAATGTTAGGATTTTGTATGGTCCGAGATCCCTCTCATTCATTCATATTAACATTTATCATTTAATTTTATTGTGTATTTTAATCTTATCTTTCATTTTAGATTCTTGAATGTCTCTTTTTATCCCAACGATTTTCAATCTTTAGGGGTGCGGCTGCCCAAACTTACATGGAAGTTGAGATTCTTTAGGCATTCTAAAATTCTAATCTTGAGCCCCCTCCCCCTTTCTCCAGCAAGCAAAAAGTTAGATAAGGCACGTCAATTTTAAAAAATAATAATTTCCATATGCTAAGTAAGAAAATTACTGAAGGAATAATAAAAAGAGAAAAAGAGAATTTGTGCGTGTTTTCCTGTTATTACTTTGACCGGCTTTATCTATAAATTGGAGACAGTCGTGAGGGAAAAAAGCTAAGAAAAATAGTACTCTTTATTTTATTTAACGTTGTCTGTAAGTTAAATTAATCTTTTTTCCGTTTTGCGTTTTCGAACAGTTCGACATTAATTTTGGTCAAACTATTTCCCTCTGTCCATCCCGTTCAAATACTCCGCTTTACTCAAATCACAACTAATTAGGAACGTTGCATGTTTGAGGTATAGGTGTGTACTTGTCAAAACAACTGGTAATTAGTCGGGTATATTACACCTAATACAGGATCATAAAAATGGGACATTATGAATTACACCGGCTTCTTAAAAAAAAGCAATAGTTGAGGGGGAAAAAATATCGGCAGTTTATTGATTCTTCCCGGCCCCCCTCCCCCAATCGAACAGCAGTCTGATATACTAATAAACTCAGCGGGATTTCTTTATTGTTGTGATTAGAATGGCCAGTGTCACAGCAGGACTTATCAATAAAATAATGATAAGAAAGTAGCGCATATTAGAGCATCAATTGTCGATTTATCCCCGGGTTTCACGTATATTTCCCTTCACTGCCAACCGTTTTTGCCAACCAGCCTCGTTTTCGCGAGACCGGTGACGTCACGGCGAACATCCCTATATATTCATTAATCAATATTGACAATATTTTTATTGGAATTACTTGGAGGTTCTAAATTAATCCCACAGTCACAGGGAATCCCAAGTGATTCGGGAAAATAACAGTAACTTTTGTGACCATTTTAAACTTAAAATCAGTGGCGGATCCAGCGCCTCCACTGCAGGGGGTCAAGGGGAGAATTTTGCCAATTTTTACTGAAAATGGGCCATAATATATGTACGTTTTTGGAAAATTTTGGATCATTGCCTTACCCCCCTAAATCTGCCACTAATAATTCATATACAATCCTGTATTGCTTATATATACATACATACATTCAGTATATAATATTCAGTCTGCATTTATTTTGAATAAACATTAAATTATCATAAAGTACATGTACATTTAACATTTTTAATACATTTGTAGTTATATATGGAAATATATTAAAATATTCAATCAATAACTTGTTAATCTTTATAGATGTATATATATGTTTGGTACTTAGCAAAAGGAATACATAATATGATTAAACATAAAAAATAATTAAGTTTAAAAAAGTGTTTTCAAGTTATATTCCAAATTGAAGAACAGTCTTCACTTGAAGAAGAAGTACTAGATAAATGACTACATGTATAGATTATAATATATTAATACTAGAAAAAAATTAGATAACTTCTAATAACCACACTATAATATTCCTAACTCTATTTTAATAAGTCATCAATTAATTCTATCAATCTATGGATAACTTTGATTGCTATCCCATGTATTATTTAGATTAATTCAGCAACAGGACTGTGTTGAATAAGAAAATTAAGTTTGTACATGTAATTTAAGGTATGCATTACTTTAATACCATGTAATATTACATAGTTAAGTACATGATTAACTAGCAGGGGTCAGCCTGGGGTGACATGAATAAAGTGTGAATTCTTTGGTGTCATTATGTTTGTCACAGTTTATATACATTTTTATTATGAATTAGTGACTATTGAAGAAAATTATGTGAAGAATTTATTGCTACATGTGGTATTAATTGCTACAATTATATAAGTTCAATGAGTGAACTGTACCAATTTGAAAATTTTAGAATATCAATACTAATTTGCATAATTATGAACATTATTATTTTGATTATAAGTCTTTTGCTATTACATGTTACTGTATAACAGTTGTTGATTGGAATAATTGATAACTGTAATTAATTAATTGATTCATCATAATTAATAATTAATCAATGAACAGGAATATCCAACCTCATGATTAATAAATTCTATTTACTGTTTGAATGGTTGATTGAGGAGATGGGGACATTGAATCTTTATCTTAGTTATATGAAGGGTCAGAGCAACCATTAAATTTTTAGGGGGAAGGGGCAGAAAGAAGTTGTGGAAAAAATTCCAGCTCATAATTTTGATTAAATGAGCCAGCAAAAAAAAAAAAAAAATTCAGATCATGCAACCACTATGGATTTGAAGGGAAAAAGTAATGTCGCCCAGAGAGGGCTACGCTAACCCCCCCCCCCCCCCCCCCCCCCCCCCCCCCCAAATATCCAGTTCTGTAAAATGCCAAAAATAATTCTAGCTGGTTAAGGTCTCTGAGTCAGTATATTCCTTTTTATGGAGAAAAATAACAAAGCATTTAGACATCTCTTTTTCCCTCTATTTCAGAGCAAAGAAAAGCAGAGTCAACAAAAATCAAGGACAAATACCCAGAAAGAATTCCGGTTTGTATATTTATGAACCAGCATTGAAACAATATGTTTCAAATACATACATATGTACCTCAGAAAGTACATGTTTTGTAGATATTTTTTTCTTCATTTTCGTGAACATTGACGGCGGCAGGCGGGTGTGGCTAGCCAAACAGGGGATTATTACTCCTCCAGGGCACCTGGTCACACCTCTAGCTTGCTAGAGGTGCACCAATGCTCATTTTGGTGCTCTGTTGTGAGTGCTGTTGAGATTGTCGTCAGGATCATCTAATTATCTCATAGATGTATTATACATTAAATATATTTTAAGGCTATTTGCATGTAATGCTCTCATAACTCTGAATATGGTTCATTAAAACATATACATGTAATATTCTTTTGACATGTTTGAATGTTAAACCACATTTATTGTCGCAACTTCAAGGAACTTTTTATTACTGGTATGATAATGTACCGGGTACTACATGTAAATGTGCATAAAAATCATAGACTTAAGGATGTATTAAATATAAACCGTGGTAAGATTGCTACTCTATCTGCATCAGTTTTTCAAAGTACATGAAGTACATTTATGAGCTCATACTTTGTATCATTGAAAAATGAATATAAAATTAAAATTTGGATGGCTTTGCATTCAGATTCTTATCTGTATGATAGACAGATTGTCCTACTGATTTCAAAGTTTTAATTTTCAGATGATAAACTTACATGTTCAAAATATAGCATGCATGTATTCCAAATTAGTTCAACAAATGTGATGAATTATTACAGGTAATCGTTGAGAAGGACCCCAAGTCTCACATACAGGATATTGACAAACGGAAGTTCCTGGTTCCCAATGACATCTCTGTAGCACAGTTTATGTGGATAATCAGAAAACGAATACAGCTACCGTCAGAGAAGGCAATCTTCTTATTTGTTGGCAAAGTTCTCCCTCAGTCAAGGTATGATTCAAAGAAGATTTATAGAATTGATTATGTATTTACATATATGCCCTGAAATGATTTGAAATATCAAATCAGTTTTCTAGGATTCCATTACCCGTTACCCGAGGTAAGTGAAAATTGAGGTCGGATAACTGGAAAACTGAATTCTACTTACCCGTTGGTAAGTGAATTTTGAAGCATTGCTTTTTACAATCTCCATTTCTATAACAAAAACTGAAGTAAATAGTCCCCTCAAAGTACACGATAATATTTTTGTAACTTTTATTCTAATTTTGACATGAAAATTCATTTCTATGGTAATGGCTTGGATGTGCGATAGAGTATCAACATCCCCTCTTTATTCTGACATTTTTAATTGGGAAAGTAAGTTCCTTGCTGGGTAAGCACTTTTTTGGTGGGCATTTACCCGTTGGTAATTGGTTTTTGAATAAAATCCTTGAACACTGCATATAATAAAGTATTTTATTATTTATGTCAGTCTCTATAGGCAGACAAAAAAATGAATCATTGTCATATGGGAAATCGTATTTGGTAAAATGAGTTTATTGAATTTTTTTTCTATTTCATGGAAATAGAAACATCATTTGAGATTTTCTAACACAGTCATGATGCTGACAGAAATAATTTTAAATCTGGCAAAATTCAGCTTCATTTTGCATGTTTTGTGCAAAAAATTAAATTTCAATGTTTTAGTTGTGGTGTCATAATAAAGCTTTAGTTGTAATGTTGTGATAAAATCTCACTTTTGATGTCATAATAAAGTTAAGTTATGTCATGATAAAGTTTTAGTTGTGATGTTATAATAAAATTTAGTTCATGTGATGTCATGATAAAGCTTTAGTTGTGATGTCATATAAAATTTAGCTGTGATGTCATATAAAACTTTAGTTGTGGTGTCATAAAGCTTTAGTTGTGATGTCATAATAAAGCTTTAGTTGTGATGTCATAATAAAGCTTTAGTTGTTATGTCAGAATAAAGCTTTAGTTGTTATGTCAGAATAAAGCTTTAGTTGTTATGTCAGAATAAAGCTTTAGTTGTGATGTTATAATAAAGCTTTAGTTGTTATGTCAGAATAAAGCTTTAGTTGTGATGTCAGAATAAAGCTTTAGTTGTGATGTCAGAATAAAGCTTTAGTTGTGATGTCATAATAAAGCTTTAGTTGTTATGTCAGAATAAAGCTTTAGTTGTGATTTAGTTGTGATGTCAGAATAAAGCTTTAGTTGTTATGTCAGAATAAAGCTTTAGTTGTGATGTCAGAAAAAAGCTTTAGTTGTGATATCATATAAAACTTTAGTTGTGATGTCATAATAAAGCTTTAGTTGTGATGTCAGAATAAAGTTTAGTTGTGATGTCTTATAAAACTTTAGTTGTGGTGTCATAATAAAGCTCTAGTTGTGATGTTTCGGCCCTAAAGGCCTTTTTCAAGGTTTAACAAAGTCAAAATCTAGCATTACATCCTTCACTTCATTCATTGTAGTTAATTAAGTAGAATTCGAATGAAGTGATGGATGTGACGCTAGATTTTGACTCCGTTAAACCTTGAAAAAGGCCTTTAGGGCCGAAACGGTGATAATGAAGAGTTCTTTTTAACAGTGTTTGATTATTTTTTCCCTTTGGAATGTTATTGACAATTTACATGATTTAGTTGTAATGTCATAATAAAGCTTTAGTTGTAATGTCATAATAAAGCTTTAGTTGTAATGTCATAATGAAGCTTTAGTTGTGATGTCATAATAAAGCTTTAGTTGTGATGTCATAATAAAGTTACAGTTGTAATGTCATATTAAAGCTTTTGTTGTGATGTCATAATAAAGATACAGTTGTCATAATAAAGCTTTAGTTGTGATGTCATAATGAAGTTACAGTTGTAATGTCATAGTTAAGCTTTAGTTGTGATGTCATAATGAAGATACAATTGTAATGTCATAATGAAGTTACAGTTGTAATGTCAATAAAGCTTTTAGTTGTGATGTCATGATAAAGCTTTAGTTGTGATGTCATAATAAAGCTTTAGTTGTGATGTCATAATAAAGCTTTTAGTTGTGATGTCATGATAAAGTTTTAGTTGTGATGTCATAATAAAGCTTTAGTTACAGTTGTAATGTCATAATAAAGCTTTAGTTGTAATGTCATGATAAAGCTTTAGTTGTGATGTCATAATAAAGCTTTAGTTACAGTTGTAATGTCATAATAAAGCTTTAGTTGTGATATCATGATAAAGCTTTAGTTGTGATGTCATAATAAAGCTTTAGTTACAGTTGTAATGCCATAATAAAGCTTTAGTTGTAATGTCATGATAAAGCTTTAGTTGTGATGTCATAATAAAGTTACAGTTGTAATGTCACAATTAAGCTAGTTAGTTAGTTTTGATGTCATACATGTAATAAAGTTACAGTTGTAATGTCACAGTAAAGCTTTAGTTGTGATGTCATACATGTAATAAAGTTACAGTTGTAATGTCATAATAAAGCTTTAGTTGTAATGTAACAATAAAGCTTTAGTTGTGATGTCATACATGTAATAAAGTTACAGTTGTAATGTCACAATAAAGCTTTAGTTTTGATGTCATAATGAAGTTACAGTTGTAATGTCACAATAAAGCTTTAGTTTTGATGTCATAATGAAGTTACAGTTGTAATGTCATAATAAACTTTAGTTGTGATGTCATAATGAAGTTACAGTTGTAATGTCATAATAAAGCTTTAGTCATGATGTCATAATGAAGTTACAGTTGTAATGTCATAATAAAGCTTTAGTCGTGATGTCTTAATGAAGTTATAGTTGTAATGTCATAATAAACTTTAGTTGTGATGTCATAATGAAGTTATAGTTGTAATGTCATAATAAAGCTTTAGTCGTGATTTCATAAAATGAAGTTACAGTTGTAATGTCATAATAAACTTTAGTTGTGATGTCATAATGAAGTTACAGTTGTAATGTCATAATAAACTTTAGTTGTGATGTCATAATGAAGTTACAGTTGTAATGTCATAATAAACTTTAGTTGTGATGTCATAATGAAGTTACAGTTGTAATGTCATAATAAAGCTTTAGTCGTGATGTCATAATGAAGTTACAGTTGTTATGTCATAATAAAGCTTTTGCATAGCAATGATCAAAATCGATATATAGACCTCAGTAATATGATTTTCTTTCTTTTCTCCGTAGCGCCAGCATGGGTCAGGTATACGAGGAGCATAAAGACGAGGATGGCTTCTTATATATAGCATATAGCGGGGAAAACACGTTCGGACATTGATAGTGGAGCCTGGTGCAGTCATGACGACACTCAGCAAAACTGTTGATCATTATATGGCATCATTGTCAAATTCTTTTTTACCACCACAGTTCACTTTCATTATCTCTCATCATTTAAGAGCGTAACTTTGTTGCATATAATTATTTCGAAACTTGAGATAAACGGTGAACTTTTTGTTCTACTCAAATTTACGTGTAGCATTTTACATAGTGGGATCATGACCAAAATTTTTGAAGATATTCTTTACCGCAAATGAATGAAATAGAAAAAAAAGATAACATAAGAAAATGAAGATTTAAAAAAAGTGAAATAATTGATATAATTTCTTGTCTTTAATTTTTTTTCAGTATTTTTAAATCCACCATTGGTGATTCTTTGTTTTCTCTTTCAAAGTATTTTCAGAAGTTTTTATTGTTTCAATGATATTTTTGAAAATGATACTTCATTTCATGTGTATATACATAATTACCTGTATAATTATGAAATCATGTCATCATCTCATTTTGAAATTTTTTGGACTCTTTTATCTCTTACTATAAATGGCAAATTAAAGTTGAGATTAAGAAAGTTTGTTTTTGTGTAGACTGAACATAGTGAAGAATAAATGTTTCAAAATTTTTGTCAAATTTTTTCGAATTTTTTGTATTGGAAAGATCAATATTTTCATTTCCTGTTTTGAACTATCTTATTTTAAATAAAATTTTATACTTCAACTCCATATACCTTATTTTGGTTATTTATCATTTCAGTTAAATTTTATGTACATTAACTACTCGGAACATAATTGTAGAATTTGCAAACTTTCAAATTTAGATCTTTTCCGCTACAGGTCCAGATAATTTTGACATTACATTTTCATCCATATAAACTAATTACTTTGATTTGTTGTGGTAAATGATATTGTGATTCATTGTATATTGTCATACGTAACTTGATATTTGTATTTTTAATCAGGATGGTACGTAACATAATGGTAATGTTTGGTATCATGCATAAAAAAACGTTCAAATGAATCATTTTGTGATACATGTATATTTATTTTGTGGATTTTTTGTGTGTTTATAATGAACAAGTTGAAATTTTCTTGCATTTATAAAGGGGGATGTTCAATGCTAAAACTGTCTGCTTTAGATAATTAAGCATCTTTCTGTTTCTTCATATTTGGTACATACCAAGACAATATTTATAGATTTAGAGTCAATTTCAGATGCAAATATTAAATATACAGATACTTCTGTAAATTTCAAATGGTATTTAAATAAAGAAAAGCTTTTGAAACCTCATTATCATGAAAATAGTACATGTATTTAGTTTTGAAAACGAATAGTAATTTAGTCAAACGTGCGGACAACAGCAGTTCAATGACACATTCTTTCCACATAGAAATTACTTTCAATTGTTGTTCAGATCCAGTCTGTAAACTAGATTTAGTTTTACAAAAATAAATTACCTTTTCTGTTATGTTCATTCCTGCAAACATTAATAAAGAAAATTAAAAATTAAGTTTTGACTTTTATGTAAATTCATATCCAGACTTTAGCAGTAAATGATGCTGCGGTGAAAGATCAATATTTCACGTATTTACATGTAAAACCTCACCGCAAGATTTCAGCATGGTTAACAAAAGATTCTAATGTTGTAATGGTGTTATTAATGACCGCAATTATTCTTTGAGGTACATAATATTTTTAGATATATTTGAATATAGGTCAAGGCTACTAGGTCAAAAGTCTGGGTATAAAATCAAAGCTCTAGTCATGAGAGATCTACATGTGAAATATCAAATCCCTACTCCTTGTAGTTCATGAGGTATAGCCCAAGTTAAAGTTTTTTAACAGTGGGTCAAAGTTCAAGGGCAAAGGAGATGGTAAAAATGAAGGCTCTGGTCATGATGAATCTACATGTGAAATAGCATTCCTTCTCGTTAAAGTTCATGAGATATAGCCAAGATTAAATTTTTTAACAGTAGGTCAAAGTTCAAGCAAGGTCGCTAGTTCAAAATACATGGTATAAAAAATGAAAACTCTGGTCTTTAGGAATATACATGTGAAATACCAAAGCTCTACCCCTGATAGTTCATTGGATTTAGCACAGGTTTAAGTTTATTCCGAGCAATTGGCAATGGCGCCAACACTAGGGCTATGGCATTATCTCCCTTGACATATGTCACGACTTCCTGAAAATCCATAGGCATGTTTCTCTCATAAGCCTTTATAAGTGAGTGCATATGGAATGTGAAAGCTGCAAAACAGATTCTGCCTTTGGAAACATTAAATGCAACCATGGGCAAGAAATTCAAATTGAAGTGAACAATAAATGTGGCTCTGGTGGCAATAAAGAATGCTTTTGTGGTTGTGGTGTAATGAAGATGGCTGTGGTTGCTGCATTGACAATGAAGATGGCTGTGGTGGCAATGAAGATAACTAACGTGACTGTGTTGGCAACGGATATGACTTGGCAATGAAGATGTTTGATGTGGTTTGGATTGCAGTGAAGATGGCTTTGGTGGCTGTGATGGCAATGATGTGTTGTGGTTGTGATCACAATGAAGATTGTCTATGTGGTTGTGTTGACAAAGAAAATGGCTGTGGTGACATTGAAGATGGCTGTTGTGGCAATGAGGCTGAATTTGTGGTTGTGTTGGTAATGAAGAAGGGTTTGTTGGCAGTGATGGCAATGAAGATGGGTTTTGTGGTTCTGGTGGCAAGGAAGATGATTTTAGTGGCTTTGTTATCATTAAAATGGCTTTGGTGACAATGAAGATGGATGTGTTGGCAATGAAGATGACTTCGTGGTCGGGTGACAATGAAGGTGATTTTGGTGACTAAAAGAGCTTAAATGATTGTGGTGACAATGAAGATGGCGATTTTGGATGTGGAGCAATCTGATTAAAACCAGATCTCTACATGCTCCCGATTTTGTTATGTCGCGTAGAGATATAAAAAAAATCGGGAGCATGTAGAGATCTGGTTTTAATCAGATTGGATGTGGAGTTTATGCTGTAAATGCTGTAAATTTATCAGGTTTTAAATGATGCTATTGAATTTAAAGACGTTTAACATTTATGAAGATTGCTTTTGCGGTTGTAATAGCAATAAAGAAGAGTTTTGTAGTTGTGGTAGAAGTGGAGATGATTTTAGTGGCTATGTTGGCAATGAAGATGGCTTTGGTGGCTGTAGTGACAAAGGAGATGTGTTTTGTGGTGGGTGGCAATGAAGATGGCATTAGTGGCAGTTTACAATGAAGACGGCTTTAGTGACTGTGGTGGCAATGAAGGCAATGAAGGTGGCTTTAGTGGCTGTATTGGCAATGGAGATAGCATGTGGTTGTAATGAAGGTTGTTTTAGTGGTTGTGATGGCAGTGAAGACTGTTTTTGTCATTGTGTGGCGAGGATGATGACTATTGTGGCTTTGGTTTGGGTTGCAGTATAGATGGATTTGGTGGTTTTTGTTTAAGTGAAGATTACTTTGGTGACTGTGTTGGCGATGAAGATGGCGTTGGTGGCAATGAAGATAACTTGTGAATGTAATGGCAATGAAGATGACTTTTGTTGTTGTGGTAGCAATAAAGGAGGCTGCAGTTGCAATGAAGATGGTTGTGGTGGTTTGAGTTGCAGTGAAGATGACTTTTGTGGCTTTATTGGCAATGGAGATGGCTTAATTTTTTTGGTTTTGATGGAAGTAAAGATTGCTTTGGTGGTTGTGATGGCAATGAAGATGGCTATGGTGGCAATGAAGATTGCTTTTGTGGTAGTAATGACATTGGATATTACTTTAGTGGTTGTACGTGTTGGCAATGAAATTAGAAGATGATTTTGTTCACTGTGATGGCAATGAAGACCACTTTGGTTGCTGTGTTGGCAAGGAAGATGACTTTGATGGGTGTGGTTGCAATAAAGGTGGTAATCAATATGACTTTGGTAGGTGTGGTGGCAATCAAAATTACCTAGGTGGCTGTGATGGCAATGAAGATGACTTTTGTGGCTGTGTTGGCAATGGAGATAAATACTCGAAACGTGCATGTCTTTTCCATGCTGTAAATTTATCTGCTTTAAAATGATGCTAATTACAAGTGATGGCAGTGATGATTGCTTTTGTGATGGTGGTGGCAACGCAGATGGCTAAGGTCGCAATGAAGTTTTTTGTGGTTATGGTGGTAATGAAAGACTGTGGTAGTAATGGGAATGTTGTGGCAATGGTGGCTTTGTTGTTGTGTTGGTTGTGGCGGCAATAAAGATCGATGGTTGAGTTGGTAATGAAGATGCTTTGTGCATGGTTGTGGATGCAATGAAGGTCGCTGGTATTTGTGGTGGCATTATGAAGATGGTTCTGGTGACAATGAAATTTTCTTTTGTGGCAGTATAAGTGACAATGAATATTGCTTGAGTGGTTGTGTTGGCAATGAAAATGACTGTAGTGGCAATGAAGAAGACTTTCAATATGGTTGTGGTGGCTATGGAAGCGGCTTTAATTGGTGGTTGTGTGTGTGAAGATGGCTTTAAAAATTGGTGGCTGTGTTGGAGATAAGATGGCTGTGTTGTGTATGCAGATGACTTTTGTGGTTGTGGTGCAAATGAAGATAGCTTTAATTGGTGGTTGTATTGGAGGTGAATATGGCTTTGGTGTATGTGATGGCAATAGGGAAGGCTTGTGTTGAACATTGTGTTGTCAAAATATTAAATGGCTTTTTTTGGTTGTTGTTTCAATGAAGATGGCTTTGGTGGTTGTGTTGGCAATAAAAGTGGATGTAGTTTCAATGAAGGTGGCTCAGTGGTTGTGGGGGCAATGAACGTAGCTTCAAATGATGGTTGTGATGGCAAAATTTAAATATGGCTCTGGTGGTTTAGATTGCTACAAAGACGGCTTTTGTAGTTGCGATTGCAATGAAGGTGGATTTGGTGGTTGTGGTGGCAATGAAAATGGCTTTGATGGATGTGATGGCAGTAAAGATGACTTTTGTGGTTGTGGTGGCAATGAAAATGGCTCCGGTGGATGTGGTGGCAATAAAGATGACTTGTTGACTATATGCGTTGTGACAATATTAAAATAATTTAAGTGCATTTGGTGGTGGTAATGACAATAAAGATGGCTCTGATATTTGTAGTGTTAATGGAGATGACTTCGTTTGTGATGTTAACGTTGGGAAGAACATAATTGGTTATTAATGCAGGTAATGAGATGATAGGGTTATTGTGAAGTCAAACGGTTTTTCCATAAGAAGATTGAACTGATTAATGGTTGTGGCTCAGATCTTTGGTTATTAAAGAACATGAACCATCTGTGATTAGAATTAAACAGTGTGTGATCGATAAATATTGATTCGGATGTAGGAAGTGTCAAAATATACTGGTCAGCTAGCTTTGGGTTACAGTATCTTTTAAAACTGATGTGACTCGAATGCCAGGTTTTCCCATGTATATTAGTCCGTAGCTCGAACTATTGAATCGGTTTATGTTGGTGGTAAAATTCTAGATTGGTCTGTCTCCAAATAATTTGGCTCTGATGATTGGATTGCATGTTGTGGGTGATGGTTTTTCTTCAGTGGTCCATAAAAACGACCAGACAAGTTAAATCATAAATTGCATTCCTTTCATAAGTCTTATGGAAGGAATGCAACTCATGATTTTATCCAGAGGGATGCTGATTGGGGTCAGGATTTCACTGGAGCTTGTCAAAAACGTGTCGTTTTTTTTTTAAATAAAGTATATGCTTCTCTTGAACTTGAATTCTTAGGTGACCTTGACCCTAATTTTGTGTTGAATATAAGTGGTTGATTCAGAAAGGGGGAGGGGGAGGGCGGAGACAACAGCCCCTTCCTATCTTGTAGGTGGGTATTAAATATTGTGAGCCATGGCGTCCAGCTACTTTGATTTTCAATATTTAAATTCTGCCAAACTAAGGTTAAGTATACTGACATTGTAACACCGACGCGACCGTGACGGATCAATGTATGTGTATTGTCAGTCTTAGCTAATGGTTTGGCAGACACCTTTTATCCCTTTCTCGCATGTACGTATAATGTATCAGTACTGTTTGTTTTATTGGTGATGTCCACCGTTATCGGCCTAGCTGAGTATTGTGGGGTACAGTGGCGGGACATGCATACTGGTCGGGCACTTATTATCGCCACTTTTTTTCAACATTTTTTGCTCTAAAATCTTTATTTCTTCATGAAATTCGATGAAATTTTCACAGAAGGAAGAAGAACCCTTGATACACATTTCATGTGATTTTCATGAAAATCTGATAATTTGTTCTTGTTTATCGGTGATTTGTGAACGCCAGGGTTTAGCCAAGTTTGAAAGAAGGAAGGGTACATATTATCGCCACCTCTATCGATCTGTTCTTACTGAAAATCTTACACTTTTTCAACAAAATTAATATTATTTGTATCTTTGAACTTTCTTCTTTTTGACTGTGAAAAATTCATACAAAAAATTAAAAAACCAAAGAGATATAGGAAGATGAAGTGACCTACCCTTTCCCCGGAGGGGCGGGGAAAATACATTCAGATTTATCGACTTTCTATCATAAAATTCAGTATTTGCAGGTTATGAAATAATTTGAAATTTTGTATACCAATTTATGTTTCAAAGATGTAATTATGGTGAAAAAATTAAATTTGTACATCAACAATATGCGGAGATATAAATGAAGTGGCGATAATATGTGCCCGGCGATAATATGAACCCGACCAGTAGTGGGGCTGTAATCACTTCTGGGAATTTATAGGGGTGCTCCTACGAAAGAGGGACATGCGTACATGCTCTACTTTCACTTTTATTCCACAAGGCTGATAAGCTGCTGGTTAGCTCTCTGTCATTCAGTGATTCCTGGCCCTTGGTTTAGTTATTTGTCAGAGCCTTACATTTCAGGATTAAGATTCATCTAGAAAAAATCAAGTGTAATTTATGAGATCCTAAACAAGTTCAAAGAGGAGGATGGATGTGTGTGTGTGTGGATTGGGGGGTGGGGGTGGGGTAGATTTATACTGCAGTTTATATATTTATTGTAACTTTTGTTCTTTTTTTTTTCTTTGATTGTCTTAAGTAACCTGACTGTTGACACAGTGTTGTGGCTTTTTTCACCCTCTTCCTAGACTTCATTGCAATTTATTCAGGAATTTTTAGCGTGTTGTTGTGTGACTCAAACTTTTGTTTACATTTATTTTGTTCTTTGATATGTTCAAATCCTACTAAATATTAAACTATGATTTTTTCACATGATATTTTAAACACCATGCAATTTAAATATAATCTCATATTAAAAATGCTTAAAATTCTGGAATACGGTATAATTTCTTACGGTATTTTCATTTTAAGGGGTATGGACAAAAGTTTATCGGCCATATTGGATTTGACGTAAAGCATACTTGAAAATCTGTCGTTCTGCAGAATTAAGACTCCAATCTTAACCATTTTAATACTAAGTTTTCTTTACCTCAACATCGTCATTTTCCTATCATTTCAAACAAAAACTGCATCAATATCTTTACATGACAACCATTTGAACTTAGTGCACCGAACTGCGCAGCTACAGGTTTGCAGGATTCATGATTAATACTATAACCTACCTTAAACGTTACTATCATCATACGTCTACAAACATTTGTCCTCCAATTTTCATCATACTTTCTCAAAATACCGGGTATCTTCATTTTACACGCAAGGGGCTAGTAGCCATATCAACATAGAAATGAATCCAGGGGCGGATCCTCGGAATGTTGCACATTTGTAACTTGTCACCTATAATTCACATGACTATCCCACTTTTCTAATAAATATCATGTAAATGATTAATAATTAAATTGCAAACAGTCGAAATTCAAGTGAATTACCCCAGTAACTTTAAAATCGTTTATTTTTTCTACCTATGTTGGGGCGGATCCGCGCGTGAAAATGGCTACCTGTAAAAACTCGTGTTCGAAAAGACACCGTGTTGTATTAACAAGAGATTTGTATGATAATGAGACCTTGTACTCAAAATCGAAGGACAAATGATTGTAGATATAGTATCAATGTAATGTTTAAGGTAAGTTATAGTATTATTCATAAATTCTTCTGAGGTGCAGCTGTGCAGTTCGGTGTATGAATTTAAAAAATGTCTAATGTTAAAATCTTAAAGTAATTTTCCGTAGAAAATATGAAAAAAATGTAGCCAATGGGGTTGAGAATACTTGGGATTAGAATAGTTGAAGTTGGAGCCATGACTCGGAGTAAGGAAAGATTTTCAATAACACGCTACATAAAATCCAGTATGGCGAATAACGGTTTGTCCATACCCCTTAACACCACTGAAATAATGACATCAGACAATGTCGAGATATACAAACAGAGAAACATAAATAACATGGAGCATGAAATTTATTAATATGAATGAAGATTCAGGCTCCTTTGAACATGGTGACCGAGTGTAACCCTTATAACTCTCTCACTTGCGGACAAAGAGAGATAACTCTTGTTGGAAAGAATTGATACTCATCCAACATCAAGTGGCCATGGATGACGTAAATATTCTGACATGTATACTCAGTACAGTAGATTTTTGTAATGCATTCTGGGGAAAAAAAAGATGTTCTGCTCCTCATTTTTACTTTTTATAATGAACTTTTTTACAGTCATTGGAGTAAACAAAATGTAATTAGGAGACCAAAATAGTGTCTGGCTACGTCCCTCAGAACATGATGTGTACAGACCAAGCATTTGCCGATGCTGTGGCATCCCTCTGTTATAACAAGTATTACCAACTTCCACGGAAAGGAAAACCTCAGACAGGAAGAGAGTGGACACTGATGGCTGCGGTGGTACAATCACGCAGTATAAAAGGTTTTTATGTTTACCAATATAGAGACTGTATGTAATGTAGGATTTGAGTTAGAGATACTTTGAACAAAGATGATAGGAACCTTTGAAAAAATGCAAAAAAAAAAAAAAAAACCCCACTCAAGTAAACGATACACAAATAGGGAAGTTTTTTGTTCTTAAACACAGAACATAGAAGAGTATATGTCTGCCAACCTGCGGTTCTTGAACCAGCAGCCATTCTAAGCCATATCACACCGATATGATATGAATTTTGATAAATTATCTTGTGTATAAGGTTTCAAGAAATTATTGCACTAGCTATCTTTGACCCATGAAGCAAACATTATTGATATTAATACATAAAAATTTATCATTATATAATTTTATTTTTCATTTTGAAGGTGAAAAAGAGATGAAGGTTGTTGCCATGGGAACAGGTTCCAAGTGTCTAGGTCAGAACAGAATGAGGAAAGAAGGTTGTGACATGTTTGAAATATCTTAACATTTAACATTAATTCTGCTGAGAGTTTGTATTACACTTAATCCTGGTATACAGTAACTGTCTTCATGTATACTTTATTTAACCACTTTCTACTGGCCCTGTGTATAGTTTGTTAAGACAATTTCTATTTGAACTGCAAAATTTTTAGTAGCCCCAGGTGTCAGCCTAGAGAGTTTTCAGGAAGACTGCAGTACACAGCCAATTGTGCCTAATATGAAATTCATGTGAAATTTACATGCACTTTACGTAAAACTTCACATGAAATTTATGTGAAATGAGCACGAACATGAAATTTACATGAAATTTTTCACATGCAATTCATGTGAAGTTTCTGACATGAATTGTATGTAAAGTCAATTGTGTGGAGGTCATAAAGAAAAATTCATGTAAAATTCATGTGAAGTAAATTTATGTGAATTTTTTTTCACATAAATTTTATGTAAAATTTATTGTGAATTTCACATGAACTTTCATATGAATTTCATGTGAGGCACAATTGGCTGTGTAAAGTAATCAAGGCACACAATTCAGTCAAAAGCAGGTCAACTCTTACCATACATAAATTAATTTGTGTCAATTCAAGACAAAGCCGCCTATCAAATCTATTTCAATAATCCCTTAGCCAATTGGGTACTTAATCAAAGTAAAACAGATTTGATTTTGTAGTAGAAAAAGAAAATTTTAATTACCTCCCTTTAAGTACTTTTTGATTGACATTTTAGATTGGATTATCATTTCTTTTTTTACATGAGAGCTTAACTTAATAAATGCATGTTTTGTCTTTCCCACCATAATACTTAGAGAGATTTACATTTGTATGGTTAATTTGCATATGGTTGAAGATATTCTTTCAATCTTTTTAAATAAAGGTCATTTTTGCACTCTTTTATAACATTTTCTTATATTAAATGTATTGTTAATTTTACAGGAGACATTGTGAATGACAGCCATGCAGAAGTGATTGCCAGACGAGCCTTTATGCTGTAAGCTTCTGTATTTTATTTACTACAAGTTCATGTACATGTACATTATGTGCATCGCTCATTGTACACATGAGGATAGAGAAATTAGAGTCATAATGGTCTGATTACTATAATTGTAGAAAACACAGAAATTAGGGGGAAAGTAAAACTTTTGAAGACGTATTGAATCAATTATAAAGCTCATTGATAATGTTAAAAAAAAACATAGAATACTCTGCCATATACTAAGTGTTACTTTGTATGAATATTGTTTGTTTCGCTGGGTGGGTGCAGGGTGGTCATGCTGGAGATCATCCCCTTTTCTTTGTAGGAATATTAAAATGAATTTTCCTGAAATGTTTTCCAGGTATATGTATGAAGAACTTACCAAAGCTTACAAAGACAGTGTAAGTGACATATTTACCTCCCCTTGTAAGGACACCAACACATGTCATCTGAAAGAGGGAGTAGAATTTTTCTTGTTCACCAGCCATACCCCATGTAAGTTGGAATAAACAGTGCATTTATTGAGTCTTTGCGGAATACAGAGTTTTTTTCCCTTACAGACGGTATCTGACGTAAAACCATTGTGACGTCATGAAAATGGTATGGTAACGTCAATTTTATACCGTCATTTCCCGAACTTTTAGGACTGTTTCCATAGAATTTGATGACGTCATAATCAGACTACGTCAGATACCATCTCAAATGGGAAGTAACTCTGGTTTTTGAAAGTAGCGAATATGCTTGTCTTCATTGAGACATATACATGTATGTATTGTGATGTGATGTTGTCCATCTTTCTGTTGGTCTGTCCCAATATCCTCGTTGGTAAGTACGACCTGATCTGCAAAGATCTTCATACTCCCAAGAGATAGCTAGTGCATTTTACATGAGGTAGCGCCCCATTGATTTTCAAGGTCAAAAGTCAAGGTCATTTGTGCTAACATAATTTTGAAGCAAGATGTAGACTGAAGCAGGTATATATTTTAAAAACTAGGCTATCCTCGTCTCCCCAGGCTATTTGCGCTTTGACTGAATACCCTGGGTCACATCGTACTATTTCGGGGATTTCCATTTATATGCAAATGTTCCCGATTGGCTCCCTCACAAACATTTTTATCCAATCACATAATAGTTTACAAACGTCTTTTGGATGGCAACGATAAATAGTGCATGTTCGACTAGGTAAGATACTTCTTAATGCCCTTCTATATATTATAGAATTGTTTCATTAGATGTTTTCGATACAAATATTAGGGTAACTGAGAGAAATGCCCTCTTATGCACGATTAACATACTGTCCTCACTGGTCTGTGCGCAGCCATTACCGTCACTTTTTTAACTTCACTAAGAAAACCTATATTTCTTTCAAATCCCTGAAATAGTACGATGTGACCCAGGGTATTCAGCCAAAGCGCAAACATCCTGGGGAACCGAGGATGTAACTAGGCTTGTGGCCTGTAAAGTCCAGATACTGTGGGATGAGAATTTTAAATTGGCACCTAAACATCCATCAGGTCCAATTTCAAATGTACTTTGATGTACATAAAAATATTTTCGAATAGAAATTGTATTAATTCAGTAAAACATGTAGTTTTTTGTTTCACACCGATTTATTGCAATTTCGATTTTACAGGTGGTGATGCATCCATAATTCCTAAAGAGATGGACTATGAACATGGAGATCTGGTTGATAAAGTACATGTATCACAGAAAAGAAAAACAGTGTTGCATGATAAGGATGACGTCATATCGAAAAAGCGAAGAGGTGTATCGAGAGAATTGGTCAATAAGGAAAGTACTGTAGGTCTGTCAGAAATTTCAAAAGACGAAAAAGGAGGAAGTTCTAATCTGTGTATGGGTAGTGATATTAAGGATGAGTCTGAAAGAAGCAAATCAACTCCTTGTGAAATGGACAATGATAGTCACTGTAATTCATATATTATACAACAAAAACCTGAAAAATCAGACTTCAGTAATTCAAATAAGGAAGCGTTAAAAAGTGTTAATCACAGTAAAAATTCAGATACTCAAAATACAGCTGACTTACACAGGACAGGGGCCAAATGTGTAGAAGGCGGGGTCCAAGATTCACTAGGTGAGGGGATGGAGTACCATACAACAGGGGCCTTCAGGATTAAGCCCGGGAGAGGGGACAGAACTCTGTCAATGTCATGTAGTGATAAGCTAGCGAGATGGAATGTTGTAGGGTGCCAAGGGGCATTACTCAGCCATTTTATACAAGATCCCGTATATTTCAGCAGCATTGTGGTTGGAAGGTATTTTTAGAGTATGTCTGTCAAATCTTCATTTTTATGACCTCAATATGAATAAAACGTCAAAAATAAATGTAGACCTGTATGAAGAAATAAAACCCCTGAAAGTTTGTGAAATAGTATTTCATGTATGTAATCGGATATAGAGGATAAAATGTTATAAATATTGATATAAACTTCACTAAGTAATGCATGTACTTTGGAATGATATTTTTTTTGTTTCTTTACAGTTGTCCATACAGCCAAGACTCGATGATGAGGGCTATTGTTCATAGATCTGTAGATGTTGGTAAACTTCCGCCTGGATATCATGTGACTTTTCCCAGAATCCTTCAGTCCTCACGCAAATTCCTAGATTCCCAGGAAAATATCAAAACTGGAGACAAAATATCACCATCAGCATCTGGTTAGAATTCTTCTTATGTTTTTATAAAATACATGTATATTTAGCTGTCAAATTACATGTAATTTTCGACACTATGTAAATTTTAATATTTTCGATAGTATTAAATTCTTTATATTAAATGTACAGATTGATTACACCAGTGCTTAAAACAATAGAATTTTCAATAGTAAAGCAACATCTAATATTGCCCAAAAGGGGTAGGGGTAAAAGTGACCATTTTTGGCCCCAATCAGAATTTTAAAAAAAGTTATATTTTCTTATTCATTATGCTTCTTCTAAACAAAAAATGACAAATTTTGTGTGATTTTTTGAAAACTGTGCCTTTCAGGGTAAAATGATTGAATGTTTAGTACTATGTCTTCACATTAGAAATTCTGATTTTTGGCAAGAGACATACATACCTACAGTTGTAAGCCCTAGAGCAATGGCGTGTAACATGTTCATACTCATATGGGACATTCCTTTTTATATTCTGAATGTACATAGAAAGTATAAGTTTGTTACATGCGCTTGCTCTATATATACTATAAACTATTATGTTAAAATCTGGTTGTTATCATTTTACTACTAATTTCTATAGAAGTGGGCAATTATGGCGGGAAATAACACTCATATTAGTTGATTATATCTATTTTCGATTCAGTTTCAAAAAACAACAATATATCTATTCTTATTTGAAAGATAAAAAATAGAATGAAAACAATTTTTAAAAATAGCAAAAATTGGGGCCAAAAACGGCAGATTTTGCCCCTACCCCTTTAAAAACATTGACAATTTCTGCTTTAATTTGAGGAAATATTTCAGGTTCTTCCTTTTTACCTCGCCGGGACGAAAAAGTCCGGAGAGCTAATGCCATACCCTCGGTGTTGTCGTTGTCGTTGTCATCGTCGTTGTCGTCGTCCATAGACAAAACTTTAAACTGGGCTATATCTCTTGAACTATAAGGGGTAGGGCTTTGATATTTCACATGTTGATACCTTGTGATGAGAGCTTTCATTTGAGACCATGACCTTTGACCTAGTGACCTTGACCTTGGACTTTGACCTACTTTTGTCTGACAAAAACCTGTATAGGCGAGCTACAGTGTATGTAATCTTTGATTACCCTATGTTTCTTCATTTTAGCTGACATTGATTTATGAAGTTTTTGTTTAAGCAAAGTATGCTTACAGTATCAATTTCATTTCTTGTTACTGATATCTTTATGAATTTTCAGCTATTGTTTGGGTCCAACGAGAGGAAACTCCTGAAGTTCTAGTAGAAGGAATGAGGCAAGGTATAACTAAGAAAACACTGCTAAAGGATCCCTCAAAAGCCAGGTATATATATATATTTTTTTTTGGCAATTCTTCAAGCAGAGTTGTCTTTGTTTTACTGTCAGAACAATCTCTGCCACAGACTCCAAGAATCCTGCCCTAACTTAATGTCGGACTGTGACATCACAAAAGACATACATGTACATGTAATGTTAAGGTATGCTTGTTCTAGTGTAGGATAACGGAAATTCTAATTCATTATGTTTGTTTCACGCATTCTGATTGGTTCACAGGATTTCTACAAGCATGTATAACGACGATATACATGCTGCAAACCGACTCACTTGACATACTTTAAAATGTATTCCTTCGTAAATTTGAACGTCACAAGCCTTAGCGCACTTTTTGCATATGACGTCATGCTTCCCATTGTTCTTCGCTCCTGTGACGTCAAACTGTGACGTAAAACTACAAGGTTTGAGCTTGTAAATGGCGATCTCAACATGTAAACAACAGAGCAAGTAAGTTTATTATTGATAACACTTTGATTTTTCGCCATTGTAATAAATACGAAGCAGTTGTATTTCATATTTTGCAGCGCAATAGTTCCTGTTGGTCGTTGTTAGTCCTCCGTAGCAACATCGCCTCTAAAGCGATGCGTGAGACCCTCTGAGGGGAATAAAAAGTTAAAATATGTCACATGAATTAGAATAGGGATAAACGTACTGTGTTTTGTGGTTCCGACAGGTATATGTTGGATATACTGTTGGAAACATACGTTATACCGTCGGGGACAAGCCCTGACGGTATTACTGCGTTTCCAACAGTATATCCAACATATACCTGTCGGAACCACAAATGAGTTAAAGAAGATCCTGACGATAATCTCAACAGCACTCACAATAGAGCACGATGTTGAGCTTCGACGGAAAACACAGTACGTTTATCCCCTAAGTAAACTCAAATTGTGGACAGAGATTGTATTCAGAGTAATTTCCAGTTGGGTAGTCTTTTATATAAACAAATTACTTGATATCTTAACTTATTTTAATGGAAAATTACTTTATAATCATGACTTTATGTCACAATGTAAAAAGCTGTCAAATGGTGTCATGTCAGACCTTTTGTCCTTCATTCCAACTTGCATGAAAATAGTCTCAGACTACTGAAAATTATTTTTCAGGTCAAAGATTAGCAGTCACAGTATGTTTAACAGATTCATCACCTTACTGAATGTTTGTACTGACAACGGTAGTGTGCCCAGATCTCTGATTCCATGGTAAGTAGATTGTTTATGGTACATGTACTTGTTCTTGTGAAACAAGGAATATAACAAATATTGAAATGGATCAAAAACTGTATGCGAGGGCTGATTGATATGTTGTGAGCCTCATATTGATGGATTTGAATTTTATCAGACATTTTGCATTATTTTTCTACATACATGTAATCCCCTTCAGTATCTATACACTTTTGCCACGGGTGTTTATTGTTTAAAGGCCTCAATACCACTTTTAAAGAACTCCTTATCTTGACTGGTCAGAAAGCCATCCACTGCAAGTATGACATCATCATGGGACTGAAAGTGGGTGCCAGAAATAGCTGCTTTCAGTTTTGGGAATAGATGAAAGTCTGATGGAGCAAGATCAAGTGAATAAGGCAGATGCTCAATCAAATTAAAGCCACAATCATGAATGGCAGCCATGGCAGTGACAGACTTGTGAACAGGAGCATTGTCCTGATGGAACAACACACCTTTAAGTAGTGAGCTTTCCACAGCGCTTAAGTAAAATATTTTATTACCTGTGTCAGAAGTGAGGTATAGTACATGTATGTGCCATTGATTGTTTGTCTTTTGGAGATAATCTTTTAGCAGAATACCTTCTGCATACCAGAAAACTGAGGCTCGCAACATATCAGTCAACCCTTGTATGTACATGTACATGTATATACTTTTCTTAGAGGGATTTATATTTTAGCAGAGTTTGCACTGTTAAGAATAATACATGTATACTAGGCTACTCTAAATTCTAATTGTGATGGATTATAATGGAAAATAAGTCAAGCGTGCTATGATTTTGCTATTTTGTATTTTTTTCTTCCAATTTTGACACGTATCTGCTAAAATTTGGATGCCCTACAATAAGAGCAGATACATTATTGCACCTTTGTCTGTTTTAGAATTTAACTTTAATTTTTCATGGACTAGGTGTTTTTTCGTGATACATGTATGTCTTTTCCTGCGGATATACATGTAGTTTTAGACCTTGAAGTAGCGTTCTGTTTGAAAATGGCAAAGTTTCTCTTTTATACATGTACCTATTTGGGCATTCACATCTTAGGTTCTCTCATTTCTCAGATGATGACATTTGTGAAATTTATCTAGTCAATATATGTGTACTTGTATATGTTTACTTTTTTTGTTGCAATGCATCAGTAACTGCTCAATTCAAAATTCTTTTAAAATTACATTCACATTCTTTGACACAACTTCATACTCTTTCAGTTTGGATTATGATTCCTACATCAGCTTTAAATCAGCAGCAGCGTCCTACCAGACTGCCTGGAAACAGCTCTATGAACACTACGGTGTGTGGAGTCATAAACCTAAAGACTTTCTTAACTTCAAATCTTCCATATCAATACTGAGAAATAAAGTTATAGCAAGTTAACCCCTATGTTTTTCTCCATATGTAGGCCTGTTATCTATCGAGTACTCATCAAGCAAAGAGGAAAAAATACAGCATTTCTGTACACCTTTTGCAGCTATAACTAAATGGGGTCAAAGGTCAATGGGAAGGTCACTTGTAGTATTGTTGAAATACTTTAGTCAAATTTGTGTTACAAGTTCATTTATTCTGTTTGTGTGTTTGAAGCTCTAACCTTTCACATCTACATGTACGTACATGTATGAACGAAAAGTGAATGGACTTTCATATCGCACATACACATGTAAGTGTTACTGTTCACTAGACATTTCTTCGGTTTTGAGAGCTGAAATTTTGACCTTGCCTAGAGTATAATTTGACCTATAACATGTTATATAACATGTACATGGTGTTGTCTGCTCTTTGTTTAGTGTCATGATACAGCCATAAGGCTCTTCCAGAATGTTATACATTTACGCAAAATACATGTATTTCTGGGGAATCAAGTAGTGGAAAAATTATCTGGACGAAGATTTAATTACACTGCGTGTGCACTGTTTGACCTGGAATTATGTTATTATGACATTGCTTAAAGCCTAATGAAGGTAAACATAAACTGTCACGTCCTTGGCAAAAAACCTATGCAATAATTATCAAATCAAAGAACAAATTTTGGTCTGGTCAAGGATTTGCCACTATATTTGCGATGTGGTCAAAAATTTACAATACCTTTCTTCAAGGTTTTGGTATTTCTCCTTCCTGTTGTATAAAATTATTCATACAAATATCGAAAATAATCCAACAAGACCTCAGCAACAATCTGCATTGTGACCTTGCCCTTTCAAATATAACTTAGTCCAATGTCATGAACTTTGCCTTTTCTTCTGCTTCATTTGTACAAAGTTCAATCTGCTTAAAATTCAGTTCTCTTCTATCATTATTTGTAAGTGGTCATGTCCGAGAGCAAATTTGGTCTTTTCGAAATACTGAGTTACTTTCCATTTGTACAGGTATATGACGTCAACGCATTGTGACGTCGTCAAATTCTATGGAAACCAGCCTGAAATTAAGGGAAACAGGGTTACAAATCTGAGGTTTTCAAAGGAATTTAATGACGTCACAATGCTTTTACATCAGATACCTGCACAAATCGAACGTATGCATGTGAAATCGAAAAGACGGAATTGAGAACTTCTCATAACTAATCGTTACATTATCAACATTTGCATGTTATTTCATTGGTCCAGTAGATTTTGACCCGGACACCCCTTACGTGCGGTTGTCGGATCTCATTGCAGGTAATTCATAATGAGAGATAAATTCTAATCAGATTGTACAGTTTAAATTTTATCCAAGTTTTGTAGAAACTATGCCTTAACATTGTAACCTTTACCTTGGTTAATTTATGGACATGATACACTTCCTTTCAATATATCTGTACCAAGATGGGTTCAAACAAACAATACATGCAGAAACAATGTCTCTACCAAGATAACATCGTCACATGCCCCCAGTCTTTTGCTCTTCTTTTAAAACAAGGATTAGGGATAAATCCATTCCACATTCATCTATCTGATAGTCACCCTTTTGTTTAAAAGGACATAACTCGATTGATATACATTATACTTTCATCGAACTTTCATGGATTGATACGACAAGCATGATGGGACTCAAAACCCAGTAAGGGTCAATGTCACCTGCAAGATCATTGTAACACATTTAGGGTCAAACATGTGACATATCTGTTCTTAAACACTTATAAATTTAACCCTAACCTGTATTTTGACCTTGTCCTTATAAATATGACCTTAGTCCATGGTCAAGCTGCATGTCCACTACCTCTCTAGTGATCATTATGCCAAATTTGACTTAAATCAAACATTATTGCCATGTCGAAACTGCCTTCACTACGATTTTACAACCATCTGTATAGTAACCTTGTCCTTGCTAATATGACCTTGTCCTGGGTCATGCAGACACACTACCTTTCCAAACAAATCATTTGTATCAAGTTTAGATTTAATCCAACAAGGCATGTAAACTGCTACAGACAAGTATTTTTCCATCTTATGCACTGCAACCTTCTGGCTTCAACTTGCAAATATGACCCAGATTAAAGGTCATGGCACAGTGACATTTGTAGCAATCCAAATAAAAGGGATGCACAGACAGACAGACAAGAGTCTGACATATCACATTCACATTCTGTTTCCTGTTGTACAATCGGTATATAATGTCGCTGAAATGATTTTATGACATCATAAAGATTCTCTACCAAATACCATCCAAAAAGGAAAAAGATTCAACGCTGAGGTGAAATTTTCCAGAAATTGTTTCATTTCATTAATTATTGCTATAAAATCAGAGAGAGAAAAAAAACTGTTAGGTTCTACCATTTTAATCCAAAATTTGATGCATTTCTGAATATCACAAACATCTGTAGAGATGATAGATTATTGGTGTACACTAGTGAAGTTTCTGACAATCCAGGTATGTATTTTTTTTTATATGAATTGGGTTCACAAATAAAACGCTTGATGTAGAAATGACAAAATAATTACGACAACTTTTACCTACGGCTTTCATTTTATTTCTACAAATTTTGTTCAAATTCAACGAGATCTCTTAGAAACTGTTTTTCATTATGATACTTCTAAAAAATTTTGTTCAAATGCAAAAGTTTTCATAACTAATGTTGATATCCTTGTAAATACAACATGCATTTTCTGACAAAATTTTTCCCAGATGAAGTATCGAAATTATATTTGTCGTTTCCACACCAGTTTTACATAACAAAGGCCCTGGCGTATGTAAAAATCTTGTCTAACATCTCGTCTCAAACAAGAACAAAGGTTTTGATGAAATTATTTTCAAAAAAATATATAATGACGTTATGGTATGATATTTTATTGGATGAAGACATGATCCGTGCAGTGACTAGATTGTTAACGGCAGGTAAAATGAATTATGACCGTTTAAAAAAGACAATACACGTTAATAAAGATTACGGGTGACATCACGTCAAACCGATAGTGAAAAGAAGGGCAGATTTACATTACCGTGTACCTATTACCTAATGTGAGTCATTATTACCTAATGTGATTCATATATCGCACATATATTAGTATTAACGTGAATCTAAATAAAGAACAGAGAACATACGGTATAAAAAATTGTACCAATATGTCACGTGAAAAAAGTTGTCTAATGTTGAAGTGTTGATAAATAAAGACGCATAAGACAAAGAGAAAGAAAATTCCACATGTAAGCAATAATTACGTAATGGATTTCTGACGCTAAATACACTGAATTAATCTAGTCTCTACGTTTAAGTGAGAATGACATTTATTGCATATTAAGCACCATCGAATTCACACGACAACAATCATGATTTTGTTAATTTTTGTAATACTGAGCATTAAAATCATAACATGTATAGCAAAACCCCATGCTCCCGTCAAAATTATGTAAAAACCTATAAAGATACTGACAAAAGAAATTTCTATAGAAGAATAAATGCAAATTTACAACAAATTTAAATATATAGACAGTAAAATGTAACAAAGTTCTGAAATAAATTAAAAATTTACAAATACAGTATAAATATTGCAATTAGAGTTAGCTTCACACAATATTTATCTTGGGACATAAAGCGAGTGGTGTGAGAAAAGACAGAAATTGATACTTATAAGATAAAAACACAAAGGTAATATATAACAGTAATCTCTTCAGCACAAAGCACTAGCATGTCAATTTTTTTTGACAATATTTTTGTTCTCAGAGTAAAAATATATTCAGCAGTAAAAAGAACATACAGTACATGTAATACAAAATGCATATTTGTTGTTAACAAACACAGGCATTTATCACAGATGAAATAGTAAAATATTATCAAAAATTTCCTTAAAAATCTCATAAATCTTCAAAGTCCAATTCATTCATCTTTCCATATAAAAGATTAAAACAATTCATAATAGCCCTGATCAATTCTATGGAAATTTGGTTCGTGTTAAAAAAAAAACAATTTTTTTTTGGGCGTAAAATTTTTTTTGTTCCTTTAAAGACTTATTCAGTTCTCGTTTATACAAGAATTTAATTTTTTTCTAATGAAAATTTTCATACCATAAAATTTCAAATACAATTTGTTTTCCATTAAAAAAAAATAAAAAGAACTGTATTAATTAAGAAAGAAAGAGGGAATAAAGTCCAATTATTAGTAAGAAAACAGAATATACTGTACATGTATCAAACATTAAAGAGGATGAAGAAAAAGAAGGGGGGGGGGGCTTGAATTCCTAAAACGAACAAATCTGAAAGACTTCAACTCTGATAAAATGGTTGTCATGCAAAGAATATATAAAGTCATGAGACAGAGTTTAAAAATGGATGTTTATGGGACAAAACATTTAATTTCAATCTCCGTAAAACGGTTGTTCATATTCAATTTGCCACCAGTCCTCCTTCTAGCCGACAACGATGTAACATTTCCGAGTTTCGTCACTTCAGCATGATACTCTGATACTCTGTTTACAGCTTGGCTGTATGTCAAGAGGCTTCTCGCCTATTGCTTTCCGCTACACAGCATCCGAGTGGTACGAATTGACCATTTCCATCTCGTCGGAGTTCAATCCACTTTTAAGGGTGCGTCGTACTATAATTAAAACAAATACAGAAAATTATTTTTTTTTCTGGTTATGAAGATTAAACGTGGGAAATATTTCATAACAATTGTGAAGAGAAAACATTCTATAGATACAGACGAGTCATATATCCGTGAAAATCTACTTCAAAATGCATAAGTTCCATGCCCGAGACATTGACAATTACAAAATCTAATCCAGAATTTTCTCGACTGCATATTTTAATAATCTATGACAGAAATTTGACAGACTAGCACATTTTCATAGAAAGAACATTAAGCAGCAACTCTTTCCAAGTTCAGACACTGTACATACATATTAACACTGAGTTCAGACATTGAACGTAGAACATGAAGATATTTCTAACGTCATCACATGACAAATATACATACATGTAGCTCAATCACATGACAAATATAAATAGTTCAATCACATGACAAATATACATAGTTCAATGATAATGCTGTTAACTATCCAGATACAAGCAGTTAGTAATGTACTCCAACTATATATACCATATATATCGGGTTATTTTCGCGTCGGGTAAATTTCGCGAAAATGACCCTAAAATGGTGTGTCTTCTTTTCGCTGAGTCATATTTTCGCTAATCTACATTGTATTAACAAGATCAAGGGTTAAGATTTGTGTTCTTTTTTCGCTATGTCCATTTTTCGCGATTCAATGATGCTAGCGAACTTAGGGAAAATTAGGCACACACGAAAAATTCCCGATATACGGTATTTTCATAATCCAATACCATGCCATTTCAAACTTTTTTTTTTATCTTTTGAACACAAAGCTGCAATGCAATTTCAGTCATAATTCTACGCTTCTATATCATAGCTAAATATGATGTTTGCAGAAATTCTCAGGATTTCTGTCCTATCTTACATTATTGTTTATGCTTAAAATTATGCCAAAAAAGTGTTATAAATTGAATGTGTGAAAACTGTTCAAGTGTAAACGTGTATTTTATTATCAAAGAAACTCAAACGAGAATGTATGTACAAGTTGCGATAAATAGCTGTCTGTAAAAATTTCAATAATAGACAGTAGAGGTGGTACAAGTCTCCAATAAAGAATCAATTTTAATGAGCACTTGTAAAATGTAAACACATTTATCAAATTTCGGATCGCCAAATATCCACCATCCCAACTGCTGGCAGACATTGTATTATTAACATTCTGATATTATCATTATCAACTTGCCCATCAAAGCATTGGTACAATGAATTTAGCAATCCCTCAATTGAATTTCAACATGTGTGGCAGAACAAACAGGCAACAAAGTGAAATCCTCAACCATTTTGTTGCAAGAAACATTACAGCACTTCCATGTTGTGGCTGCATGCTGCATATGTATCTTTAAATACGTGACTGACAAAGATGACATATTTCTGATTGAAAAACCTTCACACTTGATGAATGAAGAATTTACCAACTTCACTAAGATCATTCAAAAAAGAATACCGATATTCTCCCTTTGTTTATGTCCAATCCATGTTCCAGTCTGCGGTCACAGAAAAAGTGATAATTAGTCGATAACTGCAAGTTATTAGGGTTTTGAATGATAATAATTGCTGACTACGCAAGTGGTAAATATTCTGTGGAAGTTAATTTTCTATGCAAATGAAGGGTGGAAAATAAAACAAGAAATTTCTGAAAAATGCAAAATGCAATCTAATAATTAAAAGGAGCAAAATTCTTTTAAAAAAACACAACACATTTAGAGCAACACAAAAGAATCGTGAACAGTGAAAAGGGGCGGAACTAAAATGCCGGCAATTACGCTAATTACCTAGTAATGATCAGTATCACTATCCCAAACTGCTGAAACAAAGGCCATAACAGTGATTAATAAATGTTAACATTTGCATTGGCTCGATAATTTTTCATATACATTTTATCCCCAATCAGTGATATATGCACCTTCCCAAATCCTTTCTCACTTATTGAAAAAAAATTTTGCATCAAAATTATTATTATCTCAAATTTAACAATATATTAGATTTTTTATTCAAATTTTAAGAATATTCAACACTTCAATCTACGTGTAAATGGGGATTAAATGGGGTCTAAAGGAAGACATTCGCTCAGTTAACATGGTAGAGGTTTCAATTTTTACTTCGTTCTAGGGTCGGACAATTTCTATTAATATAGATTTTACATAATGTAGAAGTACAAAAACAAAATATAAAGTGTACTATACAGTTCATGCAAGGAAAGGACTTGTGAATTACTGTACATATTGCTCTATGATGATAAAGTAGAAAGAAGTTATAAGTGGACTAGACATGCAAAAGTATTTTCATATTAAATACTAGTATTCATTTTTGACAATTATTAGCATTATGACACAAAATTAAATTATGGCTCTTTTGGGCTTGTGTTGTTCCTGAGTATCACTACATTCTATGGTGCGTCTCTTTCCGTGAAATAAAAATTGGGAGGAGATGGCAAAAATGTATTCACTACTAACATATAAAACGAGATCTTAAGGACGGAAAAGCTTTTGTAATGTCACTGAAAAACAAAGCTACTGTATTTACTTATTGTAAAAACAATGGTGACAAATATTCAAGGAAAGGTTGAAAGCAAGTCCTGGTAGCATCTGTAGCGATACTGAGTAATAATTTGTAATACTAGTATACATGTATATTTTTTCTGTACTGAATATATGCTAAATAGTATACTGGTACAATTAAGAGTAGGAAAATGGGAGTTTAAATGAAAAACTTCCTGAATAATGTAGAAATAATGGTAAATGTACGTATATTGTAGGTGTATTAAGCTGTATATATGGGTAAATAATTGAATACACTGAAAATCCTGTTTATAAACGAATGAAATTTAATTTAAATTACGAGGCTATCTTCATCATCGGACATAACACTTTCCACTTCCTCCTCCTCGATAGAAACGTATCGTGTTCGATACATACTGCTCTCAACTATCTCTGACATAAGGTCACTCCAGCTACCCGCTACAGAAGCAATTTCAAACATTTTAGGGACTGAAATTCAACTCCCCCCTCCTTCCCATCCCGAAAAATTAAAAACTTGTTTTAATTTGCATATAAATTTCAAAATATGGTTGTTAAAAAATGCAAAACGCAGCTGTTACGGAAAAAAAAAATCATCAACTGAAATATCTTTCAAGTACAATTAGGCTTAAAATATGCAAGGACTTGAGAGAATTTTGATGAAAATTTCCATTTTTTGATCGCACTTTTAATCTCCGCTTGCATATTCCGAGACAAATGGTACTTCTTTGATATCAACTAAAGATGTTTTCATAATCACTTCACACATTCTGGCAGCAAGACCTAGTTCAGGAAATCAAGGGTAATTTACCGTTTTACCTTCAGATGTGTGGAATGTTCATTAATACAGGTAGTCTATTCTTGGGGTCGCTGGAAACATTAATTTTGATTCAATATTGGCAAAATAATATTTCATTTGTCAGAAATGCCCATTTTTTTCTTCTGAAAATTCATCATCAAGATTTAAAATCTGATCACAGTCTAATTGTAACTTAGAATTACATGTATTTTCCAAGAAGAACAGTATCCTAACTTTTGAGCTTTCAGAATGTTGAAGAATTATTAATAAATTCATTTTTTATCATTATATCTGAAAATTTTAGATTTATTTCCATTTTTCGAGTTAGATAATGTTCTAAATGGAAAATAACTTGATAAGCCAAAAATGCCATTGTCTTACCAAAACCAAGGAGTTTGGGAATTAAGATATACCGTTCACTAAACCTTCTCTCTAATCTCATAGTAAAATTTAAATTGAAATATCTATCAAGAAAAAACCATAACGTACATGATTTTCTATGGTGTCGCGCCCTCCTTCTCTCCCTTGGTGCCCTCGTGGATGCTGCCGTGGCTGACCTAACACACGCCTCCAGAATCTCGTCTTCTCCCGTGTCGTACATCTCGGAATCTGTCGTTATACAGCCTCGGGAAGAGGAATGCCGAGAATCCACTGTAAAAAATTAACAGAACATTATCCTTTGTGTAATACCACACTTGTCATATAACAACAGTACTGCAAATGTCACAATTTACACAAATCATAGACTATTTAAGAGCTGCGACCTTCACCTTTGACCTTAATACTCAATAGAGTTCCTTCTGTTGCAATTGTGGCATATTTGAAGATAAAATGGTTAATTATTCAGTCTGTTTCATGTCATCAGTTTAACTTGTGCAGTTGGCTATTTGTGACCTTGAAATCTGACCTTAAAATTCAATTGCCTTAATTTATCGTATATGTCAATTACTAAGGTTTCTAAGGCTAATACTTCCATCTGTATCCCTTTCAAAAGAATTTCAAATTGGCTTCTAAAACTTATGTAAGAATCATTGAATTTTTCAAAAGAGAATTAGTACAGATTTCTTTTTAAAAGAATTGAATATTACATGGTCTTCGACTCCTGTTTTTCTGGCCCGGTAATCCCCTCTCATCGGCACTTGTGTAGCCATTGGACAAAAGCTTTGACAATTCATCGTGGTCCTGTAGAATCGTCCTTTGATCGACTCCTTGAGAAATTACCCGCCTGCAAAATAAAGAATATGTTGTAGTTTTTCTTATTTAATGTAAATTATTTCACTACCATTTGCCCATCAAAATGAAATTTTTCATTTTACGTTTACCTTATGTACATTGTAAACAATGGTAAATCACACTTATGAATAGACTAACAATCTTAATTATCATTTTTTAGTAAAATTTCTGTCTGTACAAATATACCTATTATATATAGTAATATATTTAAAATTTGACACAACATAATTATTCACTTTTGAATAAATTCAGAGCATATGCAAGCTTAAAGGCCGATGTTGGCAACCATCTGTTCATTGAGTGACATAGGCTTCGAAGATGTGGTATACCATCTTTGAAGATCACGCCGTCTGAAAGCGGCGTGTTATATCAAAAACATACCGACATATAATCCTTTTATCATGCTAATGAAAGGATACCCGAGTCTAACCTGTTTTAAGCTGTCAATCAAAAATTGATGGGGTGAAAGGAATAAAAGGCACCAATCTGATACCAATTAGAGATGTTAACTCTATAGCGGTCAGTGAGGAAATGACAAGAAAATTGACCTGTCCCCCGTCTGCCTTTAAGTAAAGCAGATACACAAATTTTACCTCTAGAATGATTTTGCCCCTGGTCTTCTTTCTTTCCCTTTGCATAGCCTTTTTTTGCATTTGTTGAAGGACTTTCTCTCGCGTCGTACGGTACTCCAGAGCGAATTCACTGACAGTTTTACAAAAATGATTCACTTTAAGATCTTTGGCGAAGTTTGTAGGAATTCCCATATACAACAGTAGTTTATGATAACGATTCAACACACGCGTGAACACAATTTCTAAAATCATTATTCTCTGTGCTGCATCGGCCAGGAATTCTGATAATCTGTAAAGAAGGGTTTAAATGAATTTTAGTTCTTGCCCGAAAAATAGACTAAAAATAGAATTTTTTTTTTTTTACTTCATGAGAATGCAATGTTTATTTTCATGAGGTAATGATGTTGTGATAAAATTGTACACTTTGATGAGCTTTGTGCAAATAGACACTTTGATGCAGTTTGTATTATGAGCTTTGCATATTGGAGTTTTCTTAAGTCTATTTCTTACTTGGATTTGAGACCAGATGAGGAGCTTCCTTCGTGTTTAGCGATTGCACGTAAGTGATCCCATGATGCTTTGCACTCTCTCTTGAGTTTTTCGAGTTTGTTGGATAATTCATCCCAATCAACCTGAAAATGTACAAGTGGTTTTTTTTTAAATTTATTATATGAAAATTTGGGTAAATGAGAAAATGTTATATTTTGATATGAAATTGTTTCATCACAACAAAATTTAATTTTCTCATTCTTAGGAAATAGGCTTAGAATATGATTGACATTTTTCCTAATTAATCCTCATTGCATACGACAAAAAGGGATGTGAGGATTCAAATGAGGATTTAATTTAGATATTTTCCATGTTGGAGGATAGACCCTTTCACGTTTATCTTCATTTCGATCACTTTTGTCTCTATATGTACATGCGGCAATTTTTACCTCCAGCAGAATCAAATGACGTCATACCGCTCCAAATCGTAGCTTGCACATTTTATGAATGACGTAATCTGATCGTTCTGGTTGGAAAAATGGTCGTATCAAATAACAAAAGTGACCTGAAACACCATAAACATGAAAAGGTAGCCTTTACCATGCGTACTTATTCTCGTTAACATACCCGTGAACACCTGGCTAATTCTCCGATCTCGGAGTATAAATCTGTTGTATCTGGGAATTGCTCCAATACTATCGTACATAGATGGTGAAGCAGAGAATGTTTATGTACAGTGTCCTTGACCTCAGGTATTTTTGATAGGTACTCAATACTGAATCCTCTAGCCTGTGTGGTGAAACATAGAATATATAACTCATTGATAACATACCTTGGCAAAAGAAATAATGGATATGCAGACTTGATGTTTTCGAATGAAATAACATTGTATGAGAATGTCTTTTGAATGTAATTTTTTTTTTTTTGTATTTTTCCTTAATTTTTAAAGTTAAGGTAAAAGAAATGATAAGAAGCACAACTTAAAAATAAAACATCCATGCAACCAATCTTGAAAACCCATGTAATGCCAATAGACCACTTGCCGAAATTCATAATGGCTGACAAAATGACGAAAAAGGTCCGAGGTAAGCAATTTTTGCGCACATTTTTCATTGTTACATCTGAATGAAATTGCGTCTTTCAACAGTGACGTCATAATTAAAAACAACGCCAAAAGATGTCGACTCGGACATTTTGAGCTTTCTAACAAGATCGGAAAATGGTCTATTCTAGTTTTCAAAGGAGAAAAACAAATTGCAAACTCATAATCCGGACTTATAAATTTTCTCTTATCCATTTCTACCCTAATCGATAAACTGAAATTTGAAATCTGAAAAAGATTGGTATTACAAGGGACGCTACCTGAGAACCATTAGGAAGTTTCCAATGGTGAGTATCACAGATATAATACATTTGAATGTATGGTTCCCTCGTAGTTCATCAATGCCCTTCTTCATGTCACTTAGAGGGTCTGCTATTTCCTAAAAGAACAGTTGAAATTTCTTTATACATTAAATCTATACATTTGAAGGACACTTTGATATACTGGGTCATGTGAACCTAATTTTGATAGGTATAAAGAGTATTCTGTCTTTTAATGAGACAAAATTCATGACAGTACTAGTATCAGACTTAAACTACTGATTGTGTACTTATTTTAGCAGGATTCATATCTTAGGGGAGTTAGCGCTATATAGACTGCACTAATTCAAGACTATGCTAAATTATTAAACTTTTATAGATCTATGTTGAAAATATGTCAGGTGCGCTAATTCATGATTACGCCAATACGTCAATTTGTCCTATTTTACCCTGTTTACGCTAAAATATGGTTGCGCTAAAATAAGTACACATACAGTAATTGAGAAGTCATCAAATTCTACGGAAACCTGCATAAAATTCAGGGAAAACATGCTTCGAAAACAATGTTTCTTTAAGAATTTAATTAAATCATAATGCATGCATGTTGATACTGTTGCGAAATGGGAAGTATATAACTCTGTATCCTGAAAACATTGAATTATATTCAACCACAAGTTTATATATTCATTATCAGCAGGCACGATTCCATGGATAAATCTGACCGAAAATTGCAGTGATCATTCAATCCTAAGTTACACAAAGTCTGCAAAATTATCAATAAAATACAATAAATGAGGCACAAAATCTATAAAAGCCATTTTCTAATTACTCACTGTTTCTATGGTTTCATAGTCCAGCTTGAATAACCATAGCGACAGTCGCGCCTGAAGTTCATTGATGGAAGACAAGGTCAGTAGGAATTGCTCTGCCGTACCCAGCGGGATGTCGGGGTTGGCCATCTGGGCATCCAAGATTGCCGCTTTCTCTTCCTGTGTCGGAATCATTCCTGTCAGAATTTTCTGAAATAAAATACAAATGTAGCGGCTTCATATTTACTATTTATTTTAAGAAATGATAACTTCATTTCATGAAGACTCATGCAGTTCTGAAATGTCATTTTGTAAGTTTTAAGCTTTCTCGGTAAAAATATGGGAGTATTTTTTTTTTACTTTTATGATACATTTTAAAAGTCTTAAAATAGAAAAAATTTCATTGTGCAGGTACAATGATATGAGTATTAAGTTATGCTTTACGACACCTAAATACATGGCTGAAGATACTTCAACATGTTCAAATTCCAAAAATAACGAAAACCATCACTTTGCAAAGATCGTGATAAATTCATAATGCACCACAAATTTATCACAAAATATAAAAAAGATTAAAACATAATGTTACATCGTCTACTTTTAATGGTAGTGTCACACCTTAACGGATAGCACAAACGGAAGACTAACAAATGAACAAATCAACAAAATTCTTAGTCCTTTGGTCATCTGTTTGTAAAAAATAGACACTGCCACTGCTTGAGGCTCTCGCAACTAGTTTGGAACGGATTAGTACCTTACGAGTACCCGAGATCTACCAAAAAAGTAACAGACTTTACCTTACGAATAATGGAAAAGCAACGGATAAAATGTAAATGCAACGTATAAGAACCGTACAAAATGGATGATGAACAGACATCCGTTACTCATCTGTTGACCTCCGGTAGCTGTCAGTTACATCTCTGATTCCATTCAAGACTGGAGTCTATGGGTGTTCAACGGACACGTAACAGATATCAGCAGACACCTAACAGACAGCTACCAGAGATGTAACAGACGAGTACCGGACAAAACGGATATCAACGGACACGTAACGTACAAGTAACGGATGCCTTAGTCTGTTAGAGATTGCTCAAAACTTTCCAACAGACAGAACGGAGACCAACGGACATCGCCGGATGAATAAAAATTTCAACGGAGACCAAAGGATAGAAATTTTTTTTATCCGTTACTCATCTGTTCGCCATATCCAGCTAGGTGAGACAGAGGTATAAAATTCTTAAACCTATCTTCCTCAGCTCAGGTTAACTGAAGAATATTGAGCTCACACCAAGGAGATAAACACCCACGAACTGTATGCATCTTATTTTATATTTTGTGCATACCTCAATTCCCTCTCTGTTCATGATGGAGTTGTCCATTTTGAGGATACCGGCCTTGATGGTACGTGGCGGGGGAAGCACCGTGAGACCGATGTTGATGGCGTTGGACCGTTTAGGGTCGAGTACCGTTATCTCCTTCTTCCCTACATTCTCTTTATTCTACAAAGCCAAATCAGATGAAATTAAATACTTGGTGACAGTCGCATATAATCAGTGAATTGCCTACTTAAGCTGGAGGTTCCCACACCAACTAAACAAAGTGTGCGGAAAATTAAGCCAGCATGGCAGAAAGCTTTACACCAAATATTTACCCTCACCAGTTTCTGCAAGAATCTAAATTGCTAAGAAATTTTGCTGAAATTTCAGCTTAAGGTATCCGTTGTACAAATGAAAATCAAGTGTATTATATAGTTAGAATCATATGACATCTTTTTACCTAAATATATATAATACAACATAAAAAATGGTATCTATCATCAAAGGTCAACATGCCGACCGTCATTCAAACCACGGAAACTATCGAGACACTGCCGAAGATTACCGAGATAATTTTAACACTGTTTAAATGGACGAGATGTCAGCGAGATCTCCATTTGTACATTGGATACGTTAAAATGTGATCATTTGATTTGGACTGCTAACACACATAACATTTGCAATACTTTTATCTAAAAGAAAAAAAATAATCTCATTTTACCACTTGCTATTAGTTATGGTCTAGATTTTCATTAAAATATAACAGAAAAGGGTGAAAAAGAAAACATGTAAAACTTTGAGGATTTTTTCACCCAAAAGTTGATAACAATTAAACTAAGATACTTTTCCAAAGGATGGGTAGGGGTAGGTAATTTTCTGACTTTTTTTCTACCTATCATATACATGTACAGTATACACATAAATTATACAAAGTGCATCTGGCATGCTTAAGGTATCCATTGTACAATACCTCAAATGTACAATAGAGTCATTTTACATAACGTTTAAATCATCTCCATTGTAAAGTATGGTAAATTTATGCCTGGAAAGGTACATGTACTTTAAACTATATATATTTTCTGAAAGGTAATGATGCTCTAGTACAGATATAAGGTCTTTTAAAAATAAAAATCAAAGGGGAAAAACTCTTGTACAACTAGGTTATATTGCATATGTGATATTGAGAAAATAGACAATTTAATAAATGCTTCATCAGTTATTCCCCTTTGTTTTTCTGGCCCCAAAATTATTATTTCTGAGCAGTGGGCATTATTATATAACTTTTCAGAAATATATAGTTTATAGTACCTTAGCAGGCATAGAAAAATGCCCAAATGTACACCGGATACCTTTACCTATCAGAATTCATAAAACTATGTGAGGAGGATATGGGAATGTATCGATACTTCTTTACACAAATTTCTACTATTTTATCAAAATATTTATACAAAATAAATAAAATCCACGCAGGATGGCAAACTAAACGTATAAGGACAATTATAGTTTATATACAGAATAATTGGTATAGTTCAAAATCCCTATTATTATTAAATGAGGTTTTTAGAATTAGTTTTCACTCATGCCTTCTAATTCTTTTATTTTCTCATAAAAATTAATTTTAAGTTTCTAAGTTCTACAGTCAAGAGAGGCTGACAATTAATCTACACATGAATAATTAGACAACAAATCTAAAAAAATGCAACAAAAATTCTACGCAACAAAATCTACAGCCGCAATTGTCTTACCATGTCCTGTTGTCAGTGTGTGACAAAAGCAATAGCACACATGCAAATAGCCAATCAACATTAAGTGTAGCACCAACACAAAGTGATAACGCCCCAATGGAAAAAGCCGCATGAAAAAGAGAAACGTTTAAGAAGTGCATCAATATTTCTGTCAAGTATTATTAATTAGTTTATTTTATCTGATATAGATTTTTTTAACAATAGTATTTAGTGTTAATGATATTCAAATTAAAATATTTCTTGAAAATGTAAATTTCATACAATTCACTCATCGAATTTGAATTAATAGTATCATTTCGAAATCTGTCTATTATTTGCACAAATAAGAGTTAAATCAGGAGTGATGATATAGCAATGAGTTCTAAGATGAAGAAAGAGAGAAAAGTGAGTAGCCTGCAGAAAAACAAAGCTACTTTATGCTAATTCAGTGAGTTTGCGTTTAGCTCACAACACAAAATTCTAACGATCTGAAAGTCTATCAATGCTTTTAACAACAGTTGGTTAGTACCATTGAATTAACAACGAATTTGAACAATGAAGTAGAGTTTTCTGTCAGTTAAAACTTTCATAAAGCAATGTTTCACATACATGTATGCAACAGACGTAAAATTGTGCATAAAAACAAAATCTGACCTTTTTCGCCATTTCACTGGTCCTAGTCTCAAAGAGATGCTCTAGTTTTTCTGGATCCACCTTAACGGGGATGATATTCTTCCAGATCGTTTCTCCTTTAGTGGATGGATGGGGAGTCTCGGGCTGCACCGTGCGCCAATGTAATTTGATGGTCTTTTTGCACTTCTGTAGATTTGCACCAGGGGGAGGGGGAAGGTTCACAACCATAGCAGGGGCTGGGGGCGTTCCAAAAGGTGGAGGAGGGGGAGGTCCCATTCCTGGTGCAGGGGGTGGAGGGGGTGGTGCACCAGGTGGTGGGGGAGGTGGTGGCGGTGCCATTCCTGGCATAGGGGGAGGAGGCGGTGGTACACCAGCACCACCTCCGAACCCAGGCACCGCTGGTGTAGCAAACACACTAGCGTCCTCTTCATCTTTGAGATCAGTGAAATCTAAATCCTTGATTTTCAAAGGTCTATGTAAATGCTTCAGTAATTTATCCCACTGTAAATCACTCTCAGTTTTTATATCTGGCACAGAGGTAGGCGTCGGTTTCACTTCCTTTGGAGGTTCTTTGGCACTTGATGATTGTTGCTTGTTCAAGCCCTCTTTGGCTTTACCTATAAGACCCGAGATATCCCCAGTGGGGGCTCGTTTCTCTTTTTCCTGAACACTGGGTTTTGCACTGAACTTGTCTAAATTTTCCTTCACTTTCTTCTCATTGTCTTCGACCTGAGTCCTTCGAACACCTAATAAACCATTTTCTAACTGTCCCTGATTCAAATTTTCCTTCCTCTGTGTAAGACTGTCCCCGCACATGGACGGATGCCGTTTTAAGACCCCTGGGGCAGGAGCCTCTTCTTCGTGTTCCTTCTCTTCTTTTTTCTTCATATACATCAGCCATCTAGAATTACTTGACATCCCAGGGTCCTCAACGGCAGGACCACCATTATGAGATTCGTTTATTGCATTATGTTTCACTTCAAGTCCATTTTGAGTATGAGATTGAGAAACATCTTCATTGCTTTGGTAACCGGATTCTTTGGATATAGAATCTTCGGCTTTTTGTGGTTTGTTCAAATACTGATGGTTCTGGTCTGCTACTTTCTTTCTACGATCCATGACTGAAAGAAGATATAATCTTCTATTAAAATGATTTCTTCATACAATATACAATATCTTTAGAGAGAAAAAAATTACGTTCAAAACAAAATGCTGAATTTTGAAGTTTTCTTAGGCACAAAATAATAATTTTTGCACGTTTTGCACTTCTTTTCAATTTGTTATACTTTACTAGAAACACTGTCTAAGATTCACATGAAACTTTGAAAAGAATATATGACAATGTATGTGGTACAATGAGAATGAAAAGATTGATGAAGGAAAGAAACATTGGATTGAGAAGGCTACAAAAGAATTTACATGGCTTTATTATATAACCCAACAATTATATATTTCCTATATACTGAATATATGAATATGATTTTTCTAAAAGCTCCTAATTGCCAATGAAAAGTGTCTAATCTAAACCGACACAGGTACGTGTAAATTTTTTGTCTTACCCCTAGATGGGACTTGCGACTCAGCATCGCTTAGAGAACTTAGGGATGAGTATTTTAACCCGTTCTCTATCGGGTGTGAGTTACTATCACTAGAACATGTGCTTGAGGTGCTGGCAATGGATGAACGATCACCACCATTAAAACGTGCAAGCACGGCTTGTCGTGCTTTTTCGTGCTCCTGTTCCTTGATAAACGAACGCTGTCTCTCTCTCCGATCACGTCGACTGCGGGGGACATCTGTTTGAGCAGACATGCCGTGTTAGTGATGGTTATGTCACAGCAAAATTGATTTCGGGGGAAAAAATTTTCTCGAGAAAATAAAAAGGTTACAAAAGAATTTCTCATGCCACAAAAAGAACGGTATTTTAAAAAGCAGAAAAACATCCATTCCTGCTTGAAAATAAAGAATAGAAAAAGCCATTTTTTCTCAGAAATGACGTTAAGTGTGTTAGTTTAATCACTCAGGATTTTTGTGCAATCTTTCGATTTTAAAGCAAATGGAGGGATTTCTGCAAATTTTTCAAACATAACATGTAATTAAAGGCAATGCATGAGAATGAAGGAAAGAAAGGAATTTAACATAATTTAATACTGAAGATGTAACAAATAATACTGCAAACAGGAAAAGTTGAGAGTCATTTAAATTTATCATGCTTGATTCATTAGAGATTGAAGCATAACATTTTTATCGTTTAAAATGAAGGACATGCAATCTGTAGGCCTTCAAGGAAAATGCATTACAATAGCAATATGACCTTGAAGTATTAAGGTAGATTTTGCTTAAAGTGTTCTATATGCTCATGATCAGGAAAGAGAGAAATATTAACTCATCCAATGAAAATCTGATAATTAGTTTGTGCTATAAAGCAAACAGATGGTCAAAGGTAAAACAGGCCCAAACTCATGTGCCACACACCCGGCCCTTTGTAGTCGAACCTTGAACCTTCAACGTCATTTCTATGGATATCATACGATATAAATACTCCATCCAAAATCCTACAGTGAGCACTGGCGTAAGCATCTACAAAATTCTAAAACCCGATACAAATCTAAATATGGTGCATGATGGGAAGACTCACATGATGTCTGCCTACACTGTTCCTCGTCCGTAGAGCCTTGAGCACTCATCCCAGGGGAACGCGGGGATTCTGGGGGCTTGTCGGGAGGTCGTGTCTCCTCGTTTGTTTGTTGCATTTCGCTGAGACGCTGTCGCCGTCTTTGATGGTCTGGCAACTGGTCCATCAGTTCAGACTCTTCTGGCACCAACATACATTTCCTGGAAAGTTTATTAATAGAATTATACGTACACTTACACAAAAGACTGCAGTATGCAGTATGAATCTGCTAAAGTTGATATTAACAGTGAGAGAATGCTACAATAGAGACCCTTCTCTTCACCAGAAGAAAGAACGCTATTACCCAATCTGCATTCCTTTCTGAAATGCAGAATATCTCCAGTACAATATGTACCTATATGAAACCTTTCAATATCCAGCAAAACTTAGTGTAAACATACCTTCCTAGAGATTTTTTAATAAGCATCATGACTTATGTAAAAATTTACATATACATGTACATTTGTATTGAAACTTTTAAGGAAATACTTAACTCGGGTTAAACTTCTTAGCCCGTAGGGTAAGTAGATACAAGCGAACTTAAATCTGTCCTTAAGAACATATAGAGAGCAACTTCAGAGTTCCAATGAAACTTTTTCAACAAAGAATAACCAATGCATGTAGTATAAGTTATTAATGTATCACACTGACTCTTTTTATTAAATGCATTCAAGGCTAATCTTAGACACTTATAGTGACTTTTTTTGTTATATCATGTATCTTATAGTATTTTAGATTCAAGTACTTATACTTTATTAAACTTTTAAGCATCTTACTCTTTCTGCCTTTGTTTTGTTTGTCTGTAAGCCTCGTGTGGGAGTATTTCTTCTTCAGCTTTGGATAATGCTGGAACACTCTTAGATTTTCCCATTCCCCTCGGACCGCTCCCATGGGAATATCGGCGACTTTTCCGTACACTGTCAAGGTCACTCTTTGTTCTGGGTGTCCGTCTAAAAGAATAAAAAATTCACAAGGTTATGAATTCAAAGATGATAATAATATATACAGTATGTACTAGATGCTAAGCATGCTGCAATCCGACAGGCAAGGAAAACGGAAATTGTCAATTAATTTTGCATGACAAAATCCTACGTGTATGTTACAAGAATTGCTATTTCATTTCAAAGAAAACTCAAGTGAAAATTTTAAAATAGCGTAATTTACATCTTTCTTATGAACCATGCATGTATACTATCTTTGTCTGCATATTACTTAAAGGTAAATAAGACTGAATCCTGGATATTTTTTTTTCAGTTATAAAAAATCTCTTTTAAAACAGAACCATCAAGGCAGACAAAGATGTACAATTACCTGAGATTCTCTGTGTGGGACTGGTCACCTTCCTCCTCTCCATCTTCTGCCTTCAAAGCAGCCTACAAATATAAATAGTTTTTGTAACTCCACGGAAAAGAGTTATCTCCCCCTCCTTTTCAATTATTTTGTATTTCTTTTGCTTTTTTTTATTACATGCGGAAATGTACTTACGATTTGTTATAAGGTCTGCAAATAAGGCCATGAATGACATCACATAAATACTACAAGCTCTTATAGTAATAGCATCTTTGTACTCAGTGTAATATGTACACATTCTACATCAATATTGTGATTTAAGTTTTCATATGAAAATCTGGATTTCAATGCTTTTCTAATATACATAAAATTTCTTCATATCATGGATAATTCAAATAAAACTGAATGATAATTCTAACCAATCAGCATTTGAATTTCAAAGTAATGACCAATCAAATTTCAGATGTTTAAATATGGCAATGCCACTACCACACTTACATCATAGATGGCAAATTGTGAGAGGAGGTCTAAATCGGCTCCGTTTTTGTTCATTTGTCGTTGTGTGACCCTCTCCATTCCCAGTTCCTCTAGCGAGTCAGTGACGTCGTAGAATGTGTCCTGATCAGGTATTGCGTTCAGGACTTTGTTGACAAGGGTCATGGCGTAGACCAGCAGCTCGGTGTCGCCACCATCCTTCTCATCCAATATACACATGATGTTGGTCCACGGTTTCAGACCTGAATGATAAGAAATATATCATTGAATTGAAATGGATTTATCCAGAAAGTGAAACAGTTTGATGAATAAAAGGAGAAAACATCTTAAGTTTGCATTGGAATTAATGCATATTTCATGATCATTACGAGACTCATCTTAATGATAAATTTCTTGCAGAAATTGGTACCTTTTCATCTCCTAGAAAATATGGTTAATTTGCAGTACCTCAAAATAGCTATACATGTATATGGCTGTGTTTTACATATATAGGTTTGATATTTTTTAATAACTAAGCAGCACATTTTGGTACAATTTCTATCATCCCATTATGTGGAAACAAAGATTGATATTGGATAGGTATTTCTGCTTTCACATATTAATTTCAAAGGTTTGCAGCATTGTTCTATAATAAATGGTATATACATCAAAAGGCCTTACTGATGGGACACATCCTAGATCCACCCTGGATCTTTTGTCTTTTCATTATATTGATTTATCTTATTTATGGAAGACAAGTCAATAAACTTTCTCTTGATACAAGTAAAGTAGTGATAATAGACCTTTTATGGACTTTCTTCCAATAATCAACCCTCTACGATTGAAGTTTGATAAATCAAAATATTTGGCCAATAAACAGGGTATTAACAGTGTAAGGAAAAATGTTAGGTATTTCTCAATATAAACCAATGTAATACAATTTATCAATGGCTCGGGGCACTGATATGATTATAGTCTCATTAAAATAGGGTTGAGTGATTTCATATTTAGAAAGGTGGTGACTTTCTTTTTGATAAAGCTTTATCAAATTACTGATAGGAAATAATATTGAGAGACCATTTCACACTTTTGTACTTTCTGAGGGATTGCATTCACCATTGCTTCTGACATCAATTTCTTTTTCTTGCTTTCTTCGTCACATTTTAAGCCCCCGTTCCACTGCAATCCCGCTGTACCTACGTTCATTCCCGACCTCGAAAATTGCCAGATCGGGAGAGAACGGCTCTTAGTCGTATCTTGGTCTGGTACAGCGTATGTTGGTCCAAAATCGATCGGTATTAGAGCGGGCACGCTTTAGAGGTCGGGAAAAGTTTCCCGTATTCTTTCAACCGGCTGAAAGAATACGGGAAACTTTCCCGCTCTCTTTGTGGTCGTGAAATAGTCGGCGCTTGGTCGGGATAGTCGTGGGTACAGCCTAGGTCAATCGTGTCCTGGTCGGGAAAGAGCGTGGCTTGAGCGTGGTCTGATCGGCATTTAACTAAACCCCGCTCTCTTCACGCATAAGATACGCTTTAATTACGCCCTGTTCACGGCTCCGAACCTTATTATGCAAATTATATGCATAAAATCGGAAGAATCTCGAGTCAAGATTTTTCCTTACACACGACGGAAAAGAAAGTCCGTTCCTATTCTAATTTTATAGTAGTCTCGTCTAAAACATTCTCTCGTGGACTTCCGTTCGAAATTTGAACACGTAGAAATGCTTCTTTCATGCAAGTAAACCAACTGTTCAAGAGTACAGACACATGGCTCATCTTAAGGTATGTTTTTAAATTGATTTATGTATCACGTGGAACACATATGATGGGATTTTAAATTCTTCTTCTTATCAGAAATACTCGACCAGGGAGTGCTCCATGTTTTCGAGTGAATGAGTTTCATGATTAATCATCGCTGTAATCGAATATCTCACAAATATTTGTTCTTTAAAGCCATTTCTGTCTTTCATTACATCTTCATGAACTTCTAAATTTAAGTGCACACCATGAATTTGAATAAATTTGATGTCAGTGTTAGTTATAATCAGTATCAAATATCAGTTCTGTAGCCTAGCTAGTGTTGTAGTGTTGGTGAAAAAGTATTTGAATGGGTTTAAAATTATTTAAAGGGGATGAATTTCAAATCAATTGAATATTATATTTATTCTTTACAGTAGCATAACCTTAACTGCCAGACAGAAGAAGGAATATACTCTGAGAAAGTCTTCATGCGCATGTGTGCATCAGATCCAATGAAAGAAAGTGCATCAGAATAGTGGAATGCTTGTAGTGCTACTAGTACTGACTTGTAAAGTTGAAGAAATACTGTGGAATATGATATTGCAATTGTACTACCATATATGATGTTGGCCACCATGGTGTGAAAATAATTCACTTGTGAAAGGAGAATGAAGAAAATTGTTCAAGTGCATATTTCTACATGTACATGAAAAACATATTCAATGTGTACATCGACCACATATTCCTTGTGAAACTGTGATCCAGTATGAAATGAGAATTTGTGTTATAATGTAGAGGAATTCATCATCAATAGAAGAATTGTGAGATCGACAGATGGAACTGTATTACAGCCTCTTGCAGTAAACATGCTGATATAGCACTGAAGGGTAAGTTGTACATATACATGTATACTAATATACATGTTATGATAATTTTGTAAATCTGATAATACAAGTACAAATGACATTGTATTTATTTCATATTTTACATGTGTATCCCTTGTGATTCACCTTAAATGGATAATACTTTTTAATGGTAAGTTACTTGCTTTCATATTTTATGTGTACATGTATTGTTTGAAACAAGAGCTTCTCATGCATACCAAAATTTGTGTCCTGGTGACCTTGACCTTGGAAAAATGACCTACATTTTAAAATCTTACACCATGGCCATAACTTTTGAATGTTGAGTGAAATATAGACCTGTGCTTTCCTCGTGACAATTTCCAATGATGCCAAATTGTTGTCTTTGTGACCTTGAACTTGGAGATTGACCTACTTCACTATTATTTTTCTAAAGTAATATTATGCTTTTAAGTGATAGGGCTTTGTATTCCTTTTGATAAGGTCTTCCTAAATTCCAAAATTTTGACCTTGTGACCTTGACCTTGGATACTGATCAATTTTTTAATAACTTTAACCATGTTAACCTTGCCCTTGGTCATAACATAAATTGCAAGTGATAGGGCTATCATATTTTACATGTGTATCCCTTGTGGTAAGGCCTTCACATCAATACCTGAATTTTTACCTTGAGTCCGTGACCTTGGAGTATGAAATACTTTTCTACATTATATCTGACAATAAGGGGATTCATGTTCCACAAAAAAACATGGGTTTAATTTTTCTTAGTCCTAAGCCTTGACATAAAGTAGGGCTCTTACACGTGAAACACATTTTTAGCTCGAGATACTGGTCATAGTCGAGCTTATGCGGTACCCCCTTGTCCGGCGTCTGTCCGTAAACAATTCTCGTGCTTGCAACTCCTCTGAAATTATAAGAGACAGAAATGTAACTCTTTTTGCATGAGACTTGGTCAGTGGTCTACTTGTGCAGTGTGCACCAGTGACCTGACATTTTGTTTGAGCCCCTGACCCCCAGGGTCCTAGAAAATGGATGTGGTCATTTTCTCCTGTATGATCCTATGTAATCTTGTATTCGCAACTTCTCTGACACTATAAATGATGGAGACTTGATTCTTTTTGCAATACGATGAGTCTGTGTTCAAGTAGTGCACCTGATATTTTGTTTCAGTTCCTGGCCCCCAGTGACTAAGAAAATGGATGTGGCCATATTAGAATTCACTTGTCATTAAGTGAATTAAAAAACAACCAGGAGAGCTACAGTCTCGTCAGAGACTTCTGGTTTGGATTGGATTAGACCTTTCATATTGGGAAAATTGGCAATATTTTCTTCAAAATTGAATATGATAGATTTGGATGCCTTTTCATTTTAAATTTAGCATTTTTTACTTCCTTTTTTTTTTAAGAATTTTCTATGAGGTAAAATTGGTCAATAAATAGGGAAAATTATACTGTTTTGCATAATTTGAGAATGACCGATTGAAAGCCCTGTAATCAGGGATTAATCTACCTCTGCGTCCTGCGTCTCTGACGCATAAAATTCGCCCAGGACCCATTGATTTCCGATCGCTGCGTCCCACAGTGCGCATTGTTCACTTTTGTACAATGCGTCCGTTTTGGTTCATGTTTACATATATTAAACATTCAAAGTCGAGAAAGTGTATTTACAGTACGGTATTTATTTAGCTGTATAACATGTAAATGTCTCTTGTTTATATTTTGACAGCTCTTTTAAACCTAAAAGATCTGTGGTATCGTCATGATCGTATGAGAAATCATTGCGGAGCATCTTTTTTTTTTAATTAAAAGTAATATGCAGTCCGACGCGAGTCTAACTTATTTATATCAATCAGATACAGTCAGATATAAATATATATATTTCTGAAAAATTCCTCCACTGTAAACTTTTCATGACATTATGAATCAATTAATCTATTGAAATCGTTTAATTCAAACCATCATCGTACCGTCTTTGTAAACCGTTTAGAATTGGTTTGTTTGGATAACGTTTTACTTTATAAACACATGTACGAAGTATCGACAACTAAAAAAATCAATATACTTAATTCGGCAAAATTAAATTGAAGCTTAAGAGTTAGACGACGTTTTTTTTTTTAAGGAACATATAACGATCTCAAGGACATAAAACGCCGCGAGCAGGTCAGATCACTTGTATTCGCAAACTTAATACGCCGCGAAAAAAGAAGGTTTGTAGAAATTGGGACGCACTGATTTCTGCTGGGACCCATTGTTTTAGCTGGGGACCCATTGGCCAAGTTTCATTGCGTCCAGAGGACCCTTTAAGATCAAATTGTAGATTAATCTCTGCCTGTAATTATATTTGTATGTTAGTACTATTACGGAAACTTTACATGTCATGTAATTTTATATACATGTACATCATAATGATAAATGTATGCAAAATTCATTCATTTTAGAGCTTATTTAATATCAAAATGAAGATATTAATTCATTACATCATTTACTTTCAGAGTGAGACTTACAGCATCTTCTGTACATACATGATGGCTCATTTCTCATTCCTCATTTCTTGGTATCAGATTGAACATCTACCTCGTCCTTAAGTTTTACTATAGACACTAGAGAAATCACTGTTTGATGTCTAGAACATTTGAATTTTGAACATGTTTTGTGTTTACTTTCATGTGCTTACCGGTACATGTACATGTATGTACTAGGTTATAAATGCATTGAAAACTTTTTACTTGAGAATAGACCTGCACCTGTTGAATGGGGATATTTTTTTATTTATTTCATTATTTTCATAGCAACAATTTATGACTTTAAATTCTAGGTACATACCAGTATAGACAGGGATGTACATTGTATATAGAGTTAAATACTTCCCTGATATAGACTAGACATGTAAACTCATATAAAATATTAATTTCGAAAAGAAATACTATGATAAATTATAGAGAAAGAAAAATATCCTTTCACAAGTACAAAAACATTATGTTGTAAATTGATGATACCGGTACTATTACATATATATATATTGCAGTTATAATGATTCTTCTTTCAGAGTTTGAATAAAATTTACATTTAAACTTAATAAATCTTATAACTGATACTTATATTCTTCTTGAGACTAGAACACAAATATTCTTAGAACACTGTGATGAAGAAATCTAGTGAGAACATTGTCATATATGAAATAATGAATTTTCTCTTGTTAAGCATAGCAAACTTGGTTGATCATCCTTTCATCAATACTGTTTAGAGTGTCTTACCCCATACTGGTAATCATGAATAAAAACATTGATACTTTAAGTTCATTACTCTGCTACACAGTATACATTTGTGTAAGAATATCTAGTAGCCTTGACCTACATGTTCATGTATACAATTGACCTACTTTCCTAATACTTTGGATTTGCTACAACACTGGTCTGGCAAATGATAGATAGATGATATGGTATATACATGTATGTGCATTGTCAGATTGTGTCAAGAAATTACTCAAGATAGATTTTGATTCAATATGTGACCTTGAACTACACGTTTGACCTTCTTTTCGTTGAATTAAAGAATCTGAACTTGGAGAGTGATGTATATATATATTGAAGAATTTGAAACATGAAGTATCAGAGAATCCTGACAAAACTGAATCATTGGCAGTTGTGAAATGTCTGAGATAGTCTATTTTCACGTCTAATGCTTAAGGTGCTGGAGAAAGACGTTTTTCCTTTCATTCCTCAGAAAATGCTAGATTTTTCTGCCAGTCATGCTGAAGAATATTTTTGCAAAATATTCCGAGCTGGATTTACAAAAAAACCCCTCCCTAAAAACCAAATGGTTGCACATGTTTACAAGAATGGACAAGAGAGAGAAAACCATGCGCATAACCAGGCGTACCGTTAGAACGCAGTTGCTTCCACGTCGTTTTGCAAAAAAAAAAAAGAATGAAAGAAACATTGACGTAGAATACTGCCCTGTAAATGAGCAAAATTCATTAGATTCTGATACTTTGCCCCTTGAATATCCACAAGGGCTTCTACCTAGACCCACTTGAGGCTGCTTACACTTGAAAAGTACTCTAGCTAAGCGCCTGAAGATGAATGCATATACATAAAATGTATACACTTCGTATGAGTGAGAGGGAAAAAAAATTCCGTTATTGTACATGCATGTATTTGTTAAAACGATCAGAATCTAATGAAATTACATTTATTTATATAAAGTATCGTGATTCTATGAGATGAAAAAATATGTTAGTTTGCTGTGGTTGGGGGATTCATTTAATATATTGAAATTCATCAAAATTTTGGAAAAATTCAGAATATCATTCCTTTTGGTCGAGACAATTTTGTAGATTACAGGATTTGAGTTTAGAGGGGGCGTGGCCGGAATACCTCAAAGTCCTGTAGCAGGTTCTTTGGGGAACCCCACTCCCCAGCGGAAAATTATCTCACATGATATGTAATGTATATAGTGAGCCAGCGAATTTTTTTCAATTATCAATTACTTTAATATATATCAGAAACAGACCGGTAAAAATAAAAATAAAAATAAAGGTTGAGTCGTGGTGTTTGAGCCCAAGTAATTCCTTATTTTGACGACTTTAGTAGAGAGGGGAGGGGGGGGGGGGGGCATGCCAGAGGATTGGTAGGCAAAAATCAGGATAGAAACAGTAAACTTGTTAGAGAATTTTAGATGTAGGTGCTGCCGTGTGCACTCCCCCCCCCTCTCCCCGCGCTATTGAATCGGATGGGGGCTAATGTATTAGAAATTATCAGTGTTTTCCTGCTGTTATCGAGAAATATAAAATTAAAATCTTATGGGAACAAATGTATGCAAAATTGATAATGTATAGAATCGCTCAGTATTTAATCGAAGCGGGGTAAACGAACCGCAACGATAAACTTTGAAACGAACTATAAAAAGTGAAAGTCGTGATTCTTCAGTGCAGTAACGAATTATCCATGGCTTGAATATTTAAATAGCAAAGTTCAAAAAAATTTAAATGACAATAACATTGGGAGCCGTGTGTTCCCGATCTTTACCCGTCTATTCTACGCTCTTACCACGATCTATCCACTACAGATTCAATGTTTGCTGATCATACCAAGACCTTTTCATGACAATCTAGCGACATATTCACGCTTTATATGACCAAGTTACGACCAAACGACGCTTCAAATTGGATCTGTGCATATTTCATTCATTTTCGCGCACTGATATTGATTCGTTAAAAATACTTATTACCGAAATGTCGCGACGACGATTCTTGGCTATCCAATGCCACTTTTTAAGAAAGAAATTTTTAAAAATTTTGATCGAGACACTTTTTGGTAAGGCTTGGTCAAAACGAGAAATATAGGCTTCTTCTCGGTCGATACGATCATTGGATGAAATATGAGATCAGTTTAAGTTAGAAATTATGTGTTGAGCGGGAATGCGTCGGGGACAGTCGGTAATAGATCGGAATTGCATCGGGAATAGATCTGGTTTTGGTCGGGAATAGATCGGAGTTTGATCGGATAGAACGGGACTTGGTCGGCAATATGATCGTGAGTAGAGCGGATAAAGCGTGAGTAAGTCCGCAATGAAACGTGAATCGGTCATAAATTGATCGGGAATCGGTCGGGAATAGAGCGTGATTTCAAGGAAAAAATGAAAAGGTCGGGAAAGTTTTACCCGCTCTTGTGAAAATTTCGGTCGGGAATAGTCGTAGGTACAGCGGGATTGCAGTGGAACGGTGGCTTTAAGGAGGCAAAGGGTGTTGAAACATTGCATTTCAATATACATGTACCGGTGTTATAGAGTGAGCCTTCCCCCATAGCCAGACTTCCCCCCGGCGGTCCCACTCTAGAGTGAGCCTTCCCCACGGCGGTCCTACTCTAGAGTGAGACTTCCCCCAGGGGAAGTCTCACTCTAGAGCGAGACCTCCCCCGGGGAAGTCTCGCTCTAGAGCAGGACCACCCCCTGGGGAAGTCTCACTCTACAACTAGTTATAGAGTGAGACTTCCCCCATAGTGAGACTCCCCCCCCTCCTCTCCATGCGATTGGAATTCAACCCGTCGTTGTGCTTGAGTTCTGTCAATGTTGCTTTGAATAGTTAGCTGTGCATACTAGGGGTGTCACGATAGTGGAAACACGTTATTGCGATATATTGCGATAGTTTTTCACTGTATTGCGATATATTGTGATATATTGCTTTCTTTATATTTTCAGTAAAATCCAGGCATACACCTTCTGGACTTCTAATTGCTATAACACTAGAATTGGATGAAAAATAAAGAGTTTAATTTGAAGAAGAAATTGCGATATATTGCGATACGCATTTCGTATCGCGATAGGATATAAACCATTTGTGTATTGCGATATATCGATATATTGTGACACCCCTAGCGCATGCCCAACTGTAACCAGTACAACTTTCATATATCTGACCATGAGGACAATGGAAACAAAAGCTTTTTACTCGTATTTTAGCAGTTATTCTCATGCAAATTATACATGGATTTATTTAGATATTCCTCGTTATAAGTACATTGTAGAAATATGTCTTCGTACGACAGATGTAATTATAAACTTGATCTACATGTGTTTGCATACAAGGGACACGGTACGTTCGCTTGACATGTGCTATACGAACTTCGTAAATTCTAACGTCAAAAATTGGAATACCCTTAAAACACGAAGTGTAAACGTGGTGCCAATCGAAGTTTAATAACATAAATTTAATTCGATAACTTGAACGACTCGTCCCTTGCGATTCGAGTATTCGACGTTTGACTGTATTACATAACGATAGTGTACGGTCGCTTTTATAATGATGAAGAGACCGTATACTATCGTTGTTAGATATTGCACCTGTCAGGCGACTTACCGTTTTAGTAGTGATGTAGGCATGCACTGCACACGGAAGGGGAGGGGACTTAGATTACAGGCGTGCGGCTGGAATGGGGTATACTTTTAAGGCTTTTTGATTTTATGTTGGTATCATTTTCCTTTCAAATATATATCACGGCCTCACCCCACAAATTTTACAAACCCACAATGGACCCTATAAATACGTCAGAAACAGACCTTATAACTAATAGTATATTGTGGATCGGCGTAGCCATGTTGTAGGAACGACAACGTATGCCATCACATCGACGTAGTATATTGTGGCTACGGCGTAGCTATGTTGTGGGAACGTCAACGTATGCCATGACCACGACGTAGTATGTTGTGGATTTTACGGAGGTTTGATATGGGAATGACGACGTATACCATGACCACGGCGTAGTATATTGTGGCTACGATGTAGCTATGTTGTGGGAACGACAACGTATGCCATGACCACGACGTAGTATGTTGTGGATTTTACGGAGCTTTGATATGGGAATGACAACGTATACCATGACCACGGCGTAGTATATTGTGGCTACGATGTAGCTATGTTGTGATAACGACAACGTATGCAATGACCACAAAGTAGTATATTGTGGCTACGGCGTAGCTATGTTGTGGGAACGACCAAGTATGCCCTGACTACGACGTAGTATATTGTGGCAACGGCGTATCCATGTTGTGGGAACGACAACGTATGCCATGACCACGACGTAGTATATTGTGCCTATGGCGTAGCTATGTTGTGGGAACGACTAAGTATGTCATGGCCACGACGTTGTATATTGTGGCTTTAATTTGGGGACGAAAACGTATGTCATGGCCACGACGTAGTACGTATGTAGCTATGTTGTGGGAACGACAACGTATGCCATGACCACGACGTAGTATGTTGTGGATTTTACGGAGCTTTGATATGGGAATGACAACGTATACCATGACCACGGCGTAGTATATTGTGGCTACGATGTAGCTATGTTGTGATAACGACAACGTATGCAATGACCACAAAGTAGTATATTGTGGCTACGGCGTAGCTATGTTGTGGGAACGACCAAGTATGCCCTGACTACGACGTAATATATTGTGGCAACGGCGTATCCATGTTGTGGGAACGACAACGTATGCCATGACCACGACGTAGTATATTGTGCCTATGGCGTAGCTATGTTGTGGGAACGACTAAGTATGTCATGGCCACGACGTTGTATATTGTGGCTTTAATTTGGGGACGAAAACGTATGTCATGGCCACGACGTAGTACGTTGTGGCTTTGTTGTGGGAACGACAACGTATGACATGACCACGACGTAGTATGTTGTGGCTTTGATGTGGGAACGACAACGTATGCTATGACCATGACGTAGTATGTTGTGGCTTTGACGTAGTTTTGATATGAGAATAACAAGGTATGACATGGCCACGACGTAGTACAGGTATATTGTGGGAACGGCGTAGCCATGTTCTGGGAACGACCAAGTATGACCACGATGTAGTATGTTGTGGCTTTGATGTGGGAACGACAACGTATGCCATGACCAAGACGTAGAATGTTGTTGTTTTGATGTAGGAACGACAACGTATGCCATGACCACGACGAAGTCCCAGTTGAACAGTTATAAATAACCCAGACAAAATCTGTGACACACAGATGAACATACGGACAGCTAGACGACTATGGGAGACATGATCGCCAGTAATATTGATATGAAGTAACTCCTAACTGATTGCTGGAGCTATTATTTAAGTATAGATCACCGGAAAAGAGACGAGTTAACACTGCAGTAGGATCACTAAGTGGGGAGAAGACTGGCTCTAGAGAGGGGGTGGACAGGGGGTAGGTCTCTCCCCCTCCCGCCCCTTACCCCCCCTCCCCCCCCCCCCCCCCCTCTCCCGCACCCTTGTCTCCCTCCTCCCTACTTGGAACGGCGCGCGCTGCGCTGGCTCAAAATTTTCCTTTTTTTCTCTCCCTTTTTCCACTTTTTTCTCCACTTTCCCTCCTCCCGCCCCCTCTTCCCCCTTCCCCATCCCCACTTCTCCCTCCTCCCGTCCCCTCACCTCCCCCTCCCGCTCCTCATCTCCCACCTCCCTCTTACCCTGTCCGCCCCCTCTCTAGAGTGAGCGGCCCCCTCCCCGGTGTGCGGGGAGGCGTCTAGAGTGAGCGCCCCCCTGCCCGGTGTGCGGGGAGGCTCTCTCTAAAAAGGGACTGCTGGGGAAGTCTCACTCAAAGTTGGGAAGGAGGGGTAAGGCTGGCTCTAGAGTGGGACCGCCGGGGGGAAGTCTCACTCAAAATTAGGCAGGGGGAAGGCTGGCTCTAGAGTGAGCCTTCCCCCTAGGGGGGAAGGCTCGCTCTAGAGTGGGACCGCCGGGGGGAAGTCTGGCTATGGGGGAAGGCTCACTCTATAACACCGGTATAATTTATTTTTCAGTCTGCTATAAACGGTAACCAGACGATCTGAGCAATTGCTCTCATCAGGGACGTATATAAAATACTAAATACGTCCCTGATCTCATTCAGAGCATTTAAAATTGGCCAAGTTCGGCAAAATGGAGGAATATGACCACGGATATTTGGCATATGTTACAATATGGAAGCATTTGCAAAATCTCTCCTTTTACGAATTTTGATGAAATTTTTATTGAAGATCACAGATCGAGACCTCATAGAGCTGTTCCTGGCATAAATGACATGCGTAAAAGGAGTCATCAAAAACACTAAGATGGACAACGGCTTTGTTTTCTTTTTCGATGATACATTCCGACAAACCCCAACTTTTATACCCTGCATTTTTACGAATGCAGCAATTACCATTGTGTGAATAAATACCAAGAGGACAATTTTCGAGTACATGTGAATTTGACATTGCGAGTCCTAAATACCATTGTTGACCCATATCTACCCCGGGGGATTAAATACATAATCTTGTTATAACACACCTCATTGTAACATATAACAGACCAGATCTGGCCCGTGATACACCTCAGGGGGTAGGGCATTCACCTCAGTAGACCATGACAGACTGAAGAAATTTTTAGACGATTTTTTTTTCGCTTGCCAACAAATAGGGAATTGTAATTCATCTTTTTTTCAAGTTGGTGGTGGCAATATTCGATATAAAGTACATTTTTTTTTCAAGTGTTGGTGATAATATTCGATGTAAAGTACTATACACTCACTGTCAATAAGAGGATGGAGGGGACTTTATACTTTATACAGCATATTAATTAAAAGCGTTATTTCCATTCTCTATACACAATATAATCCAATCCCCTGTCTTTTGGGGAAAGGGGGTTCACACTTGGTATCATTTCATATGGTCTAGGTACTAAGCCTAAGCTCTGCCCGTATGTATTATGTACTTACATTAAATTTATATCTATATTGTTATGACAAATTTTCCTATGATCACAGTGTCAGAAATCTTTAACATAGACAGTGCCTCTTCTTAAATTTAAAGGTAAGAGGCCAAGGTCAAACTCATCTGGACCCTTCCTTGTTGTAAGTAGTTAGTTTATGTAACCGATTTCCCAAGAATTGCGCACTGAAAAGTCTGGAAAGAGGAATTTGGCAGCCAAATACCTGCGTTATATGAAACTGCATGATCAATACCGTGTGTATTGATGATAAATGAATTCATAAACAGTGGCGGCGCTTTTGATACGATTCATACATGCATGAGCGCATGGCATATTGAATGCATGTTTCTTTTGAAGTTTCTTTTGTTACATGCATACGCAGACGATGGGTATAAAAATTCATAACTCTTTTGCATAGCTTCGTTTTAGATTTAGAAGACGTATTTTCACACGATGCTGTTTAAAATAGAAACAGTTTAAGTTTTTGATCAATTTATCAATCAAAGTATTACGTCTTGAGACTGATATTCAGCCAAGGAAGTTTTAATTGCTAGTTTACATATTAAAATTTCCTTTCCGTATAGAAAATTCGTTACTCAAATATTTATCAAGACTTGATGCCTTTGTGCAAAACCATATAACTTGACAAGTAAATACGTTGCATAATCACACTTCTGCATATGCAAGGAAGACATAAGTTTTAATCCCAAACAAGTACCAACTTTTTTGGCAAATGTTTTGTTGTGTTTGTTTTTATTTCAGTATTTGAAACGCATCGTACAATGTATTACCAAAACGTTTTGACCTCTGAAATGTGTCAACATTTTTTCTCGAGTTTAGCTTATGACAAAATCAAAAGCTGCAGCCTGAACAGCCCCAATTTCCCCATCCCTCCTTCCTGATCATATTTATGTACATGCTCCACTAGATTTGGGGTTTCATATTCTCTCTTTCCTACAAAGCTTATTGCACCAAAACCAGTTTTGGTTCCAGTGGGAAGGGGGGGGGGCATATTCATATTTACCTCTCTTACTATCTACAGTGTTGATTGCAGATAGAAGGATCTCTGTGTTGGTTTCAGTGTATTCTATAAACACAAGTAACAGCTTCAGTGCTGTCTTTACCACCAACCGAAACTGAAAAATACGAATGGAATATTATGATAATTTTATCGGTGAATTGAATTAAAGAAGAGGAGGAAATATCTATCCAGGTCATGGCACCAGAAAGGAAAAGAAATTGCGTAAGGAAATAGTGATATGCATTGTACTTGACCGGATTCACAATGTTTCACATATTAGACTATATCCTTAAGGCTTTGCTATGAGTTTTATGTAAGGTAGCCAAACTTGTCAGTGCAAAAAATTTCTCAAGCGGAGTGGATTCAGTTATTTTTTTTTTGTCAAAGTTTGTAATTTTATCTTCATTTTATTAAATGTTATTGCTAACTGGAAGTCATAAACCAACATTGAAAGGGCACAAAAAGATCGGAACAACGAAAAAGTATAACATTTCAAAATAATAGCAATTTATGAACTGGTCATTCACAGAAAATACTGATATTTCCTAGGTGTATCATAATTACCTTTGAAGATAGTAGAGTATATAACCATTGTATAGTTGCTGGGTGGTTGATGACTCCATTCATACCATCCACGTACAGCATCACTTGACCCAGGGCTGAAATATTCAGAAAAGTCTTATTTTAGGTATGTGATTATGTCAAAATAAAGCAAATGTCTAACAAATAAAAGTGACAAAAAGGAGCATTTGAATAAGTTTTCCTAGATCATCAAAAATGTCAACTTTTTAAAACAACCAAGTGAATGTAATTTTGCGACAGAGGTTAAATATTTTTGCTTAAGGTGGCGTCATGATTGTTTTAAAAGTAGTTTTTGCAACATGGTTGTTGCTTGTTTTTCTGTTGTTGCTTTCTTTCGTGTTTTACTGGAGTGCAAGATAACTGCGCATTTGAAGTAAAGATATCAATTGGAAACAAGGGGTACAACCAAGTACAGAAAAGTTTTATTTCGAGACAGTAAAAGTGGCCACATCCGTGAGTGCACCTACAAAGAGGTGGAGGGTACAAACAGCAACAAGTATCGACAATGTGTGCCGTAACAAGGTGTTTTAATTTTCTTTTTCACTTAAAGTAGGTCGAACAATGAGTGATTAGCAATAGCTACTAAAATACTCTTTCTATATATGTCTGTGGTAGACCAAAATCAAGACTATGAAATGTAAATTACCACGGAAACGATGACAGTTAACGATAACATTTATACCCTATGTGAATCATATATAAGTAGGTTATAATGGACCACTTCACACTTATTTTAATCATCTATACAAAACCACTAAATATCAGGGGTAGCTCCTGGCCAACACAGGTCCCAAGTACTTCATCACACGGGGCGCCAACTATAAATTGTATTGGAGTCATGCAAGGTCAGATCTGAGGACCCACTTAACACCAAAAGCTAAGTAGGCACATTATCAGAAATTGTATTACATCAAATTGAACAGAAAGCGGGGGCTCTCGACTCATCCTTCGTCATAATACTTTTGTAGTATTTCAAGCTCGGATCTAGACGTAGGGGTTTAGGTGGTCATGACCCCCCCCCCCTCTGGATTCTGCCTTGAACCCCCCCCCCCCGGAAAAACATTCTGGATCCGTTTATGATCTATCTTCTCTTACATAGACACGTCCCAGATAAATGACAATAAAGCAGAATAACTTAAAAAACTGGATTATCATTCTGAAACATTGACGTTATTTTGGTTTCCTTGCGTTCAGCCCACACTGTTGTCAAATTGCTAGGCGGTGCATTTTGTAGTCGCCAAAATGACGTAATGTCTACAAAAATATTTAGATCACGAGCACTTTCACCTGTGTTTAATTAATATCGAAATTTTACAGGTAAAAATTCTGCACACTTTGCACTGGCACAAATCCAAATTCGTACCAAAATGCGCGTGCTTTTATTACATTCAATACACAACTAATCATCGTGTTATTCATTCATTCTTAACTTATTCTTAATGACCAAGGGCGATAACTTTATAGTGGGAGGATAGAAAGGTTAAATTTATGACCCTCTTTATATCAAAGTACCTGTCTGATGTCGGTATACAGCGAATTTTTCATTTCCATGCCCGAATGCTTGAGATGCCTTTATCTAATCAAATCTTAATATGCATGACCCCCTCCCAATTTTCTATTTTTCCCTTGGTCAACAGAAGCGGGTAAAAGCATTCAACTTGTCACCGTTAGAATGTTGCTCATTACTTTTGAATTATGGACTTTGTAAATACATGTATCATACTCCATTTTTGATTTAACTATCTTAAAAGTTATGGCCAAAGTTAAAAGTTTTTTTGAAGACAAACAAATAGACAGGCAGACGGACATGCTAAAGACTACAAATTTATGTGCCCCCGAATTATACCCGATGATGTAGGCATGAAAATGTTCAGAAGGGATTTTGGGTCCATCAATCCGTCAGTTAACCTAGCTTCCTATAACGTGATTAAGTTGACGAAAGGGAGGATTGCAGACAAATCGGACAAATGTACACATACTAAAAACGTGATGTAAGATGAGAAATAATTAATTCAGTGTCAATATTTGACGGTAGAAAAGATATGAAGTGATTAAGTCTATGTCAGCGAATCAAAGATTATTCAAATGCCTGCGGGACCACGCACGTACTGCACTCCTTAACATCAACTTATAGATTTTCCATGGTATTACTATATGATATTCAAGAAAATTCTTCCTTATGAGGGGCGCTTAAAATTCCAAACGGTAATATAAACTATTGAAAATTTCAACAACTTGGTTGCATATAAAACATTCCATAAACCACGCTACTCAATATGTCCATTTCATAATATAACAGCTGATAAAGAGATCTTATTAGGTTGATTTCATATGATATTTATGATTTTATAATAGAGAGGAATAAATTAGAATGTTCGATTCAACATTGGAACTCTTCACATAAAAGACGTGTATCGATTTTAATGAAATATAAATATAAAACTTTACGATTAACTGCACGATGTTGGGGATAGGTACCTTTTTACTAGAGGTGGTTGAATAACATTTCAATACCATAATTGAAAAGTGAATACTACAATAGAAACTTAATTGAAAGTCTATGTTCAACATAGGGGGAGTAAATACCTTATACAGACTCAGATAGGGTTGAAACCTAGTTATTAACAGTCTACGTACCCAGCTCAATGTGATTTAAACTGATGAACATAAAAACTCATAGAAAATTACTTAATAAGGAATGTATCGATTCTAGTACCAATTTTCACGTTGCGGGGAGTTGAGGGGAGGGGGAGGGGGTTTCGATTGTAAAATTTGTTCCAAAAATTGAACAGAAGACAAGGGTTTAAGAGCGATTTTGCAAATTCAGGCTGTAAGATGTTATCAACACCAAACAACCCCCTTTCAATCTTTAAGGATCAAGTACTGGATCCGTCATACCCTTCACCTCTTGGGACGGACATTTGATTTGGCATGATCTCTTACAACCCCCCCCCCCCCCCATTTTCCCCTCGTACTCGAACATCGATGACTAGATGTCTTGGATGTGCTCCATGCTCGATCACCACTGATGGTGACTTAATACAGAGTATCTATAGTCGAAGTACAGTATTTACCTCTGAGAATATAGTTCTGATAGTTCTGGTCGGCCTCCGAGCCCACTTTGATAAGACAGTCCAGGCCATCATTATTAACAAACTCGTGTACCAAGTCCTTGTCATCCTGCAATAAAATATGATGTAATAAACAGTGGCGTATCTACGATAAGATTTAAGGGTGCTATTCAGAGTGTGATGCTTATGCATTGGTCATTTTCAATCACTCAATAGATCCAGGGGAAGCTCCCAAGGTTCCATAGCTAAGCCACCGGAGGCTCTTGAATATTTGACCACGAATCATGTAAAATAAAGGTTCTATGGAAAACAATTCGGCAAGACACCTTTGTCACTTGACTTTTAAACATCAAATATCTTTCAAATCCAAGTTTCCGTACAGAAACAAGTGGAAATTACAATTGGAAAAATAAATTCAATCCGAGTGAAATATAAGAATCTCTCAAGTTTTGACGAAGACTTGTATGACAAATTCTTACCTGAAATATTTGTTTCAGAGAAAACAAGGCCCTCCGTAGATCTCTGCCGTGAGAATTCAGTAACTTTTCTGAAAGAGAAAAGACAACAGACTCATCAAAATGAACGAAATAAGATTTTTTTTAGAGTTGTTTATAGGAAAATGAAATTATAAAATATTTCTTAAATCAATCATACTGGGTTCAAACTTTAAAATATCTATAACTGAAAGACTCAGATAGGAAAAATGAAATATCCCGCTTCCAGCTAGCATTTCCAGTGAATGACAGCTTTTTTTTCGGGGGGGGGGGCTTTTATTTGCAGTGTTGAAGCTGTATATATTTTCAGTTTTGAGTATCTTCTCTAATCCTTAAAATGGTTTATTTTACATTAAATTCAAACTTCGATTTGATACAATCACTGCTTATATTATTGCAAAGGATCAAAGGCCATGAGGTGCCAGTTTAAAAGGCATCAACAAAGAAACCTAATAATTTCTAAAGAATACACAAATAGGAAGCATAAAAGTAAAATGGATGTAAACATGAGAAATGTCTCAACTTTAAACCCTTTAAATCAATTTATTTTCACCTAATGATCTGCCAGACCAAATAAACTTCACGCACTATCTGTCGGGGTAATAAAAGATGGAAGGCATTTATATATTTACAACTATACTAGACTATTACATGGGGCATATCAATAAAATAATCACTCTATGTGTATACAAGATCTCGCGAACAAACAAGAAACTGGTAAGAAGTGACCAAAGGACGAAAATACAAACACTCGAGTCGCCGAAATACAATGTAGCACAGCACTGAGGGGTGTCCTTAAATACTTTGTAAAGGCTAATAAGTTTATAGATAAAAGTCCTATATAAGGGTACTTGGTATAATAGAATGAGATGGTTATAACACTTTATCTGTTAGAACCAAAGATAAAATTCCATCGTCAATATATGCTTTGTGTGTGCAGGTACTGACATTCTAAATGCAAAATGCATAGTTTACATTGCCACGGACAAAGACTGGAGGGTTACCGAAAACGTCACAATATCAGCCAGTCAAAGACTTTCGGGGAAACATCTAGGCCTCTTTTGATGCAAAGCGGCCGATTTTAGTCTACAGCCTTGTAACATGGTACACGACTCTACAAGACCTTACTTAAAAACATTGACAGTTTGGAGCAAGTATCACATGCGATTTCAAAGTTTATCAAAGGGGTTGGGGGGGGTTCAAGCCTGTGATTTCAAGAAACTTAAAAGTCCTTACAACCCGAAGCATGAAGAATCTTTCTGAACCACGAACTGATATAATCAACACAGACAGCAGGAAGCTTGTCGGTTTGTCTTATTTGAGGTTTTGAGATCCACACGTAAGGTGGTTTTGCTTTGGTTCAAAAGGCCAACCAGAGTCTGTATCAGTGTATGAATTGAGTATAAAATGTGTGTGGTCCGTTATCTGGGCAAAAATCCTAGTTTGACATGCTTTAAGTGTGTATAACTTATCCGTAACATATACATGTACCTGACCACAAAAACGGCTACCTTTTCATTATGTAATTTAATCCCTATAACTGGACTCTAATGAGACCAAGTGCTCCAGTCTACTTAATCTTTATTCTTACTTCTGGAATGTCAACCTAGAGACGCTGTGTACACCTACATGTATATATTTTGGTGGAAAAGAGAGATTCAATCATCGACCAAAAAAAAAAAAAAAACCTGAATTTCACGTCCTTAAACTCTTCCCGTCCTTCCGTCTGTCTTATCGGTCCGTTATTCCAGAAACAGAAAAGACAGAGCCAAATCAGAGACACAACATTGTACACACAGTCCTGAATTTCCCCTCCTACCCAATCCCATCCCATTTTCTTTTAGACTCTCCGCAAATCGTGATACCTAGACTTGTTCAAGTCCTTATATTATCAAATAATTTTAAAACTAAATACATATTAAAAGAGTGAAATCTCTTTACTAGCAAGGAAAAGTTGGCTTCTCTGTTTTGTGATATCTCTGCAACCAATTGCTCACTGCTTATAGTTTTAAAAGGGGCATTTCTTTTCTACTTGAAAATTTTAATTAATAGTTGCAATTCTTCATATAACTGTATTTGATATAAGGACTTGAGCAAGTCTACGTGATATCATAACGAAAGTAAATTGAATACAGAAAAGACAGAACAGCACTGTACAGAGTGTACACGGTGCATTCCTATTTTCATAAGAGGGTAATTTCAAAGTTGATTTCTCTAGTAATAATTGCAGGAGAACCATGACCCTTTAACAGTGTGACCTTAATAAGAATCAGAGTGTAACTCTATTTGACAGATTGGCCAGTTTACTGCAAACGATTACCAATATCTTCTTACTTCTACAGTAAATAACAAAAAAAATTATCTTGGTTCATCAAAAATTTATAAAACTTGCTATTCTCTTCCATTATATTTCTTGTTACTAAACAATTGGTAATACTAAATAGTAACACAGTAGCAATTTCTGAAATAGCCTAAATCAGCGGTAAGAAACAACGCACCAATATTTTAAAATTCCGACAACAATTTGTATATGTACACCGATACCCCTTCTGACTTTTCCTTTGTCACACAAGACGGTCCCTTATCGGGACTAATAATCGCTAACGGTCCCTTTATTCTCGTCTTTTGTGCATGCTATACAATGACGCTATTTCAATGGTACAATTTCTATAGAATAACAATCAAAACGAGACCGATTTCATTCTTCAAACAAAATAAAGACCTTAACTCTGACACCCTGTAAATATGGACCATCACCTGCACCACTCAATTATGTCTACGACATTTTAAAGAAACCAAGCGCGGATCTAGAGGGTGGGGTTACGAAGATCAGGACCCCCCCCCCCCCCCCAAATATAAAAATCCAAAAATGGAGATTTTCCCGATTTTACATGTTTTTGGTCAAAACCATAAGCTGGACCCCATCCTCCTTTTGACGGCTTGGACTTTGACCTCCCCCCCCCCTGAAAAAAAATCTAGATCCGCCCACGGATATTTAAAAAGAAGTGGTACAAATCACACACCGGGACTCCCGTGGGGGACAAAGTTATTAAAGACTTACTGGAGCATAATCTGTTTGTATTGAATGTAAATATTGAGGCATGAGGTAAAGTAAATCTAGGTTATGAAAAACATACTTGACCCTGTAGGGATTCAAATAATTAAAAAGACGACAGAGCGGAAGAGGTGAACATAATAAACTTGAAAATCCATTGTTCAGGAACACAAGTGTCGCCTGTTGCAAGTCGGAGATCCGCCAGCGTCCTTGACATTCAACGTGGCCTAAAACTTACGTGTTTCACGTTACGGATGGTATTCCCTCCAAGTTTCATCAAAGTAAGACAAATGTCAATTTACTATGAAAATACTACTCTATAGTATAGTTTGTCTATCGAAATGTAACATTGATAGGACAGAACAAATTTTGACCTCTACGTGCTTCGCAAGGCCAAATAAAAATAAAAGCCATATGTTCGCTTAGCTCAAAATTTCATCCCGCAGTATTAACAAAAGTTGTAAATTTACTTACGCAAAATTGTCATCTCAAAAGTTGTTCGATCAATTCCCTTACAAAATAACTGGCTCGACAAGTAGTAATGCAAAGTCCAACTAAAAGCATCAGCAAAGTCTAAAAGGTCTCAGAACTTGCTATGAGAACAAGTGACTGGGGTGATTCTGAAGGAATTAAAACTTTTTTGCGTAGTGTGATCAAAATCATAGATAGCTAGGTTACTGGGACAGAGTGGTGTCCCCTTACATTATCAAAAAGGGTGTCAATGAAGGACATATGTATGAAAAGCAATATCAAAGTCACCTTCATCATCCAATTACCAAGGTCCCTGAAACCCTGAATCCTAAAATCTCTCCATCTATATAACGTGACTTAGCAAGATTGAAATACGAAGACGCGATCTGTCTTCACCCACTTTCAAATGTTAGAATAAAAACTCGTACGACTGTAGTACGGTCGGTGCAGGTACATTTATCAACCTGAGAGATTTAAGAAATGATGCAAAATTACAAAATGACGGATACTATATCAGCTGTGACGGAACTTTTTAGGGGCATGTCAATGAGCGCAAAGGATCCAAATTTAAGTACGAGCGGATCTTATATTTTTTGTATCCAAAAGAGGGGGAGGGTTCCAATAGCATTAGTTTTAGTAGTCCTAATAGACTATGCGGAAAATTAGGAAAGAGGGGTACATTACAAACGTGGAACTAGAGGGAGGGGTCCAGGAGCCCCTCCCATAGAATTTGCCATAAACCTTGATTCCCCATTTATTACCTATTTCCAAAATCATAGGCAGGAACCCCCCCCCCCCCCCCCCGCAGACGGACTGGACCCTCCTGGCAATAAAAGGTGGACCCTCCTAGTAAAAAAGGTGTAGATCCATCCATGCAATAGATGCAGTATTTAGGAATTCAAGGCCCCAATAACCCTTATCCATCTCTAATTCCGCGCATGTAAGTCTGCATCGAGCCCATTCACTTCCATGTTCCTTGTATTGATGCGCTTCCAGATACTATCTGCTGAGAAGATCGTCTTTAACAGCAGGTGCTAACGCTTCTTTACTTCAAAATTTTCAAGGTTTTTAGACTCGAGAAAAATCTCTCATCGTTTTCTGATAGCTTATCTGTCAAACTTATCTAACGGCCTGATTCAGGTACTGGTTTTATTAACAAAATAATCGACGAGACTCTGCGAGGAACGGAAGTCCGTCGGTCATATCTTATGCCATTTCATATCTAAATCTATACGATGCTCTATTTATACAGATAGAAGTTTGTTCTTTCGAGTCAAAAACTCTCGTAAAATTTTAAAAATATGAGCATGAATCATTTGAAAGAAAGCGCGAGAATAGATACGAAATATCGTAAAATACATGCATATCTTGTATAGCCTACACAGATCAGTAATTGGGACACCCTGATCCTCGTATCAAAATCCAACAGAATAGCGTCGGAAACCTACGTTCACGAGCTGAACTTGGTTGACCTTGAACTTTTGTCCTCGTAAGCTTGCGTGGTCGACCGACGACTCCGATGATGTCAATAGTATCGCCAATGATGTCACTTTTGCAGTCTGCCATGATAACTGCAGACTGCAATATTGTGACCTTTACAACCTGACCTTTGACAGAAACCGTTGACCTCGTGACCTCAACGGTGCCATGGCCTCAATTACATTAAATAATATGATCGTAATACAACCTTCGTAGTGTATAGTACATGCCAAAAATGTGACCTTGTAGTAACAATTAATGACCTTCAAAATATCATTGATTATTACTGACTACCTTGACATACATCTATAAGTAAGACAAAGACTGATCGGAGCTGATCATCAGTCAACAAGACACCATGCTGGGAAGACTTGTAACATAATGTTCTGTTACTAAACAACATATACAACACTTGAAACCATATATTCACGGATCATGTAGATTTGTATTGAACATAAAATCCCCCATCATCATAATACAACAGCTGTGTGCGATACACAATGAGTATGTTACCAATCCGTACAGGTTACAGCACACCTTCTGTTCTCCAGCCATTGGCCGCATACTTCCCCTCACTGATAATATAAATTGTTCGGTAGTGAGCAGGCTTAACTAGGCATGAAATTAGATTACATCTTGGCCATCTCATTACTGTAAGCTTGTGTCTGCCAAAACGCACCTTCCCCCATCCACAAAACAGAAATAGACAGAAATCTTCTGCATGCAACGGGTCCTGAGAATGTAGAGGGGGGGGGGGGTATTCTGGATCCCCGGAAAATTGCCAAAAATCATGAATTTCCCCGTTATATACGTACAATCTTTTCAAAAGCATATATTAGGTTGGAAATTCCATCAATTTTCTGACGGACTTGAACCCCCCCCCCCCTAGTAAAATTCCTAGATCCGTCAATGCACCTTCATCATCTATAAAACAGAAACTTCTGTACGGAGCAGGCCCCACTTAGACTTGATGTTTGCATCCCACTTGTTTGATGTTCTTTATTCTGACAGAGACTAGGTAAATACACAATCAAGATGTATTTGCTACCGTTGGTAGCTTAAAAGGTTCTTCTGCCATATTCCAAGCCAGGTCAAGGTCTCAAGGTCAAATCTGGACACTATTAACGAAAGGACAAAGGCCCTGTGTGCAATTATAAAGTTTTGGACATATAACACAGTTATACATATACAGGAGGGAAACAATTCGAAATCTTTCTTTGTTATAAGGGTAAAATCATCATCTGATCATGCCACAGAAGAGCTTCCAAATTACCCTTTTTTCAATCTATCTGCTTTCAATTTCTGAATATGGAATGTGGAGAGGGAGGGGATATGATGTTCTTGAGAGGGAACGAAGAGGACATTGTTGGTTTTATTTTTAACCCAATCCTTTGTCAAAATGTCAAAAATTCTATACAGCATGTCATGGGTCAGGTTAACCGTTCTATTGAAATATAGTCCAACAAACTAGATCAACGTTTTGTCCATGTAAAACAATCATGATAAAAATCAATATAAGATATTTTCCCGGACACGACACTCCGAAATTGTGTCAATTTGTATCAGCAATACCATATGGAGTAATAAACCTAGAGCCTAAATAATCAAATTCAAATCTTATTTCCCAGGATGGAACTAGAAAATAAACGAATTGTCTCAAAAGTCAATATATTCCCAATTACAGAGCGTTCGTGGAAACCGCTCCATATACTTCCTTGTAAATTATGGGGCTACCATTTTATGGGGTCTCAAATCGATGACAAACATGGGTCTTAAATGGGCGACAAGGTAGAAAGAATGCGAGAAAAGGATTTAACTCCATCAAATGCCATAAAATGAATGTTAACATGGACACATCAAGGATTTAAAGCGATAAATTCGGAATCTTAATTGTCCTGTTAAAATGGCTGTTTACTTTGAATTACGTAACGGACGTCTATAAACCTTAAATTTAAAAGTCGTAGTGGGGCATGATAATGAAATTGCGACTTCTTCAAAAATAGATATGTCAAAATGTACAAAGAAGTCTTTGTAAGATTTTGTTCTAGAAATAGACCCACTCGGGGAAAAGGGGGAGGGGGCGACGAGGGTGCTGTGTGAACGAAACTTATTAGCACTTACAGAACATTAATCAGATAGATCTAGGAAATAAAAGAGATCTTGAAATCTTCTAATGAAATGTCGGACATTTGGGAAGTTTTATCTGTCAAAATAATAGATACAACATGAATTTTTATCGGACCAAATTATTTTTTATCGGCAAATCCGATACAACCGATATATTTCATGAACTCTGTTGAAATGTAGTAAATAAGAAATACGGCAGAGGTCTCCAACAAGACTACCCTTCAAAGACCACAGCGGAACACACCCCCATGATGCAACAGCAAATATCAGACACAACAACAACAACAACAACAACAAAAGAAAAGCTTCGCTAGACAGATCAGGTTGGCTCAGAAAGGGGATTCTTTATTGTAGAAAAGAAATTCTATATAGGAATATTCAATCAAGTATCATTTTACAGCTGGATTCGAGTCCCTGTATCGTAAAACAAAACCTCTCGTACCAGTACTCTGTTTGATACTATTGGTCCATTGGTGGCATATCAACAACATGTCTATACAGTGTATAAGGCGAGGTGATCCGGTTGCTTTTTACCTAACTAGGTTGGTTTTTACCCAATAATGAGACCACCCTAACCGGAAAGTACCCCGGTAATAGGACATTGTATGAGTGTACACATAGATAATACTGGTTGACCACTACTTACCTATGACAGCATGGACCCTGACGGTCAACTGTGTCCTTAAGATTAGAGCATTCTTCCTCCTGCAATGATAAAAAATTGTTCATTAAGATTTTTGGACATATTCAGTAGCGCTAGGACGTCGGACGGTCTCTCCGTCGGTGCGTCCGACTGACAACTATTTGTACAAAATTCAGAATGTACATGTAACTACAATTTTACATAAATCGTGACAGAAAATACACAGAGATGAAATCATATCGGAGTGAAAATGGGTAAAAAAGGATGGATAGGTATCGTGAGGGACGGGAATGTGTAGGGGGGTATATTACTTCAACCATGTTGTACGGTATATTGTGATGGAACGAACGCTGTATCATTTTAAAGGGCATATGTCTGTAATTCCGCCTGACTGCCCTGCCCCACTGTCTGTCTGTCTGACTGTGACTTGATCTAGTCCGTCAAAGATAGGGCAGATTGGTATGTTTATATAATTGACCTGATGTAAAACGTCTTCAAATTCTCTCAATTCAGAAGAATAAATTTCTTGTGAAAACTGACGTATGGATAACGGGTTACAAGTACCAACAACTGTACTTTAAATTGTACACAAAATACATCTATATTTGTATAGACATGTACGATTACGGGTGTAAAAGACTTGTATAGAATGTCTCTTAATCTACCACAATCTATGACTAAATATTTACATTGTGAGTGATATCAAATAAAGACGGGGGAGCTTTAATTCCTCTAAAGTACCTACTTGCGCGGAAGATTTTGATAGTCATAGATCATTAATTAACTTTTACCGTCAACAACGCCTTACGCAATAGATTTATATCTTTAAAAATGTCAATACATGTACCATGTAGACATGCGGGTATTGGTATAAAAATAGACAAATATTTTGCATGTCACCCTTTGTAATATGTTTGATGTTGCACAAAAGGATTTTTTAGGTTAAAACTGATATCCTTTATACCAATTCTACATTTATTTTGGTCTACCAATGGATCAAAGCACGCAACCATAGAGTTAACTTGAAACACATGAAAGACAAATCGTGACAATGTTGATGTATTGATACTCAGTTCTTTAACCCACCTACCCACCCATCCTCCAACCAAACGTACACGGTGGGATCGTTTTAAAGAAGGAGAAGGTCTGGTAATCAAATGAAAATGTAGAAGACTACCACTTTCGATTAAAGATGCCAATTTATTTGAATGCATGATCATTCCCTTTATCATGTTTACTACATGTATATATATACAATGAAAATTTCATTATCGATCGGTGAGGGCCCAAAAACGCTGATCAGCGCCCAAAGACAATCTATGCACTTTGGGGTATATCGTAAAATGAAGAGATCAAGAGCTGCACAACTTTAACAAGACGAGATGTTTTATCTTGATGACCTTTTTCATATGTACATGTATACAAACTTTTTGTTGCTGGAGAAGGACTTAGTTCCGTACCGGAATAAACCACTTTCTATTTGTTTCCGCATTTCGACCTTGAATGCCCGATGTCAAAGAGAGGGAGATGCAACGACGTTGGTTTGAGGGAGAGTCTCAGAGAGAGAGAGAGAAAGAGGCGGTGACTTGAGGTTTGACAGAGAAACATATTTGCTACCGGTATACCTGTATAACATAGATTCAGGAGGGTCTGGAACGTGTCCAGACTCCCAAGGGGCAAAGGTCCATCATGGTTTACTGACAGGTATAATATACATTGTACATCGGATCAATATTGTGTACATACAGGTGATCAAGATTCTTCCTACCTGTTATTCCTCAAAACATGCCTTTCCAGGTTCCAGGTCTGGATAGGAAGGAATCCCCTTTTCAAAACTTTTGTGAAAATACTTAATTAAAATCGACCTTGTTGATGACCTTGTTGATGACAGAAGAAATAGAATTTCTTCTTAAGAAATCGAAAGAACATCGTGGTTTCAAGCCCCCCTCCCTCCAAATCATGGGAGGCATTTAACCCCCCCCCCCCCCCCGCTTCTATCGAAAGGGCACTGAAACCTCCCCCAATCATCCTATTTCATGTTCTAAACTTATTTTAAGTTTTATACATTATTATCTAAGAGGAAATAAGCATTTTGTATCTACCTTAACCTACACATAAGCTTTCAGCCTTTGAAATGTAATCAACCAAGTTCCGATTCGGATCAATTTAGAAATGAAGTGGAGATAAGATGAAGAAGTCAAGTTACAAGGAGAGGATCTGGCACATATTTCTATCATGCTGTTTCCCCGAAAGATCTCTGGCCAACCCGACTTAGCTATAAATCGCTACCATGGGGCCAAAAAAGATCTGAAATCCCTTCTTCTGTCAAAATACGAGTAAATGTACGTGCTATTATGGAGGCTGCACGAGCTGTGCACAGGAATAGAAAAGAACTTAATTGAATCATTAAATATGTATCACCCGGAGACTTTGAGTCTTCAAGGTGGAGGATGAAAGAAAAACGTTTCTGCTGACTGTCTGTGAAATCAATACTGATATTAATTGCTCTATAACTTATCAGAATATTGGGGAACACCAAGAATCAGAAAAAGTTTCTCAATATTTCTCGAAAAAGTATATTAATTTATGGTGCATTCTCTTCAAAGTCTGTGCTGACTGTAGAAGGAAATTATTGGACAAGGAATTTTTTTTCAAAAGCGGGACCGATTCTGACGTAGATGGGAAAGAAAAAAATATAGGGGAGGGGGGGGGTACAGATTCTTTTTCATTCAACATGTTCAATTAAGTGAGCACAAGTTATCAATATAGATATTTTTGACTTTCAAGAATTATCAATAGCGTCGACCCTGTCGAGGACTCCCCCTCCCCCACTCAGTGATTTTGTAGTAATGTATTTAAAGCTTGAATACCGTACAAAGGTAGAAACAGTTTCTTTCGGGACTAAAATTACGGCACAATTTAACGACGTTAAAGGGACGGTTTTCGCGTCTGTATTATATCCATTTCAGTATTACAGTACACAATGACACATCAATAATACAATCATTTAAATCTTAATAAATCATCTGATTCTCAGACACTTAAAATAAGCCATATCAATGTCACGATGTTACAATGATGGGCTCAAAAATCTGAATTAATACTAGAATGAGGCTGAACGGGGAACGCCTGGGAAAATAAGGGTTCAATAGAAAAAAAAAAAAACTTTACGAGTTCAACGAGCTAGAAATGGTCTATATATTTCTATAAAGGCTTTTTACACCTTTTTTGGAAATTCTGACTTCAGTGAATGCACGCCAAAACACAAATTTCCAAATAACCGATTACTGAATTACACGACACAGGGAAGGGAATTGCACAGACGTGTACAGGGTAACTTTGGGAAGTTGACGATTTTAAAATGTTCTGATTTCGGGTATCAGCGAGATACCTGTATAAGGCTAAGTACTTGATAGTTATCAAGAGGATTTGAGGGTGGTGGAGACTAGTGCTCCAAAATCGATGAAAACAAAAAGATATGCGACTTCTGAGAATAATAATCCATCTGCAGATTTGATCACCCCAAATTTTGGCAAAAATAAGTATACTATTTGCATTGTTCCCTGTATTTACAACTGTTTTATGACAATGCCTGTACACTTATGAAAGACAGGTATATTTGAAAAGGTAAGGTTGGGAGGGAGGGATAGGGTGGGGGTTCTTTAAATTGGAAAATTTAATATAAAGTTGAAAAAATTAACAAAGAGTAAAGAAACTTACTGGTCTTGAAATCCCTCTAATTCCTCCTGCTGTTCATCTATTGAAGATTCTAAATCTAAGTACGTTCCATAATCACCCTGAGTACCATTGTGGTATCTGTATATTTGTAGTGCACAGTCCTCAAGCTTTGAAAAGAGACAAATCAGCAAGTTATTATATAGAATAATAGAAACAAGTGAAGGTAGAATATTTCTTCCTTGTAACTAGTGAAGCCTCTGCACTTTACCTGTAGATAGGGGTGTGCAGGTGTCAGAGAGCATGGAAAATCAGTGGAAAGGGGGAGAGGGGTCTTCCCCCCAGGGTACCATCTTAAAGGCCAACATTGGGAACCACCCGGTCGTTAATAGTTGTACCTGAGTGACATAAGCTTGATAGGCGTGGTATACCGTCTTTGAAGACAATGCCGTCTGCGAGCCGCGTGTTACATCAAAGACAAACCGACAGGTAATCCTTATTATGCTAATGAGATACCCGAGTCTCAATTGTCTTAGCTGTCAATCAAAAATTGATAGGTGTAAAAGGATATAAAGTAACCATTCAGATACCAGTAAGAGATGTTAACCCTATCATGGACAATGAGGAAATGACAGAAAATTTACCTGTCCCCTTATATAGTCCCCCGTCGGCCTTTAATATAATCCTCAAAGGGAAAATGCTATGTTTCAGATACAGTAGATGTTCTATTAAAGGTGCAGGGAAAAGTGGGGTTGCTCCTAACCCCATCCCTGCCTCTTAATCCCCTTTCCATCCCATTTAGATTGATCCAAAACATCTCTTTGCTTCAATTAATTGCACAGAGAGGTAACGTTCAGTTCATTTACAAAAACATTTAAGTACTTTACATATACTTGGAAATTGATGCTTTTCTTATACACATGTACCTGTAAATCATTGAAATTTCAAAGTGCATGTCTTCCCTCTTCAATCAGTTTTAAATAGGAAGCAGTATCTTTTACATGCACTCTCACTTTAATCATTTAGGTTGATTATCTCTTTGTGCTAGTTCAGTAGAGCATATCAAAGAACAAAGGACCCGAGGCAATTTCGTTTAGTTTTTAAGATTACAAGATAAAAACTTCTATTATTTCTTTCACTAAGTGACATGTGTCATGTGCAGTGTACATAATTAAGCTATACCTATTTACCTGTAAATATATTTCTATATACTAACAGATTTTTTTTTACTTTCTTCTAATTTTTAAACTCTTAAAAAAAATCTACCCTTTAGACATTGTCAGTTTGTAAATATTTTTCAGCAAAATTTGTGAAAAACTCAATATTATTGATCACAGGTATACCTACCTGTCTACCTGTACAAAAGAAATAAAATAAATATTGACAACGTAAATTCTGTTGTTTAATAATTTCTAATCATCAAGACTGATAAATGAGTTGATATATTTCAACTTATCCCAGTAAATCTAAGAAAATATTCGTTTATCTATAATTTCCCTATATCCATGATATCCGGCATTTCCTATTTGACACTTTGTTTACACCGAGCAACGGGGGGATACCCCAGTACAACTTACTTTATGTGGCGCCACCAAAAGTTTATGAACACCTCCGATTTGATTAATTAATGGAACAGTCACGTGGAATGTAAAAGTCGGTGGTCGAGTAGGTTCCGGGAAATTTGTGCTTGAAAAAGGGTCAGTATCGTCCAAATATTGAATCCGACATGTGAAGGTCGCCATGTTTAATCTACGCTAGTTTCATTCTCGATTCATTGACCCCGTGACCTTTGTGTTTATATATATTCATGCGCCAGGGCAGGTGAGAGGAACTATTTTCATGAGTCACGCTTCGCGTTTACCGAAGTTTTTTTTTTTTTCAGGAATACACGAAACTCTGAAAGTAATAGATAAAGAAAACGAATTAAAAGAAAAAAACCCAAAAAACTTTATAATATTGAGCATTTACTCATGATAGCGAATCAGTGATAAGAACTCAGAAAATTATTTTAAGAACATTAGTCAGATATGCCTATAAGGTATCTCTTGTTATATTATCTACTATTAAAACATGATGTCACTTGTTTTTACATCCCATTGGGGTGGTACTCCAAGCAGTGGAGGAATTTATAAGAAGAAAGAAAGAAAAGTCATTATCTAGAGCGGGATTTTTTTAAGCTTTCTTGTCATAAAATATAGGAGATCAGTATGTTAATTTAATTTTAAGCTTTATGGAATAATGAAAATAAAAAATAGATAAAAAAAAAATATAATTACACAGAAAAAATATCCCAAAATAGAGGCGTTCTTGATTGACCTCAAATATGTAATATTTAAAATTGGTTATTTAAAGTAGTTCAATCACCCAAATTTTGATTCTCCTTAATTCAATTTTAGCATTAAAGAGTCTATATCAGAGATAATTAAATATTGCGCTCAGATTTCGCCGAACCTGAGGGTCAACAGAGTTAACTCGCTTGAAAAAGATACTGACATAAGAAAGACTACTCGTATGGTCAAGTTTGACTATTTGTTGGAATTTGACAGGAGGCATTCAGTACGTACGAGGGTTGTCCGTAAAGTTCGTGGACTGCCTGAATAAAAGCTAGCAAACAATGGTAAAATAAATGAAAATATTATTTTTATTAAATTCAAGTTTCATATCATTGATATGTAAAATTTCATCACAAAAAAGCACAAATAGTTTTTTTTTCTATACAATATAAAAAGGACACTTCCTCATACCCGGAGCACTAGCATGAGAATTCTTGACGTTATCCGTTATCAACTGTTTGGACAATTCTACTCTCTTAGCTAAATTAATATTTCTAAGAATTTTCGGAACCCATCCAGCACAGACATGACTCGTTGTAGGATCATGAGATAAGATCTTATGCACGATTTTTTTTTCTCAAATTTCAAAGTTACCTACAATTTCTCGAATTATTAGTCGCCGATCACCATGAATCACGTCACGTTCTTCATTTAAAGCATTTCTATCATTTCTAAAAAGTCTTCCCTAGCGCATACCGTCCTGCAAACTGTCCCTAATGTCCAAAAATCATCTTTGTCACTTAAAGACTTTGAAGCAACGAGTTTTGTATCATTTTCCGACTGTTTAAGGAATCTATGTGTCTCTTTCGGTGTCTTTCTGAAGCCGATACAAAATTTTATCATTTCTGTCTGCTCCGCCTCTCCAGAAAACGCCATTTTTTCCGAACAATGACGATCACGTCTTATTACCTTCAGATCCGGTTTTCTCTGTCACCTTGAAACTTTGAACGTTCAAATTTTGCATGTAAGATGTCATAACTATTTTCAACATCACAATGTAAAAATTATCGTTTTATCCTCGGAATTTTACAAAATGCAAATGAAATGAATAAAGTCATAAACAGCATATTTCGGTAACAATTCACCGTGCTCCGGGTCACCATCCTATGTCTAATTACGAAGTCATAATTGTAATAATAAAATCAAAATATGATAATTGTTTACATTTCGTAATTCGCAAATAGTATATGATAATAAATATATTAAAAATAAATATCCATGACTCTAATTTTCCTTAATTTAAGACTAGTCCACGAACTTTACGGACAGCCCTCGTACTGAACCAAATATTTGATTTCTTAAAGTTCTGCGAAAGTCTTGTTTTATTAAGTTTTTTAATAAATCGGAAGGATTTAAGGGAGGGGTCCAGTAAATATTTTTTTGAGAAAAAATATGACTAAATTAAGGCGACCAGGGGCGTAGATATCAAGCTAGAGCTTTTTGAAGTGCACGCCAAATATATAAAACATATATGAAGCCGAAGGCTTCATCCGAGGCGCGCAGCGCCGAGAGGGGGAGTGTGCGGGAGGGGGGTCACCCCTCCTGCAGGTGGGTGTTCGGGAGGCCTCCCCCGAAATTTTTTTCAAAATTTCAACCAAAATCCTTGCTTTGTAGATTACATCTTTACAAAATTGAGACTATATTTTCATAAGAAATTACTTTTTTAAATATTAAGGAACTACAAAAATTAAAGTTGTGACTTTAATCCATCTTTCAAGGTTATTATCGTCTCATTGATAGACATGGAAGAAGCTTGGTTAAATATAAACTCAAGTGCACAAACGCTGAACACGTCACTTTAAAACCTGTCTTATCATTCTGAATTGTCAGAAAAAAATGGAGGTAAGCAGTTGGCCACATTGATACAACTAAGAATTTGAAGCAGCTAACTTTTGAAACAAAAGCTGTATGATTTCATGTAGGCGCTATGCTTTTTGATTATTTTGTCATCTTTAAATCATAATTACTTGAAGTACCACTGATGAGGATTAATTTCCGAAACATGCATGTCAAAAAGACTTGGTATTTTTGCTAAGAGCTTTTGAGAAGATAGTGATATTTGAAATGTAAAATGTAAAACAATGAAAACAATCTTGTGTGCTATTCTCCATTTTCTCAGAAAATCTCTCTCTCTCTCTCTCTCTGAAAAATCCGTGCACTTTTTTTTTTCTAACTCCACGATGTGCACGCCATGGCGTGCTGGCGTATAGGCAGCTACGCCCCTGCGCCGACCCAGAGTTTATCTTTTTATACAAGAACATACTTTTTTCTTACATTACAATGTGGAAAGAAAGAGAAGATTTTTTTTTCCGTTCAGATAAACTAACAGTCGAAAAGCAATCAATTTACTTTATTAAGAAAATGACAGACTTTGTCAAGAAAATATTCCCGACCTCATGAATACATGTAAAACTTTTTCTAGGTCTGCAGGTAGCAAACGAAAACACCGCACTGTTGCAACAAAGTGGGACACGACTACAGTACTGACATGAAAGATGGGAACAAACCTAAACTAACGTCTAAACGAAATTTTGGGAAGAAACTGACCCCTTATCTATACGTACATGTATATCTTAAGTAAAATAAACTATCTGAGCAATTTTAAGAGAAAAAATATCGATATAAATAAAAAAAAAACCACACAAACACCCAAGTTTTTATTTGAAAAAAAAATAGAACACCCTAAATTCAAAAGTTTAAAAGTACAGTCTAAATTTACCTTTTGCGTATCCACATTCAAATTCTCCAGGAGTTCCTTAACAGACCCATAGCCTCGAAAATGGAGATCCTCCGCCAGGGAAGTGACCCCGGGGACTTTGATCACCTTAGAGTCGGGTGGCTTATAACACAGGTTCAAGATGTCACCTATGGTTACGGAACCTTTGTTCTTTTTCAGAATATTCCCCATCTGTTGGGCCGCTGCTGAGGGGAGTCCCTTGGGTCTGGCCGGTGACTGGGGGGACTTGGGTGTGGTGGGTGTGGTCTCGGGTGGGGCCTCTGTCTTCCTCGTCATCTTGGAGGTGATCGGTTCCTCTATGTCCACTAAAAGATCCTCTATAATGTAACAGGTGTTTGCAAAATACAGAGGCATTTTCATTATTTTCTAACAAAAAAAAATTCTGGCTTAGAATTAATAAACCATGAGTTTATACATATCAGCTATACCACATGAGCACATTCTGAGAACAGAAATGATCAATTATTACTATGTAATATATATAAAAAGAAGCAGAATTGTTAAGAAAGAAAGTACAACAGCTCTTTATTATTTCAGAAAAAAAGTACAAGCGTTCTTTATTGGAAAAAAATCTATTCATAGCTTGATAATGTTGCGCATACTGAAACATCAAAGCATAAGTTAAATTTTGCGGCTTTAAAGCTGAAGTACCTGTACTTTACTACACCACAAAAGCACAATAGATACACCATATCAAAAGGAGAGCACTGCACTACTTCTACTGGATCTGAATCTATATCTACTTGAGGCAGGGGGAAAATAACAACGAAAAACAATAGCGGGTAAGGGGTTAGTCATCGCATAAAACCCTACTGCATGTCATATGTTTGGATGGTTGACAGAAGAAGAAGTAGTAGCAAGGAGCATCAAGAGTGCTAACAATTAATGGATGCTAGGGGGTTGTCAAAGACTACGACGAGAGTTATCAGCGAGGAAAAGATTGCTTCAGAGAGAAAACCACAACATCAAACGCGTGGGAGGCGGAGGTAAGGAGGGATTAGCCATTTTCCGAAGAGCAATGACGTCATTGGTACCCAAACAAACTTGTTTACAATGTCAAGAATAGAATTAATTCAAATCTATCATTACTTCCTCTTTTACGAATCATCATGTTCACGATTTACAAAAGATTCTAAGCATATGCCCAGTCTACTGATAATTTTCATGTCTAGAGATAAAACTCTCTCAGAAATGGTAGAAGTAGCACAAAGAACATCTACCTCGGCCGCAATGATAATCTAGAGTTTAGGTGCAACATTCTAGAAAAAAGTTGTTTGATATTTCATACATATCTTTAATTACCAATGCTTTATATTTCCATTAAGTGGTCTAACGGGAATATGTTATTAAAGAACGTCACAATTCCTCTTATCAACAAAAACTGATTGTACTTTACTTATTCAACCTATTCTTCAAGGTTTTGAACATTCTAAACTGAGCAAATTTATTGTAAACTGCCAGTAAATGTACTTTCAAATCTTAATTTTTGTATTTAAAAAACACCTGTTCCTTACATATCAGTATGTTTCTATCTAATTCAATAATTCCGTTTAAACATATACTTTCATGTGCACCACTCAATTTGTCCCAAAATCCTAAATGCGAAATTTGCTTTCACAATATATGCATAACAGGTAAACTTACATGTAAACACGGACCCTGACCCTATTGAATTGCGTTAAATTTGAATTTCCAGATAAACAATGACGTCATTGCTGTTGTGCACATGATGCTGTGATATTTTACCTGGCACATTCGGACAGGGCTTTAAGGGGTGTGGATGCCTTGGGACAGGTGTATCCATCAAGTTTTGTGGTTTTTGGACGAGAACCTCGTCAATTTTCTTACTATCTGCATTGTATCCTCTTCCCTTCCTGGCATCGGTTGCTGACTTTGATGTCCTACTCTTCTCAACGATTTCTTCTTCATTCGGACTAAAATCCAACAAGTTGTCAATGTCATTTTGTCTTCCTATATAACCACTTCTGTTCCGTTTAACAGGTCTGTGTTGATTACCTTTTGTGGTATTTTCTGCATTAGGTGAAGTGGACCCTGGTACAATGTCAGGAAGGCCACCACTGTTTCTTTGCGAATGGAGTCCACTATTCCTGAAATTACTCGGTGATGGCGTCGCTTCCATCTCGTTTGACGCCATAGAAGACATTGAATTTGCGTTACGTAACGTTCCATCGTCTGTGACCACAGAATGGATAGAACCTGGCGAAGAAGCATTGCTTATATGAGCTAAACTCTCATTAGAAACACCCAAACTTGTAGGCCTATCGTACACATTTGAGTTTCGATAACTCGACTGACGCTGAGGTTTGTCATCAAGAACATCCTCTCGTGAACCCTGGCGACTGTAGCTTCGTTTATCGTCTAGTATGTTCTCTCTCGAATTTTGCCTACTAGTAGATCGTTTCTTACTCGGTGCATACTGTACACGATTTGGGGAGCCATCGCGGTTAAATCCGAAGGTGGAGCTATCACTTGTGTGTCCCCGATCACTTGTATGACCGTCGCGTCTTGAACGTCTTTCATCGAGTATATCTTCATTAGAATTTTCTCTGGATATTCGTCTCCTTCCTTCTCCAGAGGAGTGACGATTTTTACGTGACCTATTGGGGGAATCGTCTCGCGAAAAAGCATCAGAGGAGCTACCTGATTTTCGATTTGGTTGCAGAGGAGGTTTTAACCCTCGGTCGTCTCTATCTCTCAATCTATCGTTGCTGTCTCCCTCTTCATCTTCGAAATCGAGCGATTTGTTCAGAGTTGATTTTCTGAAATTCTTATTCGGAAGTCGTTTATTCCGTTCATCGTCATCAAACACATTATCATCATATCGACTTGACTGTCGTCCGACTCGGCGTCCATCATTCATACGAGGAGGAGATTCGTCACGATTTGATCGTCTGCTTCGTCGATGTCGATCTGGTGATCCATCTCTGCTTGCAGACTTTTTGGATGATCTAGATGGAGGGTAATCCTGAGCTGAAAAATATTCACCCGAGTCACTTCGCGGAAACCCTGTTTCTAAGTGTCGAATGGGCGCTGCGTCTTGCGGAGGGGGTAACTGCTGCTTCCATTGATGTACCTTTTCTATACTATCCCGTAGTGATATAGTTTCAGGTGTGAGAGGAGTTTCCTCCATAGGTTCGTCCAGTAATTCTTTGCTCCCATGTCTCCTTCTTCGCATCGGTGCTGCAGGTTGTTCTGGAGGATGTACAACAACTTCTGGTTCGTCAAGGAATTCGCGACTTCTGTGCCGTCTGCGTTTTGGCGTCTCTTCAAGATTATTTTCTCTCGAAGATGATCTGTTATATTCTGTATGACTTTCACGATCTTGGGACTGTCTGTTCATACGCCGGCGATGTCTGATATCATCATCATCATTTTCATAATCATTGACAATCGGAGTACTCGTTTTAGGTTGTCTTCGCCGTTTGTTTACTCTATCGTCCTCAAGGTCAGCGCTCGTGTCCACTTGGGGAGACGGGTCTCCGTACACAGCTTTTCGCCATGACTTTTCCCCAGGGACATCACTCATATTGCCATCGTCTCGATGTGAATAACGCCGAGATCCTCGGTCTTGAGCAGGAGACATGGGACTTGGATTGTTGAATTGGTCTCGGTACCTCTGAAAAGTCTCTCCTCCGCCACCTCCTCCGTCGCCCTCGGCCATTGCCATAGCAGCAAGTGCCATCTTTTCGCGAATATCGCCACTACCAGCACTGCTGGATAGGGACCCTCGACGAGAGCGTCGTGTCTGTTCATGAGTTTGAGTCGCACATTCAACAGTGGACGGAAGTCTGCTAGATCGGTATCTTCCCTCTCTTCGCACCTCTTTGTTATTCTGTCGTATTCGCTTCGTCTTTGAAATAGACTTTTGTCGATCTTTTCGATATTGTTTCAGTTCTCGTCTCTGATTAGGATTTTCAGGCATAGGGGATGTACCTCGCGAAATCATATAACGTCCCCTGAAGCCATCTTTCTCGGCTTCCGGTGCACTATCACTAGTGTCACTCTCTGACGAAATATTCTCCTTCCGTTTTGGAGGTGGTGGTTTTATAAAATCACGTGACCGTCTTCTCTCATACGGATCATGTTCAACGTCCGATCTAGACTGCTGCCGCTCGTATTTTCTTGACACCGGCGGAGACGCCTCGGACGTATATGCAGAATACGGCGAGGCACTGCTGTTATAATCATACCTCGACGAGCGGCTGCTTACGGGTGAACTTTCCCGACTCGCGTGTCCATAGCTCCGTCCAGATCTTGATGATCCCCTATCCCAAGAGCTATACGATCTATTGCTCCCTCCATAATCAGACAAATATCCTGACCTACTGCCGTAGGGATCTGAACCGGTGCTCCGAGAAGAATATTTGTCGTAGCCGTAACTACTATCTCCTCGCGTTTGGGGGCTCCCTCTGCTACCCAGAGGGGTATACATGTCTTGACTACTACGGCGATCACTGCCAGAAAAGCGCTGAATTCTGTCTTTTACAGAACCGTATGACGAAATACCTCCTCCTCCTCCGGCTCCTCCTCCGTATGGACTTGATCCCCCGTATGAATATCTGTTTGATGATTGATACCCGGATGGTGAATATGATTTGTTATGTGACCCGTATGAAGGACTTAAATAGCTACTTCCGGATCCGTATCTGTTCGTTGAGCCATAGCCCTTGCTTGTTCCCATATTATCGTAAGCCTAGCAATGAGAAAATAAAAATAATGTACATTAAAGTCACAAAGATAGAACTATGCACAGTTCAGAATAAAGAAAAACACAATAAAGACAGTGTTCGTCGAAGCGTTCGGAAATAAATGAAAGTTTTCCACTTTGCTTTTGTTTATATTACTGCAAAATGTTTCAACCAAGTGCCCGGGGATTGGTTTGTGCCTGGTTTATTCTAAGTTTAGAATAATTAATGTGCGGTGCGTGTTCGAAAAGACTGTCTTCTCCGACAGTTTTGTAATTATACGAACGTTTACTTTCATACCACAAGTCATTAACACGATGAGAAAAAATCATTGTGTGAAATAGGATTGAATGGTTAAAACAAAAACAAGAGGCTCACGATAGGGAAGTAGGGAAGATCCGTCGAAGTAATTGTCAAAGAATATTTCTTTCTAGTATTTCGTATTTTTTTTATTGATAGAATTTTAATTTGAAAACTGGTTTAATTATCAGGATACAGGGGGAGGGGGTAAACGACAGTAATAGTGTTCCCTATCGGTGTCTCTTTATTAGCCATGTGAAGAGTAATTACACAGATAGCTGATGGTTTAACCAGACAGATGAGTGTGCTATCAATCAGGCGTTCATATGAGTCGCTGCACGGTAAGATATTTCTTCAAGGTAACAAAGTCTGGCAAGGTACGAGTTCATTTTGGGTAACTGATAAAATGAGTACGAAGCGTGCAAATCACAGCAGGGGAGAAATGCATTTGATAGGATGCGACTAATGACTGAACTTAGTGACGTTATCTTATGAAGCCATTTAATGACAAATAATTAGATACAGATATTAGTATCTATTAATTAAATTATAAGTTCATGGACGAAACAAGTCCGTTTTTTTTCCCAAGGGGTTGGAAGGAGAAAGTGATAGGGTAATTAATTTCGGCTTAGTTGTTTCACTGTTTGGCTTCAACATTTGTACTTCAAACGAAACATAAAAATAAAACACAGAACGCAGAATCAGACTCAAAACTGTCAATCAAAGAGGCATACAAAACGATGAAAAATACAAAACAGAACGACTGAATGAAAGGAGCAAAAGTAAATCGCCGACGAAGATGTGATTAGGGAGAGTAAGCATCTCCTGCTTGTAATCAACACCTGTCATTTGTGTACAGTTACAAAATATGGAATAAACCACGCATCTATAATAGTAACCAATATCGCTATTTTGAAAATGATAAATAGACGAACACACATTTGATTTTGTTTCAGCATAAGAAAATGAAATGAACATATTAAAGATGGTAAAAGATTGACTTCAATATTTCCACTTATTTCTTGTTGCGGTGTGGAGCAATTAAAATCGTTCCCCGCGACTTAATGTTTGTTAAATGTTTTAATTACTTCTCTCTAGCTCTGTCGCTTGAAAGAAGCTTGGTTTTAGCCCTTTATCAATTTGACAACATATATAACTCTTTTTTTGCTATTTCGGAAACTTGCCATTTCATCGAAAAATATCGGAATTAAAGGAGGTTAACATCTTCGCACCATCCCTCCATTTCTATTTTGAATACAGATTTGATTTGGATATTCTACTGGAAGCATCACTGATGAGGATTTAACAGCAATTCTCTGTAAGAACCAAAGAATTTCAAAACATTTTGGCACGGCATGTCATGGATTTTTGAGATTTTTGGTATGGAAGTTCAATATGAAGTACTAGTATGTAAATCAACCCCAGTTTTTTCAAAAAGGTTGTCGTTGCCATGGTAACCGTGTCTTAAGTTTCAAAAATTGGGAAAATCTATAGGACAAGGCATATCTGTAGGCTTCGTTACCATGGAAACAGGTACATTTTAAATCTTAAATTGCTTTGATTATTTTCTTTTAATCCTTATTATTACGCATATTTGTAAAGTTTTTTACATTCATCTCGGATGCCTTATGTATACAAGATGAAAAATTGGGCCAAAACAGGGTATCAAAAGGCTTTATTTTGGGCACTCAAAGACCCTTTTTTGCATGTTTTTACTGTTTTACAAGGTTGAAAATTTCACAAAAGCACCAATTTTTGAAGTCCAAATTGTAGTTATCCAATTAGTATCATCTTTGAACTCTACATGAATATAAAAACTAATTGGGCTAATTTGTCCTTTTATATGCAAAGTAGCATCAAATTTAGTTGCTATGGCAACAATTGGCTGAAAGGTTTCAATACGATGAATTTAAACACAACCTCTATCAAACTATCTACGCATGATATTGGAACAGAAGTTCATATATATATGTATCAAAGGCGTTTGAATATTAAAATGACCTTGAAAATATTTCAAGGTCACCCACTGAATTTTCAAGGTCATTAAACTTTAAGTGACCAGATTTGACGAAAAATCCTGATTTTTCATAAAATGAAGGTGTCAATATTTTAGAAACCTTGAAATATTGAACTTAACAGTTATTTGCCATAAAATGATAAATGTATCACTTATTTCTTAGAACGATTGATTACGTTTCTTCACATCTTCGAATATCTAAATTCTTGGTGAGTATGTTGATAAAAAAGGGACGAAATCTGTATTTTTCTTGTTTTTTGACGGAAAAATATTTTCCTATTGAATAGCTACAATTCAATAAATTCTAAGATTTGTCTTTCTTATATTCATGTGCTTTCATAATATATATGACCTATGAAAATATTTAAATAAAAAAATCACTAAAATCAGTAACAAAAAAATTAAGAAATCAATATTTTATGCAAAATTTGAGTCTCAAAGTATAAATGACCTTGAACATCAAGCCAATGACCTTGAACATTTGAATTGTTCTTATGTAAAAGATACAAGTCATATCTATACATGCATACAGTTTGACAATCTTATGTAACTCTAAAGAGGAATAAAATCAATTTCAAAGATAATATGAAACAAGCAAAAAGGTCTAATGTTGCCATGGCAACGGTCTTTGACGACAGAATTTAGGTAAAACTCTTAAATACCCACTCCAATTTTTCGTTCATTTTATTTGTCAATAAACAAACATTTCCATTGATGAAAATCACTAGTCTCCTATTGGTGCCTTTTGTGATATTTAAGATTGAAAATGGTTAAAAACACACTCAATTGGCCCTTATTTTCACCTCTATTTTTCGCTTCATTTTGACTTAGTTTGGCTAAATACAATAAGCTTCCTGCAATAAATATCACATAACTAAGTGTACTAAATAAGAATGGAAGTAAGGAAGAATAGATTATATAAAGATGAACAAGCTGTTACAGTGGTATCCATGGCAACGAAGTCTCCGGATCTGGCTTATTCCATGGTCCCAAAAGTGCTATAAATAGAATGACCTGGTTACCATGGCAACTAGAGGTCACATTGGATGAAAAGTGTTATTTTCATGGTCAGTACTCAATATATACCCATTATACCGAAAATCATCAAAATCCATGACATGCCGTGCCGAACTATTTTGGTCCTTACAGAGAATGGCTATTAATATCCGAAACACGTGTCTGGTGCATCAAAATTGGTTTGAAATTTTCTTCATGAAGGTATACATGTATAGTTGGAAAACTTCCGTATTTTCAATATACAAATGTATATGACAAATATGACGACTTTAACTTAAAAATTACACGTTTCCCATTCCTACCGAGTAATATTCCTTCGTCCCCGCCTATGGTATCAAAATTGATTCGCTATTCCACAGCAAGTTCAAACTACACCAACTTCGTTCTGAATGCAAGGCGACTTAAGGAGAAACTACTAAACCTACATTATACCGGTATTTGTGAGCGAATGACTTCGTGTCTTTGCAGAAATTGTTTGGACGATACAATGGAAACATATGAATTTGCATCTTGTTGACAATAATGGTGATATATACTTTAAGTTATAACCACCAAAAGTTGACACAATCATCGGTAGTGAGTTTTTCTTCACGGCTTATGTGACGGGTGTTTCTAACAAACAGGAGATACTTACCCTCCCCGGACATCTAATCTCATCTCCAAATGGGGATTAACTTTTACTTCTTTAGCAGAATGTTTTGTTTGTTTAATTAAGTTTTGCATCTGTCCTGCTTTTATACCCACTGATTATAATTTGAAACCTGATCTGGGTTTTATGTACGACTTTCACTCACTTATTCGTGTAGTACATTCATTGTATCAGACATTCAAGATCTAGATTGATTACGTTATCGTCAGAAATTTAAATTTCTTCAAAACTGTGACTTATCGACACTTACAGACGTTAACTTTCATTAAAAGGACTGTTATTATTTTTATTAATAAACGTCTTCACATTCAATAGCATCATACAAGAACTGATAAATTTGCAGCATGGACCAGACATGCACGTTTCGGGTACTAAACCCTGGTCAGTGATCCTCAATCTAAACAATGTAATATTGCCAAAGAGTTATATGTCTGAAAATGTACCGAAAGACGTACATGTAGAAGGATGGCTGGGATATGATGCTACAGGACCCACATTTTAGAAATTCAAAGAAATTTAGATTACAGAAATTTTAAAATGCGTTGAAGAAACGATCAAACGAAGTTGATCGAACTTAGCTACATGTGCCCTCGGGGACTCCTGGTACAGCAGCAGTGACACTCAACAAGTGGTACAAATGTTAAACGTCTTCAAATGCAATAGCATTATTTAAAACCAGATAAATTTGCTCGGACCAGACATTTACGTTTAGGGTACTAAATCCTTGTCAATGATCCTCAATCTAAACAATGTAATATGGCCAAAGAGTGCGAAGTGTTAAACGTCTTCAAATTCATTAGCATAATTTAAAAGCAGATAAATTTACAGCAAGGACCATATGTCTAAAAATGTACCGAAAGACGTATCAGGATGGGTGGGATATTATGCTACAGGACCCACATTTAAGAAATTGCAAGAAATTTAGATTACAGAAATTTTAAAAATGCGTTGAAAAAACGATCAACCGAAGTTGATCGAACTTGGCTACAACCCCTCTCCTTAGGGTTTGAGTTAGCGTTAGCTTACTCTAAATTGGAACCCTATGGCTACGTACGTGCGTTATCCTAATGTCAGAGTTCGGGTGTAACCCTAATGTTAGAGTTAGGACAAGCTAATTCAGGGTTAGGGGTATAAGCTGCCCTAGGGTTAGGGTTAGAGTTCAGCCTTGGTGAATTTTTGAACAGTGTTTTTAAAACTGATTATAATTAAAAAGCAAAACTTGCGTCCGCTTTCGACGAATTGTTGTCGAATTGTTATAAGATATTTAAAAATGTTTTTTTAACGATGACTATGATACAGTCATATGTTGAGGTTTTAAAATTCTCACTCAAACCACATGTATTAGACTTTTTTGAGTGATGAAAAAACCAATTCCAGATTTCTATTGATTGGTCCAGAATAAGGTAATATTGGAGTCTATGATCTATGGTAGTAATTTCAGTGTATGATATGCGCATTTCAACAATCAATGTATCATCAGTGATGCTAGAGGCCGGAACAAAGGAAATCCAAATAATCATTTCAGATATTCACAACAAAGAGGATAAAAAGAAATTTCCAGATGCTTCAAACTTTAGAGATGGTTACCAAGGCAACAACTCTTTTTCTACAAACGAAAGTTAATTTTCATCTTAGCACTCCATATTGAACTTCCAAACCATAAATCGCTAGAATCTATGACATGCCGTGCCAACGTGTCATTGAATTTTTTTGGTTCTCACAGCAATGAGCGAAATTCTATTATGCCAAAGGCCCAGGTTGGGACTAAGATATATATTGAGGGAAACACCTCTTAGTTTTAGAATTATGTTCAGTCAACATGCTATTAACAAAGAAAAAGAACAAATTATGAATCTACGTATACAAGTAATCAATATAGCGAAAAAAGTTTGTTAAATAATTTGAATGCACGTGCCTTAAAAAAATAAAATTACTAAAAAAGAACATTTAAAACGAAACTATCCTGACTTGTGCAATATGATAAGTTGTTCAGTTCCTTTAGAATTACTAGTTAGTATATTAGATCTATGAGAAATACATTACCCCTATTTGAAAATAAGAATCCTGTTTCTTCAAGAATTACACAATACTGATACAAAGGAAGCAGGAACAGAGAAGCTGAGAGGGTGTAATTGTTTACACGCAGTAACCGACAATATATACAGAGTTTATGGCAAAATCTCAAAGTCCTTCAGATACTTAAAAATCAAAAGTGGGGAAAGGTATGGTTTGACATCTTCAACATCAGAAACTTTCCGATGAAATAGGATTAAAGGATACAGATTCTTGGATTTGTTTTAACACGTTGGCAATATTTATGAAATTGTCTTCAAGGCAGCCGAATGTTTGTCGTGATATGGGCTTCTTCTAGAAATGTTTTCAGAAAGTATCTTTTAAGGGGTATAGGGGAGATTGACTTAAATTGCCGATGAATACTATTTTCTTGTAAGAAATTCGTTAGATGGAGAAAGATATAGACAGAAAATTCTGAGAAATTTATTTACTTGGCAAATGAGTGAGTTAAATTACAAAAAACAACCCCCAAATCGGGACCCAAAATCAGAATCCATGGGCATATATACAAAACCAGAGAAAAATGCCAAACCCAACAGAACGACCAAAGCATTCTACAAAGGAACAAAAGTGAATCCCCCATGGAGACGAGATCAGATGCAAAGGGTGAGGAAGCATCTCCTGCTTGCAAACAACCGTCAGTTAAGCTGTGCAGAAAAGATCAATACCAATTAATAATGAGTCAGATTCTGTGTTTTGTGATGTTTCTAACCTAAAGTATCTTTCAACATTCTTTACAATGAGATGTTTAGTGTTTTATATTTAAACTGTATCGTCCAAATTAGTTTTTGCAGTGAAAGATTAGTAGTTTTTCGGTTAGTCTCCTTTGAGCTTGCTCTGGAATAGCGTATAAATTGTGTTATATATGTATACACCATAGGTAGGAGATGAAGGAATGTTACTTCTCTGGAATAGAAAATTAGATTACGGGGTCTTGTTGGAGATCTCCTCCCTTCTTTTGTTTAATTTGAGTCATATTTTGAAATATTGTCGTCAAAAGATAACGTGAGATCCAAATATGAAGTAGAGGAACTTTTTACTCATAGTCCACATGAATAAATTGTGCTTAGGGAATTTTCAAAGGTATATCATTTAATTTCCATTGTTATTACTAAGACATGACGATTCTGATTGGCCGAGAAATTTTGTTTGATACCTGTATCAACCAACACAAAACGGAAGTATGCGCTCAGCAATGTCATAAACAACGTCGTTTGCAAAACAATTTCAAAGCTGCAAATAAACGTTGAAAAGCGACGAAATGAAATGATAAGTAATCAATGTAATATTTTTTTGGTTGATCGAGGTATCAACACCAAAATTGAGGGAAAACTTGTGCATCTTGCGCTACGCAGGTCATGTTTAAAATTTTGCTCTCATATGTCCATCATTTGGATTTCCTCTACTTCGGCCTGAAGCATCACTGATGATACATTTGTTAAATGCACATACGATGCACCGACATCATTACGATAGAAAACGTATTTCAATACCGATATTTTCAACCATTAGGTTGGTACATTGTACTGGTGTTGGATGAATCTACTTTTACTTGCTCTTTCTTGTCTTTGGTTTTACTTGTTCCTTTAATGCACAAAAAGTCATGTTATGCAACTTAAATTCAGTCTTGTTAGAACTAAAATCGTTCCTTCCAGTGTAATGAATACTTATTTCGACAAATCGTTTATCTTCAGAGATGCTCGAAGCATAAAGTAGGAAACCCTAGCTTGAAGAGTTTTATTCGAAAACTTGCTTATAAACCAAAGAATCGTCTCAAAGACTGAGCTGTGTGCTAAGAAGATACCATGGACGGATCTCTGCGTCTGTTGAAATGTTCGTGGCCCATGTGAGCTAAGGATGACTAAAATTTTCATTATGTTATGCAAGATATTTACTTAAAGGAAAATTGTTTTCTTATTTGAGGTTGTCACATCTTTTTCTGATATCAATTCCGACCCATATTATTGGGATAACTTCATAGTACAAGATTATATGTACCTCAGGCCATCAAGAAAACCCACACATTTGCTTCCTTTTATTCTTTTTCAGCTGCTACTGCGCATCAAAGACAGGAGGTAATTATTTCTGATTGTTTCCCCCCAGTGGTGTAAGGGGAGAAAGATAAATGGGAGTGTTGTTATACATTCCTACTGTATTTATATGTGTTTTGGGAGTTGTCTATGATTTCAGTTGCAAATAGATTGTCTTGTCTTGTCTTGTCTTGTTGAAATAAGAAGTATCCTTGAAATTTTCCTAGATAATTTAAAATTGGTACAAATTACTTGTGTTCGGAGAGGATTATTTAGTCCAGTCTTTGCGATAAAAGCCATGAAAAGAATTCTTGGAATATACAAATTGTTACAGAATTCTAATTCATTATGACCTTTAAGTCTGGAGTGGGACGTTTAAATAAAACTACTTAATTTTTCGTTTCAAGCAAGACATGCTTAGTCCTCACGGGTACCCGGTTTAAGACGCTTTGTACCATATACTTAGAAATATGTACAAATGTATATGAAATGGGTAGCGACAGGGGTGGTGGAACAGTGACATAGCGCGATGGATTTCGGACCCATGATACAGAAGTTGAATAAGGCTACAGAATTCGAATGATGCTTTGAATAACTTATACTAATTACTGGTACTAAGTAGTATGATTTCCTACATTTCGGGGTTCGGACTCGAGCATCACTGAAGAGACACTGTTGAAATACGCATATGGTTCACTTTTTTAAAAAGAAAATAATTACCGTACCTTTACCTTTTATAGTGCTTTGCATCTTTACCTCTAAGTCATTATATATATGTTAAACGTCTTCAAATTCAATAGCATCATTAAGAACAGATAAATTTGCAGCATGGACCAGACATGCAAGTTTCGGTACTTTTATACCCTCTCAGTGATCCTCAAACTGTTATGTCCTGATCTTTTCATCCTAAGTCTCTTATCTATAATTCCTATATAAACTCGTATTTTATGTTGCTTAAAGTATGTCAAAACAAGAAATAGATATTGTGTACTTTTTTTTCAGTAAATCTTTCGCTTTCAACTTTAAAATCAAGTTGAGTCTTACATAAAACGCTATTTTTGCATCAGTTTTTAGATTCTGGACTATATATATACATATATATATATATACTGTTTGCTGTAGAACGCGGGTTGCTTGTCTTCAATGTAAATGTATTCAATAAACCGTCATTACATATGATGCCTCATCTTCACAAGAAAACACGTGGAAAAAAGCGGATGTACCAGCGGGGGATAGGGTGGGGATACCTGACAGGTATTTCTCACTCACTTACGTCGTGAGACAAAAGAAAAAAACGTAGACGTAGCTGTTTGAGATTTCCTTGTCTCACACTCCACGTGACTCCTATTATGACGTCATAGAAAGTAACGTCACGCCATCGTTAGATTTGTGTGTAAGTTTTGGTATCGATTCTAGCTTTTAAAATATTAAAGTGATGATTAAATGAGGTGATCGAGAAAAATAATCAATCACGACGTTACGACTGAAACAGGGGAATCTCATCCTCGTGCAAAAGATTTGCTACATCCACGACTCGGCAAGCCTCGTCGTGGATTGCAAATCTTTTACACTCGGATGAGATTCCCCTGTCTCAGTCTCAACGTCGTGATAGATTCTATTAATATATAATATAAACAAAGGGAGGAACCAAGTAAATGTACTATAAAGCGGAAAGGAGTATATATATATGTAATGATGTCTTATCGATGCGCGGATCTAGAAAGGGGGTTAAGTGGTTAGGACTCATGAACACACTTTCTTATTTTTCCTATCTATTCTACTAATTTTTTTGAAGAAAGGAAGGGGATCTCCAACAACACCAGGTTGCAGCATCCACAGCAAAACACCCAATACAAAAACACAGAGCAGACACTCACAGTAAGAGACCCAAAAGGGACAAGGAACACCAACTCACACCATAAAAACATGAAACATAAAAAACCACACATAAGCCAACGAGACTAAGGACAACCGGTGCCGAATAGCGTATGGTGTGGTTATCCGGTTATCGAAGTCATAGAATGAACTCCCCGGTCATGATTGAACGCCCGTACGAATTCTTGGTTCGCAAATGTAATATACATGTAAATACATTGAAATACGGGGATTGAAGTTTCAATAGATTTTTCAATTGTATGTGATGGAATAACCCCTCCCCGTCCCCGCCAGAACTAGAACCCAAATTTCTAGATCTACGAAAGCAGTGCACAGACATTTGATGACGCGAGAAGAACTTTCAAGGGCAAAAATAACTGAAGATACAAAATATGTGGTCAAAGCAGGTATTATTATGACTAAATGCACTTTATTTTTAAAAACATTATTTTACCAGAAGTAAACAACAAAAGGGGTTTACTTATAATTTGAGGAACTTGCCAAGAAACATTGCAGTAAACTTAATTATTTCTTAAGAAGCCATCAATCTCAAAGAATCTTTCTGTTTCTTTTCAATTCTTAATTAAATTGATATCAAGAAAAAAAAAGCACTTCATATTGAAATACGACATATCTAAACCAGAATGTTTTTTATATGAATTATACGGAAACATTTTGAAGAACTTAATACAATACCATTTTTGTTTTCAATTTTGGATTAGTTGAACTTTGAATGTATTGAATAATGATAATTTATCAATCGGATAAAACACACCTATATATGGTTCCGATTTTATTCGACATGTAACAAAATTGGTAGACTAAGTACATACAGAGATTTTTTAAACCAGATTGCAATTTTTCATTTCCTTGTTTTCGACGAACGAATATCTAAATTCATTATTTTATTACAAAAGTAGGTTGCAAGGGTTAAAGATTAATACGCGACAAAACGATTTCACATATTTGCGCACATGTTAGAAGTGGTAAAATGTCAGTATAGTCTTCATTAATCATGATAATCTTATGATTTATTGGTTACGTTATTTTGAGACATTTACATTCGATCTTTTTCCCAGACTTCCAACCAATACGTACAATTTAAGAAAATAAATCTGTGCAAAATCTAAATCGGCGTCTATTTAAATTTTAGAAAACAACTATTTGGAAAGATGCCGTAAATTACGTAACCGAAAATCGTAATTTGAAACAGTTGAAATTTTTACTATCTCAAAATTGAATTATCGCAGCACTGGCATCAATTAAAGATAAAAACGAGCACAAAACTCCTAAATCAATATTAAATAATGAAGAGAAATGGAAAGCAATATGTGCTTAACGACCTACAAAGATGTTTTCTTGTAACTGACAGTAGATTTTTAGTGAAATTGTCATAACAAAATCAAAGATAAAAGAGCAAAAAATTACAAAATCAATACTAGTATAACACAATGAAGGGAAATTAAAGGAAAACCTAATGACCTACAAAGATAATACTCATTGTAGCAGAAAAAAGGTGAAATTGTATTCATTGATCCATGAAAAGTGAAATTGTACTCACCGATCCATGACTGCGGCCACTGGAGATACTGCCTCCGTACCCTCTATCATAGGATGGCTGAAAATGGAGGAAGACAGTGTGTTAGCTCCCCTTGTTATACATACAGAAACAATGCGCACCGCACAAAAATGTTGACGACAATGAAAACAATTGCTCAGAGTATCATCTCATCTTTTCTGACATGCATGTAAAAATTCGTTACCTACACTATATTATTTTCAGAAAATTCATGGAATAAGCAACGGTCGAGACGAAACAGAAAACAATGTTTTGGCAAAGATTCTCTGATTGCATGGTCACGTGACATGGGATTTACAGGTACTTTCGTTGATGGTAGTTCCTCGTGTGTTGTATTGGAGATAGGAGAGAAAGTGTGAAACAAGGGGGATTTGCCAGGTTTATGGTTGGTACATGGAATCACTAGGGGGTTCTATCAGTGATTTGGCATCTGGGTTTGATCTTGATCAAGGGATTTGATCGACCTGCCTTTCAGCAACGATAGGGCGTTCTAGTATTGCAAGAAACGAAAACTATTAACGAATTCACTCAGACACACTTTTCCTAATATTTGAAATATAGTTTATAGATTATTTACAGATTAAAATATTTATCTTTGAGCAAGGTACACAGAGCTTTGAGTCTTGAAGCTGAAAAGATCCGACAGAAATTCGATAAGAAATTTTGCAGAACAGACATAATTCAGAAATCTATGCATTTTATATCAACCAAATTAAAGAAAGTTGAAGATCAGCGACCACTGAACTGCTTAATTTCCATGTCCAAAAGGAGCCGAATTAAGTGCATGTACCAGACATTTAAATATTTCGAATATATCACAAAGGTTTGGTGGCGCCTTCTACACTATTTGGATTTTCAGTTGTTTTTCTTTTTGTTTATTTTTTCAAAGGCGATGAGATCCAGACACTTGTTGATCTAAAAATAATTGACATTTCGATGAAGCTTTTTAAATTGGAAAATAGACGCTATTTCAGCTTAAAAATATCTTATACTTGCTTTTTCTTATCGTATACCGGTATTCAGACGAGGGAAAAACAGTATAATCTCCCTTTAAAAACAGAACTTTTACAAGAGGAAGGTTCCCTGGTGCTTCATTAGCCCTCATCAAGGAACAACAACAAATTCTTATTGTTACGATAAGAGAAGATGCTTAAATATAAACAAAAATATCCATGGTAACGCTAGAAACAAATTGATGTAAAAACCAGATTTCGGCGATGTGCCATGATCAGAAAGGTGTTAGTCATGTCCTTACAGATAAAATAAAACGCAATTATTACTTAGAGTGATTAACAAGAAAACCATGCGATGGAAGGAGGGGGAGAGACAAGTGTTATCAACAGGTAGAGCGATTTGTCAAATTCTAAGACCGCTCATTATACATAAAATTAGAGCGCCAAAGAGAATGACGTCATTGAGAAAATTTATTATGTAATAATTCTTTGGGCTTGTTCTCGTTTCTTTCATTTTATTTACTACTGTTGATTATAGATAATAAGAATGAGGCCACCTTGTGGAGGAACATTTTAAAAGAGTATTTTAAATAAGAAGAAAATGTTGCTTTGTTTTTGTTTTGTTTTTTGTTTGTTTGTTCATTTTGTTTTTTCATTATCTTCGTTCGATGTTTTGTAACTGAGTACATATATATTAATCAAATTATAAGTAATATCATAAACAAATCATTCAAAAAAAAAAAGATACTGTTTGTAAACGTTCTTCTTAAATGTCTTTGAAAATGTATTTTTTTAAGAAACATTACGAACGCCAAATTCTGAAAATAGAAAACATGCAAAGGAATGGAGGATGATTCAAGAACGAAGCATGTTGTCCAACGCCTTCACAGCAAATATCACACTGTCAGCTTTCTACAAATGACAACAGCAACAACAACAACAACAAAAGTATTTTGTCCCTCCACCAGAAGTAAAATGTACCGTAAATGTCCTGACCGAGACTTCATGAAGTGTTTACGGACTCAACGGGGCCGATTTTAGAAAATGAACCAAAAAAAAAAAAAAAAAAAAAAAAAAATTATGAATGAAGTGAAATAAAAGAAACATATTAAAATAAGTGAAATCAAACTATTCGATGTGAAATATATATATATATACTTATTTCATGAATTTCAAGAGCGATTTGAAGAACATAGAAATTTAGCGAACGTAGTTTTTCGTGATTGAAAAGACTAATGTATACTTAGTATATGCTAATTAATTGACAAGTTTGGCTTGTCCTTCTTAGTCAATATTGAAAATGAAGATAATAATCATCACATGACGTGAAATTCGTTTTCAATTCACTTCCAAAAACGAGAAATAATTTATTATGAATATTTCTGGTAATATGATTCACATTTTGGGAAGAATTTCGCCCATATCTTTGATACATTTCTCTGCGTAAGTTAGTATATATATATTAAAAAATATATATATATAAATTGAATAGAATAAAGCTGTTTGACACAAAATAATTTTTTTCTCGAAATAGATACAAAATTTTGTTTTTACATGAAAAAAATAGTAAAATGATCCAAAGGTTCAAAAGCAAGAAAGCGCTCAGACGTCACGTTGGAAGCCACACAATCGCGGCAAAAACATCATGTCTGCAGTCGCGGTACATTTACTTGCGTACATAAGAGAATCTGTTATAGGCTCTTCGGAAAGAGTACATCCTCTATCTAGGAAAAGGTCAAGGTCAAGGACGTTACCATTTCTCCGTCATCCATTTCTTATCTTTATAATTAGTCCTGAAAAGAGCAACAATATTAAGTAAACCAAGAACTTTAACAGCTGCTGCTGGTGGAACGCTGTGCAGGGATCTGGAAAGCTGGAAATCAAAGAGTTATGGTTCTTACTGCGCTCTTTGCTTCATGATCGTAGACCTATGGGAATGCAAAATTCAGAAAAGCAGTCGTCATATATATTTATATATATTACATATCATTATGTTACAAACGCAAATGGAATCGGATTATTTAAAACGGTTTATCAGTTAGTGTACGATGAATAGAAACTTTTACATTTACATGTAGTCCAAGCCTTGAGTATTTCGTTTCATCTTAATTATACCTTAATTCATGTAATATTCGCAGAAAACTGAAAATAGATCTACCACAAAATTCAATCTTTTTACGGAAATTAAATTGAATGAATTACCGTTTTTTGAAAACATAGACCTCGTAACAGGCGATGCTAATTAAAAAGAATAAAAGGGAGGGGGGGGGGGGGGGGTCATGAGGTCGTCGGACATTACACAAAAATCTAAACACTCTTTCCTTAACCAAGAATTCAAAACTCAAGATTTGAACCCTTTCCTCGCTTCCAAAAATTGTTGATTCTGCTCTTGGATGAATATTTTGTGAGTCAAGTTATAGATTAGGCAAGGATTCCATACGGAATGGTCGTTACACGGGTTCACTTTCACGTTGGGTGGATGGATAGGTATTCCGGATACCCACACTTTTCGCTATTTACGTTATAAATGACGTCTGACGTAAACTGTAAATTACTTTAACGTAAATGACTTATATGTTCGTCTCCATTTGCTTTGATCACTTCGTTCCAAGAGTTGACATACATTTTTAATTAAAATGTTGCTGGTTTAATAGATGTTTTATCAAATTGTGCTCTCTGAACCTTTTCTTTGCTCCTTCGATTGCTTGTTTGTTTTTGTTTGTTTGTTTGTTTTTTGTTTTTGTTTTTGTTTTTGTATTTGGTGCCATTTCGACTATAACAGTTACTCTAGACGATTACTGATAAGATGGGGTAAAAGGATTATGGAGATATACATGTATTTCATGAAATTTCAATTTTCAATACTTTCTTTGATCTTCAAAGTTACACGTTTCACTCTCATATTGCGCCTCTCTTCAACTTAAAAATTTTGCTTTTTATCAAGTTCTTAGACAATTTTCTTTGAGAAAACACAAATTTCAAGGATAGCACTCAACGTTCTTCACTATCATTTTAGAAATGTATAAACAAAGCCTATCATTTGTTAACCGCTGTAAATATAACATGAGAAACCCAAAACGTCCCATCGTGAAGCAATTAATGTAATAATTACGTAACGTTCTGACAATTAAGAGCACAAGCATCTGCTGTAAAAAGCACCGTTGTGATCACCTCACGTCTTACGTAATGCTGCCAGAACGAAAAGTGTTTCGTCTGATTAGTCTAATACTTATGTTCATAGCTTTGGAGAAGACTTCAAAGAATTCAGCGAATAACGATCTATGAAACATGCATTACATTACAGTTAACGTGGTTATTTTCGCTGGGATTTTGCGAGATGACCATTACAACAGTTCGCTTGGGGTAATTTTGGCGAAATCAGCAGTAATACCTTAAGTTTGTATACTGGTTGTTATTTTCGCGCGAGGGTTATTTTCGCGATATAAATACAATTGCGAAAATCGCGAAAATTACCCTAACGCGAAAATTTCAGTATACGAAGGTTTGATTGAACAACTCATGTTTCAGTTTGAAGGTTTATAATGACGTCATCGTATGATTTAAGTAAATAGACATTTTCGCGTTTATAAAAGTTTGCGACTACCGTATTAAAATGGGCCTTTGAAATTTCGCGAACATAAATTTTTAAGAGACTTCAAAGGAAATTAGAGTATATACATGCTAGACATCCGGTGTGTACTTGGCAATCATTTTGTATCACAGTTGAGGAGGTATAGTAAACTGCATAAACTTCAGGAAAGGTACCGAAGACGTGTTGAGTATAATAAAGTACTTTTTGTCGAAAACTTATTTTCGTGTTTTCAAATGCCTAAATTTGCAATAAATGTATATATAGTATTTCTGGTTATTTCAGACCTAACAAATGGAAATAAGTCCACAATCACGTAGCGGATTTTTTTCTTTTTGTTTTTTGTTTTGTTTTGTTTTTGTTTTTGTTTTTTGTTTTTTGGTTCCAGATCAGAATGTTTTGTGTTCCTTGCAAGCACGGAATGAATTCTCTTCCTGGGTAATTTGCAAAAAGGGAATCCTTATTCTTTCCGGATCTCTATCCCTTTTGGGATAAGCTTGGAGTTTCGGATTTTTTATATTAAATTTGTTTAAATTATCTTACATTTCTTGGAGTTATTTGGACGTCCTTTCGTTAGTATGAGTTTGATCTACCGAATAATGATGAGTTTTCTCATTCCACATAAAGATGACAAATGGAACCCATTAAAAAATCATAAGAAGCAACCTACTAAAATACATATGAGACATTATATCGCACGTAAATCTTAAAGAAACCACCTGTACATAGATTATTTCTTTAAGAAATTTGATCTTTTCATTTTAGAAAATGCTTCTCTGAATAGAAAACAATTTTTAAAGCTCAAATCACCATCAATTCAACAAATGGGAGCGTATGCATAAGTGTATCGTATTACAAAATCTAATAAGCAAAGGAAATCCAAATCTCTTATTGCACAATTTCCATGACTACCCGCTGACAAATCCATTTATTTGTGCTATTTTCTGCAAATTTTTATGACATAAAAATCTATGAAATCGTCGAAAAATGGCACCGTGGAATGCATCTTCAAAAATAGATTCTGCTATCTTTTAGCATAGATAAATTTCATATTTGTCATGCTTAAAAGAATTCTACAGCTGTTGGGAACAAGTGTCGATGTAGATTTTGAATTTCAAAATAATCACAAATATAAATCATTCCAACCTTTATTTTGGTAATAAATAATTATCCTTTTCAAGATGCTGGTTGATGCCCCATCGATATTTCTGCTTACTGCTAAAATACTCAATGACACACATGTTTGACGATCCCGGAAGTTAAATACACTCGTAGTGTCTCATAGCAACATGATTATAATCGCTATCAGAGAAAGATGAACGATATACAGACAGACGGATGAAATAGAGGATGAAATAGCACATTTCACTATTGATGTTGAACAACTTCTAATATACTAGATATGATCGACATACGTGACGATTTTTACTTCAGCGTCACTACCTTTGAATAGCGATATCGCATCATCGATGGCATCTGGTGTATTCATATTTTTTATCATTTCTAAAACAAATTATGGCAGCTAGTATAACTTCAAATGTCATTTCCATGGATATATTGAATTTCTACTAAATTGACGTGTTGAATGCAAGCAGGAGATGCTTTTAAGATACGTCTATGCACCTTATTGATTGATATCATGTACTTCAAAATCCTATAAATAACCTAATATTGAAGTCATGTGATTGGTCCAAAGTTTTGATGATGTCATCAAGCGCCAAATTCAATCTGTGATTTATAGTGACCCTCTAGACTAACATAATTTGTCGACCCTCTTTAGATACGCACATCTACGAATCACACGTAAAATCAATAGATAATGACGGCATCTGGATTTACCTCTTCAACAGCTGCTGATCATATTGGAAATAGATTACGAAATATATATATACCAAATTCCAAACTTTCAAGTTGAAGATATGATTTATATCATACAAAAAGTGCGTAAAGTACATTATATCTCAAGTATGGACACTTAAATTTCTATGAATAAGGTTCGAACTCGTGCTTTATCAGACCAAATTTCATAACATCCGGTATAAAGCGATTAAAAGAAAAACCAAAGTGGGAATCCTGCGTGACAAGATCAGACAGAAATGTTTTTCATACGAGCTCACTCGACATTTTTATCATCGGCCCTTTCTATGATGTATGAAGAAATCAACGTGTCAGCTATCAAACCTTGATATCAGAGAAAAAACTACCAGACATTGATGATGTAGTGAATGGAAATTTAAAATGGTTTTGTACCAAAAGTTATTTTATTCAGACATTTATTTTGTACCCATAACCTCTTGGTGCAAAACATTTTCAAAAGTGCTGAGTGGCAGTTTTTGAACATTTGAGGGAAAAAAATCAGCTTTTACTTTCAAAAGTACTTAGATACATAGGATTTTTAAATAGCCACCTCTTCGCGTGCTCTTTCCAAAATAAAAACGTTTAATTTAGTAAAAGAATATTTTTAACCAAAGTAATAGAAATGTTTGTGTACTTAGTTGGTAATTCTGTGAAGGTCGCCCGGATTACCATGTCATTTCCTGTTTCGTGTCTTATTTTTCGTTGCCTTCAGTATTTGATTTTTCTGTGTATTCAGTATTTTATTTTTCTGTGTATTCAATATTCGATTTTTCTTGCCTTCAGTTTTCGATTTTTCAGCTTCTTTAGCATTCAATTTTTAATGCCTACAGTATTCGATTGTTTGTTTTTGGTGCGTTCAGTATTCAGTATTTCATTATTTTTTCGGAGCTGTAAGGAATACTGATATGAGCTTTTGGAAAAGTGTTTTAATGATCTTAAAATGCGCAGGTGAGCGATAGAAGCCAAATGTAGCTTCTTGATCAATATATTTATTTGTACATACTAGTATCAAATGACAATTACTAGGGATGTAAGATATCAAAGCATCTCATTTACAAAATATTATCTCTTTTTCTTTTGAAACGGAACAGATGGAGCTTCAGTTTTGGCGCATCTGCCCTGCGGTCAGACAGCAGAAAGAACAAATGTTCCTTTTAATTTTCTGAAGTGTATTTTCGTTTCACTCATCAATATTATTAATGAGATAAGTACAGAGCCATCATCCGCCGTGTTTAAGGTATCAATACCAACGTTGAAAGGATGTTCAATGGAGGAAAGAGCTCTCCAAGACTATTTATCTTTCCACAACAGGTACAACCGTTTTCTATGATTCCCTCTTATCCCTTTGTTGCCATCTTCATTACGGCCGTTAACGTGTTTACGGTCCCGACTTCTATTTTTTGGCAACTGATTTGTTTTCACTGCGAGCTCTTGCTCTGTTCTGAGCAAAAGCTTATTTTCGTAGCGAGCTTTATGCTTCTGTACAAAAGCTCAAATCTTTGATTGTGCTCCTCTTTGATCTGTTTCAGTAGGGATGAAGAGGCTTTTCTAACGTTTTTGAAAAAAAAATCAATTACTGATCACCGGTCATTGAACACATAAACAAAGATAAATCTTTTTTCCTCAAAGATGCCAAGAGTTGAGAGCTCCCAAGGCTGCGATATTTATTTGTTTATTTAATTACAGAAGGAATTATATACATGTATGAGAATAACACTAGTAAATAACTAAGAAATAAGACGAAGAAAAAATACGACAAATTAGCTATATCTACTGACTGAAGCGAACTCATTCGGCCAAACCATGAGTTTAAGGTTGAATTGTAAGGGTCGAATCTGTGCAACACTTAAAATCTAATCTGACAAACAGATTAACAGACCGAAGTTGGATTTAGAGGGAAAAGGCGGGGATTGTGGATTAGGACTCTTCTATAGAATTTGCCTAAAGTCGTTATTTTCCACTCCTGTTTTTACGAATAGCATTTTTAAAGTCAACCCATACCCCATGACAGGCTGGACCCTATCCCTAGAATTTTTATCTAGATCTGCTCATGTTGACATATGAATACAGATGGGATGGTGGATGGATAGAAAGGCAATGTCATTTAAAAGGTTTAATACAGATGACGAAAAGAGACGACTTTATCTGAAAAGTCCATCACTTACAGAAGCTGGGCTATCAGAACAGTTTCTGGCACGTGAACAACCTTAATGAGGTTTAAATGTTTTACCATAGCCACAATCGTATGTAACAATGTATAATATATGTCTGTTTAACGAGTTATCTGACGAAAGTAGAAGATTGTTATCAAAATTCGAAAAGGTACAAGATAAGTTGATAGAACTAAGAGCATTATAGAACACATAAAGGTTCAGCCACCTTGTTCTTCAGAGCCTATCTTTCACTGAAATTTTGTCATAGTCAGGAAAATAAATGAGAGGTGTTTCACAAAGTGAAGGTTCAATATCACCATCAATTAAGAAGTACATTTTGTACATGTAGTATAATCATTCCTGACACTAGAACAAGAAGCAAGAGAAACGAGGTAAAAAAAAAAAAAGCAAGATCCATTTTGAATCGAAAGAAGGGGATCTCCTACCAGACCCGGTTGCAGCACCCACATCAAAACATACAGAGTAGACACGCACAGAAAGACACGCGCAGAAAGACAAGCACAGAAAGACACGCACAGAAACACACATAAAAGAGACAAGGGGTATCAAATACGAGTTAGAAACATTCAACACAAAAGACTACTGACATATAAACCAATATATCACCTCTTCAAATTCATGGCATCATTTAAGAACAGATGAATTTACATCACGGACCAGACATGCACGTTTCGAGTACTTCCTCCTCGTCAGTGATCCTCAATCTAAGCAATGTAATATGGCTAAAGACTGTGAAAGTTATGTCAAAAAACAATACAAAACAAAACAAAACAAAAAAAAAAAAACGTTGCAGGATGGATGTGATATGATGTTACATGACCCTCTTTTCAGTTTCGTAAAAAATTGTGTAAACAGAAATTTCCGAAATATCAACCGAAATTGATCGGGCTCATGTCCACCAGCATTGACACTCACCAAGTGGTACAAATATTACGTCATGAAAGCATCTCGGACATTAAAGAAAGGACTTGCCACAGAAAAAAATCCACCAATTGAAGGAATTCTCGAGAAAATATCGCATAAAACTCAAAAGTGGAGTCTACGATTCGGATAAACAAAAATATGACAAAGAATGATTCCCAGATATGAGGGAAGAATGGAAGATGGATGAAAAGAAAGGTGTAGTGTCTAATGGGGTGAAGAGATTAATAATTATTATTTTGAAAATACCAACAAGACATCAACCTCTACCGTATACAGCGAATCAACACCGAGTTGAACTTAAAAGAATTTGATATTTGACATAATGGTTGAAATAGATATCTAAAGCAGGGAGCCATTCATGTACCCAAAACAGTGTCGAACCATCATGCAAAGATTCCTCTCATACAAGAAGATTCCCGTCGTCGCAGATGGTCGGAGTACAATGCTTTATAACATATGCCATTCATGTACCCAAAACAGTGTCGAACCATCATGCAAAGATTCCTCTCATACAAGAAGTTGCGCGTCAAATATTCCCGTCGTCGCAGTTGGTCGGAGTACAATGCTTTATAACATATGCCATTCATGTACCCAAAACAGTGTCGAACCATCATGCAAAGATTCCTCTCATACAAGAAGCTGCGCGTCAAATATTCCCGTCGTCGCAGTTGGTCGGAGTACAATGCTTTATAACATATAACCGTACATCAAGATCCGCTTAATTACATACATATTATGTCATGATATTCTAGGATTTATAACTAACAAGCTGGGTTTTGTTGACGTGTTATTTTAATTCATTTCAAGGAATATTATAACGCAGAACAGATCTACTGTATGATTCCTGAATGTTACTTTCTATGGAGGGGGATTAGGGTCACAATGCTATTTGACTTGCTTACATGCTTCATGCTATGTTGCTTCATTCAATGTTTGATTATTCGATGTTCATTTGTCTTGCTTTTATTTCAAATTGACTTTATCTTTCTTCTTTGTGTAATTTTGCTTCCCTGCATTTTACATTTGTCCTTCGTCAATGCATAACTGTCATTATACCATGCGTTCTGACATCCTTCTTACTGCCATTATTCTTTCGTCTTAATGCTATTATTGCTTCGTCAATGCTAACTTCAATTTTGATACCAGATGGCGCTTCGCGCGACCGCATGTGCCCGTTCCTTGAAATGAATTTTGAAACATCCCCTGTCGTTAGAAATTTCTTTTAAATTCTACTACAGTATCGTTCGGAACGTAATTATATTATCGCACGAGGACAGAAGTAGATTGGTTGTATAAATATTTGAAAAATATTATGAATTAATTAGTAAATATTTGATTTTGTATGCATCAGATTTTTGTAAATTTTAACACTATAAAATACACATGTCATTGAAGAATCTCCTGGCGTAGTGGTTAGCACCGTAACCAGTATCTTCATTTTTACACCTTTCCGAGTGGGTTCGAATCCCGGACGAGGATGCATTTTTTCCCATTGTTAATTTTATGTATGATGTAAATTGTCCATCTGCCCAGAAGAGGATGTAGGAAAAAAATTGGGGGTACTTATAAAATGTTTTTGCCCGTCAATGTCGTTTTTGTACCATAAATAGGATGATTCTTGCATAAAAAGATAGAACTTCTATAATAATTGAATTTGAAGTATGGACTTGTTCAAGGTCAATCCTTGCAAGCATCACACGCTTGGATTTCATGATCAATCTTAACCTTGATCTTGGGTCGAACAACAGTGGCGGATTTAGGGGATGCTCCTGCACAGACCCAATATTTTCCCGGCAAAAACAGGTACATCAGTAAAATCAGTAGAATCGGCAAAATTCGCCCCTTGACCCCCGGTAAAGGGGACGCTGGATCCGCCACTGAACAACTGAGAAGAATCTGACAAGTTTGCCATATACCTTCCTTGCGCTCCTAACACGGAGTATAGGAACACAATAATATGGAACGCCATCGCTGTCTTATGATGAGATATTTCAATATATTGGATGGTTTGATCAATACATGCGGTGGTAAGTACATTATATGCGGTGGTAAGTACATTATATGCGGTGCTAAGTATATTATATGGAGTGCTTAGTACATTATACGCGGTGTTAAGAACATTATATGGGGTGGTACGTACATTATATGCGGTGCTTAGAACATTATATGCGGTGATAAGTACATTATATGCGGTGCTAAGAACATTATATGCGGTGGTAAGTACATTATATGCTGTGCTTAGAACATTATATGCGGTGGTAAGTACATTATATGGAGTGCTAAGTACATTATATGGAGTGCTTAGTACATTATATGCGGTGTTAAAAACATTATATGGGGTGGTACGTACATTATATGGGGTGCTAAGTACATTATATGCGGTGCTTAGTACATTATATGGGGTGGTATGTCCATTACATGAGGTGGTTAGTACATTATATGCGGTGCTAAGTGCATTATATGCAGTGCTTAGTACATTATATGCGGTGCTTAGAACATTATATGGGGTGGTGAGTACATTATATGCTGTGCTTAGATCGTTATGTGGTGATTTCGTTATGATAAACATTCTGATGACCAAGATTAAACATTTTTGAGACTCGCGATCGGTTTATCATTAACCCAAAAGGACACATAAACACAAAAGGATTCAATATGTTTCCCAGCTCTATCATGGGGGGGGGGGGTGGAAGAAAAGACCGGTATTTGGATCAAAATAAGCATTTTTACACAGAAAACAATGGAAAACGGAAACGCTTTTGTAGACAACAGCGTCTCCTCCCCCCTCGCTTTACAATGCCACATTCACCAAAGGTGTATATCAATAAAACACATTTTCTGGACAAGCGGGGTTCTGAAGCGAGGGGGGGGGGACAATGTCCACAGGCAAAAACGAAAAAAAGGGGGATGGATAACTATTTTAAAATTTATCTCTAGAGCGATATTAAAAGTAGGTTATAATTGCCATCTTTTTCTTTTTATATCATGGAAAAATCTATGCATAGTTTGTTCCGATCAAATATTTAACCGTTTGGAAGGAAATAAATTTGTCTATATCTACACCGTGTGTATTTCGCGCCAGAAAGCTACATAAGTGGCCGAGAAGAAAGAAATACAACCGGGTTTTTTTCAGTTTCTGGATTTCAGAGATTGCCGATTACATTGATATTCTTAAAACAGGGTGACGTGAAAATTCTATATCATTATTTTTTTATTCTTATTATTAGAATAAAAAGAAAATAATGATATAGAATTTTCACGTCACCAACTCTATATCATGATTTTTTTTTTATTCTAATCATTAGAATAAAAAAAATAATGATATAGAATTTTCACGTCACCCTGTTTTTTTTTTCTCTCTCTCTCTTAGACCACGTAAATTGAATATCACAAGCTAAAATAAAAATTATAATTTATATACTACTAACGTAGTGTTACAGAATAAATCTACTCTTTACTAATATCACATAATTTTTCTGTACTATACAAAGCTCTTCTAATAAGTACAAGCATATACAATACAAGATACAAGATACTTTATTACCAATTTGGGCCCAGTTAAAGGCATACACATGCATTACATGTATAAAAGTGTCCCAAAATATACGGAAACAATGCCTATTGATATCATGGTGCCTCTCACTTTAAAAGAAGCAAGAACTTTGTAAAAAAATTTGAAAAATAAATAAATTGAACCACCGACCAGGATCGAACTCACGACGTTAGTGATAGCAATCCTGCGTCTTCACCACTATGCCACCGGACCGAAGCGTGAGTATGATGAAATTGTAGAATACATTTCACTGATTGCCAAAGATTTAATCTTTTCACTTTTTTTGATTAAAATATAATGAAATATACCTCAATTAAACAATATAGTATTTATTTTTATCTTCTTAGATAAATATTTGTGTTAAAGGCCACAAAAACGTAAAAACGTAGCTGCGATCCGAGTCTCCGAAATGTTTAATCTTGGTCATAAGAATGTTTATCATAACGAAATCACCACATAACGAACTTAGCACCGCATATCATGTACTCACCACCCCATATAATGTTCTTAGCACCGCATATAATGTACTTAGCACTGCATATAATGTACTAAGCACCGCATATAATGTACTAACCACCCCATGTAATGAACATACCACCCCATATAATGTACTTAGCACCGAATATAATGTACTAACCACCCCATGTAATGAACAAACCACCCCATATAATGTATCTAACACCGCATATAATGTACTTAGCACCGCATATAATGTAATAACTACTCCATATTATGTACTTACCACCGCATATAATGTTCTTAGCACCTCATATAATGTACTTAGCACCGCATATAATGTATTTACCACTCCATATAATGTACTCACCACCGCATATGATGTTCTTAGCACCTCATATAATGTACCTAGCACCGCATATAATGTACTAACCACCGCATATATTGTACTTACCACCGCATATAATGTACTTACCACCGCATATAATGTACTTACCACCGCATATATTGATTAAACCATACCATATATTGAAATATCTCATCATAAGACAGCGATGGCGTTCCATACAATAATGGTGTAAATTTTGGCCATTGTTGAAAAAGGCTGTGAATTTTGTGCCACTTTCCTGAGCAGGCGTAGTCCTGGACCAACGGCGTAGCTCTGCCTGAAAAGTGGAGGGGCACAACATCCCAAAATTTCTAACAAGCAAAAAAAAAAAAAAAAAAAAAAACAGAAAAAAAGCAATACATAAATAAAAAAAATAGAATAAATAAATAAATAATAATAATAATGAAAGCAACAACAAGGGGGGGGGGAGAGAATAAAAAAAAAATATGGGGTTTCATGTTCTGTATGCAAAAATTTTAACATTTCTGGTGCAATTCTAAATTTTGAAAACATGAATTTATAAATCATTAAATGTCTGGCGAGCGGTAGCAAGCCAGGAATTATATTTAGCAAAATATTGACTCATCAGAAAATACTTTCTATACCCTCTATCATTACATGTAATAATATTCTATACAGATTGAGTTAAATGTCTTCATGTACATGGATAAAGTAATATGTATAAAGGATGGATCAGAATAGCGCAATTATTCAGAAAGTCTATAAAGAACTGGCGAGAAGAAGCGCCCCCCCCCCCTCCCCCCTTTCTCCTACGCTCTTGTCCAGGACAACAGCTTGGAGTAATTTTGGCATACAGAGATGTCAAAAGGTAAATTTTTCAAGGTCAAAATTATGAAAGGAGACTAGAAACTGCATTATTGACTGAATCAATGGGGCCGGAGAATGTTGATCTCTAGGTTCGATCAGTGTAGGACGCGCGGCAGTTTCAAAGATCTTACTGGACTCGAGATCTATTATATGCTGTGCATCTCTGATCCTTCTCTATGTTTAAACTTTTATGCTCCGCTTCCATCAGGTTCGATCAGTGTAAGACGTGCGGTAGTTTCAATTTATCTAGAATTTTTCGATATGAAATACCGCCTTTCCCACGATATCTCAGAAAAAAATCTGACTTTTATATAATTTCCCACTCACAATTCAGAAAAAAAAAATTATGTAGCCGATGGGATTCGAACCTACGCGGAAAAAAAGGCAAAAAGTGCCTAGCACGCTAATCGCTGAGCCACGAAGTCATTACCAAACACATGTAAAACTTACAGATTTCAAAGCCCCAAATGGCTATTACTGTATCAATGAAAAATCAAACAAACAAAAGAGCCAAACAAACAGAAAAGGCTCAAGTATTTATCATTTAATGATTTCTTCTCTCTTTTTTGTTCAAATATTTCAATCGGCTTTTGCTTTTTTCCGCTATTTATAACTCATTTTTCCAAGTACTACAACAGGGGACGTCTCAAAGTTCATTTCAAGGAACGGACATAAACGGAGCGCCACCTGGTATCAAAATTGAGGTTAGCATTGACGAAGCAATAATGGCATTAGGACGAAAGAATGATGGCACAATGAAAGATGTCATAACGCATGGTAGAACGACAATTATGCATTGACGAAGGACAAATATAAAATGCACGGAAGCAACATTGCATAAAGAAGAAAGACAAATGCAATAAAGTCAATTTGAAATGAAAGCAAGACAAATGAACATGGAATAATCAAACATTGAATGAAGCAACATAGCATGAAGCATGTTAGCAAGTCAAATAGCATTGTGACCCTAATCCCCCTCCATAACTTTCAGTACAATTACATCATTCCGTGCTCTTAGCTTGAAAGCGAAACAAGACAGACGATACTGTATTAATTTTATTTCTAAATTTGTGAATAGCCTACAAGCACAATCAGTTTCTATCACCATATAAGATTGATACAAATTTGAAATACATGTATACAACTTTGAATTTCTATCTGCAACTGTAAAATTCTTGGAAATACATGTACTTTAAAAGATTCAGAAAAAAAACTTTCATTTCTTGGAATACAAGTATTTAAATGTTGACAAATATCAAGTCTTATCTGTTTCAAATCTAAATCTGCGCATTTTCATAAACGGAATGGAGAAAAGAACAGAGCTTAAAATTGTTCATATATTACTTCAGACGAAGACCTCATGAAATCATATGATAACCTTGTCACAGTCTGACAAGAGCTTGCGATATGTTACCGTGATATCAATATCTACAGAACTCAAATACAAACATTTAGGAGATATCAATGGCTACAGAATTCATAAAATTGTGCAAACATTTATATTAGCGCAAAAACTTTAAAATCTAAATGCCACACGTGCACTGATAATTTCAATATTTCATATTTGAAGAATACGCACTATAACACGATTTGTTGCAGCTAAATGAAAAAAAAATGGAATTATTAAATATGTGTCAACATTGTACAAGTATTAGCTTTTACAAAAAGCTTGCCGGCAGTTAGCTGACATTATAATAAATGTTGTAAAATAGTAGTAAGAAAAATATGGAATAAACTATTTTTGTTCTTGTTGACCAATTGCAATTTCCGGGCTTTTCCGTTTTTATTTCCGATTCAAGCGACGGAAATTTCCGAGGATCTGTGATTGTTGTAGGACGTATCGGTACAAAGACTTTTCGATGCACCTTTCGGATGAAAATGCACTAATACGATATGACTTTCATTTGTCAAGTCATCTAGAATCTTGAGCCGACCTGATGAAAGTATCTTATGCACAGATTCTAATTAACCTTGACGAACATTTGCATATTTTGTGATTGTCCACCAATCATATTGCCTAGAGTTATTATATCCGTGCAAGTATGTCACGATTGATTACAGTATACCGGCAGTCATGACTGCCGGTAATAAACGGATTCTTTATTTGACACAAACAATTTTATCATCTCAACATTTTTCGATAAGATTGAAATAAATTGTTTACAATAAATGATTTTAAATGACTTATAAATTATCTACGGTGTACAGATTAAATTTTATGGTTGTAAAATTGTGTGTGAAAGATATGTATGATTATTCTCGAGTATTTCTAATATCAGATTACGTCATACATAAAGTCTTCTAAGAATTTTAAATTTTTTTCCTCTCATTTTTCATGAACACATTTTCCATGAAAGAAACATATTTTTCTTTTTCTAAGTAATACATGCAATTTTTTGTTAGATTAATATCTTCGAGGGAAATATGTGAAAAATCATTGCACGACATACATTCCAAAACTTAGAATTTTGGATTAAATAATCATACTTGCTCAGAAGGCATCGTTCACCAGGTAATATCTGAATATACCACATGATTGTACTAATATTGGTGAACAAGAATGACAATGAGCCTTGACAATGAGCCTATTCTAGAATGACAATGAGTCTGTAAAAGAATGACAATGAGTCTATAAAAGAATGACAATGAGTCTATAATAAAATGACAATGAGTCTTTACAAGAATGACAATGAGTCTATAAAAGAATAACAACGTGTCTATGATAGAGTGACAATGAGTTTATAAAAGAATGACAGTGAGTCTATGATAAAATGATAATGAGTCTATGCAAGAATGACAATGAGTCTATGACAATGAATGACAATAAGTATACACAAGAATGACAATGAGTCTATAAAAGAATGATAGTGAGTCTATGATAAAATGATAATGAATCTATGCAAGAATAACAATGAGTCTATACAAGAATGACAACGTGTTTATGATAGGGGAACAATGAGTCTACACAAGAATGACAATGAGTATATGACAATGAATGACAATGAGTCTATACAAGAATGACAATGAGTCTATACAAGAATACAAGAATGACAATGAGTCTATACAAGAATGACAATGAGTCTATTCAAGAGTGACAAAATGAGTCTATACAAGAATGACAAAATGAGTCTATACAAGAATGACAAAATGAGTCTATACAAGAATGACAAAATGAGTCTACACAAGAATGACAATGAGTCTATACAAGAATGACAATGAGTCTATACAAGAATGACAATGAGTCTATACAAGAATGACAATGAGTCTATACAAGAGTGACAAAATGAGTCTATACAAGAATGACAAAATGAGTCTATACAAGAATGACAAAATGAGTCTACACAAGAATGACAATGAGTCCAAAAATGACAATGTGTCTATGACAATGAATGACAATGAGTCTATACAAGAATGACAATGAGTCCAAGAACATGAAAAAAGAACAGCTCTTGAGTCAGCATATATATACAATGATGAGCCTTGCTCGGTATATCTGAGCATGACGCATTGACCAACCTCCCCGTTATCGTCAAGGTACATCATAATTCCTTGCCAGGAATCTGTCTACATAGTAATAGAATAGGGTGAGGAGAAATCACTTCTCAAAAAATGACCGATTGCCTTATCATCATACATGAAGCATCTGTTCAAAGAATTTTCCAAGAAAATTCTGTTCGTAGACTTAGAGTTAAGCTGCTTCATGTTCTTCGCCAAATTGTGTAGGAGAGTATATCAGGGGCTATCTGTGCAGTTGTGGTTTTCAATCATTCAATAATAATTTGATACCCAGACTTATGATTTTCATTATCTTTCGAAGTATTGTGTGGGTTGAAAATATTTATTGTGGTCTTAGGCACGGTCCATTTGATATTCTGGGGGGGGGGGGGGGGGGGGGCTTGGGTTTTTTTCGAAAAAAATAATTTTGCTCTGAATTTTGATGAAAAAAATAAATTTGCTTATGATGTGACCGAAAAAAATAATCTTGCTCTTACAAATAATTTGAATTTGAAGAATTACCATAAACTTTTGCTAAAATTCTTGAAATTTTTCCGGCTGGCTTCGCTCGCCGCAGTTTTCAGTCTATCAAAAAATTTTTGGCTCGCTTCGCTCGCCATAGTTTTCTATCAATTATTTCTTGCTAATGTCAAAGTTCATATATTTGAAGATATCAAAAGTGTTAACGATACTTATGTATAACTATTAATACATGTTGCATGTATCCCATTGAGTCTCAATTTTATGTTCTTGTAAGCTTGGAAGGAGAACTTCAATTATTCACCATTTTACAATTCTACATTTTAAAATTTGTCTAGAAGACTTTCCCCAAAGACCCGCTTATATTCATGTACCTTATATAAATCTTGTTTATTCAGAATTGTATTGTAGAAATCTTTTATCTCTCTCTTTAGAATTGAATTGAATACTTGCATAAAAATAAAGTATATATTAATATTTAGAGTTTTGAGTAAAAATATAAATAATATCTATTGATAAAACACAAACATTCTTAATATATATGCACATCACTTTGTTAAAAAAAATTCCTTGCTCCGACTTTACAAGAAAAAAAATAATTTTGCCCCGGTCCGAGGCGAAAAAAATAATCTTGCTCCGACAAAAAACCCAAGCCCCCCCCCCCCCCCCCCCCCCCCCTAATATCAAATGGACCGTGCCTTAGTATCACCAGCGAAAATAGCGATTTTGGATATGTTATAGTCTTTGAATCAAATCAATTCCCGAAATTTGCTTCAGAATCCTATCAAAAAGTAGAAATTTTAGACAGTGTACGGGGTGTAAGGTCGATTTATAGACAGATTTTTTTACGTAGAAACTTTTTAAACATAACGATTTCATTTTGAACGATATGTTCTGTCAAGTTTTGGAGTAGCAGAATTTGATGCAACATACATACTCTTAGTTACTTTTCACAATTAGGCTACCTCGTCTTCGAATCCTTAATTCCAAGAACCATTTCTGTTTCAAAGTCTACATTTTACAAATATAGCGGGTCAAAACCGATAATTCTGACAAAGGAGCTGTTAAGACAAGGGCCTGATTTAGCCCTGAAATCACTCGATTATTTCTCGTGCGTTGTCTTTCCAATTTTGATAAAAGTTGGTCAGGATAAAAATATAAAGCATAATAAGATTCCTAGAAGGTATTTTATGTGAATAAATTTGGTGAAAGATGGTATGATTACGAGATGAAGAGATAAGGGTACAGATGACGGAAAACGTCGAATATCTAACGAAAATAGACAAAAAATGCATTATTTTACACATTTTAAGGTTTATCATGCTTCTGTTACATTTTCAAGTCTAAATTGGATAAGACAAATTAACTTTGAGGTTATTATATCAATGTAATCGGCAAACTCTGCAATCCGGAAACTGAAAAATGGTTTTATTTCGTACTTCTCAGAAAAATGTAGCTTTCTGGCGCGAAATACAAACGGTGTAGAAATAGACAACTTTTCTCGTTTATTTCCTTCCAAACGGTTAAATATTTGATCGGAACACACTCTGAATATATTGTTACATGATCTAAAATGAAAAAATGGCAATTATAACCCACTTTATCGCTCTAGAGACACATTCAAAAATAGTCATCCATCCCCCCTTTTTTCGTTTTTCGCCTATGAGACATTGTTCCCCCACCCCTCGCTTCAGAACCCCACTTGATCAGAAAATGTCTTTTATTGATATACACCTTTGGTGAAAGCGGCATTGTAAAGCGGGGGGGGGGATGTTGTATAAAACCGTTTTCCATTGATTTCTGTGTAAAAAAAACCCCGCTTATTTTGACTCAAATATCGGTCTTATTTTGAATAAATTATCCCACCTGATAGCAGATTCATATGTGGACCAAGTTACTTGACATTTGTACCGAAAATTTTTTTAAATTTTGCATTTTGAAATTTTGAATTGAATTTTCAGGGCAGATTTTACGCCTTATCTTAACAGCTCCTTACTCTGTAGGTACAATGTACCCCAAGTAAGTACAGTTTGAACTGAACTTTGCGGCCTGTGGTTTTATCGCCCCTTTACGTCATTTCGCATACGAACTTTTCGTTTCCAAACCACACAACGTAATAATTCACCTTCAAATCCTACAAATAGACCTCATAATTGTTATTATTAAAGTCATGGTCACGCAAAAATGATAGTTTGGAGGTAAATACACATCTGCGGAGTCTGCACGGTGAACCATGCAGCATTATGCCCTATGATAAAGATGAGTTCGAATAATTAATGCCACGATATTGCATTGTGTCTGGCATTTATATATATTCCCTCCCCATTCAATGTCAGTTTCAGATGGGGGAAAACAGCATATGTACGTAATTACAAATAATTACATGCCTGGGGTGTCGCGATCTCAGCGGCGGATCGACCTCGTTAGAAGGCCGGGTAGGGGGTCCTAGGTGGAGGAGTGTCTATGTAAATATAATGGTAACGATAAGATCATAACGAAAACAAAATTGCTAGAAAATATGAGCAAAATTACTAGTATATATTTCAAATATAGCTTGTTATCTATTAATTCATGCTTTGAGAATGAATTTCTATATATATGGATTAATTTATTGCAACAAAAAAAATGCGAAACTAAAATTGCGAAACTATACTATATGAAACTAAAATTTGCGAAACTAAACAAAGTTTTGAAGTGCTACCTATCTTTTTTCTACGAAAAAAAGTTCATGCAAGATTTTCAGGTGTACTCACACTACTTCCGAGGTCCCTTGAATAACGCCTATAAGACATAATAGAATTGGTCCACAGAGAGTTCGAGTGTCACGATCGGACAGTCGAACACGCGCACGCCTTCTTTTACGACCTCACATCATAAACTTTACATATTTTGTCTACATCCTCTTGGGTATCGTGAAAAAAGGTAGGTAAAAAAGGTTCCCCTCCTCTGAAGTAACGACCGAGATGTGTTTTCAGTTATCCTGTATCACTACACAGAGAAAATGGCATAAAACCAAGATTTCATTCTGAAGCTACTCCTAAAAATCCCAAACACCTATCGGTTATTGGAAGATGCCTCTCGTACGCGGATTGTCTATCAAACTTATCAAAATAGCAAATTCAAAAGATAAGAAATGTTCCATGAAATATGTGAAGGAAATGTAACTTTCAAGTCTGAGTTTCTATGGTAAATAGTGAGCGCGTGCAATCTGGCGGGGAGTTATCATGTGGCGGAACGAGGATCAGCTGATAGCATCGTTCAATATTAGCCACAAAGTTTACATACATAATGGAGTGGGTGCGGATCCAGACGGTTTGGACAGGGATGGGGGTCCAATCCCATATCGTGCAATTGTTTATTTCTCCATAGAAGTGGTTTCTGCGATAGGTTAAAGCAAAATTTTCTTGATTTCAAGAAGTTGGCAAAAATAAGATTTTTTTTCCAACAGAAAACAAGGCAACCGCAGATCTAGAGGGGATCAGGACCCCCTGGAATTTGCAAAAAAAAAAAAACCCATGACAATTTTATCCGTTTTTAGTATAACCCTTTTCAAAACCAATGGATGGAAACATCATCCCCCGAGTAGTTCCCTCCATTTGATATATTGTATTTAGATACGCCCATGCAAGAAGTCCTTACCAGGTCCGATACCCCCATTTTCCCTTTGGATCCGCGCATAATGTAGTGTGACTTTGGGGGAGAGATAGCCGAGATGTACCCCCGGAGATAGGATATAGATCAGTCTTCTGCCAGTTTGTGAGGCACTTTATGATATTTCCACATCTGTTTTTAACAAGAAAAGCAAATGAGTCAAAGACAAAACATGTTCATGGTTATCTTCTATTCTAATTTTTCGCTATTATAACAGTAAGTATTGTCGCACTTCCAAATTGCTTGAAAGCAAAAAATATCGTATGTAAACATAAGGGGATCCGATGGTCAAAGGGGACATAGTATAAACAAACATTATAGTCTTTGGCGCACGTCAGAGATTGGTGTCGTCATTGAGGAGGGGCTAACAAACTGGTTCGTCAAAGGATCAACAAAGACAATTAGATAAACATATAGAATAAATTAAGAATAAATATAAATTGACAAAATTAAAATTTATAAACAAAATCCAATAAACAAATACATGGATTAATAAATAAACAAACTGAATTGATAAAAAATCGCAGGCTTTCTATGCATGATTTCCAAGACAAGCCTGTTTGACTCTAAGAAGTTTGATTTTGAGCCTCAATGTCCTCATTGAATGTTGAATCTTATGTTTTACAAAATATGCAAGTTTGATATAATTAAAGTGTATATATCAAGTATTTGTGTGAGAGTGTGACTATCAATCTGTCGAAACACTGACGGACAGACAGAAGGACGCCGGATCGTGATCCATATAGCATGCCACACCTGTGTTGTAGACGACAGAAAGACTGAAAAAAAGAAATACTTTTCAAAAGTTTCATTCAGAAGACCTCATTGTACATGTAGATCGATTGATACAGATAGCTAACTCCCCATAGCTTAATCTATTTACAATGTAAAGAAATCAGCTGTTGTGACAGTTTCCGATAGTTGTGTAGCTGAACCAACAGATGATAGGTCTGTCTGTGTGGTCCCTTCATTAATGGAACCGATCGAGAGTAAGTGGCGCCACCTCTCTTTTCCTAATTCAGCAGATTCGACGACTCATCGCCTACCCAAAATCAAGAAAAACGATATTCTTTTTACAAAATTGCCTGTCTTAACCTAACGGATGCTCTTAACCCCCCCCCCCCCCCCCAGTAATTCGACTAAAAAGTACGTATTGGCATAAAATCTACCATAGCCACCCCTTTTCAGCACAGGGATTTATCACGCTTCCCGATTGCTCTAGATAATCCATAGAAAACCTTGCAACCGGAAAGCGTAATAAATTTCAGCTAAACTCGACACCTCTCCTTTCCACCAATGTTCACAAATGACATAGGCGGCGACACAGCTTTTAGCGAGATGGACAACGGAAAGAAAAAAAGGTCGTAGGTTCGATTCCTTTATCAGGTTGCCGGACTCTGTATTATATTTTTTTCACTGGGTATGTGAAGAAGAAGAAGAGCTGGATGTTTTATCGCTGAATAAAGAAGTTTTTATAGAGATCATGCGACATCAACCCGAGAGATGATTCATTTTTGCCGTTTCATTTCTGAAATAACTGATGGATGAACTGCGTACAAGGCGATATGACCAAAGAAAGAAATGCTTTGTGTAAAAGAGATGAAACTCATTGGTTACCGTCCTTTAATTTAATATTTTTAACAATTTCATGATATATATAACAGAATATAACAAATGAGTTAAAGAAGATACGTGTACGTGCGATGCCATTATAATTCAGTGATTCATGTGTACATGTACATTTATATTCTACAAATGAAGATATTTAACGAAATGAAAAAAAAATCTACAAAACATGTCGATTTCAAATAGCACTTTGTTCATAATGCCGCCATGGAGAATTATAATAAATAATCATGATTTAACAACCATTGTCGAGATCATTTTGAAAACACAATTATTATTACAGATTTCAAGTATTATTTTTCTGCCATCCTTTCTCAAACTAAAAGACGGACGCGTGAATTGCCCCCTTTTAATATTTTAGCCCGATTCAAATGCCCCAGCGTAACCCTTTCCCTACCAAAAGAATGATCAGACGCTTGTCGGATAGGACCCCTTTATTAATTCTGAAACGAAATCTATCTACAAATTAATAAAAAAATTCAATTTACCGAGAAACTGTTTTACTTTAGGAATTTCTCATTTCCACAAGCGTTATCATACACAATCATGTGGAGATGATTAAAGCTGAGAATCATGTTGCGTAATTCCAAACCGAATGAGAAGATTTTTGAAGCGGGGTTGGGGTACGAAAATCACCGAACGTTCCCCCTGAGAGTAACTTCCCCTTCCCCACCCACGAATTAACTCGACAAACATGGACCTTGAATCAATCATCTTTCGTTTAAGCTTGAATAGACGTGAAAACAGTAACTCAATGAAAATCAAAAGAATACACAGAGCTAGTTAGTTCTGAGAAAGGATGGCATGAGTATTTCATTAACACACAAATTATCAGGCAATTAATTCGGCAGATTCGAACGCGGCATCTATGTGTTTTTAATTATTGATGCCTGATCTACTCGCTGCAATATACAATCCCAGTAAAACGTGCTTATGAACTCAGATACGAAATATACATCACTACTAATCAAATTAAAATCTCAATTTACCTAGGATGTAATACACGAATCTCTCTCTCTCTCTCATACACATTCATGCGAAGATGAATAATGCTGAAAGAATAGTTGCATAATTCGTAAGAATACTGAACATGCATTTAACAGCGTATCTTTTAATGGAGGTAACATGCAAATAATATGCTTTCCTGAGACGCAATTGGTGATTCATAGAAACAAACAAATTATAATCATTTCATTTTAACTACCCTGCAGGCATCCTTTTTCTGTTCCAATTAATATGTACTTGAAAACTGCGAAAAATCGACATAAATAATATTGACTGAAAGGAACAAGTACATATAATCATCTTAATGTAAATATGAAACTAGAAAACAATGCCACTGATACATAATCTTGCATAGTTTCGATGTAATTTTTTGAGTTGTTTGTAAAACACTGATGCTCCGGATCAATGGATACCTAGCTATTATCGACAGATAAACTGGCCAAAAATTCCGAGTTTTCCCACTTTTACGCATATCTTTTTTTTCAAAATCATAGGCTGCCCCAGCCCCTCCCCCCCCCCCCGAATTTTCTTGCATTTTAAAAAAATTATTCTAAAGAATATTTGTGTTTCTCGGAGTTTTGTCCACTTGTCGCCGTCATATCCAAATTTATTTTTGTCTGGTAACTTATCAGCCCCTGATAGTGTATCGAGTGCGTAATCGCGTATTGAGCATGAGACAGACGGTCAGAAACACAGACAGACACGAGTGATAAGCATGGTAAATAAACAGAGATGGAAGCTTTGTGTGGAAATAACTTTGATGTAATAAATAAAATAAATAAATCTTATTGCACAACACATCAAAAGTACATGGTATAAACTACGTCATTCGAACATTTGGTATATGGTTTTCATATCAAAAGAGGTAAATCGGAATATAATAATATCGGGTTTATCATACATATAATAATAGGAATATAATGGTATTAGAACTGAATCATACAATAATAATACATTGTTGACAGACATCCTCTCTCAAAAAATCTAAGACATAGATCGACGTCGTCATCACTCATACAGAAATATAAATAGCACTCATAAATTGATCATGACGAATAACGGAGGGAGCGAGAAAATTTAGTAATGAAGGAAAGAATAATTTGGCACATCACTTAACGGTCGTGAAGGAAAAGGTATCATGGTACAAACATAATTGACTTTATGACAAGAGAAGAGTTTTCAATATACACGTATAGTCCCCATCAGGTAGTTACAGTACATGCATGCTGTGAAAGAGTTCAAGTTCCATTAGGGACACTGAACTCGTTAGTGATTGAAGTACACTGTATAATTCAGTCTTCTCGATTTTACATCAAATGTTCCATTTGTGGTGGATTCCGACGTAAAAGCAATGCGATATAGCCCTATTTGACTGATTTTTTACCCTGGTTCCCACAGAATTTGATGACGTCACCATTACTTGACGTCAGATTCCTACACAAATGGGAAGTACCTCGGTATTTCGTTAAGACCGAATTTGCCGCGAACTTTTGTTTTAATCTTTAGGTTGGCATGTACATGTAATATACTTTCCCCGCAAAAGGGAATCCTTTTAACCAAAGCGGCGACCTAAAAGCGACACTTTTAAAGTTTTGTTCTGTATCATATGTGGAAAAGTCAACGGAAGTGACGTCAGTAGTATGAAACAAGAAAATTGGAAATATATATATAAATACACTAGTAAATTAATAAAATATGTCTTGAAGATGACTCACAAGTAATGCGTCAACTTCTCTAATACATCAAATCAGAAGGAGGTCGGAATCTTTCCATATCTCCTCTTGAGCAACAAACGTATTGAAAGTGCAAAAAATGTCATTAGTACATAAATAAATCTCATATATTTATCAACAAGGAAAGACATCTGCAATTAATGTTTCTTTGTTTCCTATATTACCCTGAGAATTTTGAAGTTGTGATTTGTGTCACTTAGATGTTTGCTCATCGTTCGACAGTAGACCTCGCCGTTCCTCTGATTTCTTCTCAAAAATCTGTCCAGAAATGAAGAAAAAAAAAATCAAAATTTGTCCTTGCTTTTACAAAAACATGCTTTTAAAATTCAAATACGTCTCACAAATTGAAAAAATATATATATTTGAAGTTTATGCATAATAAATAGACTCTTTTATGACAAAAGAAAAATTCTTTTTATAGTTTTAGTTTACGCTTTTAGAGTCGCAATCAGAAATGTTCTCTCCACTGAAGTATTCGCTCAAAATAAAATTAGAATTTTAAACTAGATTTTTGAAAAAAATAAATAAAATAAAAGTGCGTTTTGATAAACAGGTGCCAAGAAAAGAAGACACGTATGACGGATGAAATACATCGATTGTTATAAATAGAAACAAACATCAGAAAATAGTATAAATGGAGACAAAGATCATGATATGTTGGCCTGAAGGCCAAGATATATTCGGATAACGATCTATCCAGATCTGGTTTTGTCATATACAATCTCCACGGCTCAGTGGTAGACCTGCCAATACCTGCAAATTAACTCTTATTCCTATCTGACTTTATCTTGAAGGAAAGATGAAAGAACACCTCCAAGTATCATTTTTTTTCTACAAGGTTGTTATTTTCTGAAATATTGCTATCAATTTGGGGTATAAAAGCCATATCGCCTGTCATCTTTATCATGCACTAGTGGAAAATGGTTAATGACTTCACACGAAACGTCAAAAAGGCAAAGAAGAAGAAAACAAATTTTGGGAAGTAAGAACCTCATCCCTTCTAATGAACCGACTGGTCATGGATAGTTTGATACTATTTCACATGATTAATTTTGGGCGTTATTTCTAATGGAATACTTACGTCTGATATGAGAATTATAGAAAATTCAACCAGATAACTGATTTTAAAATTGGTTTGATTTAATTTACAAATTGAATATATTTTTTTCCATTGATCGATGTATGTGTTTAATAAGCTAAAACATTTTTTTTTTCTTGTTTGCAAATACTCTTTTTTTGCAAATTCGAAGCAAGTTTTACAAGCTGGCAAGTACATGTAAATGTACGAATGATAAGTCTAGATACGCGAACGAACAGATACTGAAAGGCCCAAAATGTATTGCCGATTTTTTCTAACATGTATTGAAATGGCTATTGCGTTATTTACTTGACGTACTTTTGCTTACATATCTCAATACATCTGATGGTAGCAATTTCATTATTGACGTAAAGTTTGGTAACTTTTGACCTCTGGGTAACCGGAAAAGTGGGAGGGTTGTGCGCAAGTGATCCGGATAATCACACCATTTGCTACTTATGTGGCATATGGCCGTCCTAATTCTGCAACGATTGCCCATTGGTCTCGTTGGTTTATGAATACTATTTAGTCTTTTGTTTGATGTTTTGATGTCGAGTATGGTTTTTCTTGTTCCCTTTGCGTCCCTTGCTGTGAATGTCCATTGTGTTTTCGCATGGGGTGTTTCGGCGTTTTGCAGTGGATGCTGCAATCGAGTCTTTTTGGAGATTCCCTCCTTTCCACATATTTATTCTAAAAGTATTTCGAAGGAGACACACAGATAGCCAAGGCGACAGACAGAGGGACATAGATATGAGACATACCTCGAAACCTTTCTTGTGTTTATAGAAGCCGTATGCCAGCGTCAACAACATGACCAGCGCCCCTCCCGCTATGAGAGCGATCTCTAACGCCTCTATAACCATCAGAGGGGTCAGTAACATGCTCCTAAACAACGCCAGGTTCTTATCGTCTATCTTGGCAGACTGAAAAAAAGACAACAAGATGTGTTTGTAAAACAACATGTACTCGTTAGCAGCTATGTATTGTGTGTAGGTGGTCATACCCTAAGCAAGGTCAAGGTTACAGGGTAACACGGTAAATTGGACAAACCTAAGCATCAAAAGAAAGGGTTTGTCACAGGGAGTGTATAGAGCAAGTGAACATATTTCGCCGCATTTTTCGTATATTTCCAAGAAATTTTCCATTCAATGATTGGTATTGCTAAAATATAATTCAACTACATTCTCGATCGACGTACTACAAAAATGATTTACCCAGTTTACTGTTTCCTATAAAACATATTAAAAAATATTTCGTATCCATGTTTTTGGGGGTGACCATATTTCGCCGTTTTTGTTAATAAGTATCCTATTTGCACACAAAACGGACAAAATTATGATTTTTTTTTTAGGAAATATTTTGTCACTACTACCTCTAAGAAATTATCCCCAATAAAATGTTTTCTTTGTTTTCGTAAAAATTTCGAATGTTTATGTCTAAAATTTGGTGTTTTTATCAATTTTTCCTCATTTAATGGTATTTTTCATCACAGTTGAGTGCAGAAGATGTCACAATATATCAAAACATGGCTGCTACGGTCATATTTGATAGGATATAGAAAAATAAACTTTACAAACAATGCCGATAACAAAGGAGGAGCAATTTTAAGTATGAAACGGCGAAATATGGTTCCCTGCTCCTTGCTCTACGGATAAAACACAAAAGTAACACCACCTGCATCAGGTGTGTACGGATTAACATGAAAGTAATACCACCTGTATCAGGAGTGTACGGATTAAATATGAAAGTAACACCACCTGCATCAGGTGTGTACGGATTAACATGAAAGTAATACCACCTGTATCAGGAGTGTAAGGATCAAATATGAAAGTAAAGCCATCTGCATCAAGTAACACCACCTGCATCAGGTGTGTACGGATTAAATATGAAAGTAACACCACATGCATCAGGAGTGTACGGATTATATATGAAAGTATCACCACCTGCATCAGGAGTGTACGGATTAAACATGAAAGTAACACCACCTGCATCAGGAGTGTACGGATTAAATATGAAAGAAGCACCATCTGCATCAGGAGTGTACGGATTAAATATGAAAGAAACACCACCTGCATCAGGAGTGTACAGATTAAACATGAAAGTAACACCACTTGCATCAGGAGTGTACAGATTAATTATGAAAGAAACACCACCTGCATCAGGAGTGTATGGATAAAGTATGAAAGTAGCACCACCTGCATCAGGAGTGTACGGATTAAATATGAAAGTAACGCCACCTGCATCAGGAGTGTACGGATTAAAAATGAAAGTAACGCCACCTGCATCAGGAGTACGTGTTCGGATTAAAAATGAAAGTTACACCACCTGCATCAGGAGTGTACGGATTAAATATGAAAGTAACACCACCTGCATCATCCAAAAAAGTTCTAGATTGTTTTGGATGGACAAACATACCCTTCTTCAAGGCGGGACATTTTTTTCGTAAAGCATAAAGATATTCGAAATCTACATGATCCATGTTTAGCCAAAGAACTCATTAACTTGGTATACATGTACGTAAGATCGCGAATCACGAATAGAACGTACCCAGTGCATGCAAATAAGCATGATATGATCAAAGAAGTTTTAGAAATCTCTTAAATCTAAATTCGTTTTTAAATTCAAATATCTATATATATTAATTGAGCCATATTGCTTCGTCAGCTTAAAATCTTAAAAAGATTTGCAAAAAGTCAAGGTGGAATGTTGCACGATTTGCAAGCAGGTGTATTGATCATTACGTATGATTCCTCTTTCAAATCCCATTGCACTCCCCTTCTCAATCTTACATAATAACGCATGATCAATATAGATCAAGATAATACAGAACTTAGGGACGAACAGGGTGAATCCATGGTCACAATAAAGCATAACTAGTACAAGTCATTTGTTTGCTGCTGTGTTAAAGGAAAAGAGGGGGGGGGGGGCAATTTCTGTAAGATAGGATGAATTTTCATACATGTAGAAATTGTGAAAATGATAATCCTTAAAGCATCTGCATATACTTTTCAACATCCAATACACAAAAACCTTTGTTTTTATTAAGAATTACGTAAATTAAATTACCTACTCAATACAGTCAATACTATATTCTCAAATATTTCTGAATTTTCATTTAGCGAAGATTAAAACTGGCTTTGATCAACTTAAATGATACCATTTACTAATGCGCAAATTTAATTTTTGTCATATTCTTATCAAAAGCCTTAAGTTTTCTTTTTCGACCGATTCATTGTTTTAATAGGAATTTTTTCATCTAAATCGTAGTATATCATAATTCTTTCGGCGGGTTCCGAAGAAGTAGAGCATACTTCTAGAGGACAATAATTATAATTGTAAAACGTCCGATTTCACAAAAATACATGGACTTTTAAATCATAAAGTCATAATTAAATTAATTTTTTTTTTTCAGAAAAAAAGAATACAGATGTCCCCCACCCTCAAAGTTACTTTGGTCACATGACCTTGGGCCAAGTTGATGTGAAACCTTGGAGTCATGAGCAACATCATACGAAAATATGAAAGTGATTCATGATTTAAGAGCCCGAGCATGATTAGCATAATACAATTTCACTATAAGCATATTGAGTGACCTTGGTCACATGACCTTGGATATACTCACTCCTATGGATCATGAGCAACAACAAACTGAAATATTTAGTTATTGGATACATGGTTCCAAAAATATAGCCTGGGCATGATTAGCATATACAATTTCAATACTAAAGCAAGAAGTGACCTTGGGACAATGTGATGTGGAACAGTCAGTCACGAGAAACAAGATACTAAAATATAAAAACAATTGTAAAACAGTTCAAAAGATATAGCCTGGACAAAATTAGCATGTACAGTTTCATTAAAATGAAATAAATTACCTTGACCTTGGACATATGACCTTGGGTCAAGGTGATAAGAGACCCTTCGATCATGAACAAACAGCATACTAAAGTATGGAAGTGATCCAGTATACGATTAAAGAGATATATAGCCCAGACATGATATCATGAACTGAATTTCATTTAAAAATGTCTTAAGTGACCTTTACCTTGGTTACATGACCTTGGATCAAGATAGTGTGAAACCTTTGGGTCATCGGTATCAATATACTAAAATATGAATTTGAACTGGTGAACGGTTTAAGAGAAATAGCCTGGATATGATAGCATGTACAATTTCATTAAAGTTTTCTGAAATAGCCTGGGAATGATAGCATGTACAATTTCAGTAAAGTTTTCTAAGTGTCCTTGATCTTGGTCACATGACCTTGGGTCAGGTTGATGTGAAACTTTTGGGTCATAAGCAACAACATACTAAAATACGAAAGTGATCGGGCAAATGGTTCAGGAGATGTAGCCCGGCCATGATGTGTGAAAGACGGATACAAACGAAAAACAATATGTCTCCTCCCCGTTGGGGTAGACATATCATTGCTTCACATGAAGTGTGCTTAGTTTTTGGACTTGGCGACGAACTGACAAACAGACCAACACTGTGTCACATCAGCATCATTGAACTTTACAAGTAGTTATCCCCACTTTCAGCCTATAGCACAGGCGAGCTAAAGGGATCTTATTTTATGATCTCAGTCTGATTCAATCCCATTCATTCATGCTGGGATGATGAAAGAACCGAAATAAAAAATATTATCGAATGCATTATGGGTTTATCAGTTGTTCAAAAAGGTGATGGAAATCATAAAAACGCTAGGAATGTTTGTTTTATCTGACACATGTATACACAATTTAGCGCCTTAAATATGTCAAAACAAAAAGTTTTAACACGACAGAGGGATTTAGGCTTAATAGATAATACAACGATGCCGACCAAGATTGCGTCTCAGACATAATAAAACATTTGAATGAACTTGTGAAATTTTGGAAAAGCTTCAGATTTCCACTACTAGAAAATAAAATCTCTACAATAATGTGGATGGTAGCGTTTGCAGAGCAATAGAAGGTCATTCATCGTGACCTTGACATTGGATGTGAACTTTTGGTTTGTCATGGAAAGCATTTAAAATTTCAAATAATTGTACATGTCCATGTACATGACTAAGATTTTTTCTACCATGTGATATGCATATAAACATCAAAGAAGTACCTATCAGTTATTCAGTCTCTCATTTTTATATTCATACTGAGTTTTCCCCTCGATTGAATAAAAGCGGTTTTAAACACCATTGGAACACACAAAACGAAGCTGGAGTTTCATTTTCAATAATAAACTTACAGGCTCTGCCAATCTGAAACTGGAGAAGTCAAATGTGATTTGACAACTACAGATTAAGCAGCTAACTCTTTCTATATCTGATGATCATAACATGCAGATCAGAGAGATTTTCAGCAATAGCTGACTTTCCAGTAGATTCATTAGGCGGACAGACACCAGGCATCACAAAATTTGGCGTTATTTTCATTGTGATGTCATAATAGAAAACATGACAACGCATAAAGTCAGTGTGATCAAATATGACGTCACAATTTGAAATTTTGCCAAATGATGCGATGTCTGGTTTCTGTGCATATAAAATCAAGGCTTAAAACAGTCATGAATATTTTCTGGAAACTGGACAATTCTACATTCATGACCTTTAACATAGGTCATGTGACTGGATCCAATGTCATGACCCATCTTTGAAAGATGGTGTGTAAGATGGGGATATTTCCATAGTAAAATTCAATTACAGCTTGCTTTTGCATCACAATTCAGAACATTTTTCTCAATGGACAACCTTTATACTTTGCAGGTGCTAGTCTTTTAAATTGCTTTATACATAAATTATGTCATGTCTTCTCAGCACTTACAATTCTGTAAGTGAATATCTTTATTTGCCGGTGAATATCTTGTTTGAGTAAAGAAAATCTGTCCTATGTTGATCAAAATCCAGCCTAGAAGGAAATTTCAGCATTCTAAAGTAAGACCTTGCAAAAGGTCAAGGTCGTGACATATCTGTTTGTACCAATCAATCTTCATTGTAGAGTATGACGAACGTCTATCCAATGGCAGAAATACCCTCAAGTTGAGAATAAAGAACAGACAGACGGACAGACATACTGATCACTAAAGGGTGCTGACCAATTGCAGCACTATAATTATAGCTATATTCTAAATGCACTGTTGAAACATGTCTTGCATGTACTCTAGCAATGAGTGCAGCTTTTAGATACTGATATTTCTAAAATCACAGAGTTTATGCATAAAGAAGAACTTCATGTCTTCTTAACAATATTTTCAAACTTAAGCTCATCTAATACATCCTCAATATTGTTTATACATGTCCAGCATGTGCAATTTACTTTATTACTTCAGTTCTTTTCAAAACTGAAATCTTAAGTACAGGCCCAAGGATCAGGCAGTTGAAAAACCTTAAAATTTTTTTCAGAACTTTTTTCTCTTGAAATGTGTTCAGATCAGTCTCCATATGAACGTTCTGAAGGAATTTTCCTCATACTTGGATGGTAAAGAAAGTTATAGGGGTAGGAAATTTGGTTGAATTATATAGAGAAAATTACCCCCCCCCCCATTTTTTCCTTCATAATCCTTTATATATTATGAGGTGAATATCTTGCTTCACCATCACTACCTTGAGAAATGAATATGTTTGATTTGTACCACATAATATGTCTCAAAGTGGAAATAAAAAGTTTCGCAAAAAATTTTGATTTATCACCACTGCCCGATTCTTATGTGGACCTACACTTAACAGTCTACATCTAATCCAGTGGCAGCCCCCTGTAATATCTCTGAAATAATGCACGAGTAAGCTTGAATCATATACTTCACAAATTACGACATACATGTAAATAAAAGTATGTGTCTGAGTTTTATCAAATATATAAAACTGATAACATTACTGAATTTTTACAAGTCAAAAAATACTTGCATGTTTGAAAAAAAATGTAAAAAAAAAAATTTGAACAGAATTAAATCGTATCTCATCAACATACCTCATTTAACCAAAATACTGGCAGAAATACTGGTGTAATATTTAATGTATTCCTGAAAGAAAGATGAACTGCAATTAATTCATCATCAATGAAGAAAACTATGTTTTGTATGAGAAAGTACAGCAGAATTTTTATGTCATTCTATACATGTACATGTCTTTAAAGATGTCTCATTTTAAAGAATATCCCCCTCTTTTGGATGTTAAAGCAAATGTCAAAATAAAAGTACACCAAACTCAATCAAAAGGTCAAGGTCACAAGAGTAAAATTTGGCATTAATGAATTGTCTTGTCACAAGTAGAATGTATGTGAAATAGAATAGCCTGATCATTAATAGAATACAATGGCCTGTTCTGCATCATCAATGTCCAAAATCACATCTGTTGCAAGATTTTAAATTATGACCAATGGAAACATTATTTTGCATCCAGTGGGAGTGGTTAAACTGGATTTGGCTACCCTCCGTTTACATATGGGGTACCATAGCAGAAGGATGTTAGTTTGAATAGAGAGGGGGGTGGGGGTGGGGTGTGTGTAAATGTATCTATATTTTATGTGTATGGAGCAGTCTTTACTTACTCTATTCCTGGAACAGGTTTCATATGAAGATTGACTTGAAGTCTCTTTGCTGCTGAGAAAATCCAGCCAGTATGCTGTCAAAGATTTTAAGCATTAAAGATTAAATTTTCAAATTGTATCGTTTCAAATAGTGTAAAACTGGTTAGATAAGCATTAAAACATGTATTAAAGCAAAACTGAACTGAAATGAATTAAATGGCCATTCAACCTGAATGTACAATTCCCAGGAAAAAATAAGGGAAATGAAAGAAAGAAAATGAAATATTAGTTGTGACAAAGGACATACATCTTTACAGCATCCTGAATTTGAGTGACCAATATGCTATCTACAAGGGCTGATTGATATGTTGTGAGCCTCATATTTAAGGATTTGAATTTTATAAGACATTTTGCATTATTTTTCAATGTAATCCCCTTCAGTATCTATACACTTTTGCCACCAGTGTTTAAGGGCATCAATACCATTTTTAAAGAACTTCTTATCTTGACTAGTCAGAAAGCCATCCACTGCAAGTATGACGTCATCATCGGAGTGAAAGTGGGTGCCAGAAATGGCTGCTTTCAGTTTTGGGAATAGATGAAAGTCTGATGGAGCAAGATCAGGTGAATAAGGCGGATGCTCAATCAAATTAAAGCCACAATTATGAATGGCAGCCATCGCAGAGACAGACTTGTGAACAGGAGCATTGTCATAATGGAACAACACACCGTTAACTAGTGAGCTCTCCGCGGCGCTTAAGTTTAATATTTTTCCCTTAACTGTGTCAGATGTGAAGTATAGTATGTGCATTGATTGTTTGTCCTTTTTGAAGATAATCTATCAGCAGAATACCTTCTGCAATCCAGAAATCCGATTAGGCTCACAACATATCAATCAGCCCTCGTATGTTCAATGCGATATCTTTTGCTTTTGCTGATTGAAAATGATAGAAAATCAATGTATTGGAGAGGAGAAAGAGACAGATGGTCAGAAAGACCTTTCTTCCTTTACAACTTTTTAAAGTGCATATTTGGTCATTTCAACAAATGAAAGCCAAAGATTGTAAATTTTCTATGATCAGAAATCAGGATGTTTGACAATGTCCAATGACAATCTGGTTAAACTTAACAGGAAGAAATACTTACAGGTTCCATGTCTAACACAGTCTCATGTTCCTCTTTATTAGGTTTCATGTTGTATACAGCGTTGATGTATCTGTCTGACCCCAGGTAGAAATGAGGTAACGACATCGATACGGGAATGTGGAAAAAGTCAACTGAAATATTAAAATTTTTAAAACATAACATTCACATGGTTGAAGTTAACACAAATAAAGGGGAATTTGGAGGAAATATCTTCATTTGTATTAAAGTTATAACAAACAATTAAGGACATTCTTAGAACAAGTTGTAATTGTACCTATCTAATAATTAGAGTAAAGTAAAAACTTAATAATAAAGCATAGTATATTTTCTACCAAAGAATAAAGTGAATGATTAAGACTGCTTGGTATTAAAAGCTGAAAATACAAAAATAAAGTACCATTTAAAACGTTTCTTTGTGCACATTTGGAAGTTGAAATCTTCATTGGGGGAATTAAGTTTCATTAAATAACCTGCATAACATGATAAGTATGTGGGGAATAGTGGTGCCAATACACCAATACATAGAAAATTTGTGAATTAGTCAAAGGGCCATAATTCTAGTAGATGTACAGTATATATCAAACTTACTGAAAAAACAATCCTGCCTTCATGTAAACATGCTTCAAATATTGTTATTTCTAATTGTGTGACATTTTAATGAAGTCCCTGCACAAGCATACATTGTAGCACAGGAAGTGATTACGATATTGCGTCTGCTGAAGGACGTACATAAGAACTTCAACATCCTCCCCAAAAATAATTGTTGTGGGGAGGGGTATACTGTAGATGTGGAAATTCTTGCGTATGAGTAATTTTTGCGTATTTCAAAAATCAAGAGTCCTCACAAAAAATTCCCCCATGTGAAAATAACCATGCTGCATTCTTACAAAGGAAGACATTAATATCGCAAATTTTTCCCCAAGCGTCTTGATGTTATAATCGCGAAATTTATCCCAAGTGAAAACAACCATGTTTACAGTAAATACATTTACTAGAATTTCATACGTATATCATTGCTGACCTATTTGACATGAGCTGATGTTAATGATTCCAGTGTCCAAGCACTGGCCAGGTGGAGTACAGAATCCTGCGTTGTTTGGATTTAATGTAGCATTTTCTAAGTATGACATCTCCGCACCATACCGCCATAAGTTTACACCTTTAAATTCAACATCCTCTGTATATTTCCCACTTACAGACCTTAAAAACAAAATCATAGTATAAAAGCTTGATATACATAGAGACAGGCCTGAGTTATCTTTCCTTTGTGGTGTAATGTCAGCATTTGTTGCCTGAAATTTTTTTGTTTTATTTTGTTCTAATCTACTTCACCAACATTTGAATTTATATGAATATGTATACCTGTAATACAAACAAGATAATTTTCATTACACATATATACTATGTACTTGAAAGCTAAATTTTCCTTCAAAATGCATTACATACTCAATCATGTGCATACCTGCATATATCAGAGGCAAACGCATATGGAACCCGAGATTTAGAGACATATGGAGGCCCAATGGTGCCATCTGCAAAGGAAATATTTAACTTCAAATGTAACATGTAGAAATCATTATAATTTCTTCTATAAAGCGTACAGAAAAGATTCTTGTCCAATTTCTTGATGAACGAATGACAACTTGATTGACGAAATGCAATTTTGTATATAGATTGATTTGTAAACATACAAGCATTTTTTTTCACATTACTGAATTGAATTGTTGAATTTTAGTGTCAAATATTCAAATGATACTGCATGTGCTGAAGGGGCCGAAAGTCTGAGTACATGTACTAGGAAATCTTAGGGAAATTTGTTAAAGCTGTAAGATTTACCTGACCCATTGACCATGTTGGCCCAAGGTGAAGTCCAGAAGTCTAAATACCTGAAATGTAAATAAATGCATGTATTATATATAGAAAAAGTGTCTTAATTTGTGTTTTGTTAGGGGTATGCAACACACGTACAGTGAGGAAATTTATCGTAACATGCATTTCATGTGATAGATGCACTTGGTGTGTACTGCATACCTGTAACAAAATACAAATTATGAAATTTATTCTATATATATGCACCATAATTGTCAGTTTTATTCTTGTTTTTTCTAGGTAATTTTTTTCTAGATAAAAAGGTGATGTTAAAATTTAGGTCACTGCAGGTTCAATTTGCAGGTAAGAACAGCCCTTGTTAGTTGTAGCATGTTTCTTTTTTTAGAGTTTATGCATTGTGACATCACAAGCGTTTACATTTGAAATTACATGCAAAATGCAACACATTCCTTTCAATAGTTTCATTTCAGAGAATAACATTGGTTGTGCATATACTGTACATGTATAAACACGTTATTATACACATTGCCATTTATGTAACAGGACATCGGATATCATATCCTGCAACTACTGACCTTTGGACTCGATATTGAATAGATTAAAGCAAGTCTGAATATCCAAGTGCAAAGGGTTTGGTAAGCATTGGCTAGAAGTGGGCAGGGAAAGATAAGTTGAGAGAATCCTTATCAGAAAGGCAATGCACAGTGCCTCAAGGACAAGGTTACAAGGTAGATTCCTGCCCAAAAATTTTTAACATGTGTCATTGGCCAATGGCTAAGGATCTTAAATGTTGACCCCTTGATATTAATAATAGAATCGATCACCGGGTGTCATCATTGACAAGGAAAGCAAACCAGAGTGTCCAGGTTTGCTTGTACCATGACTTCGCTTGACCAGCTTGCTCAAAAGTTGTAATGTCAGGTCTTGATGTGTCTAAAATGAAAGTCTAGTGGTAATTTAAAGGAGGTCTATTGTCATAGAAATTTAAATGCTTACTTACTTTGATCCATTATATTTATCAATGAATCCAATGTCTCCCGTTGTACCTTTTTGGCCACTAAATATAGTGTACACACCATCATTTGTAGCATTTTTCTGAAAATCGAGAAAAAAATGGTGTGGTATTTTTATTTATAAAAGATATCAAAGTTAATAGCGAGCGGAGCTCGCTGCAAAGGCCTGAAGGGCCTTTGCGAGCGAAGCTCGCCCTTATGGTAACGCGTATACACATATCTTATTGAGAAAATATGCTGAATCAAAGAATGAGAATGTACTACTATGCTTTCAAAAACTTTCGTCCCCTCGCAGACAGAGTTGCTGCGGAGATGCTGGATATTGCCATTTAAATTTTTTTTCGACTCCAAGTAGACGTATATGTTATACTCAATTTTTGTTTATAAGTTAAATTTATTGAAAATATTTTTCGTAAATCAGGTAACGATAAAGCATCAACAAGGCGGCGTAACCACGGGAAATCCGACATTTCCGGTTTTAAACGAGACGTTTCGCTCTGATTGCTTTTCTCGTCTCGGGTGGTTTCGTACTGTCAGAAGTCGGAATATGTTTTTTCTTTGTTCTTAAAGAATTTATTTTCAGCTAGCCTAAACATTATTCTTACAAAATAAAAATGAATTATAAAGAACCATATTTTTAAAGAACTATATTTTTAAGCCCCCCCCCGGCCCCCCCCCCCCTTAAAATGTTCATCTGCTGGTCTAGATCAAGTTTACAAATGCTTCCGTGTTTCCACTCGCCTTATACTACCTTTTTTGGCAATCATAAATAGAAAGTTTTGTAAGATAAGATAAACCATCATAGTCAAAATAAAAAAGAAAGATCTTTTTTTATTTTATATATTATAATCATATCTATTTTCTCTCCGCTCGCACAAAAAGGCTTTGCCTTGATTCATATTATATATTCATCAGTAAAACATACATTTAAGAGATTTACAATGTACTTCAAAATGAATCAATGAGTAAAAAGTCAAATCAATCAACATTCAATGCAACATCATAAATTCTTTGAATTATACTTTCACTCTGAATATGACCTTCCGCTCAAGTCTCATGTATACTTCAAAATAATGATTAAATCTAGGATGCATATACATGTAGAAATGAAAATTGGAGTAAAGGTACAATCTTATCATACATCAATTTTGTTTTTAATGAATAAATATGTAATGGTAGAATCAAGTTTTTGACAAAGATTTTGTCAAAATCAGTACTCAACCCAAGTTATTTGATTTATCAAATGTTCTACATGTACATGTAGTGTTTTATACAAATTTTCATCAGTAACCTGCTGAAATTATGACATGCATAATAGATTTTTTCTTTGCTAGTTTTCAGTTAAATTTTATTCAAAAGTAAAGATGAATACTGCACAATCCAATCAAAGAGAAGTAAATCTTACATTCATAAAATATCCTATAAAGTTAGTGTAGAACCAGCTAGGAGCTAACTGCATGGCAAGGGTCAGGGCAGTATCGTTTTGTCCCCAGATAATTCCGGACATACTCCTCTTTGTAAATACGTCCTCCCCGATAAACTTGATCAGGAATGTTATGATTCTGTTAAGCTCCGCTGGCTGCCATTCTAACGCTGATATGAGGGACTGAAGTCACAAAAATAATTCTTAGAAATAACCATCTTTACATCATGAAACAAACTGATCACAGATGAACATATCTACATGTATAATACCGTATAACCAGAAATTTTCGCGAGATACTAATTTTAGCTATATTCGCGAGTGATTTGGAATTGCAAAAAATTAACCTCGTGAAAAAATGTGTTTGATAAGGTTTAAAGGTGACGCGCAAAGATCCCTCACTCATCTCATTTTTTCTTGTTCACTTGATCAAGTAGATCTAGAATAACACATTCCAATTTTTCATTTGACCAAATTCCGTCCCGTTTAGCAAATAAAGCGGGTGAAAATACGTCCCGTATTAAAATTCAAAAAAGCCTGCCCGGATTACCTCCCGTGGCGATGACGTAATGTACACCCAAGCCCGCATATACTATGCTGTAATCACTGTATATATACACAGCTTAAAAAGAACGATATATGCGAGTATATATTTCTTTTTTTTTTAATTCATCAAATATCGAATAGCTTTGCGCTAATTTTGTACATCACATTAACAATCGTTTTGATATCATAAGTTGACGACTGTGCGGTTAGAAGTTTACCATAGAGAGTGGCTTCACCTGCTTTCTAGAACTGCTACCGGGGCGAAATTTTATGGATTGAATTTTTCGAGCAACCCTTAGTAATGTATATATTTTTGAAAAGGTCTTTCCGAGACGGCGATTTTGAAAATGATTTCAATTAAATCGAACTTAGAACAAAAAAGTTACTAGCAAAAAGAACTTTGATGGCCAAAAAAATTAATTGTGTGTAGATTTATTTCTATGTGTTTAATTGGAGTATTGTGGTCGTGTTTGGTATCAAATGAATTCGAATGAAGTGCTGTAGAGGAAGATGATAAGGAAATGCAAAAATGATGTTGAAACAAACAATTTGTATCTTAACGGCCGAGTTTGTCGGTACATCAAAGGCTTGGCGATCGTTGCCGAATAATGGTATAAAAGTTGTCGGCAAAAAGCGTAATGATGAGTGCATGGAGGGTGTGTGTTCCCGATTCATCGACTTCAATTATATGATAATCACCTTAATTGGTGTCAAAGGGGCCATCTAAGGGGCACAGGTAGACTGATAATTAACCAATTAGTATAAAGTTTACCTGTAGTTTACCTGTTAAAGTATATGATGAGTATTGAAAGCTAAGATTCTAGAAAAATTGAATGATTAATTGTTATCAAGTAAATACAAATATTAAAAAATCCGTGGTTTTCAGTGGAGAGTGCAGAGGGTGCGGGGGGTTGCATCGAGGGGGAGAGGTGCGGGAGGCGGTCCAGGCCTCCCTCGGGAAATTTTGCAAAAAATATATGCAAATGGTGCAATCTGAATATTTGAAACCTGTATCAATTAGCTTTACCAAAAGTGCAATAATAAGAAAAAAAAATATGGAGTATCCATGCATAATTTTCACCGATTTTGGACCAGAGATACAATTTACCTGAAGATAAGGGTCGATCTTGGCACTGAACCTCATGCCGTATTTCTTCTGCATGGCGATTCGTATGTAAAAACAAAATATATTCAATAGCTTCGTACAATGTAATTAGCTTTTTACCATGTTGATTGCGGAAAAGTCGGCGGAGAAATAAACATAGCACATAGTCTTGCTGATTTTGTATATTTCATTCGATTATATCTTATTTCAAAATAGTTTTTGGGTGTATAAGCATGATAAGAGATAGACAATGGTCAAACTTATAAAGATCGATCCTCAAGAAAAACTTGCTATTTTGAATTGACTTTTTCAAACAAAAAGACGACTAGACTAGCGGGCATCATATAACTTCCAGCATATTTTAGCGGTCATTCGAATTTTAACGTTCTGCAGATTTTTTTTTCATTATACGGCATTGGTAACTTTGTTTTTTTCTAAAATTCCATCAAGACGAACATTGCCCAAACGTAAAAGCATCTACCGTCTATTTCCCACCAAATGCCTGTCGTCTTCTAATTTGTTGTTCACACCTTGTACGGGGGTCAAATATTACGCAATCTATAGGCTTGCCTGTATATGACACGCCTGCGATCACTCTGATTTGAATATACAACCTCTATATATGAACTGACACTTATACCCGGCTAACTAAGGCCATCACTCAATGATAGGTAAAAGTCATACTTGGTTAATTCCCAATACGCTGTAAAGTCGTTTTAGAAGAACCCCCCCCCCCCCCCCCCAGAAGAAAAAAAAAATAGATAAATAATTAAAATATAAAAATTAATAAATAAATCAATAAAACGTATTTGGTACCGATTTGTTTTTATCTATCTTCAAGTAAACAAGATAGGGGAGTTTCATCCCTCGCTGCCTTCAGATAGCCTGTAACGCTCGCTTGGGTGCACATGACGTCACACAAAGGGGCAGATAATTCAGTCGCGCCGCTTCAACGATTAGACTTTTCAGGTCGATTTACAGGAAAACGGATGTTCGGAAAAATATAATTCTTTTGAAATTTTTTCTCTAGTATGAATAAGTCAAATAAAATAAAGGTTTTTTTAGCATTTAAAAACCTTTAGAGGTGACCTTTAACATAAATTGGTATATCAGTTACATTTTGTTTTTATTGTACATGTGTCTTTCTTCACATATCCCAATTAAACATAAAGTGAAGTAAATCGAGTGTATTCTTATGATAGAAATGACTGCAACTTCAATAATGGAAGGTACAAAACAGTGAAGTCATATGTATACATTTGTTTGAAATTTCGGAATCACAAAAAATTGTACTCGCGAAAATAAAGACACCCTATTTAACCCTAAAATTGCAACATTTGATACTCGCGAAAAATTTCTGGTTATACGGTATAGGCTCTTGACCAAGCTGTTGATAGGAATTGTGTAAAATGTGCTATAAACAAATCCAATGGCAATCTTTTAGTAGGTATACTAGAATTAGAATTAACTACATGTATAAATTAATAAAACTTGAAGCCTCTGTTCTGTAGTGCAATATGTGACATAACAATGTGTAAGATTACATAAAAATTTCAATGGATGACAGCTGAGACATTCTCTTACCTATGATAATAACATTAGAAATCAAAAAGAGTATCAGAAATAATGATTTTGAGCATCGAATGAAAATAAATGTGACTTTCAAGTAAATTTACTTAGTAAACTTGCGTATGACAAACTATCACTTTTATTCAGAGCATTTTCAGGTTGGGAGGAATGCAAACTTTGATAGACACAAATGTTTTGAATATGTGAGACTCTTACCCAATATACAGGATTTGGTGTAGTAAACTCATCCGTCTCTTTCCCTACAGACATTTCCGGGATAAAGTGAAATGTTCTATTCTGTTTGTATGATACGGTACCATTGTCATTGTGGACTATGTCATACTTAACTCTCTTTTCACTGAAATAAAGAGGGGGTGATAAACTTTACAAAAGCTATTCTTTCGTAAATTCTTCAAGAAATAAACTTGTACACAAATATGTAATTAGGAAATGTTGAAAACAAATACATCTAAGTTATATCAGTAATTATAGTTTATCTGTATTTATATATGAACTCCTTTTTCTCAGATTGATATGTGCAATCGAAAAAGGCAGAAAAAGAAATTATTGGACAAAACTGAGAAATCACTAAATGTCCAGCATCAACTTTTTCATAGTCAGTCCATTATAATGATTAATTGATGACCCGTCAAACATTTCTTTGATCATGATCATTGATCATGACGTAATAATGTCAAGTCCAGCAACAGGTGTGATGTTCGATATTTGGTGAACCCTCAATTTCTCCATATTCAGTATTCAATTCTATCAGATACCCAAGGCATCCTCAATTTAGACTTTACTTGGCCCTTACCTATAAGTATAGGGACCTTTTTGTTCTACATATGGCTTTTTACCCTGCATAACTTCTTCTGGATTCTTGACGTCAAACAGATAAAACTGCATATAGATAGGGATCGGTAGGTCTCTCCATATATTGTACAGAACATTGCCTTCTTTCAAAATTACTTGCTGGAAATAGTAAAAATTTATGTACATACAGTCAGATTTTCTTAATATATAGGTATGATGAAGACATGAAATAATGAATAATATGTGAAAATTTGACACAATGGTACCAATGTGATAGGAAGAAATTCAGAATTTATGAACGCGCATAAGTCACTGGCTTTAAAACTGCATGAATCCTACTGACTGTCTGTAACTTTTGAAACATTTTCTTTAAAATAGATTCTAACACTATATGTCCAACACAAAGGAACAAGGATTGCTTAAGTTTTGAGATTAAATCTAAATGTTTGTTCCCATGGTAACCTAGATTTCTAAAACTTCGTCCAATATAGGAAGTCTTCATGTCTGTTGCCATGGAAACCTACCTCTTTAATCTTCGATTTTCTGGTTTTTAACTCTACAGGATGAGGGACTTCCTTTTTAACTTCTAACAATCTCCATAAACATAAATCTTTATTCTTGTTTTCATGGTGAACATACATGTAGATTCTACTACTTTGTCCACCATAGGTATGAGAACAGCTCCCAATACCATGAATACTGACATAAACAGTCCTGTTACCATGGTAACCTACCTCTTTAACCATAGATTCCACCACTTTGTCCACTACAGGAATAAGGACAGCTCCTAATACTGACATAACCAGTCCTGTTTTCATGGTAACCTACCTCTTTGACCATAGATTCTACCACTTTGTCCACCACAGGAATAAGGACACCTCCTAATACCTGTTACCATGCTAACCTACCTCTTTGACCATAGATTCTACCACTTTCTCCACCACAGGAATAAGGACAGCTCCAAATACTGACATAAACAGTCCTGTTACCATGGTAATCTACCTCTTTGACCATAGATTCATTTATTTTGCCCACCATAGGAATGAGAACAGCTCCAAATACTAACATAAACAGTCCTGTTACCATGCTAACCTACCTCTTTGACCATAGATTTTACCACTTTGTCCACCGCAGGAATAAGGACCACTCCTAATACTGACATAGCAGTCCTGTTACCATGCTAACCTACCTCTTTGACCATAGATTCTACCACTATGTCCACCGCAGGAATAAGGACCGCTCCTAATACTGACATAAACAGTCCTGTTACCATGGTAACCTACCTCTTTGACCATAGATTCTACCACTTTGTCCACCACAGGAATAAGGACACCTCCTAATACTGACAAAAACAGTCCTGTTTCCATGGTAACCTGCCTCTTTGACCATAGATTCTACCACTTTGTCCACCACAGGAATAAGGAACGCTCCTAATACTGACATAAACAGTCCTGTTACCATGCTAACCTACCTCTTTGACCATAGATTCATTTACTTTGCCCACCATAGGAATGAGAACAGCTCCAAATACTGACATAAACAGTCATGTTACCATGGTAACCTTCCTCTATGACCATAGATTCTACCACTTTCTCCACTACAGGAATAAGGACAGCTCCAAATACTGACATAAACAGTCCTGTTACCATGGTAATCTACCTCTTTGACCATAGATTCTACCACTTTGTCCACCGCAGGAATAAGGACAGCTCCAAATACTGACATAAACAGTCCTGTTTCCATGCTAACCTACCTCTTTGACCATAGATTCTACCACTTTGTCCACTACAGGAATAAGGACCGCTCCTAATACTGACATAAACAGTCCTGTTACCATGCTAACCTACCTCTTTGACCATAGATCCTACCACTTTGTCCACTACAGGAATAAGGACCGCTCCTAATACTGACATAAACAGTCCTGTTACCATGGTAACCTACCTCTTTGACCATAGATTCTACCACTTTGTCCACCACAGGAATAAGGACCGCTCCTAATACTGATATAAAAAGTCCTGTTACCATGGTAACCTACCTCTTTGACCATAGATTCTACCACTTTGTCCACCACAGGAATAAGGACAGCTCCAAATACTGACATAAACAGTCCTGTTTCCATGCTAACCTACCTCTTTGACCATAGATTCTACCACTTTGTCCACTACAGGAATAAGGACCGCTCCTAATACTGACATAAACAGTCCTGTTACCATGCTAACCTACCTCTTTGACCATAGATCCTACCACTTTGTCCACTACAGGAATAAGGACCGCTCCTAATACTGACATAAACAGTCCTGTTACCATGCTAACCTACCTCTTTGACCATAGATTCTACCACTTTGTCCACCGCAGGAATAAGGACAGCTCCAAATACTGACATAAACAGTCCTGTTTCCATGCTAACCTACCTCTTTGACCATAGATTCTACCACTTTGTCCACCGCAGGAATAAGGACCGCTCCTAATACTGACATAAACAGTCCTGTTACCATGCTAACCTACCTCTTTGACCATAGATCCTACCACTTTGTCCACTACAGGAATAAGGACCGCTCCTAATACTGACATAAACAGTCCTGTTACCATGGTAACCTACCTCTTTGACCATAGATTCTACCACTTTGTCCACCACAGGAATAAGGACACCTCCTAGTACTGACATAAACAGTCCTGTTACCATGGTAACCTACCTCTTTGACCATAGATCCTACCACTTTGTCCACCACAGGAATAAGGACCGCTCCTAATACTGACATAAACAGTCCTGTTTCCATGGTAACCTACCTCTTTGACCATAGATTCTACCACTTTGTCCACCACAGGAATAAGAACCGCTCCTAATACTGACATAAACAGTCCTGTTACCATGTTAACCTACCTCTTTGACCATAGATCCTACCACTTTGTCCACCACAGGAATAAGGACCGCTCCTAATACTGACATAAACAGTCCTGTTACCAAGGTAACCTACCTCTTTGACCATAGATCCTACCACTTTGTCCACCACAGGAATAAGGACCGCTCCTAATACTGACATAAACAGTCCTGTTACCATGGCAACCTACCTCTTTGACCATAGATTCTACCACTTTGTCCACCACAGGAATAAGGACACCTCCTAATACTGACATAAACAGTCCTGTTACCATGGTAACCTACCTCTTTGACCATAGATTCTACCACTTTGTCCACCACAGGAATAAGGACCGCTCCTAATACTGACATAAACAGTCCTGTTACCATGCTAACCTACCTCTTTGACCATAGATTCTACCACTTTGTCCACCACAGGAATAAGGACCGCTCCTAATACTGACATAAAAAGTCCTGTACATCCAGCTAGGATCAGCTTTGTCTTCAACTTCAAACTACATTTTGTACACCCCATTGCCTGTAACACAGTTTGATAATAAGCTGCAGAATTTCTCATGAAAGTTTTATGTATGTGATACTAAAAGGATTACTGTTAGAAATGTTGATTGGAAAAGAATATGATGGTGTTCAAAAATAAATTTTTTTGAGTTTATTCCAAATTCTATATGCTTAATCACTTAATTTCATGTAAGTTAAAGAAGTTTCTGACGATAATCTCAACAGCACTCACAATAGAGCACAAAATTAAGCATCGACGGACCCCTAGCAAGCTAAAGTGGGACCAGGTGCCCGGGAGTAGTAAGCATCCCCTGTTGGCTAGCCGCACCCGCCGTCGATGTTTAAGCACGAAAATGAAAACAATATAATTATAAACTTCATGCACTGTCTGACGTTATGTCTACATAGAAAGTGCTATGGCGACAATGTCAGGGAAATATATTCAAAACACTTACTGTCAAACCCCTCGCGGGGAACTTTTTTACGAGCTCCACACGGCAAAGGGCATGAGTGTGACACAAATGAGTTAAAGAAGTTCCTGATGATAATCTCAACAGCACTCACAATAGAGCACAAAATTAAGCATCGACGGACCCCTAGCAAGCTAGAAGTGGGACCAGGTGCCCGGGAGGAGTAAGCATCCCCTGTTGGCTAGCCGCACCCGCCGTCGATGTTTAAGCACGAAAATGAAAACAATATATAAACTTCATGCACTGTCTGACGTTATGTCTACATAGAAAGTGCTATGGCGACAATGTCAGGGAAATATATTCAAAACACTTACTGTCAAACCCCTCGCGGGGAACTTTTTTACGAGCTCCACACGGCAAAGGGCATAAGTGTGACACAAATGAGTTAAAGAAGTTCCTGACGATAATCTCAAAAGCACTCACAATAGAGCACAAAATTAAGCATCGACGGACCCGTAGCAAGCTAGAAGTGGGACCAGGTGCCCGGGAGGAGTAAGCATACCCTGTTGGCTAGCCGCACCCGCCGTCGATGTTTAAACACGAAAATGAAAACAATATACAAACTTCATGCACTGTCTGACGTTATTTCTACAAAGAAAGTGCTATGGCGACAATGTCAGGGAAATATATTCAAAACACTTACTGTCAAACCACTCGCGGGGGTAACTAACTAACACATAAAACTAACTAACACATAAAAACAGTCATTTGAAAAACTTCTTGTTTGTTTTTTGAAAATGTTACCAATAATGATACCTGATCAAAAACTGATCAAAAACTAACACATAAAAACAGTCATTTGAAAAACTTCTTGTTTGTTTTTTGAAAATGTTACCAATAATGATACCTGATCAAAAACTTTAAAATTTGATGTATGCGATAATACGAGAATTTTAATATTTGTACTCGATGTGATGAACCACTCAACCTAAGTGACCAGAAGGATACATTTTGATAATCAGACACACTGAAATGTATTTCGTCTTTTCGAAATAGCGAGTTACTTCCCATTTGTGCAGGTATCTGACGTCAATGCATTGTAATGTCATCAAATTCTACGGAAACCAGCATGAAATTCAGGGAAACAGGGTTACATCAAAGGAATTTAATGACGTCACAATGCTTTTACGTCAGATACCTGCAAATCAAACGTAGTACTGTAAAATCGAAAAGACTGAATTATTCCTCAATAAATAGGCAAATTATGCATAAAGAAAAATCTCGTGAGTGAGAGGCTTTCAAAATATAATGGTTAAAAATTTTATCGTTTTATACACAGACAGTATCACTTGATATTTGAACATTGACTTACCTTACTTATATGTTACGTGTCTCTTAGGTTGTTATCAAGAATATTTAAAGACACTAGTAGAAGGAATCATTTGGATTAACTTGTCTTCATCATTGCCTTTTAATTAATACCCTGTAGTGAAAAGAAAACAAAAGCATAATTTATGTCAATGTAGATTTTTTTAACAATACATAGTTTATGGTTTATGATTATGATGTATTATCAATAGAGAAGTACGAGTGTAATGTTACATTGTAATGATATCATAATATAGTTTTCTAGAATAACATTATTATGATTGATTATCAGTAGTATCAAATATGGATTAAGACTGCAGTGGTGGATCCAGGTTTAGAGTTGGGGGGGGGATAAAATTTTTAGGACAGGACCACATTGTAAACTAGTTCATTTTGTAGCTAAATGTGCTATCCTGTATAAATAAAGGAAATAAATAAAGAAAGAAATAAGGGGTCATGGAACAGTCCTATTGGGGGCCCATGGCGAAAGCTCCTGCATTTCAGCCTTATCCTTTTGAAAATCACTTCTAAGTTTAATTAATTAAAGAATTGAAATTGATGTGCCCTCCTATCTCCTGGAATCTGCAAATAATTAATGTTTTAAAAAGTTCGAGCAATATGATTCCCTTACCTTTTGTGCAAAACATTTGATAACAGTTACATCTAAGTCAACATACCTTTATATTCATAGGGTCTAATTCCTCTTTTATACAAAGCAGTTTTTTTTTCATAAAAGTTATAAAATATACGCAAATTAATTTGATCCTCAATATCTACATGTATGCACTGAATTTATCATATCTTTATATTCTAAATTCAAATAATATAATGAAATATCCTTAATTTTCAGGATAAGAATAAATCAAATTGCACACTCAATCAGTTGTACATTGTACAGTAGGTATATCTATTCCTGCTCAGTGATTGTATAAACACGATAAAAATTCATATAATCGATATCACGTCGGTCAGTCAACTAATCTAATTTTACTGACGCAGACATTGAACAAGGGCAGATGTGATTTCACTTCCTATAGAGGGTAAATTGAGTTATAAATGAAAGTCTGTTATCTGATATTTCAATTGTTGGCTTGTTGATAAATATATAGGTGATAAAATGTCTGACCCAGTTTTGACCTACTCCAACATGTACTAATGTACATGTTTATATTAAAACTTTATGCAATTATCAAACAGTGTACATTTATCTTACTAGTCAAATCTTTTTTGTAAACAATTGTAAAATAATACTGCTTAAGTGATGGCATGCTTCTTGTGTGTTTTTGTGTACACATGTATATCATATGTCATAATGATTGTTTGGTCAACTTAATTGTCAAACAAATAAAATACTCTGAACTGTACGGTACTGTCAGGTACTCTGCATACATAATACATTACAAATTTTTGCTATGATACATAATCTGTCTTTCACAGTTTTAAAACAATGCTGTAAAACTATTTTTAAATCTAAAGAACAAAGAGTAATGAGATAAGAAATATTCAAATTTCAATTTTGTACAAAATTTCGGCAAAATCAGTGCTTTTAGTGGGCTCCAATACATAGAAATGTCAAAGTTGATGATAAATTGATAAATTACTAAGTTTTGAAGGCATGCATTTTCGTAAAAAAACATTGAAATAACCTATCTATTTACAGTTCAAACTTTGGGCCGTACATAAAACTTTCATCGCAGTTGTCGTTCTTAGATGCGGTGTTGGGTGAAAAAATAACCCCTCTATTCTTATATATTTGCGTTTAAAAAAAGATAAAAATGATACAGATTTGTAAAAACAACCAAATAATCATTTTTTGTCATATTTGAAAATATGTAATACGAATTCATAGTGGCCGTTATCTTTTCCAGAGGAAATCTTAAATGAATGTTATTTCGCGACAAAATTTTATTGACGCACCGTTTCAAAGTGAAAGTACAGTTTTCATAGCTTCCCTGGATACAACAGGTGCTAAAAACTAGAAAGTTTGAAAACGCAGTTCTTTGTGCTCACTTCACAATATCATATGAATATGGTGACGATTAAATGATTCGGAATTTTAGATTATTTTCTAAAGTAAGTATTCAGTAACGAAATGACAAAGCATTTTACTTTTGAACGACGAAAGTCAATAGACAATATAATTTCAATGGAAACTGAGGAGCTTCTTTAATTTTTGTCTAGCGCTAGACAAAAATTAAAGAAGCTCCTCAGTTTCCATTGAAATTATAGACAATACAGTACTAAAATTTGCTCAGATTCATACATTCATCAACGTTACATTGTCATTTTATCGACAAAAATATTGTACTTTGTGCTAGAGTAAATTGCATTCTGATATTTTTCTTCTGTATGTCTTACAGACATATTCAACAGTATTGATGCTTTATGTAAATTCCAAAATGCTCTGTATTTCAGTGAATTTTTGTTAATGTGTGAAGCAGAATCCCAAAATATAGAAGAGAACAGCAACCATGTCTAAGGCAACCAGGGTAATTATTTTATTATTTCTATAGAAACTAAAAAAAGGAGTGGTATTCATCATCAGCTTAATGAAACAAGATGATCCACTTTTAAGGTTGGTGTCGAGGGTTAAAGCTGATCGAGTTTGACCAAAAATTATCCAAAAGATAGGGTTTTTTTTTTAATTGCGGGCAGGGGGACACCCTTCATCCCCACTCATTCCACCGCTGTATAAATACACTACTTTGAATTAATAGAAATAAAATACAAAAAAAAAGTTACCATGAACAATTTAAAAAAAGGAGTAAATCTGACTACAGTATTAAATAATAAAAACTGAATGTAACATTACATATAAATTATAAAAAATCAAATTCATACCACTCTGATTTTTTTTTTATCCTATAGGTTCCTGGTTATATGCAAAGCAAAGGAAACAGAAATCCAAGAGGAATTATTGGGTGAGAATTTCTTATTATACAAAGAGTCATAATTTCATTTAGACGGATCGTACAAGCTAGATCGATCATTTAATTAAAAAAAGTAATTGAATAAAATACAATAAAAAAACCCCAAAACATTAAAAAGAAAGAAATGATAACTAAATGTAAGAAGATAAATCTTTATACAGGAAATTCTTTTTTTTAAATTAAATTTTAATGTAAATACTTAAAAGGAAAAGATGATATTTTTATAGCAAATAAATCAAATTGAGATATTTTTTTCATTGTACCAAATAAGGTATTTGCGTATTGATCTATAGAGTTTGATCAATCTTGAAACTAGCATGCATATGAAATTTTGCTAAATTCTATATTTGTAGTGATTTTATGTATATTTTCACTTTGTTATAGGGACAGAGAAATCAGATACAAATGCTCCTTACAGAATACGATACTAGATGTGCTCCGGGGACGACCAGGCTGGCAGGAGGTACCAGGGTAAGGATCTCTGTTAATGTATCTATAATACAGCTAGATTTTCTCTGTAAACCACGTTATCAATATTGAACATGACTGTGTTTGTTTGTTTTTTTCATTTTTTGGGGGGTAAAGTCAAGTAAAATTCATTTCATCTTGACAATTAAATATCAACCTTTGAATAGAGTAAGTCAACTTAAGCTTGTACATTGGATTCATCATGGATGATTGGATGGTTATAATTGTTGAAAAATGGTATCAACATTTTTTTGTAAAAAAGCATGTTCTTATATTTGTTGCTTTATGTAATTTTGTGAGTTTATCTAATAAACCATTGGATATTTCTTAAAACATTCTTAACATTACAAATATATATGCATTGATAATTAACATCAACTGGTGTAACAATATCAGACCAACATATGTAAAAACAGAAAATATATTATTCTTCACATTCAGTTGAATGTAGATTAAAAAAAAACTATCATGATTGTGATATGCAGTAAGGTGGTCAAGAGTTTAGAATGCTTAGATATTTAGAACATTGGTTCTCATGCAACTTGCATGTACATTGCAGAATGAACTTCTTTATTTCAGTCAAAATGCTATTCAACAAAATATTACACCCAATGCAAAAACTCCCGGGTGAGTTTCTGAATTCTGAACTCCCTCCTATATCTTCTCCATATTCACCCCTTTTGATACTCGTTCTGACAATAGTCTTCAACATGTAACATTTAATATTTTTCTTTTTTAATACATGCATTTCTATAGCATTTGTCTATATAATATAATTAATTGCACCACTTTTATCATGTTTATATTCTATAGATGTACTACTATATACTGTATACATTTTATATAACAGATACATTATCATTTTTTAGTGTAATATTATGATCTTTTGAAAATTATATACCTCTGCACATTTTGATGAATGATCATGTAAATGAATTTGCAATGAAATCATTACATAGCCAAATGTGCCTCATATGAAATTCATGTGAACTTTACATGAAAGTTCACATGAAATTTATGTGAAACAACCTCGAACATGAAATTTACATGAAATTTATGTGTAACAAGCATGAACATGAAATTTACATGAAATTCATGTGAAATTTCCGCATGGAAGTCTTAAAGAAAAATTCATGTGAAATAAATTTATGTGAAATTCATGTGAAATGTTTTTCACATAAATCTTATGTGTTGTATGAATTTCACATGAATTTTCATGTGAAATTTACATGATGCTCCTTTCATATGAATTTCATGTGAGGCACATTTGACGGTGTAACAATATGAGATAGCAATTATTTAATTTCAGCAGATCGATAAAATTAAAAGTACTAACATATATATAGTTTAAATATAGGAAATAAAAAGAGCCTTTCATCAATAGAATTCAGAAAAATATGTAAATTATGTTTGCTTAATGTGCTTCATCCTTATATTAACATAAATTCTTTAGAAGATATAATGTTCTGTAGATAGATTTGTAAAATTATGGTTTCTACAATTTGCATTTGGTTTTATCAAGGACTTTAAAAAAACTAGATGTTTTAAGTCCATGGTTTTAGCGCGCTATTTGCATCTCATTCATGTGGGAATGATCCTCATAGCGGCTAAATGCTAAAGCGTTGAACTATAATAACTTCCCATCAGTATACTAATATTTGACGTTGGGAATAGGGTTCAAGATACATTCCCGGACTTTTTAGGGACCACGATGAGATACAACAGGAGGGGCGAATCTAGATTTTTATTTCAGGAGGGGGGATCCAGCCCATCAGGGGGAGGGTCTAGCCTATCGTTTGAACATGCCAATGCGTAAAAACGGAAAAATTTGTATTTGTGGCAAATTCCAGGAGAGGGGGTTCCTGACCTCCTACCCCGCCCCTATCCGCGCTTGCAGGGATATATAGGAACACTTTAATGATATGAATGTCAACTTGAATACAAAGCCAAAATTGACGTTGGAATTCAGATGACCCTTAGATGTAACTCTTCTTTTAAAGAAAATCCGGATCCATCCATGCAAAGAATGTTATGTATTTAGTAAAAATTACAACCTTATACATTTAAATTTCTATTAATGTTCCAGGATATCATGGTCCCTACTTTGAAAACGTTCCGGATTTATATATTAGAATAAGTCCAAGGGCCATAACTCTTGTAAAATTAGGTCAATCGAAAGCAAACTCAATCTTCATCTGCATCACAGTAAGACGTGTTTATATACCGAAAATTAGTTCGATATCTGCAATAAAACCGAAGGAAAGTAGGAAAAACTGAAACTTTCATGAAATTTGCTATGTCCAAGGGCCATAACTCTTGTAAAAATTGGTCACTCGAAACCAAACTCGAAGTTGATCTGTACCACATTGAGATATTATATCCACATACCAAAAATGAGTTCATTATATGAATCAACAACGGAAAAAGTCCGAAAAACTAAAGTGAGACAGACAGACGGACATATAGACAGTCGAACGGGGTGGAAACTATAATTCTTCTTTGGCGAACCGGTAGGGGACTAATAAATTTAATATTTCTCTCATACAACGTTAATGCATATGTCAAGATGTACTTGTTAGTCTAGTGTTTTCTCTTAGAAATAAAATAGATGCTAATTGAGTAGAAAACACTAATGTAGTTTACATTAATACTTTGCATAAAAAGTTCCCCCTATTTCCTGCTTACTCTTTTCTAAATAAATTATAATTGTTATATGACATTAAAGATATGAACATCTTACATTTATACTATTTTGAATATGAAAAACTGTTCTGCACGTGAGTTGTTTGTGTATTGAAAAAGAAGAAAAACTTTAGTATTTTGAGCTACTATTATTGTTCGAATCGATTCTGGTTACAGATACTTCGTGTCTTAGAATTGCGCAAATAATCGAGCTTCGAAAGGATAATCATTGCATTATAAAATGTGTGCAAGAGATTATTAACAAATGGCGACACCTATAGTCAATGCTCATGTTTTCAAAAAGCGTTAAAATTGTTGGTTTCCAAAAGCCATAGTTTCGGAAATGGTTAGTGAAAAACGCGGGAGTCTTAATATTCAAAATAAGTGCATTACATTATGAGCTAATCAATTTCAGTCAGCAAATCACAGGTTCACAGCCAGGGGGCGCCACTAGTAAATCAGGGTAAGGCTGTATTCGTTTTATTTGTTTCAGTTATGCGTTGTTGAATTCTGGTCGTGTTTCAAGAAAAGCGTAGTTTACTTTAATCAAATTTTTAAAAAATGCTATTTTCAATTTACACATAATTTATACATGCAGTCATAGTGAATTTATAATAACAGAAGTTTACTTACGAAGTATTATTACGGTCTTGGAAGCATAATGACTCGCTTGAAACACGATCACTATTTGTTAAGTTCATCTTTTTCATTTTGGAAAATGTCATAATTCAGAACTAATTCGACATCATTCACTGTGCATGTGTATATTTTCTAAGTTACAAAACTTTATTCTCAGAACTTTATAATTTCTTTACTCCCTGTTCTGAATTTTTGATAAACAAATCTTTTAATAGTGAAAAATGGAAACGGTAGTTTAAAATACTAGTATTCATCGTCAAAAACCCATGCTCGGTCACACAAGGTGAGCTTGCGTGACCGAGCGTTGGTTTCCGACGATGGTCGATATCAAAGTACTTTGTAAATCAGTTTATCACAAATTTTCTAATTATATTTCCACTTACATTATTACATACCAAAATATAATTTCGAAAATTTATAAAACGTCCTTTAAAAAGAGTACGGGATGCAAAGGAGCATATGTATGTTTATGTGAATATGTGGTGTAAAGTGCATTGTAATGAACATTCCTGTGACATATCCTGTGATTAATTTTGTAAAGCGATCATCATATGTGTGTCATATCATATGTGAATAACTTTGGTGTTACAGAACAGGGACGACAAACACGCAATCTTCCACCGCTACTAGTGGGAGACAAAGGTAGGTGGCAGCACTAGTACCTCTATATAGGTGGCAGCACGCGCACTTTGTGCATTCTGTATTTGGTCTCTGTAATTGGTGTTAGTACATAAAAATATTGGTATACTGATCATTGTGAAAAATCAATACATATTTCTACACTTATGTCCGTTTTAATATATCTAGTCAAAATAAATTGGCGAAGGATGCGCAAAAATTCTGATGCCTGCTAATGCGCTAATATTTTGTTTGTAGCACATTTGTTTCTTCAAGTTATTGTTTTGTTGAAGGCTTTTGTTTCCTATATGAGCGTAATTTTATTTCTGCAGGAACATTTCTTGATTGATTCATAAGATTCCCATTTATAGTTTTTTAAAGGGTACGTATTACCCACGAGATGTGCATTGCTGTCTGTCTTGGCTCTCATAATAGAACCTGCTGTTCATTTTCCCCTTTGACTCAAAATCTCAATTACGAATAAACGAAAACTCTCGTTTTCTAATGCCAAATTGTTTACAGCATTCTATTTATATCTTAAATTGTGAATTTATTTGTATAGTTTTAAACCTGTTGCTACGCAACAGCTACAACCCATTTTACCGCCAACAACAAACCGTATTGGGTGAGTGATGTATAGCGAGTCTGCCTTGAAATATAACCTGCGGCAGCATTTTACAAACATACAATATGCTTACAATATATGTATAATATATTTATTTATTGATCTTTTGCATATTTCTCTTTCGTTTCTATCATACATTATGTAATCTTTTGCATATTTCTCTTTTGTTCCTAACATTTTTGAAAACAAGTAGCGCAAACTTTGAATTAACACAAAATATTATACGTATTCTCGATAGTTGAGCACCTATATCGTGTCGATCAGAAAATAATTTTCCTTTTCCTTTCTTTCTACCATTTGTATTTCTGTATTATTTGCTTGCATGCCTTTAGATTTAGGGGTTACCATGCATGTGTTTTACAAAAACTGACAGGGTATCGGCGAATCCCCTGTCAGAAATTGAGTTTTACCGCGAGGCGTCAGCCGAGCGGTAAAACGGATATTTCTGACAGGGGATTCGCCGATACCCTGTCAGTTTTTGTAAAACATCAGTATGGTAACCCTATTCTAATGCTTTTGTCAGCAAGGAGCTAGAAAACGTCTGCTTTTAACGGCGTCGCCATAGGAACGCATGACGTCATAGCAAAAACTGCAGTGAAACGTGAATCCCCTTGCAGTTTTTTCATCGCTCAACCAATCAGAATGCGCGTTACAAACGGAGTGCATTAGAATAAGATTTTTTTGTATGCAAATACCCCGTCACATGAATTTTTTGGTCTCTTACATAGCCTTTACTATAATGAGTTCAATTGAACATTCATTGATGCTAAAAAAAAAAAAAACCTGATATATCCGAGAACGGACGATTGAAAGTGAGTTTAATGATTATAATACCGAACTTACAACTATCATCTTTTAGAAATACAAGTGTAGTACATTCACTTTATATTAACCTAATACTATATACTCTTAAAAATACGAATTTTTCTTCATTATATATGTATAGAATGAATATAAGAATACCCCAAGGAGAAATTTTTGTTCCGTTTCAATTCGCTATATTATTTTCTTTTTTCATTCAGGTACTACAGGTTCTTGTACTTGTATTTTGATTAAGTGTATAGACATTAGAGGTATACAAACTGCTTAAAAACTGTTTTACTTTTCAAGGCTATGTATTTTTAAAAAAAATATTTGCCTAGCTTGATCCATGGCTACAGTATGTAAACCGAAAGGTTGTTTCCCTCTCAGTTCAAAGAATATTTTCTTGCAATGATATGTTACAAAGCATTTCGATGATGACGTGCGATTCAAATGTATAGCTAAAATACAGATTTGCATGAATTATGTATCATTTTGGTATTACAGTTTTCAAAGCATTCCCCCTATCACTAGAAACAGGTGAGTCTGGAGAACACATATCCCCCCTCCACTGTTCTTTCCTTGCTTTGAACCTCAGTAACCAGGAAAATAACACCATAACTATCTGAAATCTGACCTCTCTACCACTTCACATTAATGATTGGGTAAATTGGTGATATAAATCGACATTGTATTATTAACACACATTTATAGCAAAGGTTTAACTCCAAAATTGACGAGAGAGAGAGAGAGACTTGTTATTTCACAAGATTAATACATATATTTCACATATAATCAGGTCAACAATCAAAGACACGCACGGATCTAGCTTTTGCCCGAAAGGGATCCAGTCCAAGACTTGAATTTATACAGATAATACGTATTTTTATATAAAATCCTGGTAGTCATAGAACACCCCACCCATCCCCCTAGATCCGCGCATGTCAAGTTATGAAGACGTTGCACATGTATGATCAATCCAGAGAGAAATTAATCATATTTTCATATTGAACAGACTGCAGAAATGTCTATACATGTATTGTAATGTTATGCACGTTTCCCTAGCACAGTTCCTTCATAAATCATATAACTCTGTATTTGAGCATTATTATCTTTGTTGATTATTTCCAACCGAATAAGCATGCATTTCTGTAGAAAATAACACGTCTATACTTTGTCCGATTGACCTGATCAATCGTCTGTACAGTCTAACAATACCGGGTAAGCATCACCATTAAATGATACCTGAAAGTTTGAAACTGATATTTTTGAAACAAAGGGTTACAAAATATAGCAGTATCTTTAATAGAATTATAAATTTCACACTTTGACCTGACCAATCAAATAACAGCTACTCTGACTAGACCAATCAGATGACGGATTCTCCGACTCAGCTAATCATCTGACTGGAACAATCAAATAACAGATTCTCTGATTCGGCTAATCAAATCACCATTACTCTGACTCGACCAATCAGATTACAGCTTCCTCAAGTCCAGGATCACCGTCCATCTAAATGCCATGTACAGGAACATTACAATACCATAATTTTCACATACAATGTATGGTATTTTTTTTATCTTCATAACAAAGAACAAGAGAATTTGATTTCAGAGTTATGCACCAGTAGGAGCCATCCGATTATTGTATGGTGTATTGTAAATGGTGTATTTGTTTTAAAATCTGATATGTGTTATTGATTTTGAATTTTTTTCTGACATACATGTTTGATGAAGCAGTAATATTATAAACCATTCATTTGACGAAATTTTTTGATACTGACTCGATGTATTTGTTATTGGTAAAGCGTGTATTGTTGATCAGACCACTGGGGTCTAATAATTCCTTTTGTAGAATTTTCTTTCTTTGAACTAAATTTCGGACTCTTAGAAGATACAGGTAGATCAAATCAATAATTTTTCTACACGTCGGTATATGTATATACTTGCACTGCGTTTTAGACCATGTCTGTCCGTCTGTCTTTACAGTGACGGTGACTGGGATTTCTATTGGTGTGACAGGGAATGGCTTCACCAGAACTACGATACAATGTTCCTACATGAGCACCAGAAAATACTTCACTTCAGAAACCACTACGAGGTACCTAGCCATATTTTGTGTCGTTAGTAATGTATTTTTGTGCAAATCTATTTTTTTTTGCCAGACTGAGAGGGAGGGGGTTATTGTCCGACCAGATTGAGGGACTCGAAGCCTATGGTTCCATGTCAGTGAATTTTATTCAAAAAGTGAATTTTACACATTACAACTCCTAATTCCCAAAACCCCGTTTTCAACTAAATGAAAAAAAAACTTTGCATTATTTTTTTTAATTCTTTATAATAACAAGATTATAATACATGTACGTATTTGTATTCTTTTTGATAATTTTGTCGTTTGGACGGTATGTAATTTTAGCTTACAAGGAAAAACTTGATGGTCAAGAACCTCAAGAGATTGAAGAAGCAGACAGAACGAGAACTTGGCAAGGCTGAAGGTGTCAAGTAAGTTATATTCTAAAGTACTCCGATTGCAACAAATAGCGGTAGTCTGTGCGTCTGTTGGTCAAGTAATTTTGATATACTTAGTATTATTATACCTCTACTGTTTTTTTTTTCCTATATAAAAAGAAACTCATGAAATTTAGCTAAATCCCTGAAAATCGCCTGATGAGACTATTTCCCTGCAAAGGGGTGCGTTAGTTGAGAAGACTATTTCCCTATGGAGTTAATTTCAAAATGAGGCGGAGCTTCTTTGGGGGGGGGGGGGGGTGTCAGTATCAGCCAATCAGCGCCATTGAAGGTTGATCGGATGACGCTATCAATACGCGAGCAGAGTAATCCGCCTCCTATCCGCTTAGCACATAAATTAATACGTAATAAAATAAAACAATCAAAAATTAAATTCTAAATTTTAAGTACATGAATAAATGGCTGGCGAGCGGTAGCGAGCCAGGAATTTTTTAAAGCAAAATATTGACTAATCAGAAAATACTGTCTGTGTCCTCTATCATTAACATATACATGTAATGATATTCTATATAGTTTGAGTTAAAGGTATTTTGCAGTTTTTTTTATATCTGTATGACCAAAAATTACGTCAAAAAGTGGGGGGGGGGGGGCACAAACATACTTATGCCCCCACTTTCAAAAGTGTAGGGGGGGGGGCACGTGCCCCCTCTGCCCCCCTTGTCCTACGCCAATGAGTCGAGAAGGCAAGGCAAAATCATTAGAATTTCCATTGGAACGATGTGAACCAAAGAGATATGTTAATTTCAGTATAATGTTTGTTTCAGTATACCTAAGAGATATGTTTGTTTCAGTATAATGTTTGTTTCGGTATAATAAAACAGTTAAAGTAAACCATTGAGGGAGTTAGCACGATTCTGGTTCACCTCGACCAGACCTATTTCCCTCGGCTTCGCCTCGGGAAATAGGTCTGGTCTCGGGGAACCAGAATCGTGCTAACTCCCTCAATGGTATACTTTATCTGTATACTAGTATTTCAAAGATTAGTACTGCACAAAGTTTTAAACATTTTAATATTCATTGTTTTCTTGGTATCCTTGTTTCAGTTTCGAATTCTTCCCAACGACATATGAATTGCCTGTAAGTATATTTCTAGTAGTAGCAAGAGTTTTTCAAGAAATACTCAACGTACATGTACTGTAGTTACAATTTTGCCATGCTTTATTTCTATGACTACTAATAATGGCACCGTCGGAAACCCACATCCTATTGCCCTACGATTATCTTACGTAGTAGAACGGAGAAGATGCCGTGGGTTTACGACGATGTTATAATGGCGGGTTAGCGAATTTCTATCAGAAAGTTTATTTTCGATAAAGATTTTTATGTTGACACAGATTTTATTTATGTTTGTAGTCTGAGTACCATATATTTGTGGAGGAGTTTAAGAAGAACCCTGGTATTATATGGATCATGAAGCCCGCCGCTAGGGCCCAGGGTCGGGGAATCTTCCTCTTTAGGCGCCTCAAGGACATCACAGACTGGAAAAAGGTAAAGAAAAAAAAATGATAAAAAAGTTAAGGGTGGGGGTCTCTTCAGACGATTCAGAGATACAATAGGCCGGGAAAAGGTAAAAATGAAAAAAAGACAAAAACAAAACAAAACAAAAACATAAAAAAACCGAAAAAGGAAGAATTGAAAAGAATGATAAAAAATATGGGGATCTTTCTCTTCAGACATCTCAAAGACATCGCAGACTGGAAAAAGGTTATATTGTTTTGTTCTTTTATCATTGAATATGTAGTTTCCAAAATAGCAATTTGTAAGAAAGATTCATTTTGGTTTTACAGACGAAACAGTCATTATCTTGTTATTGCAGGATGCAAGAATGCTTACAAATTTCTGCAAAATTCATAAAATTAGTTTTTGTTTTGGTATGCTTTCCCGTTTGAATCAAGTCTGTCTGTTTGATGGTAGGGCGAATACCAACCCCTGAGTGACCCTAATAGAGAGGTTCCAGAAACATACGTTGTACAACGTTACATAGAGAACCCATACCTCATTGGCGGACGGAAATTTGACGTCAGAGTTTATGTACTTGTGGTTTCGGTAAGTGTCTCATGGAATGAAATGGACTCCAAATCGAAATTTTGAAAATAAAGATGAAACATTCAGTTCAAAGGTGGATCCAGGAGGTGAATAAAAATTTTATTCATCCCATATTACAACGCGCAGCGATACTCCAGATTTCCTTCACACAGAAACTGCTTTTAAAATGCGCCGAATAAAATTTTCAAAATGTTCAAGAACAGAAGAAATTCACGAATAAATGATTGGAAGATTGAAGTTAAAATCAATTTCACCAATTTTAATTTTTTAACTTAGTTATTTTAAAAGCAATTAGATAAAATTAACTATGTGTGATTTCATATTCATTTGATAGTATAACCCACTCAAAGTATGGCTGTATAGAGGTGGCTTTGCCAGGTTTTCCAATACTCGATTCTCATTAGATTCCATAGAAGATACATGTATCCTTGATCTTGATAATAATCCACAAAAGTTCCGACTCTTTGGTCTTATATAAGCTATATTCATGTTCACAGTAAGTCAAATAGTGCACAAGACAGACATGCATGGTTGTCTCACTGCAGGGACTGTGGAATGGCTTTTGTAGCATTTAGATAAATCGTTTTACTCAGTAGTAGAGCCGCTTTTACTAGTGTGTACTTAGCTCCGTCTACACTGAACAGAAAACAGACCTAAGGTTTTCATGCTTAGCGAAGTTACTATTTCAAAAGGGAACAGTTACTTACTCATTTGCAAGATCATAGGTCAAAACGTCAAGGCCACTGCAGGTCTTTTGTAGGTGGACAGGCTGCAGAACCGATCCTTTGGTCAAAGGACGTTCATATTCAGATTCATCGTGGTAAGCGGAAGGACCTAATTGATTGTCAAGGTGATATTGAAGAGGTCTAGGTCACTACTATGAAATAGCCTTAAAGTGGCGCATGTTGCGCCGTTTGCTGAACTTTTGTTTTTATTGACAATGCGTTTTACTGATTAAAAGCAAATATATAATGCCATATTAAGATGTTGTAAATTGTATCAAAAATGTTTTCCTTAACGTATGAAGATGTGCATTTGACTAATGTTGCTGTACAGAAGAATGCACCAGATTATGATCCAGAGAAAGGATGTAAATGGTCAACACAACAACTCAGGCAATACTTGACCGCCAAACATGGCGTGGAGGCGGTATGCTTTTTCATAATATACTGAAAAATATTGAGATTTCGATTGACTGATGCGTTCTAATATCAGTGGTTTTACCATTCGTCGAAAAAGCACCAGGTTTGGACTGAATTAAGTTTTTTTTTTTCAAAAAAGAAAGAAAAAAAAAAAAAAAAACCCGTGGCGATTTTAAATCACCCTACTTCTGATACTATTTATAATGAATAAATGCAACAATAAGGAAATTTTAGAAATAATGATTTTTATATGAAAAAGAAATGTGCGAGAGATGTCCCTGACAAGAATGCAATGCTTGCTTACAAGAAAGCAAATCAATGTTGAGCGTCAGAACATAATTTCTTGCAGGTAAAGAAAGCTTTCAAGAGTATAGACAATATTATAGTAAAGAGTCTCCAGAGTGTTCAGAAGATCATAATTAACGACAAGCACTGCTTTGAAATGTACGGATATGACGTCCTCTTTGACTCCGATCTCAAACCGTGAGTACTGCTCAGCTATATCTTAAAACAATAACGTCATTATCTCTAGTAAGTCTTGATAGTAACCACAAATTATCAAAAACGACGAAAACAATATGAACAACAAGCAAACAACAACACCAAACAAACAACAACAACATTGACGATGCCAACATTAAAGGTGATGATGACAATAAGAACAAATACATGTACGACTACAATAACAAACGAAGACAACAAAACTATACAGGAAAATACAGGAAAATGTGCAACGTCACATTTGAAAAAAACATAAGACACATACGTTGCGCGTTTTCCTGTGTAGCAGTAGATTATGATGACAATTACAACAACATCAATGCTACCATCAGACAAAGTAAAGTACAACGACGACAACAACAACAACTACCAAGAACCGAACAAAACGAAACAAAGGAACAAAAAAAAAAAAAAAAAAAGGATAGAAAGACTATGAAAACAATGACCATAGAACAAGAAATTAGTCTTAAAACACATTAACAAACTTAAATGAAAATAGAAGACTGAGAAATATGGAAATATCAATTGAAATTCATAACTATTAGGTCTTATCTTCGATTTTTGCAGTTGGTTAATTGAAATTAATGCATCCCCATCCCTGACTGCCAGTGGAAAAGAAGATTATGATCTCAAGTTCGGACTACTGAATGACGTTTTGAATGTCCTTGACCTTGAGAACAGACTGACGGGTAAGGAAAAGCGTGTTGGAGGTTGGGACCTGTTGTGGGACGACGGACCGATTCTGGCAGACGATGGCAATATGGAGTGTTCAACCAATGGTGGCAATGTAACAACTCCTAACTCATTTTTAGGTAAAAATCATTGATACAATGATATTTCTTTGCAATAAAATGTTCAGGTCTACATGCACATCTCCCAGAAAGGTTAGCGGAGAAACACACAATATCATAACGTGTCTTTATCAAGTGCAAATGTCATTTACAACATAAAAAATGTCAATTTGTTGCAATGGAAAAAGTCCAAAGGTCAAAAGAAAGTTCTGTATCAAAGTTGCTTGTAATTTATATGGTAGTACAATTGATAACTATCCCTTTTGATGTCAAATGATTTCGAAATGGTTTATTGCATCAACCATTATTATTTTATCTTCAACTAAACCTTATCGTTTCAGGTTGTCACAATGAACGGAAGAAGCAGCTAAGGGAAATGTTCACGGCAGCCATGTCAATAAAAAAGACTTGATGGTTCAGCTTATACATTGTAATATACACTTGTGAAATTTCCATGTTCCAATGTGCATCACAAAACACTGAATGGATACATCAGCACAAAAGATATGAGTGAAATTGCATAGCATCAAAGGAACTGTTTGTCAGTTCTGATAGAGAGTAAACGAAATGAATATATGTTCAACAGTAGGTGTTCATGTATGCTTGAAATAAAAAAAACTGTGATAATTCTCTATGTTTGGAATGTATGTATTGAACTGATCAATCAAATATACTTGCAATAAGCACATACTCTATTCCACCATTCCATACCATCTGTGAATATTCATCCTCATGTTGTTGATAGATTTCAATAAATTTGATAAAATGCTACCTTGGTAGAATTTATTTACTGGGAAATGTAAAAGGCTGTAACGCAGCTCTATAGTAAAGAGAATGGTGACGACGAACGACACACTCTGACGACTATTGACACACAGAGTACACACAGCACTGACAGACTCTCGACTCAATATTCTATACGTTGACACCTTGGCTCGCCCACTGTAATATTACTACAGTATATGGGGATGCCAGACACTTTCTCATAAAAGTGACAAAAGACCACTTAGAATCAGTTTCTTAATTTATTAAACACACAGGATTCCTTATAACAAACTCATAACAACAATAAATAACAAAACGTACAATATATGACACTAAAACCCAACCCAGCTGATCACTCTGTTTAAAATAAAACTCCTAACTTATTCCTAACGCTAGTATTCTTATATCTATCTCCTACTGGCCTAACCAGTCGGTCACTTGATAAGAGATCAAGTATATGACCGACTGCCCCTACTTTGTCAAACGGAATAAAACTCTAAAATATACTGAAAATACGTAAATAAACTCAGAAGATCACTCAGTAAATAAATAAAACTGAATATGTGATCAACGAAGTAAAATGCTAACCTAAATCGCCAAATTAACCAAAGTCTAAAACGCCTCTGAGACGGAACGAACTTCACTAGAAAACTATACTACAGAGAAAGGCACTGCTACTCGTAGTAACCTACATTTATAACCTGACGTAATACGCCGGTAGCACGTGCACCAATCATATCGCGTTGACCTTTCCAGCGAAACTCGCCAGCCAATCAGGTGCGTGGGAATGACCTTTGCTGGAATGTGTTCCCACGCCCGATTATTCCTAAGTTTTCCTAATCACTAATTACAAAAATTATCAAACAATGTCATTATACTTCTATATTAAAATAATAACTCTCTATACTGATAAATACAAAAAGTAATTAAAATATAAACACGTAACGAATGTAAACACGAAGTGAGATCGTGACAACATGGCGGCAAGTACGACGAATACACAACGTGTAGCAATACATTACAAGGAATACACACATATACAACCGCTCTAAAATGAATTTAACAAAGAGGTAAGCTACTAATGGTTCTGAAAATTAGTCACAACAAAGGAAAACCATTTTCAAACAATACAAAGGTCGTAATATAAAAATGCACATAAAAGGTGATCAGCTGATCGTCAACAAATAGTCGGAATACACAAATAGCATAAAAATCTCAGTGTTGACGACCGTTACATTCTCCCCTACTTAAATTCCAAGTCCCTTTGGAACACTCAACAATAATACGTCAAACACTCAAGTATATTGTAAACAATTGAAACAATGCATATATTAATAATATGTATCAATAATATGATTCAAGGCAAAGCCTTATGTGCGAGCGGAGGAAAAAGAAACCAAAAATTTTGTAAAACTTTGTGATAGTCGGTTTAAGAGCTCTACAGAGCTCATGTTATTTGTTATGTATGTACAAATTTCCGACTCTAAATAAAAATTACTTTACTTTACTTTAAAACCTCAAAAACCTTGATCTCAAAATCGAATTTTTTTCAAAATCATAACCTTGGGACTCCAGGAATCCCTCACCGCCGGTCAAGCTGGACCTCCCCTTCCCAATGCCAAAAAAAAAAAAAAAAAAAAAAAAAAAATCTGGATCCGTCCCATGTACATTACACGGACGTATATCATTAGCGAGGGAGTTTGAAATCCCTCCCCTTTCCTCTCTAATGACCTTGAAATCAATTGAAAAAAATAAAATCTTTCTTCTTTACCAAATAATTATTTCGCGGCTGTTTTGTGTTACTGTTCCTTCTTGCGCCATTACTACAATCGTGTACCATTCTTGCACGTGAAAATGAGCGCACTGCTACAATGACGTCACATACAGAGGAATAATGACGTCAAGTATACTGCAGAGTTACGTACCGTTGTGTCGTCATTAGTGATAAAGATGGCGGATAAGTTGCTGCTGAATTTCTGATTTTCAGACGAACAATTCGGCAAGTTTCACTTAGTTTTATTGCGCCATAAAATAGAAGAATTCTATCCATTGCGAATTTGTCAAGGTATGTTCTCCTGCTCTGTCGTTTAAGGGAATCGAGTCACTTTTACCCGTATCCGCGGTACTGTAACCATACTTTTTCAGCTCTAAGTATGTATATCTTTTGCTCGTGCATTTTCCCGGCATACTTATGTACACGCGTTACCATAAATGCGAGCTTCGCTCGCAAAGGCCCTTCGGGCCTTTGCAGCGAGCTCCGCTCGCTATTATGCACCACACAGTTATTGTTTCAAAAATAGCACATACAATGATGTATTTCAAACAGTTATGACAACGCTTACCTAAAACTTCATAAATGTTAAGTACCTCACAGGGTTACCACACAGATAATGTTTCAAAGATAGCAGATGTAATTCAAACAGTTCAATCATGCTTACTTAAAACTTCAAAATTATGCACCACATAGCTGCACAGAGTACCACACAGTATTACTCAAAATAAGTAAACATGTTTTCCAACAAATGAGGCATTAGCTACACGAAACATCATCATTATGTACCATACATAGCATCATAACTATATATAGCATCATAAGTATTTGTACCACTACATACTGCTTCATAACCCATTATGCACCATACATTACATCATAACGTATATGTACCACACATGGACATGAATCCATTCACCATACATTGTTGCATAGAGAATCTTCAAAAATTCAAATTAATAATGCATTTTCACTACACCATTATTGTCTATGGCTTCAACAATTAGGTAATTCAACTCACATGCATAATGATGCATATCTGTGAGTCAAATAAATAACAAAATTTAACTTTTATACAACATCAATAATTGACATATCTGAACACACAGGTAAGTTGAGATCAAGTTGCATGACTAGAATGTAGATAATTCGTACCTGCGTACATATAATAAAGGTATGCAAAAAGTCAAAAATGCAAAAAGTTAAAAGATTTCTGTTCACGCATATGATTTTTGAATCAAAACATTCACAAATTACTTTGAGCCAAAGTTTGAAAAAATTATGGATTACTTAATACCTCATCAGATATAACTGGCCAACATTTTCAATAATGACATTAAACAATTCATGCATTTACCAAAACAAGGTAATGAATTAATTTGAGTATACTCACTCAAATAAAGGTTGACTCAAGTAAGTTATAGCCAGTGACAAACAAGAAATGTTCCCTTGTATCTCATCTCAAAAACATTTTATACAAATTGTCACAATATCACTTGACAATAATGATTTTCAATCATTGATAAAATAGATGTAGTTTTCGACACAACTCTCATATTATGATGAGAACAAAAACTGTATAGTCAAAATACTCATCAGTAGATTTAGACCTTGACATATATATATATCCAACTGAGCTCATGTACACACATACATTGTATTCAACAATAAATGGCAAATATAAATAATTACTTAATCTCTCCCCCACTTAGCATATATGTTCTCCTGAACTTTAAAGTTTAACATATTCACTCGGAATTTTCAACATCAAAATCACCCGTCCTCCCTCCATGACATGGTAAGTACTATATTTTCTTTTACCCAAAAATAATTTACAGTATTTCAATAGTGAATTACATTAACAATTACATGATTACCTAAATGTACAAATTTTACAATTTTAGCTACCACCTGCAAATTTACAAATAAAACAACCATTGATTTATACCTAATTATTCATACTTAATTCTTTTTTTAATGTCTGGACCTGGATCTGTCGGGGCGGAAAAGCTGGTTCTCATCATCTTCATTGTGGTGCCTCCTCCCGGAATTCCACAAGGGCCTCCTCTCCCCGGATACCCGGCTCTGGCGTGGCATCTGATAAACAATGCTCTTGAGCACTGGTCTGGGTGGTGAAACTGCTGTCCTGCTCACGCGTGGGACCTCCCCAATGCCGTCTCCTTTATGCTTTGACTTCACCTGGGCATTCGGGTTGATTTTGTGCTCAAATAGGAGGCTCCTTAACCTTTTGATCTCCTCCTCCTGCTCTAAGCATTTCTTGTGAAGAGTGAGGTGGTTCATTTCTGTCATGGTCCCAATGTCCCTCTTCTCCGGCAGATCCAGATCCAGCTCATCGTAATCTAGATCCTCCATGCATAGAAATTCCCCTAAAACATTCTTTTCTTCTTTGGTTAAGGTGCAGGTGGCAGTGGCAGTGGCAGCAGTCGGGGCAGTGGCAGCAGTCAGGGCGGTGGGGTCAGGTTTTGGTAAGATCTTCCTCAACCCTGGAACTTCTGCAATTGAAGAATCTTTTTCCTGGGGTGGAGGTGTTGGAGCAGATGGAACCTCTCCTTCCTTCTTTGGGGCCCTCCTTCGGCTCTCCCAGAATGCTGCCGATTCCTCCCTTGACAAGGCTGACATCATGTTATGGGCTACGAGCGACTCCTGCCTGGGTTCCTGTGGTGGCAACATCTCATGTGATCCAGACACCTTCATGTGAGGTAAGTACCATTTTGGGTGTTTTCTGAATTTGGTGATGTCTGAGGTACCAAATCCGCAGGCATCGCACAGGTACGGCAATTCCTCCACAGTAAGATGGAACTCGTACAGATGCTCAAGTACCCGCCTCCTCTCTCCCCTGTAGTCACAAGACCCGCACAGGTATGCCAATCCTCTCTTAAGGTTCTCCATTCTGAAAATAGAATAGGAAGAAACATGTATATTTAACATGTAAATTCTCCTATTCTTGGAACATGCAAATATGTATATTAACATACATGGCATGTAAAATTATCATCCTAGTTACGTTTTCTTATGTGACATGTAAATATGTAAATTAACATATAGTACATGTAAGTTTAACCCGTCCCTTTTCCTATGCTAATTCATCCTATCTTCACTAAGTAGATTAATTTTGCCCATCACTGTACGTTTTGTTTACAATACAACATCAATATACAGGTATAGTGTACACAAATTTCAATTCTGGAAAAACATAATGTCACATCTCTATTTTCTCATTAGCTTCTTTGTCCATTTGGGTGGGTTGTCTCCCTTATAGGGCAAGAGCTTGTTGTGGTTCACCACTCGCTTCTGTCCTTTCCCGTCTATTTGGATCTGGAAAACCAGGCAACTGTATGATTTAGTGACCACACACGGTCCAAAATAGACTTCTTTTAACTTCGGGCATGTACCATCTTGCTTTTCGTTCTGTACCCAAACTAAATCTCCTTCAGAATATTTGTTTACAAGAAGTTTTTCATTGTATATTTCCTTTTGTCTTTCAGCTGCCTTTTGAAGATGTGATCTGCAGATTTGATGGGCGTGGTTCATCTGACATCTGATATTGTCTACATATGTCCCATATGATGCTGCAGTGTCATCAGCAGTGGTAAGTGGCAACATAATCGCTTCATACGGTGTGCGCACTTCATGTCCAAGTACCAACATATTAGGGGTGAATCCCGTTGAGTCCTGAGTGGTTGACCTATATGCTGAGACAAGTATTTGTAAATGCAGATCCCATTCTGTTTCTTCATTTGCTATATACGACTTGATCATTTGAATAATAGTACGATTGAACCGCTCAACCAATCCATTTCCTTTAGGATTCCTGGCAGATGTCCTGGTTTTCTTAATTTGCAACATAACGCACAGCTCAGTAAATATTTGGGACTCATAGTTCCTTCCTTGATCAGAATGTATTGATAATGGACATCCGAAACGAGATACCACTAATTCAATTAACGCTTTTGCTGTAGTACTGGCAGTCTGATCTGGTACTGCTTGAAGCTCCACCCATTTGGTAAAGTAGTCGATAAAGACAATAATGTATTTGTTTCCTCTTTCAGTCTCTGGTAATGGACCGATTACATCTGTTGCAACCCGCTCCCATGGTGCACCAGCGGAAATGTGGCCGAGGCCTGCCTTAGCATGCCTTAACGGAGGTTTGCACTTAGCACATATTTCGCATTTTCCTACATAGCATTTAACATCTTCCTTCATGTTGTACCAGTAAAACATTTTCCTAATTCTAAGTTTTGTCTTCTTAACTCCAAAATGACCTGAGGATAAGTCGTCATGACAAGTTTTCAAAATTTCCCCCTTGAATGCCTGGGGTGTAATAAGCTGCTCAAATGTCTGTCCATCTTTTGAAATGTGTTTCCTATACAGTACATCTTCCCTAAGATAAAGTTGATTCCATATCGTAAGGTAATGTCTAGTGGCTTGAGAATGTTGTACTACATTTCTGTTGCAGGTTTTTCATCAGCAGTTTTCCATCTTAAGACTGGGCCAATATCCTCATCGTCATTCTGATGATTCCTTATGTCGGCGTGACTGTGCCTTGGTACAACAGTTGTCTCTCCAGGTAATTCATTTACAGCAGACTGCTTCCTGGTTTTAACTTTGCGGACTTGTTCGTCCATGACAGCTGCTTTTCGTTGACATTTGCTGCAAGGGCCACATTTAAGTTTTTCTAAGTTATCCATGTCCGGGCATGTGCAGTCAAATGGATTTGGGCATCTTGACAGCCCATCAGCATTTCCATGACGGTTTCCTGGTCTGTACTCTATGCTAAAGTTAAAAGCTGACAGTATCTCGATCCACCTTGCTACACGTCCCTTTGGATCCTTTAAACGGAATAGCCACACCAAGGCTTGATGATCCGTGCGCACCAAAAAATGGCGTCCCAAGAGGTACTGTCGAAAATAATCTACGAAATAGCGAACTGCCAAAAGCTCCTTGTCAGTGACGCAGTAGTTTCTTTCGCTTTTGTTTAAAGTCCTACTGCCATAATAAAGTACTCTTTCTCTGCCATCCTGAATCTGACTCAATACGCCCCCTATCCCTACATCACAAGCGTCACAGTCAAGTATGAAGTCCCCTTGCTCTGGGTCTGGCACGCCCATTATTTCTGGTCCTATGAGTTCGTTCTTCAATTTGTCAAAGGCTTGCTGACATTCACTTGTCCAATGAAACGGCTTGTCCTTCTGGGTCAGTTCAGTCAAAGGCTTGGAGATTGCAGAAAAACCTTTTACGAATCGCCTATAGTAGGTTGCTGTGCCTAAAAATTGTTTTACTTCTGTTGGAGTTGTCGGTCGTGACCAATCCACTATTTTCTGTATATTTGATTTGTCGGGCAAAATTCCATCTTTGTTGACCCGGTGACCCAAAAATATGACCTCCTCCTGAAACATCTGACATTTTTCTGGTTTCAACTTGAGTCCTGCTTGTTTTATTTTCTCCACTACATGTTCAAGCCTAGTGAGATGTTCTTTTGCATCTCGACTGAAAATGATTACATCGTCAAGGTAAATTAGGCAAGTGTTCCACTGAAGTCCAGCTAAGGCAAGTTCCATTAACTTTTGAAAGGTTCCAGGTGCGTTCGTTAAGCCGAATGGCATGGTGGTATATTCAAAATGCCCGTATTTCGTAACAAAGGCTGTCTTCGGTATATCAGATTCCTTGACCTTGACCTGGTGGTAACCTGCTGTTAAATCTAGGGTTGAAAACCATCTCGCACCTGATACTGAGTCCAAACAATCCTGGATTCTAGGTAAAGGGAATGCATCTTTTGTTGTCAAACTGTTCACCTTCCTATAGTCGACACAAAGCCTCAGTTTGCCATTCTTTTTCTTTGCCAAAACTAATGGTGATGACCATGGTGAATTTGAGGGTCTAATAATTCCTTTATCTTGTAGATTTTGAATGATCTCCCTTGTCTCTTTGTCTAATGCGAGCGGTACTTTCCGAGGGGGTTGTTTAACTGGACGATGACCCTCTGTGTTAATTTCATGGTTTATTAGGGTGGTTTGCCCCAAATCCCATTCATGCCTGGAAAATGTATCTTGAAACTTCCATAAAAATTCCCGAAATTTTTCTCGTTCCTCCTTTTTCAAGTTGACTATTGACTCCTCGTAGAGCTCTTTCAAATGCTCTGGAATATTATCTTCCTTTGTTGTCTGCACAGTTATCTCCTCTTTATTGACATCATCAAAATCAAATACTTCACATGACTCCATTTCTCCAATCATAGTTTCCGGATACAGTTTTACGTCCTGCTCCGTAGGGTTGAGTATCCTAATGGGAACAGTCACCCTGTTAACTGTGTTTACAATGGCCGAGGCTACCAGTACAGAATTTTTCTCCATAAATTCTGTTGAAGGTTCAAAAACCAGATCCCTTCCCTGATCGCATGTCTCCATGTCCCTATCCACAAAGCCTGGGACCACCACCTCACCCAGAGATGGCACTATACACGTCTCCACTAGGCGAAGAGTTCCTCGTCTTCTCGATCCATAATATGGTATTGAATGTCCATGTATCCGGACAATCCCTTGGCTTAATAGTAAATCAGCTTTATCTGCTTGGAGTAAGTCAATTCCTAGAAGGACATCATCTTCTATGTCCGCAACAATCATTCTCCAGCTTATTTTCAATGATCCCATTGTCATCTCAAAATTTGCTGCTCCGAGCACAGGTATATCCTTCCCCCCTGCACCCTTAAGTTTGATTTTCCCTCCAAGGCTAGGTTTCCTATGTTGCTCCATTTGGTTATATACTCTTGAAGACAAAATAGTCTTTGATGATCCAGTATCCATGGTGAAATGCACTTCTATTTCACCCACGGTCCCTTTTATGTACAATCCATCTGCATATGGTAATCTATCTGTTATATACAATTCGAATTCCTCATCCTTGTCCTTGTTCATAGCTGGGTCCATTATTCCAATTTCCTGTTTAGCTGCCCCATGACCCTCAGAGACAGCTGCTAACGGTTTAAAGGTTGTCCATTGGCAGTCTGATCATTCTCAAATGCTTGGTTGTTTGTTGGGCAGTCCCTAGCAAAATGTCCGGGTTGGTAACATTTGTAACAAGTAAATCCTCCTTGTTGTTGTCTTTGGGATGGATAGTTTTGATTATACCATTCCCTTTGTCCTTGCGGGTATCTTTGGAGTCCATTGTTTGGATTAGTCCATTCTCTTTGTTCTTGCTGTTGTCCTACAGATGGGGATTGATTGTTAGGATTACCTCCCTTCTTGTCAGGAACATTTTGTCTGCCAATTTGATCAGTGTCTGTTTTCTGCTTAATCAACTCCTTCTTGAGGCTTTCAATTTCAGCTTTCAGCTGCTGTATAACCTGGCTATTTCCATTGTGATTGTTTCCTTTCTTCCCATTCTTGAAATTTCCGCCCTGATTTTGAATGTTTTGAGAATGAGAATTCCTCCCTTTGTCTGTGCCACTTTTCTGGATCTCGCTTTTTATTTGCCTTGCAACTTTCCCTTTTTGTGTCCTTGTCTCCCTGATTCCTCAAAAGTTACGACTTGCAGCACGGCTTCGTCAATTGTAGTAGGGTCCTTTATGTACTTCCACATGAATTGTCCATCTGGATCTGACAGACCGTCTAAGAAATGTCTTAGTAAGTCCTCTTCCCTTGTTTCCCTATTCCTATCTGGATGAGCCTTATCATAAAGACGCTTTAGGTCTGCGGCGAAAGCTTATGGTTTTTCTCCTGATTTTTGTTGCCTATTCGAAAATCTAACTGCATATGTCTTTCTGGTCTCTACAACTCTGAACCTATTGCCTAATTCTGATATCAGTTTGCAGTAATATCTCCTAGTTGCCTTTGAAAGCTGTCCATAAACAAAGTCTGCGGCATCGTCTAGCATAAGTGGTAGCAGGTGATCCAAACGGTCTTCTGTTCCCCAGCCTCTCCTTTCAGCAGTTTCTTCAAATCGTCCGACCCAAATTTTCCAGTCCTCCTTTCCTGTAAATGATGGTATCCGTGGTAATTTACTGTTGTTACGTCTGCGTCGTGGAATTGACAGAATGTCGGTTTCAGATTCAGAACTGGTATATTTATGATTTGCATTTGTATCATTCTGCTGCGTTTGGTTTACCATTGTTGAGGCCTGTATTGCTCGCTGTACTTCCTGTTGTATTAAGGTTGCAATATTATCAGTAGCTGGCTGAGACATACTAGTATTGCCGGTACCTGCATTTACAACGGAGCCATTATGTCCGCACGGTATAGAGTTTATATTTTGATTAACCGGTACGGTACCGGTATAAGGGGTTGGATTGCTGGATGAAGCTTGGGAGTAACCGGTAAGTGGGAAACCGGTATGGCTTACTCTGCTATTGTATGAAACTGGTAAATAACCAGTAAATGAAGCTTGACCTATACTGATATTGGATGAAACTGGTAAATGACCAGTAAATGGAGATTGACCTAATCCAGCACTGGATGCAAGTGGTAAATGACCAGTAAATGGAGCTTGGCTGGATGCAACTGGTAAATGACCAGTAAATGGAGTTTGACTGGATGCAACTGGTAAATGACCAAAAGATAAATTTTGACCTCTGTTGTCATTGGACGCAACTGGTAAATGACCAGTACATGGAGATTGATTGGATGTAACTGGTAAGTGACCAGTAAATAAACTTTGACCTCTGTTGTCATTTGACGCAACTGGTAAATAACCAGTAAATGAAGTTTGACTTGATCTGACATTGGATGTAACTGGTAAATGACCAGTAAATGAACTTTGACCCATATTGGTACTAGACGCAACTGGTAAATGACCAGTAAATGAACTTTGACCCGTATTGGTACTAGACGCAACTGGTAAATGACCAGTAAATGAACTTAAACTTGGGCCAACCGGTAAATGACCAGTAAATGAACTTTGACCCGCATTGGTACTAGACGCAACTGGTAAATGACCAGTAAATGAACTTTGACTTGGGCCAACTGGTAAATAACCAGTAACTGAACTTGAACTTGGGCTAACTGGTAAATAACCAGTAACTTGGTTCTGCAATGGTCCAACATTCATACCATGTTTATTCCCATATTCAGGTAGGTGACCTCCACAGTAATATAAAGGTGGTAGACCTGTTGATACTCTTGGGCTCTCCGTCAAAGAAGTGTAAACAGGTAATGAGCTAGTATTGAGACTAGCATAAGAACCTGTAGAACTAGTACTAGTAACTTCAACATCTGAATTTGAAGTAACTTCAACAACATTTAAGTTTAAATCCGGAATTCTCTTTTCAGGGGTCTCCTGACGAGAGCTACCGACTTCAGAGTCTGAACCCTGTTTATCCACATCCCGACTAAGGACTGATGTTCTACTTCTGACCTTCCTGTTTCCTACCCATGTTGTGAAATAAAAATAAACTTAATAGAACAACTAAGAATGTCTCAGAGTTTCTCTTATTTCCTGTGTTCGACCACTGGATCCAATTGTTTATTTGGATCCCGCCGGGGATGCCAAAATGTAACGCAGCTCTATAGTAAAGAGAATGGTGACGACGAACGACACACTCTGACGACTATTGACACACAGAGTACACACAGTACTGACAGACTCTCGACTCAATATTCTATACGTTGACACCTTGGCTCGCCCACTGTAATATTACTACAGTATATGGGGATGCCAGACACTTTCTCATAAAAGTGACAAAGACCACTTAGAATCAGTTTCTTAATTTATTTAACACACAGGATTCCTCATAACAAACTCATAACAACAATAAAACAAAACGTACAATATATGACACTAAAACCCAACCCAGCTGATCACTCTGTTTAAAATAAAACTCCTAACTTATTCCTAACGCTAGTATTCTTATATCTATCTCCTACTGGCCTAACCAGTCGGTCACTTGATAAGAGATCAAGTATATGACCGACTGCCCCTACTTTGTCAAACGGAATAAAACTCTAAAATATACTGAAAATACGTAAATAAACTCAGAAGATCACTCAGTAAATAAATAAAACTGAATATGTGATCAACGAAGTAAAATGCTAACCTAAATCGCCAAATTAACCAAAGTCTAAAACGCCTCTGAGACGGAACGAACTTCACTAGAAAACTATACTACAGAGAAAGGCACTGCTACTCGTAGTAACCTACATTTATAACCTGACGTAATACGCCGGTAGCACGTGCACCAATCATATCGCGTTGACCTTTCCAGCGAAACTCGCCAGCCAATCGGATGCGTGGGAATGACCTTTGCTGGAATGTGTTCCCACGCCCGATTATTCCTAAGTTTTCCTAATCGCTAATTACAAAAATTATCAAACAATGTCATTATACTTCTATAATAAAATAATAACTCTCTATACTGATAAATACAAAAAGTAATTAAAATATAAACACGTAACGAATGTAAACACGAAGTGAGATCGTGACAACATGGCGGCAAGTACGACGAATACACAACGTGTAGCAATACATTACAAGGAATACACACATATACAACCGCTCTAAAATGAATTTAACAAAGAGGTAAGCTACTAATGGTTCTGAAAATTAGTCACAACAAAGGAAAACCATTTTCAAACAATACAAAGGTCGTAATATAAAAATGCACATAAAAGGTGATCAGCTGATCGTCAACAAATAGTCGGAATACACAAATAGCATAAAAATCTCAGTGTTGACGACCGTTACAAGGCCATATTTTTCTAGCAGAAGGAACTGATGCAGCTCTGAAAGTGGAGGACCATTTTGCACAATTTTTTAAAAAAAATGTTAATACCCGTTTGTGTGCATACCATTCTCTCATAGTGTTACTTTTGGAAGGTAAATAGTGCCCTCGCTGACGCTTATGCACCATTCATTCCAAGAGAATAGTGCCCACACAAACGGGCATTAATAGGTAAAAAGTGGACACCAAACAACCACATTAACATACAGTCATAGACAGCAAGAACAGTCCCACCAAATGAATCGACAACCAAAGCCAAATAAAAACCCCACTGAAACGCAAATGACAACGCCAAAAAAAAAAAAAAAGAAGGAGACCTGTAGGTACCAAGTACTGACTTTGGAAGATCACCTGCCATGATCATAACAGATGATGTGGTTATTCGGAATTTTTACACTCACCTCGCCAATTATCCGGATTCTTTGAGGACTCCAAAGAAGCAGTTGTTGTATAAACTAATACGCTTTTTAATGCAATATTACAAACAAGACAAAAATTTAGTCGCAGGCACATAGGTTGCACGGAAATTCTGTAATATTGAGGATGAGGAAAACCCGGGCTTGCTCTGCTGGCAGAATCGAGCACTTTATCTGTCATTCTAGGTTTCTGACCAACTTCAGGTAAGGCAGGGGATCAAGGCCTTGTCATCTTTGACGAAATTTGGAGTCCGTCATAGAGGTAGGTCATCATGATTGATATGTGTGCAATTCTGGAAAATATGCTGGTGCGTAATTGTAGATGGGTGTAGAACCAAACATAATTGTCTTGATTACTTCAGGATCGTATCTTCGGTAAAATTGACGATTGAAGAGGATTTATGAGCTTTGATTTAAGGTCAATCAGCAGCAGTAATAACACTTGAAACGAGATCTGAAAGGGATCTAAACAATGAATGGGACCCGTTCTGAAAGGGATCTAAACAATGGAAAACAATGAATGACATAACCGTAGACAATGGGGGCAGGCAACTGGAAAGTCGGTCACAGAAAATAGGGCAAGGTCAATACTTAAAACAACAATGGAAACCAATGAATGGCATAACCGAAGACAATGGGGGCAGGCAACTGGAAAATCGGTCACAAAAAATAGGGCAAGGTCAAACACTTAAAACACGTTTTGAAAGGAATCCAAAACAATGGATGCACTGGGGACAAAAATGGGAAAACCGATCAGGGATAACAAGTCCATCATGCAAAAACTAGGACAGGGACACCACCCGTTACTTAAAACTTCTTCATGCAAAACAAAATCGGGCAAGATCACTCCATAACACCATGTCCAGGGATGTGGGGGTGGGGTCCCGGGGACATATAGTGCAAAATATCGTGTAAGATATCAAATGAAAGGTCTTGACGAGTAGAATACAGCCCGGGGGTAGTTCGGGGTCATTGGGTGCAAAATAACAAAGGTACCAGAGGTATACCGTGTGACATATCAAATGAAAGGTCTCGACGAGTAGAATACAGCCCGGGGGTAGTTCAGGGTCATTGGGTGCAAAATAACAAAGGTAGCAGAAGTATACCGTGTGACATATCAAATGAAAGGTCTCGACGAGTAGAATACAGCCCGGGGGTAGTTCGGGGTCATTGAGTGCAAAATAACAAAGGTACCAGAAGTATACCGTGTGACATATCAAATGAAAGGTCTCGACGAGTAGAATACAGCCCGGGGGTAGTTCGGGGTCATTAGGTGCAAAATAACAAAGGTATCAGAAGTATACCGTGTGACATATCAAATGAAAGGTCTCGACGAGTAGAATACAGCCCGGGTGTAGTTCGGGGTCATTGGGTGCAAAATAACAAAGGTACCAGAGGTATACCGTGTGACATATCAAATAAAAGGTCTCGACGAGTAGAATACAGCCCGGGGGTAGTTCGGGGTCATTGGGTGCAAAATAACAAAGGTACCAGAGGTATACCGTGTGACATATCAAATGAAAGGTCTCGACGAGTAGAATACGGCCCGTGGGTAGTTCGGGGTCATTGGGTGCAAAATAACAAAGGTATCAGAAGTATACCGTGTGACATATCAAATGAAAGGTCTCGATGATAAGACTGCATTCCGGAAAAGTTCGGGGTCACTGAAGTGTATCCACCACCACCACCACCACCACCTCCACCACCACCACCACCACCACCACCACCACCACCACCTCCATCACCACCACCACCACCTCCATCACCACCACCACCACCACCACCACCATCACCACCACGAACACCACCACAGTGAGGAAAACGTGGTAGTGTGGTGGTGGTGGTGATGGTGATGGAGGTGGTGGTGGTGGTGATGGTGGTGGTGATGGAGGTGGTGGTGGTGATGGAGGTGGTGGTGGTGGTGGTGGTGGTGGTGGAGGTGGTGGAGGTGGTGGTGGTGATGGTGGATACACTACTCGTCGAGACCTTTCATTTGATATGTCACACGGTATACCTCTGGTACCTTTGTTATTTTGCACCCAATGACCCGAACTACCCCCGGGCTGTATTCTACTCGTCGAGACCTTTCATTTGATATGTCACACGGTATACTTCTGATACCTTTGTTATTTTGCACTCAATGACCCCGAACTACCCCCGGGCTGTATTCTACTCGTCGAGACCTTTCATTTGATATGTCACACGGTATACTTCTGCTACCTTTGTTATTTTGCACCCAATGACCCTGAACTACCCCCGGGCTGTATTCTACTCGTCGAGACCTTTCATTTGATATGTCATACGGTATACCTCTGGTACCTTTGTTATTTTGCACCCAATGACCCCGAACTACCCCCGGGCTGTATTCTACTCGTCGAGACCTTTCATTTGATATCTTACACGATATTTTGCACTTTATGTCCCCGGGACCCCACCCCCACATCCCTGGACATGGTGTTATGGAGTGATCTTGCCCGATTTTGTTTTGCATGAAGAAGTTTTAAGTAACGGGTGGTGTCCCTGTCCTAGTTTTTGCATGATGGACTTGTTATCCCTGATCGGTTTTCCCATTTTTGCCCCCAGTGCATCCATTGTTTTGGATTCCTTTCAAAACGTGTTTTAAGTGTTTGACCTTGCCCTATTTTTTGTGACCGATTTTCCAGTTGCCTGCCCCCATTGTCTTCGGTTATGCCATTCATTGGTTTCCATTGTTGTTTTAAGTGTTAAACGTCTTTATATTCAATAGCATCATTTAAAACCTGATAAATTTTCAGCATGGACCAGACATGCACGTTTCGGGTACTAAACCCTCGTCAGTGATCCTTAGTCTAAAGAATGTAATATGGCCAAAAAGTATGAAAATTAAAAATAAGTATTGACCTTGCCCTATTTTCTGTGACCGACTTTCCAGTTGCCTGCCCCCATTGTCTACGGTTATGTCATTCATTGTTTTCCATTGTTTAGATCCCTTTCAGAACGGGCCCCATTCATTGTTTAGATCCCTTTCAGATCTCGTTTCAAGTGTAATTACTGCTGCTTCAATCTACTTTTGAAACTGTTAATCAAGTCACAATAAAACACAAAGAAATTCCTAAAGATATATAGTTTTCTCTGTCCCAAATATCGGAAGGAGTGCAGAAAAATTGTCAGAATGTTGCAATTGCTATTTGTGTTTCAGCGCATGGTTTCTTACATGCAAGTTGTTTGTCTATTTTGTGTCATTGTTCTCTTTATTTTCGATTGTTTGTTGATGTGGTTATTTGGTGTAAATTGTTTGTTTCGATTATGCATGTACGAGTATGATTCGTTATGGTCACTGCAATGTGGTCGTGTTGGTTTTGTTAGAGATATTGTCATATGTAATATGGGCAATTTTGATCAATTACCATATAAAGTAGTCCTAGTGAATATGGTAGTATTTGATTAAAATTGCCCATATTACATATGACAATATCCACCCAGAATTCACTACAGTTTATTAAGTCAACCGTGAGATGGAAAATCGGCTCAAAAAATTGTAGACCACATTTTCGCTGATTAAAGATAATTTATTTGCCAAAATTTTCGGTTCGAATTCCTCTTTATAGAGTTGAAACACTTCCGTATTATTTTTGTAAAAGAAAATGTTAAATTAGTATAATACAGATATGATGAAATATACTACTCAAAAGAGTACGGAATCACAAAACCTTTTCTTGTATACTTTGAACCAACAGGTACGCTGTTATAATTCAAATATTGTGAAGCTATACAGATTACTATTTTGGACAGTAAACGAAAATTTAGCTCATCTCTCATATATATATATATATATATGAGAAAATTGAACTTCAAACTTGTGCATATTTCACAATAATTTCTAAAAATGTAACACGAGAATAAGATGGGATTACGACCTTGTTTGCTAGTGTTCACTTTTGATTTCCAACTAATTTGCATATTTAGCCATTTTTTACGAAATAAGAATATTTTTTAAAACTGTTTAAATTTTTATGCAAATCAGTATAGTACGAAATCTGAATGCCACAATGATTATTTATAGTGGTGCCACCTACAATGAATTTCGTTTTTATATACTTTAAACGTGGTAATTTTCGCTGGGGGAAATTTTCGCGAAATAATCAGTGCAATAGTACGCGTGGGGATAATTTTTTACGAAAATTGGAGTATTCCCTTCAGTATTTCATACTGGTTGTAGGTATCACTCAGGGGTTATATTGGCGATAATAATACAATTATTATTATAGCGAAAAATTGCGAAAATTACCCCCATGTAAAATTTCCAGTTAGCCTCTATGTTTTAATGATGTTTTGCTATAATATGTTTGTTGTCTCCGTCTGTTTACTCTCTTTTTCTTGTCTAAAGCGCGTGTGCTCCTCTTTGATAAATTGCAAAATAAAGGAGTTGATCTCCAACAACACTCGGTTGCAGCAACCACAGCAAAACACCCAATGCAAAAACACGCAAGTAGCAGATGGTGTGGTTATCCAGATTACGTGCACACAACCCTCCCACTTTTGCGATTACCCAGAGGTCTCGAAGAACGCACAATTGTGGGGTAAAATAACCTCCTCACTGTAAGATGACCATACAAACATACAGCATGACGCAGGGGCCCCAAGGAACACGCAGCTAGATGGATATGTAAATGGATATATAGAAGGCATACGTAATACAGTCCGTGCTCTGGTGGCTGTAGCGAGCTCATGCATCGTATGTCGTAAGGTAATGTGATGATGTTGGGGATCTCCTGACAAGTTCTCTGAGTAAGGGGCAATGTCTTTAAATCACTTTACATACATGTACTTTCTTGATTTGTGAAAGGGATACTTTTATCACTTTATGTACACAACAAAAACGGTAAAAATATATTATCTATTCAAATTTTATTTGAATGAGAACGTGTAACATTTGCATTTTTATAAACAATGAGATACAAATAGATAAACATTTTAATTCATCTGGAAAATAAAATATTGCACGCTATAAAAACTAATACACAACGGCAACATAGAAGATAAATTGACTAGATTGACTTATATTGCACATAAAACTCACATATCATATGATATATCACAAATGTAAAACCAATACAATAATTTCAAGTTTAACATACGGAAAACCAGGAAAGGATGCTAGTGTCTCTCAATACTGTACGTTGTTAATTTCAAGGATTTTTCCTGGAATTGTGACAAACGTTGAAATACTAAACATATAGAATTTTTTCATATTCTTTTAAATATATACATGCAGCTCTCCTTTGATCTGATTTGTTAAAGTGGTGAACAAATTTGGAAAGACTCTTTTGTACAGTATTGATATTGCGTAACTTTTATGGTATTCCGGAAGTCTTCAGCTACATTGACTATTGCATGTATAAACAAATATGGATTTGAGATAAATACTGAAGTTCTATTTACATCTCAGTTTTAATCACAAAGGTTTTAACAAAAACAGATAAATAATTCAAGCTGATTGAACAACTCTAAGTCTCCTCCGACTAGCCAGAAGATAACCTTCTATGGGTCGCAACCGCCTGAATTTTCTGTGTCACAGAAATTTAATGCGTATAAATTGTGGATATTCTCTAATTAGTTTTGTATCAACAACATGATTTACATTCGGAGGATATGAAAAAAGTAACAGGACATGAAAAAAGTAATACATGTATAATAATTTACAAAATTTAGAAATAATTATCACTTATTATACTGGCTAATTGGTAAGTTATCGCATCAGCTTTTTGTAATACCGTCCGGCGAAAATTCAAACGACATTGCCCACAGAAGCGAGCTTGCCTTTCCGATAGTCGGTTTCCAACGATAGGATGGGTACATAAAATTATAATGAGATCAAGCAATACAAGAAAAAAATCATAATGTCCGACTCTGCTGCAAAGACAAAATATAGGCACAAAGTTTGAATGGCAACGGTGAATGTTTTCAAGATTGAAGGACTTCTACGACACATATTTTGTGAAAAATGAGATTATCTGTACAATATAACAATACATTAAATATGTTTTATCATTATCAATATATCTTTATACATGTACATTACTTCGATACATCACCCGAAGTCGGTATGTCCTCATTCACTTGACATAAACATGATAAACTTGCATAACGGCATCCCTCAACAAATATCTACTAAAACAGTATGTACTATACCAGGTCAAACATTGTAGAAACTGCAGAGTCATTTCGGTAGCAATTCATTCGTGTCTTATCCCGAAGTTTTGATAGATTAACAATTTTCTACAGTCTGGTATGCTGTGTTTCACCTTGGTCATGTCCAAGTACTACGACAACGTCTGGTCCCTGTTCAGCGTCCTGGAATTCTTCGGCTCCGTCTTGTTCCTCTTCAATATCATCGTCTGCTAAACTGGAAAACACACCTTCTCCCATTGGCGGGAAATACGGCATTGAAAGCGCGCGCTCTCTGAAGGGCGGCGCAATAAGTTCCTGTGTGGTCGGTGAATCGTCTTTCAATAGTTCATACGATCCTTCCGCACTTCCTACGGATTCTGAATCACTTTCAGGTACATCGGATTCCTCTGATTCTTTAATAGCATCCTTCAAATGTTCTTTGTCTTTTGTTGGTCCCTTACCTAGCTCCTTCTTGTTACTGGCGGTGTATGAAGCACTTGACTACTTGTAGCCAGTTTCCTTGGTCTTGGAGGTGATTGGGCGTCTCCACTGTCCGTGCCCGTCGCCGTTTTCTGCAGGCTCACAATACTAGGTGGCCTTGACAGAGACCGTTCGGACTTAGGTCTGGTAATAAGTAACGTTTCTGCAAGATTATCTTTCCCATCGTCATTGTTTTCCTCGTCGTCTGGAGGAATACCGAACATAAACTGACGATGCTTCTCCTGCCATCGTTTTTGCTTCATCTTTTCTGCCTTCCTTTTCTTCTCAGTTTCCTTGAAATCATGAAAAGTAGATGAAAGTTTTTGGAGCAGACGACTCTAATTTTAGGAAATTCTGAAAACTTTGAATTTGTGCTAATTATACTGAAGAGCATAACTTTGTAACATGTTTTTTCCTCTGAAGACGACCTCTGTTTGTACATGGTTTTTCAGATTCAAACATTCTCTCGATGTGTATCCGATTTTCACCAAATTAAAAAAAATAAATGTTTACCTCTTCCTTCTGCTTGAGAGCTATGGACGTCACCCTGTTTAGTAGCTCGTCTATTTTGGACTCTGTGGAGTCGGTGTCAACAGACGTTAAACACAGGGCTCTGTTATTGGGGAAAAAGTCGTAACACTCGGTTCCAACCTGGAAGTAAAATAATGGTACAAGAATTAAAAGAAAATAAATCATTTTGAAAAGGGAAGTGAGCAACTGATTCTAGAACAAGCAAACGTTTCGCTTTGCATTGAAATACTGCGTAAACTGACAAGAATTAAAAAGATATCGGAGATTTAAGTATGTAAAATGAATAGATGCCAAATATTCCTCTCACGATCGACTTTGACGAAAATTTCTTACCAATTTGCAAACGTATAGTTCCAGAGCTGTATAGTCGCTTGTTTTAACGTCCTCTAAATGGATCAGGAAAAAGATATATGACCACATGTTATGTTCATTTCGGACGTGGTGGTCAAAGCCCTGTAATTACAAATATTGTTCATTATTGATGCTGCATGTGGTGATTGCTTAAATAGTCAGTAGATTCTTCATTTATGCTGCAACAATATTGCTAATTTATAAGAATGAACTTTTTGCGCGAAAGGAAAACTTGGAGGCATTTTACCTTCCCATGGTGTTCAAAGTCATAACTATTTCTGCTGCAGATAAAGCACGTGTCTTTCATGTCTGATTCAGCACGCCACTGCAAGATAAAATATCGTAATTTCTTAGATACGACATAAAATCATCATAATACTTGAATACGGAAAGATTTTATAAGCTTGAACAGAAGTAACAGGTCCAAATGAGACGAAAATCTTACCTTTAAGTCCCTAAGCTCTGAAAATGTATCGACGATGATACCGAAAATGATGTTCAACCCGATGGTTGTTATGAAAATGAAGAAAGACACGTGGTACAAAACAAGAGGCCAGAAGGAGGCAAAAGATGCGTTGTCGTCATGCTGCTTCACATACTGAAATGATGAAAAATATTGGCTCTTTAAGAAGACTCAGAAAAAAAAAATTTGTTTATCTAGACAATACTTTCAGGGAAGTTGGACCGATTGCTTTCAACAAATTGGAAATAACATTGAATATAAGCACATTTTATACATTTGAAGACGGGAAGGGCGTGTGGTCTTGTATATCCGTACACAAAAGAAAGCAGACCTTTCTGATTGAATAATCTCATTGAATTAATCTTCTTAAAGAAAAAGACATGACAGTGAAATTATCGTTTATATAGAAAAAAGGCTCTGTAGCCGTAAAGCTTCCTCAGAATTATGGTGAAAATAATCAAAGGAAAACTGAACACTTACATCCCACATATCACCGATAAGTCCATAACGAATGACTGTGACGGTACACTGCCAGAGTGAGGCACAGTACAGGTAATCACCGGGTATGAAGAATTCCTGTAATAAGGCGAAGCCCACCAGGGAATATATGTAAATGACGATCAGACCTAGTATGGCAACCCATAGGAGGGAAACACCTGTAACGAAGCAGAAAACAAGATGTAATGAAATTGGATTTGATCCTTGACCTTCCTTAGAATATCAGATTATCCACAGTCAGAGCTGGCCATTGCTCTTTTGTAGTTTAGCTTATCTATATAGTCATAGTCATGGTGAACTTAAGGACTCAATTGTTGCGCCAGTCAACGGTACCCCTTGACAACCCTGCTGAGAATTATTCAAAGCGGTTGTATTGATGGCACAAATGTTTGTGATGTTAGTGACTAATAATTCAATTGACATGATTGAGGAGATGGTAGTCAATTGACATGATTGAGAGGATGGTAATCGATGGCTTATTATTCTTCATCGTCACAACTTTGAAATGTTAAACGTCATCAAATTCGATAGCATTATCTAAAAACAGATAAATTGGCAGCATGGACCAGACATGCACGTTTCGGATACTTAACCCTCGTCAGTGATCCTCAATCTAAACAATGTAATATGACCAAAAAGTGTGAAAAGTTAATATGTCCAAAAATATACCGAAAGACGTAGCAAGTTGGGTGGGATAAACTTAAGGACTTTTAAAAGTCACTTACCGTTCAACGTTACGGCCTTGATAACCCCACTAAGGAGTTGATTATTGTTGACTATGTTTAGAAGGTGGAATGCAAAGAAATATCCCTGATATAGTGTACCAGCCACCGACATACCAAGGAATAACTGTAATACAGAAAGCGAGAAAACTTTAGTATCATTCAGTCCTTAATTCAGTCTATACAAAATGACTCTCAAATAAATTTATAGTTAAAGCAATGTATATGAAGTCATGTTGATGTTCATAATTTCTTCAGGCAAGAAGGACGTCAAAAATATGAGAGGTGATTGGCTGTCATCTCGAGTTTCAACGGATGTGCATATTGCTTATACGATCCCAGCGGCAAAGGAAAAAATGCAGGATATACCGTGTGATACAAATGTAGTGTTGTTTCAATTATTATCAAATGATGTGAAAAAAATGTCTGAATCGAAATGCGTAGAAGATCTTGAAAATCTTGTCAAGTTAACCAAGGAGAAGTGCCGTTCAGCCCGTATAATCATATCTCTTCCGCCGAATCGAGGGGATTCTAGAAGTCTAAATACCAAAACGGATGTAGTCAATGCGCATGTCAAATCGCTATTTGCAGAAGATAATATTGTATCCATTTGTGACAACTCCAACCTATCGTATCGAGGAGAACCGAATCGCCGTTTTATTTGTGGTGATGGGGTACATCCTACTCCTGAAGGAGAAAAGGTATTATTTGCGAATATCCGGCGTGCAATTGAGGGTGTATTGTAAATACACGCGTAGTCAGAGTGTAGAATTTGAAATTTTTAAAGGAAATTTTAAACAACTATCATCTTAGAATTTTATCTGTATTGTATGCATGTTGTTTTGACGATGTTATAATTTGTTTTGTGCTATGGATAGTAGTAGGTACTTTAACAGACGACTAGGTATTTGTCATTGGAATATAGAGGGTATTAAATCATCGAAATCTTCTAAGTTAGATGACCCAGAATTTAGCAAAGAACTAAGGGCTCATGATATAGTTGCATTAACAGAAACCCATGCAGGTCCGAATGACCATGTAGGATTACAGGGCTACACAACATTTATGGCTACTAGATCGAAACACAAGAAAGCTAGAAAACATTCTGGTGGAATAGCTATACTTGTTAAAAATAATATAAAAGCAGGGATAGAATTTCATAAAACATCTGCTGATCTCATTTGGTTGAAATTAAACAAAAAATTCTTTCAGTTTGAATCTGACTTGTATATTGGAGTAGTATATATTAGCCCTCAAAATTCATATTGTACGAAAGAAATATCAGAGAAAACATGGGAAGATCTAAAGACTGGTATTTTGAAATATAATAATTTAGGGAATATTATGTTGTTAGGGGATTTCAATGCAAGAACTGGTCGTCTGCAATGTGATTATATTATTGACGATGAAAATAGATACATGCATTTTGATTCATCGTACATATCTGATAATCCTATTTATGAGAGAATTAGTATGGACAAAAGTGTGAATGAGTATGGGAGAAATTTACTTGAATTATGTAAAGCCAATAGACTTAGAATTTTGAATGGAAGAACTATTGGTGACACTATTGGAAAGTTTACATGTTATCAATGGAATGAATGTTCAGTCGTTGACTACTGCATAGTTACTGAGGACCTCCTGGGGACTGTGGAATATTTTCATATTCATGATCTAAAAGGATTATATTCAAATCATAGTAAACTGTCCCTTCAAATTCCATCTAAATTTAACTTTATTGACAATAATGAGGAAATGGTTGATCTACCTTTACAGATAAGATGGAATGCGGAAATAGAGTCGATATATAATCTGAAATTACAAACAGATAAAATCAAGACGGATATTACTGAAATTTCCGAAAAAATTGAAGTAAATGATGAATCTATAAATGAAAATGTTAAGGCTATAAATGAAATTCTACTTGATGCTCTTCCGACAAATACGATCAGAAAGCGGAAGGTCACGAAGAAAAAATGCAGAAAAAAGTGGTATGATGGAGACTGTCGTGAATTAAAGCGTATGTTAAATCGTGCGAATAGAAAGTTTATTCTTAATCCGTGTGATATGTCTGCAAGGGAAGCGTTTTTCCGCGTACGTAAAATGTATAAGAAAACTCTAAAATTCAAAAATAAACTTTTCAAAATTCAAATGATAGAAAAAATAAATAATATTGATAGTAAAAATAACAAAGAATTTTGGGAAGTTGTTGATGAATTGAAAATCATTGATGGCTCTAAATATGATAACAAAGCTGCCCTAATTTCAGGAGAAACGTGGGTGTGGCATCTTAAAAATTTGCTACAAAAAAGAATAGATCCAGGAACCGAGTTAATTATGGATACTGAATTTTTATCTGAAGAAAATGATCTAAGCGCAATCATAACAGTTAGTGAAACAATGGAAGCGATAAAAGCTTTAAAGAGTGGAAAATCAAGTAGTTTAGACATGATCAAGAATGAAATGTTGAAAGTTGCAGCAAATTGTTGCGCAAATATGTTTACGAAACTCTTTAATAAGATTCTTAAAACGGGAAATTTTCCTTTAGAATGGAGTAGAAGCATAATCGTACCTCTACATAAAGCGGGCAATTGCCACGATACAAATAATTACCGTGGACTGGCATTAACTAGCTGTTTGGGAAAAGTTTTTACATCAATTCTAAATAAAAGGCTGAATAAGTTTACAAAAGATAGAGATATTATTAGTAAATTACAAATTGGATTCAGTGAAAAAAGTCGGACCTTAGATCACATGTTCGTCTTGAAAACATTAATGGACAAGTATAAGTTTGAAAACAAGAAACTATACCTTGGATTTGTTGATTTTAAGAAAGCTTATGACACCGTTTGGAGAGATGGATTAATGTATAAACTTAATAAAAATGGAATAAATGGTAAAATATTCAATGTTATAAAGGATATGTATTCAAAATCGGAAACATGTATAAAAGTTGACGGAAAACGAACAGATTTCTTCAAAGACAATGTCGGTGTCAAACAGGGTGAAGTTTTAAGTCCACTTCTATTTAATATCTATATTAATGATGTGGTCGATGTATTGGGTGATATTGATAGTCCTGTCTTAAATGAGAGTGTAATAGACTGTCTTTTATATGCTGATGATTTAGTTATTTTGTCTTCTACTTTTGGAGGATTGCAGAGGAAATTTGATAATCTAGCGAAGTACTGCGACCGCTGGAAACTTGAAATAAATGAATCAAAATCAATGGTCTTGCAAGTGTCAAAACATGGACGAATTTCTTCAGATACTATTAAGCTCAAGCATTCTGTTTTGACAAACACTAGTAAATACAAATACCTTGGTGTAATATTTGATTCCACTGGAAATTTTCATCCAGCTAAGAAGAACATGTATGACAGAGGCGCCAAAGCACTATATAAACTCAAGTCAGTAATTGATAGAGAAATAATGTCGCCAAAAATTAGTTTTGATCTGTTTAATAAAACTGTTAAACCAGTATGTCTGTATGGAAGTGAAATGTGGGCAAGCACACTAAAAATCAATCGCCAAGATCTGAGTTCGAACACTAAAGTTTCTCTTGATAAAATTTGCAATTCTCTACCAATAGAGAAGATTAATATTTCCTATATGAAGTGGATACTTGGTGTTCATAAGTATGCATCAAATGTAGCTGTAATGGGGGAGTTAGCTCAGTATCCCATGGCCATTGACGCTGTAATAAATTCCTTTAATTACTGGAAACGTGTGAAAGTAAGATGCAAAAATAGACCATTACTGGAAAATTGTTTGCTAGAAGCTGAATATATTGATAACAAAGGCGGACGATCATGGATAACATGGATTAAAACAATTGATAATTTACTGAAATATAACTTAGAGTCTTATGATACTAAGAAATTACGTAAAGAATTAAGAGATAATTATCGAGAAATCTGGGAAGAAAAACTCTGTGAAAATAGAAATGGTAAACTAAGAAACTACTGTAACTTTAAAACACGTTTCGAGCTTGAGGAGTATTTGGATTCAAATATGTCATTTAAAGTACGGCGTGACCTTGCACGGTTCCGTATAAGTGCCCATAAGCTCAAAGTTGAAACCGGAAGACATACAAGGCCGGTTACTCCATTAAATGACAGGTTATGTGACAAGTGTAATACTGGAGAGATTGAAGACGAAAAACATGTAATTTTACGTTGTTCTGCGTATAAACAACAAAGAAAGAAATTCTTTGATATACTTTTTGAAAAATGTCCAAATCTTATTTATCTGGACGAAGAAAGTAAAATGAGTTTTATTTTCAATAATGGTGACATGAATTTGATAAATAGTTTGGGTCATTTTGTACACGATATATTAAACTAAATTCAAGAAGCTCCCCAGGAGGTTCAAATGCACATATAGATCACGATGTGAGTATGGGTATATAAATGTGTTGTTACTTTTATATGCATGATGACTTTATAGTGAGTTAATGCAATAAATGAATTTGAATTTGAATTTACTTACCAAATAGTAAAATGTTGTAAAACTGAAAAACTTGACGTCTAATTTTGAGACATCATCTTTCTTTTCTGAAGTTACTTCATTTCGTGACTTGTTTCCTACTAGGGACCTGCAACAATGAGTTCAACTTCACACGACGTAGAAAAGATTTTGACAAATGTAAAACCGAATATGCAGATACAAATAAAACGCATAATGATTTTTTTTTTAAGTTTCATTACTCTTACTGATTTTGGTGAGTTTGGTGCTTTACCTGAGAGTCGCCTTTATTTCTTCTTTGCTTGGGAATCTCGGATGATTGGAAAGAAAATAACTAATGACGACGAATAATGAGAGTAGATTATGCGTTCCCATCAAAACATACATAGTGATGGTGTACTGATCCACAGCTATCTCCGATATCCTTGGATTCGGACTACAATACAGGAATGTTGTTTCATTAATCAAGAGAAAAATATAACTTAAAAGTATGAAATGTAGATTTAAAAGTTTTGGTTTAATTTGATAGACGTCTTGCTTCTATTTTCTTTTGTAATGTTTTGAACAGAAGTCTAGTACATTGATGAAGAGTGTTCGACTATCGATGCTTACTTTCTCAAGCTGGACCAGGGTACAGTTGTCCCGTTGACACTTCCTGCTCTGGCCCTCAAGAAGTCAGTTCGTGTAGTGTTTGAGTTCCACGTGATCAGCATAATTAGGTTTATCACAAGACTGAGAAATATGGCCCCATAGTTCCAAACCAACCTACATTTGAAAAAAGACGTTTTCAGCGGCTTAAGTTGCATTTAAGGTATCAAGACAATATTATGAATAAAATATTTTATGAAAAAATATCACTCATAATTCATAAATTACTAACCAGCCTTTCGTAAAAAGCATAGCTATTGGATTGTGAAGGATTTTCCTTTGGTAGCAGATATCCTTCATGATATCACGTGACCAACTCATGAGGTCCCGGATTTTGTTGCTAGGCGACGACCGATCGACGCTCCATTTGAGTTTCTCCTTTACTTCCTCTCGCAAGTAGTTCTGCAGAAAAGAATTATCGGTATGATGCTATTTATCTGGCCTTGAAAAACACTATCGAGACCTTGGATAAAACGATTAGATAAAAGAATGAGAACATACTGCTGCATACATGTATATATGCATTCAAGATTGGAATCTTTCTTAAAATTTGGTTGGATTGGATATATCTTTAGTAATTTAATTGTGGATTACATAATTTGTACCCAAAAATACCGGTAATCAAACTTTTCAGTGTCAACATATATTTTTCAAAGGAAAACTTTACCTTATTTTTCACTCTGAAGTGGACCTTTTGGAGAACGTCATCCTTCAGTATTTCTATGGAGAGGGAATTCTTTTTGTAAAACTCAAAGGCCCTCATGTGATCTGCTGTCACGTTAAGCTCTGAAATGTCATAATTTTTCTTGTTGAAGTATTTATGACCAAATTATTGTTTCAAAATGCGAGTTATCAGGCAAACCCTCGCCGATACATTGAAAACAGGTTCTATGTAAATTCATTTAATGTTTTAGATGTATATATTTTCTATTATAAACTTACTTTCATTCAGATGAGGATCCAGGTCTAGCATCCTTGCTAAAATGAGGTAGAAGGTAAATCCAACCTCCATCAGAGTGTCTTTCAACTGATTCTTCTGTTTCTGAAAGAAATGATAAAGGACGTTCATCACCTTTAGTCGATTTGGAAGATTTGAATACGCTATTCTTTATTAAGATAAAACAAAAATAATAAATGAGACGGTTTCAAATTTGTTATGCAGACTACATACCACAACTCCTTGAATGAAACTTCCTCCTAGAGCTGCAAGTGATCTTGCTGACTTTAGCACGTTGTTTTCCTCGGACTTTGTCGTGCTGTCGTCGTTGTTGGGTTTCTCCGTATGCGCCTCATAACATATCGTCATACAGTTATAAATAGCCTCCTTGTCTATCGTGTCCTTCACCTCCTACAAATCACAAAATATTGAATCCTTGTTAAAATCCCGATAAATCTATTTTTAATGTGTAACATTGAACCCTCATTGACTATGTTTCGTTTTCTACTTTATAAATTCAAAACCTCCTGATCATTTTTTATTCGATTGTCTAGCAAAAGGAAAATTGAAAAAATCACCTTTGCAACTTGCGATTTTCCTGGTCCGTTCTCTTCGATCAAAGAAATGACAACGGCAGCGATGGCCTGTCTAAGATCTAACACCTATAATGTAAAAATCATGATACGTTTTGAGACAGATGCTTCACATAGAGAATGCGACACAAAAATCATTTGTACATTTGTTTTAGATTCCTTGATGGCACAGAAACTAGAATTTATGCAAATACAATGATTTTTACCTTTTCTGGCGGACAGTCTGCGATTTCTCCTGCTCTAAGAATAAAATTGATGTAGTCTACAATTTTTCTGTCGTATACCACCACTCTGTTTTCTTGATTGCCCTAAAAGGTAAAAATTTCAAGTGATGAATTATTTATTATATTTTTCCATTTGAAATAATTCAGACTGTACAATCAATGAATGGAATTCAAACTGACCCCCCATAAATAACCCTCAACATTTGAATGTTCCTACTTTTAATAATGAGAGAAACGCTCCCACTCATAACTACATTCCAAGTATCAACAATGAAATGATGAAGCAAAAGACGTTTGTAATTGTTCCACTATTTTTTGCGGAAACTTCGCACTTCATGGCGTACGTACTGTATATCTCGTGTCATACGTCATATTTACTAATAACGAAACTGACTTACCGAACAGAACTCATTGAGTGTGTTGAAGAGTTGTATGATCAGATTAATGGTCTTGTTGTTGATGGTTGAATACACGACATTCAGAAACTGGGCCGTTTCTCCTACTATGTTGAAAGACTTGACGTTGTCCGGCTGCTCCCTCAGGTAGTTCTGCAAGAGAAAACGTTTACAATACGAGTGACTTTAGTCCTTCCGCCATATTAAAACTGTTAGTGCAATACTTATATTTCAGGTTTCAGACACATCTTTATAATGTCAATTCGGCTGGTTTTGACAGTGTTGAATTACAATTTCACTAGAATGACTTTAACAACGATAAAGCAAAGTTTCAACAAAGAATTATAAGCAATTATTCAGCCTAACCTGCAAACCAAAGTGTTGACCATCGCAGATTCTCGCAAGAAGTTTGAAGATAAGTTCTATGTAGCCATCATCGTTGTACTCTAGCATGTCCACGACCCCCTCGTCCATCTTTGTAATCAGATCCTCTGCCGTTTTCTCTGGCTGTACATGTATCAGAATGGTCAGAAATAAGCTATAAGCATATATCATGGATGATGCAAAGGGGGTTTAAAACAAACTTAAAAACCTTTTTTTAATCGATTTCGGAAGAATTTTGTCCATGCAAGTTGCACGATTCAAACGAACATGCATTCAATGCCTTATGACACGACGCCGAGGCGGAGATTTGCCGTCGGAGTAAGTTGCAGCGACTTGCACTGTTACACGGTACATCTGATTAAATATATTTTGTCCCAAACGTGACATGACTTTGTTAGAAGGAAGTTCTAGTGTATCATTTTGATTTGGAAATCTGTTTTTATTGTAAATTGTAAATTTCATACTAACATCTTCCTCGACGTTGACGTCCACCAGTTCCATTTCTGGTACTATCGTCCCCACAGACTCTGGCGTGTCCGGACATTTAAGTAATGCCTCATTACTGCTGTGGTCCCTCTTAATGCCATTGGACATAATTATCTCCTTCTTCGGTTTCTTCTTCTCCTTTTTCTTCTTTGACTTTTTGTTTTCTTGAATTGGTGCTTTCGCAACACTCAAGGCACTCTTTTGATGCAAAATTAATCATTTTCATCATTTTTTCAATAATCAAAGTCAAATAGGCTATTAAAGAATGTGCTTGGAACAATCATATATAAAGGAACGAAGTATAGCAGATTTTGTTTTCTATATTTTTCAACAAATACATCAGTGTATTCTGCTATTTGTTTAAAGGAAACGACTTATAAATCTGATTTTGAGCCACCCGCACAGATTTGAATTTGAAACAACATACTTAAATTGGAAATATAATTGATGCTCTTCAAATTTAAACATATAAGACAACTTACCCATCCTTGCATTTTCTCCTTTTTCAGTCGTAATTCATACGCCTGGATTTTCTATTAATGAAATGATTTGAAGGCTTTATTTTTTTCAGTAACTATATGACGTAACGTGAAACAATCATTTTTTCCGTAACTATATGACGCTAAGTGAAATTATCAATGTTGCCTCGCGAATCTCGAATATTTTTTCTTCGCAAGGAGAAGAATCCTTGATATAAAGTACATCTATAAGCGGGTGTGGATATTTTATTTTCATGTGGGATGGGTTAGGGTGGCAATCTCGACTGCACTGAATATGCGCTTTCCTTCTTGTAAAATTTCATATGAGAAAATTGACATAATATTTAAAACATTCAAATATTTGAAACAATGGTGTGTAGATGTCAATCATGGCACCACTTCCTGCTGATGTATGTTTCTTATCCGAATCTGCCGCGTGAATCTTCTCGCTCTTACGAGTACTAATTCTTAGGATGTTGTTTGTACTGTTTCATAAATGAGATATATGGATTTTGCTAGAAAGTATAGTGTAGTCATTTAGATAATTCTTCTACCTAAAAAATGTAAATAAGTTTTTTTTCAAATTAGCTACGTACCTGTAGCGCTCGTTTCCCAGCAGATATGCTTGTTTGAAACGAACCTAAATTCGACATTGCCTCTTTTATTCTTGCTTGATGTTGGGCAAGAAGAGAGCGTCTGAAAACGAAATGAAACTATATTGAAGATGATTGATTAGCATATTGTATTGTGTAACTTTACAAATATAATTTCTACAAGTGGAACTTTTCCAAATATAAATCGGACGAAACAAAGACAATTGTACATAATTTGATCAACAATTTATGATGCGTATGTATATACCATTAAGTCGCCAATGCGCGTGCGCAATATAGTGACTAAAACAAATGAGACTATGATTAGTACATCACTTCTACAACTACATGTATACTAACATTCCATACAAAATACAGATATGTCACAGGGGATTGCTACGAAGCCTCGCACCACCGCGGGTTTGCTGCAAGATTTTCCCACAATATGTTGCATGCGCATGACGCGCTCCAACGCATTCAACAAATAAGTTGAAGTAATATGCCTACGCTCATAACCAGTAAAGTAAGAAATGGGATAAAAACACCACATAAAATAAACTTCACACAATCACCAAACAATATGATAAACCAAAACATGACTGTGGTTTTTTTCGATTGATCGCTTGGTTATGCAAGGACGAATTCTTTTGCGCTCCCAAAACAAAGGAGGGGATCTCCAACAACAAGTCTTAGATTTGAATAATTATATACAAAGGTAACACATCACTGTCAACCAATCGGACATGTTTGTAGTGCAAACTGACCAAATATTCTTATCTCATTATAACTAACAAAGAAATATTTTAAACATTAATCTAATTTGTAGAGTTCGACCGTCCATGGGACAAATTGAGACATGTGCAACGTATCATTTATGTAAATATTATCATCAAAATACCTAGTCATGAAGAAATACTAGTATATGAAATTTGATGACAAATTAAATAAAATACTTTTCACCTATAAACTACTAATTAAGGATTGACAATAAATATGAACAGAAACATGCATGTGCCACGATTACCCCTCTTTTTGTTGGAATTTTCTCCGCAGAATAAATCTAGAATTTGAAACAATAAGGATAAAAGATTTTAATGAAGATATCCTAAAAGAAGAACGATATCTGGTTCAGGATTACGCACTACGTTAAGTATTCTTGAAGGAATGATTTCTCCTATTTGGGAGCTTAGCAAAGTTTCTGAATGAAAAATAATACTTTAACGAATTACAGTTATCGAATTCCCAATTTAAAAAATCTTATTTTTCTCCTCGTAAATTATTTAATAAATATCCCTTTTTCTAAGGATATTAAATTATTACAGATTTAATGTAAAAAGAAAGGAGTGGAAGAACGATTATTTAGAATAAGCTATTTAGAGCGAGCAGAAGCTTTAATTTGCTTTGAAGATTAAATCCAAATCACTAAGTTTATTGGGTCTCTTTCTTCTTTAATTGGAAATGAAATAAGAGGAATGCTGCAAAGGAAATCTAGATCACCGACACAATTAAATTTTCTAAAATTTGAAATTGTTCATACCTTAGTTATCGCTATTCTATTATTCAAACAATATCATATCTTATCCTAGTTGTAATAAATTACGAGTAGGAAAATTGCAGATGCAATATATTTACATACTTCTCTTTTATGGTGTTTGTAGATATCTGCATTCTGTCTCTCACTGCCATGAAGAAGACTTCCTCTCGAGTTGACAAAAAGTAGTCCAGCATCGATTTCTGTCGGTAAATATTATGGTATTAACGAATTACATATACGGAATAAAGTAAAACGAACGATAAGACATTACATTAATACACATATAACTCTCATAGAAAAACCAGAAACTTTTCAATTTATATAAAGTATAATTCATTACATTTTGTGTATTTGTCAGTGAGCATCAAACACTCCGATTTGCATTGAAATTCCTGTCAACATATACCTGTACATCTCTGTTAGCGTTGAATAACATTATGGACAGAAACGCCAGCACCTCTCTGCAGATGACGTCACTACGTCGTGCAATGTGAGGAAGGACCTTGTTCACAAAGTCATGAGAATTTATGGCCGTCTGTACGTCTTTTATTGCAGCCAGTTGCCTGTTGTTTGTGGAGGATAAGCAAATTTAATCGAGAGCTATGTTTTTTTACGAAAATTTTTATTGAAAAGGGACATCTTTCCCTGACAGCACTCTTTGCTATTGACAGATTCGTTTGTACATATTTTATTTGGTTTACAATACAATGAGTTTTTCCTATCATTTGTTTGGAATATTCTATGAATTTTCAGCGTGGTTGAGGAAAGTTTGGGCAACGATTTAGACACAAGATCACATAAGAGTACACATTATGCAAACTGACTTTTTAATTTTGGCATCTGCGGTTTTGGTATCCCAGTCGTCGGGTAGCCTCCTTTCCTCGTTATGTACCAGTGCCCTGAGTATCTGTAGACATTTAATGTCAAGGTCTTCTTGAGACGAGTTGCTGGGGACGCTCTGACCTTTCCTAATCACCGCCGCCGATATCCTGCCGCGAATCAAAATAACACCAAGTAGAGGATATAAAATTTGATGATTTCGAATATTTTTATATTTACTTCTTGACTAATTGTCAAGAATTCACCAACTTTATATTGTTTTGAATATTTTCAATATCAAAAATGAATATATGATAGAAAGTGTTCGAAATATGCATTAAACTGAATATTACTCACTCCAGCTGATGCAGTAATTTACTGGCTATTTGGTATCGTTTCATCGGTTTCTTTTCGTGAAAATCGACAAAACACCGAACAAGACTTTGAAATTCCTCTCCGAGTGGTAACTCCTCGTTTGTCCCTACCCCTGTATACTCTGGAAGGATAACAGAGCAACATACAGATTATGTCTGTGATATAGTTGATATGATAAATATCAAATGTGACCTTTTTGGATTAACAGTAGGTTTAATTCGAAGACAAATGAATATCATTATTAGTCATAATAGTCTTACAATTACCTCTTTTGGAAGACTTGTATTTGATTTGGGCTTGAACTGTGTTATGTCCCCTGAACAATACGCTGCAGTTTTTGGAATAAGTATGGAACTTGGCATTCAGTTCCAGCTCTGAAGCATAATACTCCATGTTTCCCTGAATAAAATGAGGGTAAAGGGATTCTTACCATCGCAATAAGGTATGTGTTATCTTTAACATAAATTGAAAAAGTATGAAATAAATCTAATTTGGTTGACTGGAAAACGCTCTTCAAATATAGCTCCGTAATCGTGAAATTCGGATTATCATGAATTAAATCAAAAAGCTGACATCCTCGTATATGATCTATGCATACCTTCCTTACTGCACTTTTTGTATCACCGAGTCTCATGTCCTGGGCGAACTTTTCCAATACTCCAACGATAGCCTATGACAAATTAATAGACAAAAGCAGTAAAGCATTCATTCCGCCTATCAAATATCTGATTGTGCTCTTTTATCCCGATGATACAAATGAAATCTTTCAGTATTTACCATTTAGTGTTTTTCAAAATTTAGACATATAATACGACTTTTTTACCACTTTTGGAGTACTGGCGACAGAGATAACTATGGTCAACAGGGAAACAATGGACTTCAGATGACCAGGGTTGTTCAGGTATGCTCCGGTCGATTCTGTGAAGGCCTGAAATTATACAAAAGGCTTGCATGGTCGGAATTTTTTGACATCTTTGAATTTGCACGTTTCCATGATTTCAAACAAAAAATGGTTAAGTAACAGAACTTACAATAAGTCCATTAGCTAATGTGTCTGTCGTTTGCAGTTCCATGGGATACACATCCTTTTCCGGACTGTAGAACAAGGAATAAAAGACCTAGAAGAAAAAGGAGTTCATGTATATTAATTTGATTATCTAAATTTTGCAAGTTGTTAGGTAAAATCTTCGTAAAACAAAGGAGGGGATCTCCAACAACACCAAGTTGTAGAACCCACAGCAAAACCCCAAAACACCCAATGCAAAAACACAAAGCAGACAAGCACAAAAAGAGACGCGCAAGGGACAAGGAACGTCAACGCACAACACAGAAACATCAAACACAAAGGACTACACATAAACCAACGAGACCAATGGGCAACCGGTGCCGACTTAGGGCGGCCATCTGCCACGGAAAATAGCAGAAGGTATGGTTATCCTGGATTACGTGCGCACAACCCTCCCATTTTTCCGATTACCCAGAGGTCTCGAAGTTTAACAAGTTTAACCTTTAGATTTGGTAGAATAGATGCAGAACTTGCCTCTAGAAATGGAATGACTGCGTCCAGAATAAAGAAAACTCCTCCATGTAAGGTCGACCTCACATCCATGGGGTCATCTACAAAACTATAACACACATATTGATATTAGTTTAAACATATTTATTTGGTATTTACAATATACATTTTACATGTACAGTGGAAATCTATAAGGATTGGAAATGTTGATATTAGAAAGCGTTTGAAGCACAATGTATTCATGAATGTATCTGCAATCGGAAAACTTCTCAGAAATATAACATCAAATGTTCATAATATGGAGGAGCTATTTTGTAGGCAGACAGTGTAGATAATTCTCCATTTACCTCTTATGTGGTGATTTCTTCAACAGAACGGGAACTTTATCTGGATGTCCACTAACTAATTCTGCACACTGGTTTACAAATTCAGATACAGTTTCAATAAAGTCCCAAAGTTCTCTGCAAAGAAGACAATAATTATAACCAAAGAATCTTGCATTTTAGCATTGATCTCATACAAGAGTCTACAAGACCATTCTTTTCATCGCGTTCGTCCTCTATTTTCTTGATTTGCATGTTCACCTCACAATTTGTAATTCTGAAACATTTCCAATGCTTATCTGACATCTCATAACTTAAATGATGCTATTGAATTTGAAGACGTTTAACATCTGTACCACTTGGTGAGTGTCACTAATGGTGGACCAGGAGTCCCCGAGGGCACATGTAGCCAAGTTCGATAAACTTCGGTTGATCGTCTGTCTCTTCAACGCATTCGAAAATTTCTGTTATCAAAATTTCTTGAAATTTCTAAATCGTGGGTCCTGTAGCATCATATCCCACCAATCCTGCTACGTCTTTTGGTAAATTTTTGTACATAATAATTTTCACACTCTTTTGCAATATTACATTGTTTAGATTGAGGATCACTTACGAGGGTTAAATATTCATAACGTGCATGTCTGGTCCATGCTGAAAATTTATCTGCTCTTAAATGATGCTATTGAATTTGAAGACGTTTAACATTGTAGAGATATCGAATCATATCCTTTCTTTCAATCCATATACCCAAAGTATCTTACTTGCTGTGTTGCAGATCAGCGGCTCCGCTTTCCACCAAGTTTCCCGCCGGTTTCATATAAACCCATAACATGTATTTGACAAACGGCTTCTTTAGATTGTAGGCGATATTAGGATGGTTGATCACCCAAAGTATGTCCTCAACAGGTAGGATGGTTTGACATAGGGACTCTATAAACTTGTTTTCTCCCTAAGTGGCAAGTAGAAATATGAATTATTTGGAAAAAAGAATGTCTTTATGATATTGTTTTCTGAATGAGGCGAAATTTCAATCTGGTTGCAGTAGTCTTCTTCTGAACAATGATTTAAGAAAGTTGCAATACTTCAATATCTGCGTAACACACGGATACATTTGGACTCAACTTCGTTTTCTGGATATTTAAAAATAATTCCATGTAGTCGTTTCGTTATTCATTTGCCAATGGATAATGTAATCTGCTTAGTAGTAAACAATCAACATACCTCTGCACACGTTGCCAGCAAATCCACCAAGCTTACTAGGTAAGACAGGTGACCAGGCTCATCATTGTTGTTTGTTAGAATATGTTCCCTTGAAAACAATTTTCAGAAATAGAGAGAGGTTTCAAATGTTCTAATTCATTGCTTTTCGAGAGTAAGTGTATGATAATAGGACAGATTTCTGACGCATGTACCGGCGGCTTCAATAAAATAAATATTTCTGCTCATACACGTGCGACACCTTTTAATAATTATACCACACAGCAATTTCAGTTTCCGTGACATTTTGAAAACTTTTTTTGAACTCTTTATAAACGGCTAAAATTCAATTCATTTTCTATTTTTTCAGCATCATGATCATGCATTTAAATTGTTGACGGGAAATTATGAACGATTACCTTTGTTCCCTAGGTTGGTCCAGTACATAAGCGGCCTTTCGGTAATTTTGCATGATGTATTTCATTACAAGAGCTTGGTTCCTTTTTATAGTAAGATCAAGGCCTTCTACTTTAACGAGCACATTCAGAAGCTCTAGGAATTCTGGCGCCTCGTTTTGATACTGGGCCGCCAACAACACTATTTTCTGAATTTGCTTGGAATGTACTTTTAAACATGTCGTTTGATTGGCAATGAATAGCTGTAAGGAAACAAAACAAAACTTATACTACCGTTCAAATATCAATCAGGACAAGTCAACTGTAAGTGTGACATTTCGTTGTTTGTCTTTCGAATTATGAAACACGAAATTTACATGCATGGTAAGTATAATATATCGGAACTAGTGAGTTGTACTGAATAGAAAAGACGGACCTTGCATGCCCACTTTCTTAATTCATTGGGAAAGATACATATCTATATACCCTCACGTTTAAAGCTTTGGAATTAATTAGGTCTTCCGACTTCCGTCGGAAGACCTATTGTTTTCGTAACCGTGGAAAATTGGATCAGCGATTTCTCAAGAACCCTGTAAGCTGGGACAATGAAAGTTCTCCAACGTTACGTTTTGAGTAAAAGCTAGATTGGTCTTTTTTTATTTTTGGTCTCTGTTATTTTTTTATCATGTTTTTTAGTAGATTCAAATATTTGACGGGAGCGTCGAATTACTCAAAAGGACCGAAAATTTCATGTTTTGCTATTTGTAAGCTTAAATAACTCGTATTTTGCTATCTACAATTTCCATTCTTTTTGAAAGTCGACAGCCATGCAAGATATGAAATGCTAGATGCACACTGCAACGATTTATTACGATGACGTCCTCCACCGTCCTTCATATTTCCAAATTCAGAAGTTCATAGGAGGAAGACACTTTTTTGCTTATAATAGTAAACAAAAATTAAGCTTATGAAGTTTCCTAAAAATTTCAATATTATTATTTTTTATCCATATATCTGTCTTATTTAGTCTTTCTGATTTTTCCTATCTCTTACTGTTGAAAAGATATGAGCATCGAAATTTTGAGTTGGGTATTTCGATACACCTTCACGCCAACAGATCGGGCGCACACTAAAATTGGTAGTCCGAGTCCGACTCGAGAAAAGCAGTGTTGAGATTTTCAAATTCCGATTTCACGGCAATGATGAATATGCATTTCATAAATACATTTCGATATACACAATTTGATTTTAAAACAGTTGATTAATTTAGAAGAGATCAGCTACAAACCAGAATTTACACACAAAAAGTGGTAGTTTGATTCCGATTTCTAACCTACAAACCTGTTTCTAAACTTCAATAACTATATTTTGAACATCAAGTTTAATTTCTAATTCTAGCAAACGTTCGAACATAATTTTCGGTTGGTTTATTTACAAATTGATGAACAATTTCTCCAACATTCTTCCCTCCCCTCGTTTTTCGAAAACAGTTCTGTTTATATTGAACGATGTCGCCATGATGGAAATTCAAAATAAACTTTGAAAAAAGGGAAGGGGGGGGGATTCCAAATTTGAACCTGCACAGCGAGAACCTCATGGTATTTATATATATATTGAACGTAACTTGTTATTACCATTTCTCTTCTCAAGAAAATTGGTTCTACAGCTACGGGCTCGCCTTTTTTATGGGGGAAGGGGGCAGGAAGAATTTGCAAAAAAAAAAATCCCGGCTCTGAAAAATGCTGAAAAAAATATTCCGGCCCAAAGGGCCGGCAATTTTTTTTTTCCCGGACCATGCAAAAGTAAGGATACATTGCATGATATGGAAATTTTTGCTGGCCCTTTGTGCCAGACAATTTAAAGTCAAAAAATTAATTAATATAAATACAAACTGTTCACATAGCTGTATCTACCAGAGACCTAATACGCATAGGCACAAAAATCTAGAAAAGGTTCTATTTAAACATCATACAATCTGTCTGAAATTCGCTAATTGCAAAGAGACATCTGAAGGAACGGTTATTAACTCATACTCTGTAACAGCGGGGAGTTTAACTTAATCAGACATTCACAACATTTGACAATTTGTTTAAATCCGGCCCGAAGAACCGGCGAAAATTTTTCTCCGACTCTTGTAATGGCTGAAAAAAATGGCCTGCTCAGAAAATTGCTGAAAAAATTTTACCGGCTGGCAATAGAATTCCTGCCCCCCCCCCCAAAAAAAAAATCAAATGGTTGCTCACCAACAATTATCGGTTTGGAAATTTAATGTTACTGCTATTTGAAAACTTAAATATATAATATAAATACATGTAATGTGACGTCCTTCATATTTCCAAACCAAAAATTGTATAGGAGGAAGACACTCTTGTTGCAACCGCAACAAGAAACCTTTCTAGTGTTTTTATACTTTTGTATTAGGGCTTCTTCAACTTATATCACTCCGCATGACATGTGCTTTATGTTCTTCTCATAATCGACACCATTAAGAATGTTAACAGCATTTGCCAAATTATTAGATCGTTTTGGAGATATACATCTTAAACTTTCAATTTCATTCTATTTATGAATGCTTGTTTATATAAAATACCTCTCTAAGAGCAATTGCCAAGTTTGAAGGCACAATGGTAACGTCCAATAAGGTGTCGATATGCTCAAAAAGTGTTTCTTGGACAACGGTATTCTCCCTTGCCAACAATTCCAGTAGGTACAAAGTTTTCTCAAATATTGTCTTCATCCCTTGGTACTGCTGCTCCTTTAACGTAAAAAGAAATATTTTCAGCTCGCCTGATAGCAGGAAATCAACAGTCCTTTCCTATGCTACGTAAAGCCCCCTTCACACTTTCACGGATAGAGCCACGACTCCACTACGACTCCAAAAAAGGTCTATCCGTGGCGAGTCGGGACGCAAAGTGTTCATGAACCATGAACCTACGACTCCAGTACGGATTGCTACGGATTGCTACGGGTTGATACGAATCGAACACGGATAGCTACGGATAGCTAAGGATTGCTACGGATATCGTCCCGACATTGCTACGGATTGCTACGACACGCGTACGGATAGATACGGATTGCTACGACACGAGTACGGAGAGGTACGGATTGCTAAGGATTACCACGACTCGAGTACGGATAGCCACGATTCGCACAAGGATAGCTACGACTTCAGTACGGATTGGTAGGACTAGCTTGAGTTTCCTATGCATTTTCAATCTATAATTATTTACTAAAACACCTAATATTTTCAAATTGAGATGGTCTCACTTGTTTTATAACAGTATTGAGGTTTTATATATGCCTTTCTATCATGACCTGAAATTGAATAGTTGAAGTATTAACTCATATATTGACCCAAAAAAAACACACAGAAACCTAATGAATTTGAAGTTTATATAAGACACAATCCTTGGCTATCCGTAGCAATCCGTAGGAGAGTCGTAGCAATCCGTGGCAAAGTCGTAGCAATTTGTAGCAGAGTCGTAGCAATCCTTAGCAGAGTCGTAGCAATCCGTAGCAGAGTCGTTTTGCTATTTTGATCACAAAAATGGTCCCGGATTGCTACGGATGCGTTACGGGTTACTACGACTCCCCTACGGATAGCTACGATTCCACTACGGGTTGCTAAGACTCCCCTACGACTCCGCTACGACAAATCTATCCGTAGCGGAGTCGTAGGAAATTTTGAACATGTTCAAAAATTTTCTGTCTTATCCCGGATAGCTACGGATTGCCAAGGATAGGTACGACTTGTCACGACTAGTGCCGGATCGAGCTACGGATTGCTACGGATAGCTACGGATGTAAAATTTTTCTCGATCCGTAGCTATCCGTGGCCCGATCCGTGAAAGTGTGAAGGGTCTTTTACGGATATAATTAGAGATATTAACTGATATCCCGATGCCTATAAACTGCGATGGAATTGATTGAAAGTTTCCGACGATTTTTCATGTAATTTTGATCAGAAAATAGAACTGAGTAGATAGTTTAATTTTAGTTTAAACATATTTTATTTCAATAGATGAAATGGGATTGGGCTGAAGTTACAGAAACATTATGAAAGCCCTTTCCCTGAGTAGATAACAATGACACCCTTCCCTTCTAAAATAGTGTATGCTTACCACCAATTTGGCATCAATTTCTTGTGACAGAATGTCTATAACGATTGTTAAAATACCTGAAAAATAAGATGTTCACAATACGTTTACCGATGATATTTTGAAATTTCATTTTTAAATATCACGGACGAAAATTATTTTATGAATATAGTACTCACCATGGCTTATCATGATATTCTGGTTCATGAAATGAGGTTCATCCGGGAATTTGGGAAGATGACAAAATCTGAAATTGAGACAATTCGATAATAACATGAATAAATATTTATACTAATGTTTTTATTTTATATTTTAGAATCCAGATTAAAATACAATAAAAAAATATCTTAAAAATCAGTTTGTCTTACTCTGCTAATTCGTCCAGAATTTCACTCATCAGTTGAACTTGTTGATCATTCAACTTTTGTTTCGCTAGTCTGCGCAAGACCGGAAGGCTGCGCTGAACTTCTCTGTGAACGCGAGCGGAATCATGGGATAGAAGAATCTGAAAACAAAGATGGCGGAAATATGTACATCAGTAACAATGCGTCGAATCAAGATGAAATACATAAATTATCGAGTCAAAATGAGTAATTTAAGGAAAGAATAAACAATTCAAAATAACATTGAGTAAGTACCTGCGCACGATCTGCTAGCCTGAACATGTCACTCTGAGATGAATACAGTTTGTTCAATATATCCAAAGACTTCGTTACCATACGGTCATATTTGTACTCCGACAAATCCTAAAATGGAAGTCTAAATTCAGATCACCAAAAGCATGTAACCGAGAGGAGACTGATACAAAAAGGTATGAAAAAATTAACTTCGAAATTTGATCAAGTGTAAAACAAAATAATAAACGAAGAGGATGAAAAAGTCACAAAAACCCCAAGGAATAGACGTACCATGAGAACTTGTGTTGTCCTTTCCAGCTCAAATATGGCAGAAGATGAAATCATCTCTCGGAGTTCTTTAAGGACCTTCTTTTGGCCTTTTAGTGCTGACCTTTGAAAATAAGCGTACAATTTTACAAGTCCTCTTTGAAGCACGATATTTTATTTGGATATACATTGTTCACACGTACATGTTTAATCTGATACGAAATATATTTTCTCTTCAAAATATTGCATACATGTTATTTTCTCAATCGAATTTGAAACCTCTTTTCCCTCTAAAAATGGCTTCACTTACTTTGTTTGACTATGTGGGTCGTATAATTCATACATCAATGGTTCCATAACTAGTGGTGACTTCCGGCGTGTAGCATTCTGCTCACATGTTTTGAACTTGGAAACAAACGCCTTTAAAACAAGAGGGTACAATTTACAAATGTATGAGCAGCAAATATTGATAGAGTTCCCCGATTAGATTTTACTGTCACTTATAAACAGCAATATGGAAGACAAAATAATGTTATAGATGACTTACCTTGAGACGCAAATTTCGCTGAAACGTCAGCAAAAAGTCTAATACTTCCATGGCTCTACAAAAAAAAAAAAAAAAAAAAAAAGTCGTATATTTAGTATTTAAAAAAAATATATGACTAGAAAACAAAGTAAGTTTCCATTTTCTTGAAAATTCAAAGACATACTCACTGGAACTTAGCGTTGACGACGGCTTCGGTCTCCTTGCTTGGCTCGAACCGCAAGCTGGCCCTGTAATGGTTCACGGCCTTTTGACCATCTCTGGAATAACCTATTTACATTACAAAAATAAGAACATAGGTATCAAACTTTTCCTTTATTTTTTCTTCAAATTAAAAAAGTTGATGCAGTTCAGAAGATAAAAGAAAGAGTCAGAATAGATAAAATGTTGATCAATACACATTTGAACAAAGATTGATTGAACACATTTTGCAGAAAAGAGACAAAATGGAACAACTTTTCCGACAACTTTGTCCGAATTAATTTTCGAAGTGAAATGAGTGTTTTAATTTTCCGCGCAAAACTATCAGCATGCCACGCAAAACTATCAGCATACCGCTTAAAACTATCAGCATAGAAAAGGATGAGATCTAAAAGCAGATCAATCGTATTCTATCGGTCCTTTTGAGTCCGATTGAAAGAGCCGAGAAACTCACAATTTAATCAATTCATAAAGGAGCTGACTCGTACTTACCTTTTCCTTTATCTTTTGGATACGGTACGTCGTGCGTTCCGTCCAGTAGAGACAGGAGCGGAGTCAGGAGCTGTTTTACGTCGTCCATGTCCATATAATATCCAAACTTCACCAAATGTTGTAACAGTCGTAGTACCTTGATTATATGAACAATTTTGCTTTATTTTTCTTAAGTTTACTAATAGGATCTCCTTATTTCGACCCATGGTCAGTTTTATTTTTATTTTTCAAGACATCAGTCCGTCATTTACTTATTTCTTTGTTCACGAACACTGAATTCTTCGTGTAAATATGATGTTTTGATTAAAAATGTTACAAGTCAAAATAGAAAGAGAATATCCCGATCCCTTTTCAGTTTGTTCCCTACGCCGCTGCGGAATTTGAATTAGAAAATTGAAACCATGTAAATAAAGTTGCTGAATGTTCACATAGGTGAATGACGACTCATATTCTAGATTATCAGAAGAATCGAACACTCTAAAAATTATTTTTGACAACTTTTCACTCACTTGTTCAATAAGAAGGTTATGTCCTATATCAGAAGCTGTCATCTGACAATTAATTTTCAGGAATTCGGCCAGCCAGTCTCTAAGAACAGGAAAAATGGTCACCAAGTCCTTTACGACCTTGAGGTAAAAAAATACATTTTCTATACTAGATTGACGGAAACAAACTTTGAAGTTTCTTGCAAGCTTAATTTTCTGCATGTTTTAGCAAATACTCTTGAAATAGACATTAGACGACTACGGCAGATTTTGGCAAATTGAGCAAAAAAATGTTACTACTTCCGTCGTATGTGCAAGGTTCAAAGGGTCAAATTAAGAAAAGTAAAGATCTGAATATTATTCTACAAAAAGTTGACATTATAAATATTAAAAAATACAAGGAATTGTGTGCAAATTTTTGGATGACTTTTGGAGGTGAAGGGATTGGGAAGGAATCTACTTAACGTATATATATCTACTATAGGGATGCTGTATGAGGTAAAATGGTAAAATTGCATGCATCTAAGGAAAAATATTTGTACCTCAACTCCTGACGTCTGAAGCGTCAGAAAATTAAAAAAATATGAAAGTGTATAATTTTTACTGAATGTGTTTTTAAACAATACTCTTTTTTAAATGAGGAGTTTTTGAAATTATATTCTGAAGTCTTGTAAAGACATGTGTTGTTTTTTTTTTCTTTAATATGAATAGTGGAAAATGCTCACAAATGAACTCTGCTCTCTGTCCGAATCTTTGGAGCCGACGTACTCGTAGACAAAGCATATGTTCGGGTGGTCCAGGACTGAGTAGTTGTTACCCACATCAACAAACAAACCTGTAGAAGCGAATCAGGAAATAAAAAGAAACTACATGTAAATAATGTATACATGTAATTCGTAAAATTTATTTCATATCTTTAATAATTGTATGACGACAACGAAAACAATGCTTGCGAACATTGGTACATGGAATGATAATGTCTGGTTGATGATGATGATGATGATAACGATCATATGCATGATGATAACGATCATGATGACTATGATGAGACGACTATGATGACGGCGATGACCCGTCTATGACAATAACTGTGACGTCACGATGATGACGACAGTTTCGATGATTTGATGATGATGATGATGATGTTAATATCATTTTGACGATGATATGTATACCTATAATCAGCTCGCAGTACTTTGCCCTGATACCATCAGGTAGAAGATCTGCAGTCAGACATAGGTAAGCATCCTCCCATGTTAGATAGCCAAACTCTCGCGTTATCACGTGCACCGCGAAGTCATTCCTACCCTGAAAGGAAGCACAGAGAAAATTTTTGGGGAAATATTTCGTAAAGCGGATAATCGAAGATAACCGCGATTTAAAAATAAATCTAATATCGGTTTTAAATACTCACGCAGCAAAGAGATTTAAACAGTTCAATTTGATGAATCAGGAACAAATATTTATCTTCATCGTATTCAACACCGTCTGCCTGAAACAGAGATATCACAGAATAATCAGGTTGACCCTCATGATCCTTATGAAATATATTTTACTCTGCGACTAGAGAACTACAATGTATACCTTAATGACACCTGAAATCCAAATTTCTTGCATCTGACATAGTGTTTAGGATCATAAATCCTTATCAATGGTAAGAATCGAAAAAAAAAAAAAAAACTTTTGAAAAAGGCTTTGTGCAGATTCAAATATCTTTGGGGAAGCCCATCTCGAATTGAGACTTTGATCGCTTCCTAATGCAGTCCTGCGACTGTTGTTCGTGATGTTGGTTGACCAACATTCATCGGTCACCATTTGGAAACGCGTTGGTTGTAAATGTTCAACATTAATAAGGTTGATAAATGACAAATATACAGATTTAAAAAAGAAATTATATGTAGATTTCATAACGAAATTATTATATATAATTTTATAAATATGGAGCGAAGAATGAAACATACATCAACAAACAAGTGTAATGGAACCCACGTCTCGGCGTTGTCGTAAGATATGTACACAATGTTTGGTCGTTTGTTGATATTCTGTCCTCGGTCTGTCAGATATACACTGTCCTATTAGAAATAAAAAGAAGAAGAAAAAAGAAGTAAATCCTCGTCATTCAGTTAGTATGAATTTCACAGCTGAACGTCTACTATTCTAATTTCAAATATACGATACCAATTAGAAAAATCTGTTTGAAATTTAAAGTATGATTTCCCATAAGATAATAAATTAGACTTTGAATTTAATTAAGATGAAAACATAAGCAATTTTATCATCTATTTATCCATGTATAATTTATTTATTCGATTTGATAATGAACGTTCGCCGCACCCGGTATTGCCTGAGCCAAGTTTCTACGATATAGCTCTGGTTATTCGGTATCGCCACTCCGTCGCATACACATAGCACTTGAAGAAGATCCAAAAACCGGTAATTCTGAAATCAAACAAAATGAATGATTAATGATTTTTGAACAAGATTACAAAGATCTTAATTAGTATACGCCTAACTTCAAGCATGTTTACACATTTCATAATTTCGGAATGTCTCTAATTAGCGAAGGAGATTTGGCGCAATTTCAGATTAAGTTAAAGAAATAATTGCTAATCGCATTTTTATATGAGGGGGAATGTAGTGCAATTTGTGATGCAATACCTAAGGCTGATGTAAGGGCTTACCTGATTGGTCCTAAGGAGTTCAATGAATGTATCTATGTTGTTTTTGGTGATACGATCGACTATTTTCCTTTTGTCCCTGATCAGTTCCACTATCATCTGGGCCACATTCAGACCTATTCCACCCTTTGATATAAGACAAAAAAGAAAATGAGATAATAGAGATACAACACTCACATATCTGAAAGATACTCGTATCATAATAAGCCAAAATACGAAAATACGAAATACAAAAAGTGGCGACCTCTTTTTAATCTACAAATTTCATGCCCAAATCACTAATCACGTTTTTAAAAAGATCGTTTCATTTTTTGAATTAAATCAGTTCATTTTTTAATTGTACGAAGGAAGAAAAATTTGTCCCCTCCGGCTTCCGGCTTGTAGGGGACAAAACACCGCTGAAAAGGCGTATTCTATACTGAAATAGGTAGAATCTGTCGACACTGATACATCTATACTTACTTCAAGGCAAAGATCAAACTCCAAAACTTCAACTTGAGTAACTTTGATGCTGAAGAAAGGAATTTGAACAAGATATCAACTCACACCGATTTTTCGTAAGAAAGATCAATGGTTGGTTGAATATTTTATACATACCTTCTGCGTGAATTGAGTCTGAAAGAAGTCGATATATTTAGCCATATACAGTGCGTTTTTCCGGCTCTTTCCGATCATATACGCATGCAGTACGTCGTACGCTTCCTTAAAGATTCTGATCATATGAGATTCCTCGTCTCCCTCCCTCAGGGGACATTGGAGCAGGTTCACTAGTAAGTCTATCACCTACAAAATACGTTTTAGCAATGGAAATGTCGTATTCAATTTACGGGTGTTGCATGCAAGGAAGAGATGCTTACTCTTCCTGGGCACCTGGTCTCATTCCCATTTTGGGAGTTCGCTTCTTTTCATATGGTGGAGGTTTTTCTTTGTTTGCTTTGGTTCTTGTTTGATCCTGATTTTGTATGCCTTCGTTTTATGAATTTCTGAATTATCGATTTTATACTGTGTATTGGGATATTGACATTATCCATATTTGTCATTCATTCAAGAACACATGTACGTTCAGAAAGTGACGTATTCACTGTATAGCGTATCCAAACTCACTTTCGATTAGATATGTCAATGGATAAGAAACAACGGAAATCCGTTTTTACAAAAAAAAAAAAAAAAAAAAAAAAAAAAAAAAAAAAAAAAAAATTCGCCACAACAGGACTTTTAAAAAATCTAGAAATGTGATCAAGAAATAGGGAGCAAAGGTTGCAAAGCAAGCAGTTGCCCGAGGTGAGTAAGCATCTCATGTTTGCTACTGACTCCACAAAACCTACCTACGCTATGAACAAGTTATATAGTACAACGTATGAATTTGCTTTATAAATGTAATACGTATTATCTCATAAACAGAAACATATTTTAAACAAAAATAATTCAACGTTATTACTAAGATATCAGTGAATTAACAATACTATCTGTCAACAGATTTTTAACAAAAAAATCTCAGCTTCTCTAAGTAAAGATTTTCTATAAACAAAGTTTGAATAATAATAAAAGTGCAAAACTATCATTATTCTTCCATTTACCCTCAGGTTCCTCATCAGTTTTTGGCGATTTTTATCCGGCTGTCCCTGCGGCAACATAAATGTTTTAATTTCACGCAAGGCCTGAAAGGAAAAGTGCAAATTCTTAAAACTAGACGAAAACAAATATACAAAACAGCCGAATCAACAGGATGGATATGTAATAAAATTGGGAATGATAATGAAATTGAATATATGAAAAATTCAATAATTAGAACACGCGGACTCGTGGTGTTATCATTTAAAATTATAATTAAATCTATGATTTGAATGCATCTCTTACTGTGATTATGCCATGTGTTTTCTTAGCATTTAGCTGTGGTTCGACGTGAAGCTGAAATGAAGCACATTAAAATGGAATTAAATGATGAAACATTGGTTTGTTAATATCATACAATTTATTCATCAATTAACCGACTTCTTTAGGGTGTTTAAAAAAAAATATGCTTCCTAATCATAAGTATAAAAAAGAAAAAGATTCAAATTGTTCTGAAAATTGGATAAAAAAAAAATGATTTGAAAGAAATCAGTGACGTTCGTTTCAGACATAACTTGAATGAATGTCTGAGCAATTGCAGGGACAATTTTTAAACCATTATCAGTTAGTTTTCAAAAAGTGTTTATTTCGACCACAGAACATCTAGATCAAAAAGATAAAACAATTAAAGAAAACAACAATAACCCATATTACAATGTGAAACAAAGGAATATATTGAGTAAAGCTACTCAAGGAGTGGGCATCTCCTGCTTGGAAGAATACAAAAAAAGAATCTTACGTCTTGAATGAGGTTGAATAAGAATGGAACCATTCCAGCCACGTAATTGAAGTTGGTGACGTCAACTTTCGTAACACCCTGTATCGTGTAGGCGTCATCATACATGCTCTCGCTGCTTGCCGACACCTGCAAAACACAAAGAGCAATTAACATAAAAGAGGCTCAAAATGGCAAGAAATCCATTAAATCACCTATTGGAGTTAAAACATTTTCCTAATTTGAAGATATTGTTTTGCGTACCTTTCTGACTCCAGCGCTGTCCCATCTGAGTCCATGCATGGACTTTTCATTCTCTGAGTCGTCACTGACCCTCCTTTCATAATCCTCATCTTTAATTAGACATTTAGGATAATTTCAATATAAAATATGTCCTATCCAATCAATAAATAACAGTAGCTATTCCTTTGTCAATTTATTCGATTCAAAAGTTCTAAACATGTTACTTTCTCCTTGTGAGCTTTAAACTTATTCGAGACATGGCTTGGAGTTTAGATTACCTTTTAAAGCATGGAGCCAGCAACCCGTAAGCATATGTTCAATTCTAGCATAGCTCTCAAACTGAATTTCATCTCTTTCCTGAAAATATAGCGCAAATCAAGCTTTATTGTTAGCACCTCGTTATTGAGAAATAATAGCCATTATTAAACTGATCATCATGCTATGTAAAAAATGACATGGATTTATTTACTTTTAAGACAGAATGTAGCCTGAACACCGTCCTTGGGTCACTAGGGTCTGTTACTAAGGAAACATCCAGCTTGGAATCGATGCATAGATACTGTCGCGTCAGCAGATGACGTAAGCGGACCTGTTGCTCCCAATGCAAAATATCACCTAATTGGATGAAATAGATTTGTGTATTTTAGGCAACCATGAATGGCACAAGAGAATGGAAAAGTGAATACAATATAATATTCTGCTTCATCTACCAAAAAAAAAAAAAAAAAGAAACAGAATTTTAAAAAAAGCAACATTTTTTTTATAAATTTAAACAGCTGCCAGACGTATGAAACACGGAACCATTCAATTTCATGTGCTTCCATAAATACTGACCGTCTAGGATGCTGTGCTCTGCTTCAATCTGCCAGTAAGTTATCCCGGATGTTGAGGGAGATAGGGACCGAGGTTTGTGTTGATCTATGACTCGGATACGGAAATGGACTGAAAGATGATTGAAAATACATGGACTAAGCTAATTCGATTCTGAAAATAAGGTTTTCCTGGTTTTACAGTAGTACAAACCGATTCCATCTTTTAAACTATCTCAGAATCTCAGAAAACAATGATAAGACAAAATGACTTTGGAAACAAAATATTGTATAAAATACAAATACCATCTTCTGTTACACAATCGTCAAATAGTCCCTCTGCCACCAAGTACGCTTCTAGTTCTTTATGGAAAAGCCTCAAAACAGATCCTCCCTGCAAAACACACAGATATATTTTACTTTCAGAAACGCATATGAAAGGAAACTTCTTAGACTTTAAATTACTCTATGTTTACTTATATTGCATAATTTTATATTCCACTTTGCGCGTTTTCTAGAAATCTATGCTTACAATGATTTCTCATTTATTGTAATGGAAACTTTGATGTCTTACACGGACAAATCTGTCTTGTTCGGGTAATTCTCTGTAGCTGCCTATCAATGTAAAACTAGACCGTTCTACCCCTAAATTCAGTTCAGACCTGAAAAAAGGAGAAATAAGAATTGGATATCAAAAAGTATAACGATTGTTCCTTTTTTTCCTTGAGTTTAGAGCTACACTACCGTTGCGATGGACATTTCAAAAAATCCCTTCATGCGTGGACATCTGTAGTTTTCGCTGACGTACATTGAAACATATTCTAACATCTTATCCGAGTAATATCGATATCTGTTATATTTTTTGTGCTTTGAAAACTGGGTAAAAATGAAAAAGTAATATTACCCAAATGAAAAGTGGTCGATCTGGAAGGATTCACTGGCGTGGAAATAGTGACCATGTGACTTCACGCTTTCAAAGACAATTTGATCAAACAACTGCACCTGATCGAAATAAAAGGAATAAAAGGTTCAATTTTCGAGGATATTTGAAAGCAAAAGGTTATATGAAGTTGGAGGGTTAATCACGCAAATTTTCCGGTTACAAAAAACCCACATTTTTGTCAATTTACGATATTGTCGGATTCGATATCAAATTTATCTTTTCGTCTGAAATATCTTTGTTCTCTTTTTTCAATATGCAAATTTGGAACTCTTTTTTTCGCTGAAAAGGGGCAGTGATGAGTGGGAAAAGGCTGTTGAACATTTAGTTGTTTCAGACTTCACTTGAATGAATGTCTGAGCAATTGGAGGGGCAATTAGTTAGTTTTCAAAAAAATGTTAATTTCGTTCATTGAACATTTAGATAAAAAAGAAAACAACATCAACCCATGTTACAATGTGAAAAAAAGGAATATATTGAGTAAAGCTACTCGAGGAACAGACGTGTTAAGCAATCTTAAATGGGAATGGATTTGATGGTTACATGTTCCCATAGAAGCACAAAAGGAATCTTGATTGAACTACCATGAAAATGAGAGAGAAAAGTAATCTTCTTTATGTTGAGTTAAATATTTTAATTTGTATGAGAAACCAAATTGTTCACTTACTATTTCTCCTTCAGACTTGACTTTATATCTAGGTATGATCCTAAACTGGGCATTTTTGGCATTATATTCATGAAGTGACACCTGTAAGAGAATAAAGAAAAGAAAATGAGGAAATTTCTACCACATAGAATTAAAAGAAAATAAAGGTTATCGATTGATAATGACAGTTCATACTAGAATTTTAGGGAAAAATAACAAGAATGAAATTTCAGTTCAAAAGACCATCCAAGTGCATCTGTATTCCATTCTGAGTCTCTTTTGCCTAGAATTAAATCAATGATTGACTGTTAAACAAAAGATGAATGAAGCAATAGGAAACCATGATTATTGAAAGCCATACAAATGAGTACACATGTACTTTAGCACCTCAAGACATCAGAAATAAATTCTTGAGTGTCTTCTTCGATTCACAAACTACTCTTGTCAATTACGTAAGAATGCTTGACAGCTCTTCACTAAATCACCTGCCAAGGTCCAATCATATCTCCTTAGCTAAGATTTCCTCTGCTATTAACGAACATTTTCAGAGATTTCGGTTCTTGAAATGTTACGAGCAATTATCCAAATCAAAGTTACGAGTCCTATATACACCAGGTAATTATTTCTAGCATTCCCTATCCCTACTAGACATAATTATTCAACTAAAAAGAAATAACCAGATAATTGGCAGTGCCCTTATTCTAATGGTATATATGAATAAAGTTTTTTTGATATAAGTTCACGGATAAGCGCTAAAGTCTTTGATATTCTTTAATTTTATTTCAAACTTATGACTTCTTAAATATTTCATACTTGATGTGGTAAACTGACATAATTAACTCTTGACACTTTGTCCAACATTCCAGCATATTCTGTGAGGAAATTTACATGAAGGAACATGGAAAAATCTATTTCTACTATAACGATTGTTCATTTCAACTCAATGAAACAGTCGAACAAAGCCAATAAGTAATCCGAAGATCGTTCCTGTATTCAATTGGTCTCCAACAACTTATCTAATATGCAATTTTTTTTTCACTGTTGTGGTGTTTGAGTGTTAAACGTCTTTAAATGTAAAAGTATTTTCTTCAACGCATTCTAAAATTTCTGTTATCAAACTTTCTTGAAATTTCTAAAAAGTGGGTCCTGCAGCATCATATCCCACCCATCCTGCTACGTCTTTCGGTACGCTTTATCGACATAGTAACTTTCATACATTTTTGGTATATTACATTGTTTAGATTTGAGGATCACGGACGAGGGTTAAGTCCCCGAAACGTGCATGTCTGGTCCATGCTGCCAATTTATCTGTTCTTAAATGATGCTATTCAATTTGAAGACGTTTTACATTTATACCACTTGGTGAGTGTCACTGCTGGTGGACCAGGAGTCCCCGAGGGCACATGTAGCCAAGTTCGATCAATTTCGGTTGATCGTTTCTTCAACGCATTCTAAAATTTCTGTTATCAAAATTTCTTGAAATTTCTAAAAAGTGGGTCCTGCAGCATCATATCCCACCCACCCTGCTACGTCTTTCGGTACGCTTTTTCGACATAGTAACTTTCATACATCTTTGGCATATTACATTGTTTAGATTTGAGGATCACTGACGAGGGTTAAGTACCCGATACGTGCATGTCTGGTCCATGCTGCCAATTTATCTATTCTTGAATGATGCCATTCAATTTGAAGACGTTTTACATTATTACAGTTGTAAGATTGATTAATCCAAATACATGTGATCACCAGATATGACACCTTCATCGTTTTTGACATTTTCTGCACGACAAAAGTGACGGGTATTGCCAGCAAGTAGGAGATGCTTACTCTACCCCGGCACCGGATCTCCTCTAAATTGTGGGCTATTTTTTGCTCCTTTGCTGGAGGTTTAGTTCTTTTATTTTATGTACATTTCATGGTGTTGTATGCCTATTCATTATGATATTTTTTGATTTGGTTTTGGGTTTTGTGTTATAGTCTCACTCACTGATTCATATATACTATGTCTCATTCTATCATATCATCATATGTTTGTTTTCCGAAAACTTTAATTTCAATTTTCTAATATACAAAAATGATGATTATAAAATATTGCCCATTTTAGAAATGAGTTGTCTCATTTAAATGCAACAGAAGGCGAATCGTACAAAAATGTAAAAAAAAAATCATAGGAGATTAAATCCTTAATTTTTTGTAAAAAATTTAAAACAATCAGCATTCCATTAGTGTAGCTGAAAAAAATAATTCTACGGTCGTAAATACATATACGATGAATAAGAGTTCTCATCCTTTTGCTAGCCTAAGACTGATCCCGACAATCAAAAACAAAAGACGATCTTCACATTGACGCAGTAGACTTGATTTTAAGACTCTCCAAGACCTGACACCACAACATTTGACTTTATTTCTTACTGTGACGTCGAAACAGATTTGTGACGTCATAATGAAAAATAACGTCAAAGGTTGTGATGCCGGGTCTTGGAGTGTCTTAAATGCAAGTCTAGGGGTAATGTGAAAATGATCTATTAAATGTTTAACGTCTTCAAATTCATTAGCATCATTTAGAGCAGAATAATTTACAGCATGGACCACACATGCACGTTTCGGGCATTTAACCCTCGTCAGTGATTCTCAATCTGAACAATGAAATATGGCCAAAATCTGTGAAAATTATGTCATAAATATACCTAAAGACGTATCAAGATGACTGGGATATGATGCTACAGGACCCAGGTTTAAGAAATTTGAGAAAATTTTGTAAACAGAAATTCCATACTATCCGTGTATCAAGTATTTGACATAGTCAATTTGTCATCGTAAAAAGTAAATTTGTGTTGAAAATACAATGATGGTGAAGCATTATCATATACATCTTTATAAGGGTTCATCCATTTGTAGGCCGAATGTTAAACGTCTTCAAATTCGATAGCATCATTTAAGAGCTGATAAATTTACAGCATGGACCAGACATGCACGTTTCGGGTACTAAACCCTCGTCAGTGATCCTCAGTCTAAACAATGTAAAAAGGCCAAAAAGTATGAAAATTAATTTGTCCAAAAATGTACCAAAAGATGTAGCAGAATGGGTGGGATATGATGCTACAGGACCCACATTTTAGAAATTTCAAGAAATTTTGTAACAGAAAATTTCAAATGCGTTAAAGAGACACACGATCAACCGAAGTTGATCGAACTTGGCTACATGTGCCCTCGGGGACTCTTGATCCACCAGCAGTGACACTCACCAAGTAGTTCAAATGTTAAACGTCTTCAATATATCTCTTATATGAATATGAATCTTTAATGATTGCGACGAGAATTTGACGTTGAATGTACTTATAAATCACTTTGCGTCAAAGAGACCATAAATTAAATGAAATCCTTGGATAAGCATGCTGTGACAGAATATGTGCAACAGAAGATAAAACTTCTATTTTCATTTAGTCACTTCAATTGACTTTGATGGATTCGAAAATAAATCAATGCATTCTCATTAAGGGTATGCCACGGAAGATTTAATCTGGTATCCAAGACAAGGGATTCCGACGGAGCACATTACTGGATGGATCAAGGAATCGAAGTGTGTTTGTTGTAATTTGTTAAGATTAATTTTTCTCAGCATCAAGATGTCGCGGTGAGAAAAAATAAAGGATTAAATCTGGAAATAAATGTTGAATCGGATTTATTTGTAAGCGCAAAATTTGTAATTATAATCCCGCCACCGTGGGATGAAAATGCATTTCAATGGTTGGTTTCATACGATTCATTGGATGTTTTAGACGATTGTATGCCATTTGGATAAATCCTCATTGTAATGGAAGAAAAGCATGCTACCTACAGCGATCATCTTCAGATGTGTTGAAAAGGAAAACATCTTCGACATCCTCATGATGATTAGAACATCCTTAATTACGTTACGATATGCTCTAATGCAACAGATGATACAATGCCACAGTTTCCTTTGTATGCTAGCAACGGTCATGCTTGGTTACTTAAAAATAAACTTGGATATCTTATCCAATGCAAAATAATGAGAATTTAGAAATTCGTGTTATCCTTATTTTTGAAACATAAAAAAGATGCCATTGTATCCAATTTTGGCTTTGAGCATTTCCTATGGAAAGCAGGGATGTTCTGAAAGTCTTGTTATATTTTTCACCGTTTTTAAGGTGATGAACGATTTAAAAGCAAGAGTTATGACCAAATCAGATCATTGTCTTGTAATTCTCCCTTAATAACAATTAAATCCTTAGGCAATGTTTATAATGACGACTTTTTATTAAGACCTTTTGCAAATTGAAGGGTTCTTTATCCTTGATGGCTCTCGATTACCCAATGAAGTAATATAGAAACGGCATATGAAATTGACTGGATGAACTTATTTGCAAATAGGATTTACAGCGAGCTACAGTTTTCTAAATCCTACATATTGAATTTCGTTGTACACATCAATGACTCTTTTCACTGTTCCACATTACAAAACAAAGGTTATGTTTGCATCATATTTTCCGAGCACTGAAAATGTCCAGTGAAACATGCAAAGTGGTATTATATAATATGAGTCTGCTTTTATCTCGTTGTCTCCAACTGTCTGGTTTGTTGAAATGGTTATGCCCAGGTAATCCAGATAACCACTACTTAGATGGCAGATGGCCGTCCTCAGTCGGCAACGGTTCCCCATTCGTTCCCTTGGTTAGTTTGTAGATTTTTGTGTTAAGCATTTTGATGTCGTATTTGGTTCATTGTCCCTTTTGCGAATGTTCTGTGCTTGTCTACTCAGTGTTTCGCATAGGGGTGTCTTGTGATGTGTTTTGTCGTGGATGCTGCAAACCAGTCCTGTTGGAGATTTCCCTTTATATTTTTAGAAACAAAGTGAACTTAAATTTTAAGTATATCATGGTTCGACGCACGTAGTGATATTTCTGCACTTGGGAGTGTTAGCGTACCTAATTTTCACTACAATCTTAATCGAACATGACGGCAAGAATTCTGTTCACCTCTAATTACCCAGTGCCTATTAATTATGTAATATGATTAGCTGTTCCTTACCTTCATATTATTTTTGTCTTTCTGGCTTGTCTGCGTTGTACTCATGTGTACGAACTTGCCAGTAAATACATGCTTCAGCTGAAGGTAAATATAATTGATTTTAAATTGGTTCCAAGTAATTATATGCGTCAATGCAGACATATTCTTAGCGAAGAATTTACCTGTCGGAACTGACCCCTCTTGGCATGTTTGAGTGCATTATTACTCCTGTTTTCTGAGAGCTGATAAGAACAGAATAGTTGATTGGAGTTTCAAAGATATAAGAGAATATAGTTACTAAATCACGTGATTATTAAGTTACTCTCTTCAGCTGCGACGAAGAACAACCATGTTTCAACGCGATTTATTTTTATAAATTGAATAACTATCAAACAAATAAATAAATTGAACAATTCTTTTTCTAATGTTTCTGATACATTTATTGCTTAAATCTCTATTCATTGCATCTTCTCTTTTGATTTATGTTAACTAAACTTCGTTGACAAAACCCCAAACATGTATATGGAATCTTTTACAAATCATCATGGTAAAAAATCTAGAAGCCTTTATGTTGGTAGAGAATAAACTATTTATACCTGGACAATTTCACCATATCTGACCCTCTTCCCGTGCTGTCTTTGCTGTTCTGCTTCATTGTCCCTGTTCTCAGCCTCTGCTGCTTGCTTATGATGAAACACAAATATGTTAAGTATAAGAAAATAGAATTATTACAAGAGCGTTTGAATCGATCCCTCTCATACATTGATGCTTGAAAGATAGCCTCTGCTGCTTGCTTATGATGAAACACAAAAAAGTTAAGTATAAACGTTAAACTTCTTCAAATTGAATAAGAAAATAGAATTATTACAAGAGCGTTTGACTCGATCCCTCTCATACATTTTATGCTTGAAAGATAGTGATGCTCACTCCTCTGGGCACCAAGTATCACGTGTTCGAAATTTTAACTTTTGCCATATGTAGATAACTTTACTATTGCCTTCAAAGTGTTAAAGCGTTTTGTACTCTATTGAGATATTTTACATTCACTTTTTGAAAATGTGTACTCCAATCTATCCATGACACTGCATATGGATCAAAAGTGCAATTATCTTTTTAGAAGAAATAGTGCAATACAAATGATGTTACCGATTTTTTCTCGAATTAGATGTTCAAAGCTGAATGATTGGTATATTTAAATAGAATCTTAGAGAATCTTGTTACTTTAAATATATAAATCTTGCACCAAGAAATCCATTTTGATATGTTAATAATTGCTTTATACCTTAGCTTGTTTAAGTTGAGACCGTGTGATTTGTTCCGGGTTATCATTCTGCATTGCATTCACCCATTTTCTGTATTTCTTGTTAAGTTTGTACCGGTTCTGGATACATACTTGGAATACCACCACTGGGATACAGATAGAGAGGATTATCAATTTACTAAAATACATTTTCAAAACATATCTATGAACTCGTAAATTCCTATTGATGAAAGTAAAAGTAGCAATAGACTGGAAAACAAGGTCCGAACGCAACAAAGATTATAAAATTAAACTAAATTCAAAGTGAAATTACATTGAATAATTCTACTATCCTGTACGCTCCCTCAAAAATGGAAGTTCTTTGTGATGCCAAGGAAAAATGAAATGACGATTTAAAATGAGCCAGAATTGATATATACATATGTTGCAAATTTAGCCTACTCTCCAGTAGGTGTCTCAAATTATCTTTTAAGGCTAACGTCCATTTGAACACCTCACTGTATGACAGCTTCCAGATAACTAACTTCCCTTTCATGAGTAGCAACATTCTTCTGCTTATGGCATTTTTCTTTCTCAGCTTACACGGTACGCCAGGGCATGTTCCAAATATGAAACGTTCATCGTTTAACGTTAGAGCCAGACGGCTTGCAAGTAAGCTACTTGTTTAGGGTTATATTACACAACGATTGAAATCATCATTGAGGAAGTTCTGTGGTCGCTACGGGAATATTATGAAAACATATCAGATCCTTCTTTCCAGAATGATCAGTGACATTCTGAATTGCGATTGAATGGCTGTCATCGTCACCAAAACGAGACATATTTACCTGATATGCACATCAATATGTACATAGAGACAATCACCTAATTTGTCAAGTTTTCATCGAGCTTTTGCGACGGGTGTTGCATGCAAACAGGAGACGCTGACTCTCCCTGAACACCTGGTCTCACTTCGGAATGTTGTTCATTCCGAGGTTTGCAACCGTTCCAATGGAAATTATAATGATTTTGCCTTGCCTTCTTGACTTTGAGATTGAATAACTGATAGGTACTTCTTTGATCTTTATTCTAATACGAAAGTAATGAAGAATTAAGATTAAGCTTTGTTTTGATTGACAACCAAATATCTCTGATTATTAGACTTTCAAACTGCGATGACAGTACTTGACAATTACACACCATTAAGGCCTTACAGAACCCATGTCAAACACCAGGTGGCCTGCAACTAAAAGTAAGGGTCGATCTAATCCTGTTTAATCCACACATGAGGGAAAGCAGACTAACATTCACCTTAAAACACATATCAGCAGGGATTTCTATTGCTAATTTTGAGATCAAAATGTTTCCTGCGATGACAATGACATTCTGACATTGACTCAGGGATAAATCCTTTAATGAAAATTTTCCGCTGATATTTTCACACTTGCTTAACTATTTCGTCCACTTGTGCCTTGATTATTTTAGTCAATATCTATATTTCAGTGCTTTAACAATAAAATAAAGGAAGGAATATTCATAAGGACTCGGCTAAAGCACCCAAAACAAAACAAATGAGTTAAAGAAGATCCTGACGATAATCCCAACAGCACTCACAATAGAGCACAAAAAACCCCTATGTGAAAACACAGAGTAGACAGTCACAGCAAGAGACACTAAAGAGACAAACAACACCAAACATCGGCGACTACGTCAAAACACAAAAAAAGACCCGTCATATAGTCCAGACGTCACAGTACGTTAGGAAGCAATTAGGAATTAATCTCAATACTTACATAAATTACAGTTGTCACTTATAACGCTATACGTGTATGTGACAGAATAAAACAATAACCCGTATGGATTTACCGTTAATGATGAATACCCCTAAATTAAAGTATGTGCTGTTCTCTTGAAAAAAAAATAGTAAAGTTTTCAAATTTTGATTGAAAAGTTTATGGTAAAATTTTACTAATTTTGTCTCCATTCAGCGTAAAGAAGAAGGGATTGATTGATATCCAACAAGACGATGTTTTCGGTATAAAAAAGCACATACAACACATAAAACAATCATACCAAAAGACATTCATATACAATGAGACAAAAGGACAAAGGAAATAAAGAAGATCCCGATGGCAATCTCAACAGCACTTAGAATCGAGCACCAAATTGAGCATCGACGGACCCCTAGCAAGCAAGAGATAGGGCCAGGTGTCCGGAAGGAGTTAGTATCTCCTGTTTGACTAGCCAAAAGAAAACACTTTCAGATAGACGACTGAATGACAAATGAACCAAGACAATTGTTTACACACTGCATAAACCAGTGTTTATTCAGATTCCAAATGGTTTACGCAAGTTACAACAAGATTACACATTTGAAAACTTTTATAACGTCAGTTTCTATATGGTTTACGCTAGCCTGAACTTGATCTTGCGAGATTCCAAATGGTTTACGCAATGCGTAAACTTGTGTTGATTCAGATTCCAAATAGTTTACGCATGTTTCCATATGGTTTACGTAAGCAGAACCTTTATATCATAAAACGGCAATCAAGTTTACGCAAGGTAAACTATGCGTAAACTATCTGGAATCCTGAAGTTTCAATTGATTACGCAAGTTGGTGCCTTTAAGTTTCAGTTGCGGAAACTTGATGGAAATTACAAGATTACGCTTGTGTAAACCAATTGGAATTTGAGCGGGTAGTCGGGTTACGCAAAGCGTAAACTTGAGTTTCAGCGACGGAATCCTTGCGTAAACTATATGGAAACTTCAGGTTTCCGCAAAGTTTCCATATAGTTTACGCATTGCGTAAACTTGTTTTTTCACCCAGTGCAACCTCAAACAAAAATGACAACACATAAAAGGCAGGCATTTTGCCGTGTATGTACAATTGAAATTATTTTAGAGACATCCATTTTTTCTACCACCTAATGTTAAAAATAATTTGTATATCGAAATAAGGATCCTTCAGTGTCATTGTTCTATGAGTATACCCCTCGATGTATTTTGGGTATCAACCAATATATTAATTATAACTATCTGCATGAGCAGTCTCACGTCACGACAGGTTATTGACCATCGTGACATCCTTTGTCACAATTCCTATCACACACTCTTGTTTCAATAGTTTCTTTCTAAGGTTATTTCGATGTTTACAGCGCAAATTCTCTAAATAAAACTATATTACTCTATGGAGCTCTCATTACAGGATTGCGGTGCATCAAACCCTTTATTTATAGTTGAAACGGCGCGTCTAGGGATATGAAAAGAGTGAATTAGGTACACTTAATGTGGCTTGAAATAAGTCTGGCGACATTAAAGCTTTGGTTGTAGGAAAACAATGAGTAGAGATGCTTCTTTCAACGCGATACAAATAGAAGCAATATTATTCTTTTTTGAATAACCATGTTCGTTATTTTATGCATTTTGTAACGTATTTACGAGAATGTTTGACATGGCTATACAATCATTTCAAGATTTTCATATGTATACAAACAGGAGCCGCTTTCTTGAAATGCACAACAATTTGCAAATCACTATGATCAATTATATTTTTAAAAAGTATGTAAACATATAAAAAGACCAAAATAAACTGTACATTGCTCATCTATCTGTAATATTGCCTCTGAATCAATTTAAACCATAACAATATTTCTGGTTTTTTTTCTATTGACCAATAAACACCTTTGTTCTAAATTGAGGTCCATGAAAATAAGCAGGTATCTGCAATCAAAACAATATGGCGACCGAATCCCCAAAGGTATGAAATGTTCTGAACCTAATAGAAAATCTGAAATTAATTAGGTAGAATACAGGGCTTTATCACTATCGTATTTCCTAATTGTAAATAAGCTTAACAAACGTAGTTATGAAAATCATATTGGATAATTAAGCAATATGATCAAAGCGACAACTTGGCAAAAACACTCCAATAACCGGTTTACGAGTGTTCAAATAGAACCGTCAACTTTTTTTCCTCGGGGATGTGTGTTAGTGTTTTTTGTTTTAGCATCCTTTGGAGAGTAATATTGGATTGAAGCTTGACAAAGTACAGAGTTCTGGACTAATACATACTAAATTAAGTTTCAGAGAGGTCTGCTTGATCAATGGTTAATGACAAGAGGTGAAACGTACTCACTGGTAAAAAAATTCCGTGTCCCTTTTAATTTGAAAAAATACTGTATTTCGCCCAATTACGATGGACCACACATTCGCCTAGTACTGGATTCTTCCATTTTTGTAACGTCATCCTTTATGTAAATTTAACTCGCCCCTTCTTCAATTCGCCGTCACGGCAGCAGGCGAAAATAAAAAAGGGGCGAAAGTTTCCCTGTATACTGTATTTATTTATAGTAATTTACCTTGAGGATTCGGGATATTCCTGGGCCTATTTCTGTCTTGACTTGGATACACGTAAAGTCCATTGTTTGAAGAACTGAAAAGAGAATGATGAATCTAAGAAGTTACATCTTACTTCTTTTATATTATGTATGCATTTGCATTTGCAATGGCAGATGTAACGTTAATATGTTGGGGATCCTTTCCTACATTTTCATGTCTGATTGTATTTGATTTACATATTTCCATATTGGTGAGTAAAATATTATTTTATGATAAGTAACAATAAAGATCAATATCCACAAATATGTATTTTTGGAAATTAAGTGTTAATTGTTATCTATTATGTTAACTCCCTTCGGAGGACTTTATTTCATTCTTTAAAAGGGTATTGTTTTAGTGTTTTACTGGGTGTTTCGTAGTTGAATATGTTTTACGAAAAAAAAAAAAATTAGCTGAGTGTCTAGAATTCTGTTCATAGAGCCAACGAAGGATTCTCAGAGAAATATAACTATTTTCCATATAAATATTGATGACGAATACTCAATATAATACAAATGAATATACAAGAAGTCACTGGTCTACTCCCTTTTCGTTTGTCATCCTTCGTGTTTCAATTTATTTTGCCCCGTTGATTGATCCTTTCGATGTTAATGTTCTCGTTGTTTCCGTCTGTTATTGAAGTTACAGTTTTGCAAGTTGTCCCCTTTTACTCATCACATGCGTGTGTGTTCCACTGTGATCACTGCAACGTCTTCACATTAGACACCTTGCCCTTATACTTTTATTGACAATAGCCATTGTAGTATGGTAGAAAGGAGGGGATCTCCTACAACACTCGGTTGCAGCATCCACAGCAAAACACCAAAACACTCAAATCAAAAACACGAAGCAGACACGCACAGAAAGAGACACAAGAGGGACAAGGAACACCAAATCACGTCATAGAAAAACAAATAAATACACATAAACCAAAGATGCCAATAGGCAATCGGTGCCGACTAAGGACGGCGATCTGCTACGTAAGTAGCAGACGGTGTAGTTATCCGGATTACGTGCGCACAACCCTCCCACTTTTCCGATGACCCAGAGAACAAAGAACATATAACTATCACTTGAACATGAATGCCACTCTGAGGATTGTTCATTAGATAAAGTTGCCCCTCGTGTTTCTGTGGAGCTGTGTTATTGTCTCTGTCTGCTTATCCGATTTTTCTGTTTATTTTACTATTTTACATTTTTTAAAAAATCCATAAGCCTTTTGATTGTGATTTTTGGATTTTGTGTTTGACTTAGCACATATAGCCAAGTTCGATCAATTTCGGTTGGACATTTCTTCAAACGCATTTGAAAATTTCTGTTTACAAAATTTTCTCAAAATTCTAAAACCTGGGTCCTGTAGCATCATATCCAAGCCATTTTGCTACGTCTTTCGGTATATTTGGGACATAATTTTCACAGATTTTGGTCATATTACATTATTTAGATTGAGGATCACTGCCGAGGTTAGATACCCGAAACGTGCATGTCTGGTCCATGCTGTAAATTTATCTGCTCTAAAATGATGCTAATGAATTTGAAGACGTTAAACATTTTATTAAACTGCTAATTGTAATGTCACATACAATATTATCTCTGGTTTCAACAAATGATGGTCCCGCCAGCGGAGTTAAAGCAATGTACCCCGGAGAGATTAAGCATCTCATGCTGGCAAGCAACACGCAATGATATTTCTGATCAAACAATATTAAACCTATTCAAATAACTATTTTTGAATGTAAGGTAAAAGGGAAAAATTATATCTTGACACAGAAGCACAAACATGTGAAGATTGCCGATGTGCAATGAATTAAAATATTTGCGTACTCCGGATAATTTTATTCAATTTCATAGAAAATAGATTCCAAAATGGTATAATTTATATTTAAACGATTTTCAGCATGCTTTGATATACATTTAAACAGGAAGTAAATAGATGCATATTACCGCCTCATTAATAATCGATTTATTGTTCATAAACTTGTTTGAAGTTTCCTTGATAGATACAGCTTCAATGGTTTGTAACTTACAGAGAATGCTATATATTATCAAATCCACATGGAAACAGCATGGAATTCCTGTACATAATTGTTGGATAATATATGATATTGAAAATAACGCAATGCTTTTTTACTCATGAAAAAGAAATAGGTTTTCGGCAGGAATTATGCAATACTAGTCTCTACCTGAGAAAACAATATATGTGTTGTATAAGTGTTGTATTTATGTTGGTGAACTAGGAGTCCCCGAGGGCACATGTAACCAAGTTCGATCAACTTCGGTTGATAGTCTCTTCAACGCATTAGAAAATTTGTTTTTCTTGAAATTTCTAAAACGTGGGTCCTGTAACATCATATCCCACCCATCCTGCTACGTCATTCGGTACTTGTTTGGACATAATAACATTTACACTCTTTGGTCCTATTACAATTTTTAGATTGAGGATCACTGACGAGGGTTGGGTACCCGAAACGTGCATTTCTGGCCCATATTGCAAATCTATCTGTTCTTAAACGATGCTATTGAATTTGAAGACGTTTAACATCTGTTTTCGATTTAAATAGTAATTTTGAATGTTATGTATTTCATATATACAACAAAAAATCATCAAAGCAAAGACACCGAACCATGAAAGATAAGATTAAACAAAGGAGGGGATGTCCAACAACACTCGACTGTAGAACCCACATCAAAACCCTAAAACACCCAATGCAAAAACACAAAGCAAACATGCACAGAAAGAGACACAAAAGGGAGAAGGAACATCAACTCACATCATAGAAACATGAAACACAAATAAAGACCACACATAAACCAACGATACCAATGGGCAACCGATGTCGACATAGGACGGCCATCTGCCACACAAGTAGCAGATGATGTGGTTATCCGGATTACGATCTTCCCACTTTTCCGATTACCTATATGTCTCTGTAATTTGAGGAGGACCAATGTGCACAGGGAGTCGACTTTTCTTTACAAGTGAACATAATTGTATTTCAGTATTTACAATATTTTAAAATCGGAAGTGTTCCAACTCTTTACCTTTATGCACCAGACACGTGTTTCGGATAGTAAATCTTCAACATTGCGAAAATGAAATGTTTGGAGAAACATATAAAATATGACATAATAAAGCCTACTGTCAACAGTATTGAAAGATACAGTTGTATTCAAATGTTAGAATAGAACCATACAAAACACCGACTTTAATTACATTCGCTAGTTTTGACTCATTTTGGACGACTGAAAGACCCACCCTGGTCTTTTGTTGGTTTGGTTGGTTGATGTCTACATACATGAGATAATTAAGAATGGCATTCTTAGCACAAGGGATGACAGACTGAAGATTCTATGCAAAACCACTAGAATTACACAAAAATGGCCGTGATACCTATGGGCAGTGAAAATAAGTCTAAGTCTTAAGTGTTTGATTCCATTTTCTTCATTTTGGTTTTCACCTTTTGTTGTGAAATATCTCGTATCTTATTTTGTTGTGTGATATCAAGTATTATTACTTATGAAATGCAAAGGTAAGAGAAAAGAATTGCTTCATAATGCAATCGCAATTCTTTCTAAACATTCTGACTTCTTCTAGAGAAAACAAACGAAGCGGCTGATAAAAAGCGAGTAAAAGTAGAAGAAAGCTATTGGACTGTGCAATTATTGAACAACGGGGAATTCAGGTGATAGTTAATTGCAGCAAGGCAAAGGAATCACTGACATGAGATGTTAATTACAACAAATCCAGATGTTATGGGGGAAGCCCATGCATTACGAATCAAAATATGAAAAACCTTAGCCATATTTTTTTACATGAAGTAGGTGTGATGTAAGATGGTGATGATGGTCTATGTAAGAACCATGGAATTTGATGGCAAGGACTAACATAAATTGAACCATTTTGAGAGCAAACAGGCATAATTTCTAGTAACCTTTGTCAATATTACTTGCATGAAAGTTAAGAGAATTAACTTTTGGCAACACACAAGATCCTTTGAAAAATGAATACCAAGCATCAAGACACTATAGAGAGAGCATTTACTCTTAACCAAAAAGATATCAGTAACACTTGCATCGATGGGTAGGAAAGAATTCACTGTAATAATGTGTTTATAAGGATGTCCCTTTAAGAAGCATTGCAGTATAAGCAACTGTTCATTATAAAAATCCTCAAGATCAAGGAAAGAAATATCAGCCAAAACTTAATTTCGGCGCGACATATGATGAAATAATTCCATGATCCTCTTGAGTCATAATTGTACTTAAAGTTTCTGCATTGAGGTTTTCTCATTGTTGTATTTCAAAGCAATTATGCCGGAATTTCAAAGGCAACAACATCTACTTTGCTAATTAAAAAGGAACTGAAAGCTTCATTAAACACCTATTCCATATTTATTTGCTTCCGGATCTTGATAGCAAGATTGCACCGTTATATGTTTTGATAATACAAATCTGGTTCTAAGGCTTTAAAGCATGTTATATCAACAACGTCTTCATCAAAGAAATATGATTAACGATTTCTACGGCAGAAAGACTTTTATTGCAACACATAAAAGAGGAGGTGATAGAGAATGAATATCAATAAATAAAACAAACCCTGTGAATTGGTAAGTATCATAATTCTTTTCCAAATTGCTTTCAAATTACAGGAGGTAAGTATCCTTCCTCCACACCCTATATATACATTCCATCGGCTTTTCTTTTTGGGCAGAAGATTCTTACTCTTTCTGGGTATCTGTTCTTATTAGCTTTAGGTAACTTTTATCTGTTTGGTGTATTTGCTTAGGTTTCCCTTTTCATCAGGCTTGTATGATCTTACTGTTGGGTTTCGGATTCACTAATTTGGTTATTTCTGTGTATGGTTGATCAATATCAATATAACGTATTCTTTGATACAAATACACGTTTCCTTCGGTCCCTAAAACAGCTTAGATTTTACTTCCTTTTTACAGAGTAACTACCTAACACCAAATATTTCTATCACAAGGGTAGTCACGTTTTAAGGCTGAAAATACGATTCATGGAGAAGATTGAATCGAGACCGAAGAGATCTGCAATTAAAATGTATTCTATTTGCCACACATATTGCCTCCTGGGCTAAGAGGATGAATATAAGGACAACTTAAACATGACGGCGTTGCAGTGATCACAGTGGCGCGCACACACATACATATATTAGAAGAAAAAAAGGAGGACACTCAGGACATGCAAAACATTCACCTGAAGAAACAGAACATATGGACATAACTAGAAGAATCATTTACATCATTTGGAAAACTTCTACCTAGCGATCAGTTACCTACAAACCAATTCTTCTATATAGGTTCTCTGGGATACGGGGATTTCCGAAGATTTAGTACAGGACCACATAAGGATCAGACAGTTGATGAACCTTAAAGTTTTTGCAGAACTATTTTCTCTTGAAATGTGTTCAGAAGAGCCTCCATATGAATGTTCTGAAGGAATTTTCCTCATACTTGGATGGTGAAGAAAGTTATAGGGGTAGCAAATTTGGTTGAATTATATAGAGAATTTTTTCCCGCCATTTTTTCCCTTCATAATCTTTTATAAATTATTAGGTGAATATCTCGCTTCATCATCGCTACCTTGACAAATGAATATCATTTGTTTGATTTGTACCACATATGTGTTTCCAAACAGAAATAAATAGTTTTGCAAAAAATTTTGGTGTATCACCCCTGTCTGATTCTTACATGGACCTATACTTAAAAATATATCCTATAAATAGCTGTAGAAAGGCGTAAATCGATAGGAAAATGTTTTTAATAGCAGGCGAATGTAAATACAAGTCAAAACTATTTTTCAAGCTTTAAATAAAAACTACCCCTATCGTGACCCCTACAGGCGTTGTACAACTGCACATGAACTGAGTGACGTTCCGTTGTTGGAGAAACGAAAGCGGTAATTTGTTCTTTACTTATTGGACACAGAAACGTCGATTATTTCATTTGCTACGATTACATTAGATTTGTATTTAACAAACCAATTCAAATTATTATGGCAAATGTAACCTTTCTTCGTGCACTACTTCTCATATCAGATGCTCGTATTAGGCTCGCGTAGAAATCGCGGACTCATAATATCCAGATCTTGATATCCGTTATGCGTCATATGGGAGGGATTACTTTCAGAAGGGAGCACGACCGTGGAATTTGCATCATTGGAACACGAAAGACACTAGATAAGCTAAACCTTACAAATATAAGGAATAATGTCAAGAGAATCATGTTAAACGTCTTTAAATTGAATAGCATCATTTAAAACCTGATAAATTTACAGCATGGACCAGACATGCACGTTTCGGGTACTAAACCCTCGTCAGTGATCCTCAGTCTAAACAATGTAATATGTCCAAAAAGTATGAAAATTATTATGATTGTCCGAAAATGTACCAAAATACGTAGCAGAATGGGTGGGATATGATGCTACAGGACCCACGTTTTAGAAATTTCAAGGAATTTTGTAACAGAAAATTTCAAATGCGTTGAAGAGACAGACGATCAACCGAAATTGATCGAACTTGGCTACATGTGCCCTCGGGGACTCTTGGTCCACCAGCAGTGACACTCACCAAGTAGTTCAAATGTTAAACGTCTTTAAATTCAATAGCATCATTTAAAACCTGATAAATTTACAGCATACTTGGAAAACGAAAGTCGTTGTAGGTATAGGCACTGAATTGAATATCTAAATATTCAAATAGATTGATTCAAAAAGGAAATGCTGTCGGATTATGGTCAATATAAAAACTAGGAAAATAGAACATCCAAAAGTTTTTTTTAAATCCATTCGGGGTTATTTATTTAAGATTGGTTGTTTAAAATTTCTTTTCATCGATGTCTAACCTGTGACATTATGTTCTCTAGGAATGTACACCATAACTTCATCTGCTCACATCAATGAGGTTAACTGTCAATCTAAGAGATTTATGGAATGGTAAAGGGGCAAAGATGTACTTCTTACCGTAAGCTTTGAAAGCAATAACAAATGCATACTTCTCCCTTTACTCTCAAGTGTGTTAAAACAGGTTATAAGATGGCAAGTTACGTATGTTAATTAAAAGCTTTTTCTCCCGTAAGCACCTCTAAGAGGGAAGCTTGAAAATGATGCTCTTAAAAAAATGTCGGGTATCCAATAGGGAACATGGAAAAAAATAATTAAATCCCGTTCATGAAGTTTTTTAAATTCTGTCTTATCATGGTCATGGAAACCTTGTTTTCCTTAAGCTACTTAAAGGAAGATCTTAGTGATACTTTGTTGTCGCCTCCCACACCGAAGACATCATGAATGGGGGCGTATAAAAATATATAGCGCATACTAAACTGACATGTAACTAATCGATATGGCGCGTTATCTAGCAGCGCCACCTACAATAAATTTCGTTCTTGCACTTAAATCTGGATATTGTTTATTATACTCTAAACGTTATTTTCGCTGGTGGGAAATTTCGCGATAATAAGACCAAGACGTTACGTATGGGCCGGGGGGTTATTCGTGATATAATAGTCTCTGCCTTTGTAAGAATGCAGCAGGGTTATTTTCGCGTAGGGGTAATTTTCACGAAGTCCCGTGTTTCGCCATATATGCGAAAATTACCCCCACGCGAAAATTTCCACGATAACAGTAATAAGTTGTCCTTCGTGTTTCTATCGTGTCGTTTTACTATTCCTCCTGCTACTCAAATAAAGGGAAAATATTGAATGTCTCCATTTTTATCATGCTTTTTAAAGAAAATATTCAGGGATTCATATATTTTACTTACTGCCAAAATGTTTTATTTATTAAAGGTCGGTTTTATGCAAAATTGGCATAATTTTTCTCACTACAAAGGGAATACCTTCATATCAAAGTATGCATTTAGACTTCGAAAAATTATTTTGCTTCGGGTAGACTGGGGTCTCCCGATAAAATTTTGGATTTGCACCTACGTTGATGAAATCAATTTGGGTACTGAAGAAAAACAGATATCCGAGAAAACAAAGGTTTCCGGATCTAACATCCTTTCAATGGGTAACCTTCATTGATAAGTGTTTACACATGTGGGAAGTTAATTCTATTTTTCTTCGGATATGCAATTCGAACACGTGTTAATATAAATGACAGAAGGTTTTAAATATTGACAAAGGATTTCAAAACTGCGTGACGTGGCAAACATAATTAATGAATTGCTCAGGACCTTACACATGGAACAATAAGAACGAAATAGGCAACACGTTCACTGGCAATTAAACTAATTGTAAACCAAGTAACTCTGCCAAACAGATTGTGCTTGCAAATGGCATAACATCGGAGTATTTGTCTGTCGGCATAAAGAGGTTTTCTTGTGTGTCACGTGATGCGACTGCTGCATTTTCGCATTCTCCGTTAAAGTGGGATAAATCTATGCACTTAAAAACTGGCAGAGGCAAATTACATCTCAAAGAGGCTTGATCTTGATACATTATCGATCCCAAATCCGACAATTTATCAGTTTTCGAATTTTGTAATCCTTAAGGATTTTGTTTCGGTGCGTCTAGTTCACGCTCAATCTCTACCTTCTTTCATGATAAATTAATTGTGACAAAATAAGGAAATAGGAAACATGCAAAGATTTTATTTCTGATCTTTCTCCTTTTTACAGGATTTGCTGTAATACATATTAGAAAAAATAGATATCTAGACTCACAAAACTGCCACGGCAACTGCTTTCGATAGGGAATGAAAACATGCGCTTTAAAACGGCACATCAAAGCAGCGGTCATTCAGGAACTATACCCAATAAAACGGCATTTATTTTGATTATAAATCATTGTTTATCAATAAAAACCCTGGAAGAAATATAATAAAAGCAGTGTGCAATGGGACTGAATAGAAATGTTTTCAGCATGTTCTCGTATTTTATTTTCTTTTCAGCATAAAACAGCTAAATCGCGCTACATGACTTGATATTTGGAAAAACAAAATTCAAACCCGACGAAGGATTCTAATAATATGAACCAAATTGATATTTCAGTTTCAAATGAAAGGTTTGCTTTCCAAAGAGTAAATTTTTGTGGCAGAAAACTAAAAAGAACAGAGGGGAAAGGTTATCTAAACCTTAATATAACGATGAAAAGACAATGATAAAGTCACGTCTTCACAGTAATTCATCATGCGACTTTGTCATTGGTGTTTCAATGCCCGAATATATATAGTATAGTACCATTTATAATCAGTTGTATTCATGTCGCATACAACATTTGGACGACATACAAGTATAAGGATATTCGTTGTCAATCTGATTACTATCCGTCTGTTTGTCCGTAATTTTTTTTTATATATGGCATATATGGTGTTCGAAATTCACTCATTGAATTAGTGTAGAGCAGCATGTGTTTGTGATCCTACAAATCACCTTTACGTTCTGAACAGTTTCGTGAACCGATAATATTGCTTCAAGATGTATACGGCGTATGATACGGACGCAAGAACTGTTTCAACACAATTGCCTAGATGATCCCTTACAATGCAACAGGTGTATAACAATCTGGTACATCAAAACACTGGTCAGCTATGGAGAATAACAAATAAAACATGTACAAACGGTGGTAAATGAAACCATGTGCACTATTTATATACCTTTTCACACCTATTGATATACCGTTATAGGTGGTCGACCTCTACGTGTGTTTATACAAGTTGGCTATCAAAGGGTTTTCTTTGCAAACTCTACAATGCTAACATGCAAAAATTGATTTGAGAAGCAATAAAATAGGCATAAAAAGAACGAATTACTTAAACAAATGTTAAATGAGAAGAATATTGGTCATTAAAAACTTGAATCAATAAATGAATGATATGGAGAAGATGATTACAGTAACCACTACGGAACACACGCGCATGATATGAAAAAAAAACACCACGTTAAATTACGGTATCACGTCAAAGAAAGGAGGGAATCTTCAACAACATTCGGTTGCAGTACCCACAGCAGAACTCAAGAAACAGACCGTTACAATGGGAACAATTACATCAAAATGACCAAAAACAATATAAAACAGCATTGAAACATCAGGGACGTCAAGGAATAAGTACTAATTGATATTCTTAGCCGTATTATGTATGAGCACTAAGCATTACCCGATGTCTCTAGAATAATACACGAAGAAATACTAATGATACAATTTGGAGAGTTATAAAAATGAGTAAGTACTACAATAAAACTAGATCGAGAAAAGTGACAAAAACGATTACTAGAGAGAACATTATGAGACAGTATGGGATGATGAACACAAATCTAAACCAGATGAACACAAATATAAACCAGGGATACGTTTGTGATCGACTAACATCGTCACTGAGGAAGTTCTACGGTCGATACAAGGAACTCTTCATACACTATGATGTCCCATTGTCCAGAATGGTGGATGATATTCTGTCTTAGACCATTTGAACCATCCAACCACAGACTATACTTGTATCTTCCGAAATGGAAGTAACCGGATGTGATATTTCTGCCGAATTGAAGCGGCGGGTGTTGCATGCAAGCAGGAGATTCTGACTCTTCTTGGACGCCTGGTCTCACTCCTAATTGGGAGTTCGCTTCTTTTCATGTGGTGGTTTTTGTTTGTTTGCTTTGGTTCCTGTTTTATTCTGATTTCGTTTGCCTTCGGTTTATGATTTCCTGAATTATCGATATTTGTACTGTGTGTTGGGCTATGGTCATTGTCCATATTTGTCATTATAACATTCAGGTAAGGGTTCAGAAATCTAGGTACTGTAAGAGAAAAGGTTCGACACTCCTCTGAAAAAGGTCGAACTCGCGGGGGGTATATGGTCAATTTTTTAATTTACATTGGAACAATCAATAGAAAAGCAACAGGTGAATAACTATCAAGTACATCACAACACTTATCTGCTATGAGAAATAATACATGAAACGTGAACACACTATGGTAAAAAGAACCACATGCGCCATTTATATCCCTTTTTACACATTTTGATGCACCGTTATAGGTAGTTGACTTCTACCGTTTTTAATGCATGTTGACTTCTAAAGGGTTCTCTTTGTAATATATGTGTAAAGTTAATATATATAACCTGGATGGAGAAGCAAAAGGAAAATTAGGCATAACAACAATGTATTACTTAAAAACTGTTCAATAGAAAACTTCGTTCGAGAAAAATTTTAATAGATAGATAAATAAATAAATAGATAGATAAATATTAGATAAATAAATATCAAAAAAATAAAATGGGAGAAGATTCCCTATGATACGACGCAAATTTATCACGGAAACAAACAACGATGAGACCAATCGCGTCAGAACGGCATTCAGACATGAAGGACGTTACAGAATAAGTACTGATTGATATTCTTAGCCTCATTATGTATGAGCACTAAGCATCACATGATGTCTCTAGAATAATACACGAAGAAATACTAATGATGCAATTTGGAGAGTTATAAAAAATGCGTAAGTACTATAATAAAACTACATTGAGCGAAGTGACAAAAACTATTACTGGCACGAGAGATCATTAAGAGATGTTCCAGGTTGGTGAACACAAATCAAAACCAGATTTACAATATCCATGTACGGAATCGGAAATTCGGGTAAGGGAGAGGTTCGAATTTGGCCTTCATCTAACAAGGTATATATGGGTGGAAGGGTACTGGATCAAGCTTTGATTTTGGTTGACTCAAAATTTTATTTGCCGTTAAAGAAGAAATCCATAAAAATCAGCATTTGGAGGTACAAATGTAGATGGCTAGGTACATGTAACTACGCTAAACGTCTTTGGCATCCCCCTTTTTATCCGCGCATGTGTGCAAATAGTGTCAAATGAAAATACATGTCATATGATAAGTTATATAATGGTGTTGGACGCTTTTCCTAATGTCCATTTATACCGTAATATTGTTCTCATTATGATTTTGTGATAAAAAACACATGGCTAATATCCATTCGAACACGAACACGTGTACGAATATTACCCATAATGAAACCTATCTGGAAATTCCGAGATGCATATTTCAGTGCACATCTTACATAATTTCAAACCAATCTTGTATTATTATCAATTGTGAGGAGGAAATGCCAATCGTTTAAGATGCATCATTACGACATAACATTATGTCTTTAACACACCTTACCGAACACTCAAATTGCTTCCTTGAGGAGTGGGCGTATACATATCCCAGGGTTATATTGTCTCAATCCTGAATATTTAGCATTGACATTTATACAAATATTAATTCTTTTATCTTAAATTCTACCATCCCCTCCCCGTCTTCCAGTATAAAACGTTGCGGGCTTAGGGGAATATTAGGCATATATGACGTACTTTTTTCAATGCCAGCTTCGCTTCTGAGCTGTTCGCTTAAAGATGCTTTCTCCTGAGACACACTTTTGGGAGAGTGGCAAGCATTTAAGAAAACTTCTTTATTTCAAAAGTTTAAGATACATGTATAAGACATATTAAGTGGGAAAGAAAAATGCTCGTAGATGACAACATTGCTTACTAGATAGACCTTTTTACAAAGATGCGGAAAGGGGAGAGCATGCAAATGCTTAAAACATATAAACGAGACAAATGTTTTAAAAGCCTATATACCATGAATTATTGGACAATATGTACAGTCATGTTTATGCGGCGTTTGATTTTTCATTAAATAAGTGTCATCATCTATTACTTCTATTAGTTTGACTCCTTTTTAATGTATTTATGATTGTACTCGGTTTTCAATATCTGTTAATTCTCGAATATTCATGATTTCATAGAAATATGACAATGCTTGCGTCATTGAAACATACAGTTTTCTGAGTTGTATGTGTTGCTGTCATATTCGATCGTCGGTCTCACTTCGGAATTTTATTCATTCCGAGGTTCGCAACCTTTCCTATGGAAATCTAATTATTTAAGAAATGACTGTCTTACTATTGGTGTTCATGGGTGTATAATTCTGGTTGGTCACGTGCAAATTCCGTGAATCGCGAAGCGATTCTTGGAAAATTTGCACGTGTCCAACCAGAATTATACACCCATGAACACCAAAAGTAAGACAGTCATTACTTATATTTATATTTATTCTAATTATCGGTCATTTTCATTTGCATGAACATGGCACATTTTGCCTGTAACAGCGTCAAATGTATCTTAACTTTGGTAAATTCTCCCTACATGCAAAACTTGAACCTGACGTCACAATAGCAACCCAAGTTATTGGAATATAATTCTAGTTGCCTAATGGGCGTTCAACATGGGGAATCTACTAGTAATGTGAATATTTTGCCTTGGCTTCTCGATTTTGAGACTGAATTACTGATCGGTACTTCTTTAATGTTTATTTGTTATCATGGTAGTGCTTGCCTTGTCTCGGATTTTGCCATGCATTCTCTAAGGGGGATTAATTGTAGTTTAAAGTAATTAAACTTGTTTTAAATGCAGAAAAATAACACGATAATGACTGAATCAGCCCTTTTATAGACCTTTATTCTAACCAGCTTCAATGAAATCCGATTTACGGATCATGCAAGGAAATATCAGGTATGAACGTTATTCACCTGCACATTCCTTTTTCTCAAAAGCGATAGCCTTACATGGATCGTCGGGTGCACTGCGGGTCACAACGTCTGAATTTTCGAACACTTGATTGCATTACAGAAATCTAATGCAAATTCTTTTCAATATTTGAGTAAAAGATTTCGAGTGCGTGCTGTTTTCGTATATGTATTTATCAACAGAAGATTTCGAAGGAAGTATAACAATAGTACTTATCTGGAAGTAGTGACCATCGATGGATTACATATGTATGATCTGACATGTACTCGCATTTAATTTAGATTTTTGTGATGCATTTCACCGAAAATCAGTCGTTGTGTCACACATGATGTAAACGCAGTGTAACTGAAGAAGGGCACCCGATGTTGAAGCCTGATTGCTGTGATCTCCATCTTTGGGAGCAAACATTTGATTTTTAGGGGGAATTGTGCAGGTAGACTGCAGTAAAAAAAAAAAAACCCGGAGAATGCCGGAACAAAAATTCCGGCTGGTAAAGGTCCCCCTAGAATCAATTGGTTGCTACCTAACATGTAACACCTACCTGGATTGGGAACTGTAAATATATCCCTCCGTCTCCTCACAGTATAAACATATGTAATCTCCCACACACAGGTACTCCCCCATACCTGGTTCTTCACTGCATCCATGCAACTGAAACAAACGAAGACATTCTAATATAGTGACTTCAATCAATGTAGAGGGGGTGGACAGGGTGACAGGGAAGTGGGAGAAAGGGGGCGGGAGGAGGTTGAGAAGGGGACTAAGGAGGGAGGAAAAGGGCGGTAGGAGGGAGGAAGGGGGAGGGTGAAATGGAGGGGGAGAGGAAGGTGGTGATGGGGGGGGGGGGGGGGGGGGAGGTAAGGGAGCGCCCCCTCCCCCCTCCCCAATGCAGTTATACCACATCCTCTGGTTCCTGCAACAAATGATGACATTATAAGATTGACAAGTACTTATACATCCAAAACAGAAAATGACTTGAACTTTAACATTTGATTCTATGGGAAAAGTAAGAGAAATCCCTTTTTAGAGGTGATAAAATGTAACAATGAAAGTTTAATTTCCATTAGTTTGATAATCTGAACAATATTCTGAAGAGAAAAAAAAATAGGGTATCAGGCCAAAAAAAAACCCCCCAGCAGTTCTGACATGAAGGACACTCTCAGAAACAGAGACAGTCTGAAATTACTTTTATCATTTAGTGATTAATGTCAGATTTCATACTCTAAAAATTAACAATTTTAATTTCGCATCATAGTCTTTGCAATACATCCGTATAATATCTTAAACGGACGTTTGAATTTTCATTCAAAATAAGACGAAATATATTTTAAAACAACTGTAACCTCGATGACATTTTTATTCAGAAAATCTTATTTTGGCTTTTCGGTAATATAGAATGAGAATTACTTCGTTTTAAGTATACATTATCTCACTTTTATGCATTTCTCCGTAGAATTTTATGGCGTGACAATTAGCTTCTGTTATGTCCCAAATTGAAAAAGACCGAACAATTTGCAACAAGAGAGTCGAAGGTAAGATCTCCAACTCATCCTAATGATATCTGCAATAACAGGACGGTCAAAACACATAGTCAGATGTAGTACTATGACCAAAGGAGACCGACAATTAATCTTTCAAAAAGGAAGGTGAATAGAGGTACTGCACGTGTATTACGGAATGTAATGTGTTATGGAATGTAAAACAAAATCCTTATCAGCCGACCATCTTTTCTGTAATAATGCTTTAGTTACATAAAGTTCAAGATAGATTTTAAGTTATATTTTCAGAAAGAGTTACAATATATGTATACAAATGCAGTGGAATCAGCCGATATCGTTAATTTCACAAGAGCAGTTTATGTCGCTTCATTTCCAGGTGATCAAAGACAGGCGTCGAATTCTAGGAAAAGGTATATACAACATAGACAACTCGGCATGTAACACATTCTCTCTAGATCTTTGTTCTAATTGCGACATAACTCTAGGTCGAGCACATGTCGTTCCCTATTGTGAGGGGTACATTTTCAAAGGAACGAGGTCACCGAATATGTTCTTCTCTACATAAATTCGAATTCTGATGAGATGGCTCGATTAGATGTTATAATTATGCATTGTTGCTACCTATAAATATACGGAAATTACATGTACAATACTCATTATCAAGACTGAAATCTAATCCGATAAAAACCTCTTTAGAAAAAATTACTGTCGGTGCTGTCAAATGAACATCGCATCAATGCTCAATTTCAGAAGTTGACGAAAATTTGACAATTTTCATTATTTTTATTCATGCTTTACTCAGTTAAAGGGAATGAATAATTTAAGGCGTTGATGAAACCAGATGCCTCAATTTAGATCCAGTTCATCATTTTTGAAATTTCTAAAAAGTATCAATATCATCAATTATTAGACAGCCATAGCATTCACAAGCGTAATGCTTTCTATTTCAAACAAATATTATCGAATATTTTTCCTAGATATCCACTTTTCAAATACTTACACTAACACCCGGCATCATTCTAAGTGTCATTGGGTTATTTGCAATACTATTTTTATGTTGAACATTGATATGATCCAGCATTACTTATTCTGAGTTCCTAGTTGTTGAAATATCGTCATACGACTTTGTGCTCTTACTCCTAGATATGTGGACAATTTAGGTTAGTTTCAGGATTCGTTTTCATGAAAATGATCGTTTGAAATCCCAAATTGGTTCAAGATGACGTACCTCCCGAAAGAAGCATGTTGGCCCGAAAAACGAATTTAGGGGTGTGAAGAGCTCCACCCAGGTCAATTACTGGTATGTCATGTTGTTGGACTTCCCATAGAGTCTCAGTGGGGATAATGTAAATCCCATCTTTTTTGCAATCTCGTCAATACATAGTAATCATACTTTCTATTGAATATTGTGCATTTTAACCTAAACATTAACAAATACTTTCCTGCTAAGTACGCATACAACAGCATGTAAAACACGCATACAACAGCATGTAAAACACGCATACAACAGCATGTAACAAGTCGTTTTCTTTTATCTTTATTTATTTTCCGATCTCATCTTAAATATTTTCCAATCTGATCTTAATTGCAGCGCAACATGTTGAAATCTAAGGATCAGAACAAATTCAGAAGATTGGATTCCGATTCTAACTTGAGACAGTGCGCTTTAATCAAATAGCTAAATGTAACTGAACGATACACAAGCGCGGATCTAGAGAGAGGGTTGGGGGTCATGACCCCTCCCCTGGAATTGGGTGTCAGGGCCCCTCCCCTTGAATTTGCCAAAAGTGCTTAATTTCCCAGTTTTTACGTATAAGTTCTTCTCAAAATAATAGACTGCCCCCCCCCCCCTTTCCCTACTTGACTGACCACCCCCCCCCCGCTTTTGGCAAAATGTTTTAGATCCGCCCATTGATACATTCACAGACATTTCTGAAATCTTCGTAAGAATATGAATTTAATATCAAGGTTATCACGCTCTGATCTCAGTGGGTACCACTTAACCCTTCCTTACAGAATTAGCCGTCAAAGAATTCCTGCAGGATGGCAAAACATTTTAATTATACGTAATCATCACTGTGGTTTTTGTCAAAAGAAGCCTCCGCGTTTTCACGCCTAGCTGCTCGTCTATTTTACGTGAGCAACTCTTTATGATGGCGGGATAACAGAAATTACAGAAACTTTTAAACGTAATAATTCGGTGACCTGTTTTTTTTTTTTAAATGCATCATATTTTAATGATATTATATATACAGAGTCTAAGAAATATTACAGGAGATGAATTAATTACATTTGTATATGAATGACTATTCGCTGTCAATATTCCTAGATTTTTTCTCCATTAATTTTTCTTCGTAGAATTTTTAATGAACAATATAACTATCAATTATTTTATGCAAAACATTTAAAGTATAATAAAGAAATTGAAAAGAAATCAAATTGTCCAAACATATGTAAATAAGAATGCATTTAAAGTTGTATTAAATGAAAAAATACAAGAGGACAGTTCCTAGATCATTTACATCCAGAAAAATTGACTGATCTATTTTCATTTCATAAGTTTTACTAAGCAATCAAAATACTTCAATGCATATTATAAGTAAAATACTAAACGAACTAAATTCATTTTCTTATAGAAAGAAGATGTAAAACTTTTTTGTAACACTTTGGCAAGTTTCAGCCATTTTGGCAATGTGAATTTCAAAATAATTGAATTATTACATATAGTTTGAAAATTTGTCAGTACAAATCGTGATTAATAGATGTTATAGAAATATGCTGCAATTGTATACGATAAAAAAAAATATCCGTTCTGTTTATACTTTCCATCGAACATATTGCCTCAAAAACAAGCTCTATATTATTTGATTACTCGTGGCATTTCAAAAGAGAATCTTGCAGACGTTTATTATTAACTTTTAACTTTCTGTTGTTTACCTCAAAGCAATATATATATAATACACGTAAGATGTCAGTTATTCAAATATTCAAGATCAATAAGAAAATAAGTTGTCAGTTACACCTCTCGCAAAATGAATCCTAATATTAAAAGTCGAAAATCCCTCAGCGAATAAAAACTGATGCATCGACCATCAAAATTAATCTTAATCCTGTCACGAGGTGCAATAATCTCACTTTCGTTTATTTTCATGCAATTTGAAGTATTTTTTGAATAAAATAATTGATATTAGAAAAAAGCCATTTGCTTTATTTTTCGTAACAACCCTACAAGTCCATACTGACGCTTGCTGAATTACTCACCAAATAAAAGCATTTTTTTCAATTCAATTTCAGATTCACTAAATTCACAATATGAATTGACATAAACAACTCCAAAATCACAGAATATATCTCTTGATAAAGTGCCCTCTGGTTAATTGATTTCCCAAGAGCGCTATCGCAATTGTTAAATGAAAATATCAAAGTTCTTCAAAAAGCTCATATGAAGCGACTGAGATCGAATGGGCTTATGTACGGTTTTATACCGCCGAGGGTGTTATGGTGTAAACTCCCGGCGCTCTGTCATTTCTTACGAGGGAATTATGACTGGTCTAACGTCATTATCAATACTTTATTTTCAAGAACAGAAAACACAATATAAGATCAGATGAATTACTGATATTTACAAAAAGTAATTCATCACAATTTACTTATTTCTCGCTTTATAAAGGGGTTGGCTTTTAATTTTGCAAGTTACGAAAAAATAATTTTCATGGAAGTTCAAACACTATTTCTGATGCAGTTTTAAGGGGGGGGGGGGAGGGGGCAATTGGAGCTCTTGCATTGTAAGCAAATGCATGTACGCTTGAAAATGTAATTATAAAGATTTTTTCCCTTCTTTTCTGTTTAGTCAGTTTTTTTCCGAACAAAAAGATTTTTCCTGAATAAAATATATCTTGTTTTCTCTCATATATCAAGTCAATATTTTGATAGCTAGTATCCTTAAGAATTTTAAAATGACATAAGAAATGACCATATTGTGTGCATTTTGTTATGAAACCTTGGTATGACAATGTTCAACATTATCTGGAAAGCTAAGGGCCCGAAAATACAAGTATCATAAGTGCCATGTATCATAAAACGAAGAAGAAGAAAACGAAAATATAGCTGGCATTTCTATGTTACATGTAATAATTATGAGCGGGCCCAAGGCAGGGGTGAGGGAATGGGAGGGAGGAGGGGGGCTTAATGATGATCAACACCCTCCCCATTGCATACATGGGTATCTTTGTTTTCTTTACAATCTAAATGCAATGTTGTCCCTTCCAATGGTTCGGAACCCTCCCTTCTGCCTCCTTCGTCAAATCGAATTTTCAACCCAGGTGGAGTTAGACCCCCTGACCAAACTCCTAGACCTGCGCATGAAGATAGTTTTCTAAGTCATCTCGGGTCGTCAAGGTTAGCGCTTGGATGTCTTCCCGAGTTGGTTCCAGAGAGTTCATATCATAACATAAAACAAGAGGCCCAAGTGGGCCTATATCGCTCCCCTGAGAACCATGTCACTTTTGCTGAATGACTGAATACATGCACATTGTAATGGTGATTGTTAGTGTGGTCCATCCTTAAAGTCATGTAAAAAAAAAATCCAAAAAAATATTTTGGCACAGAATCTATATGAAAGCATTATATTAATGGCATCAAGTGTGATAAATATAACAGCAAATTAGGTCTCAAAGACATGCTTTCAATGTGTTAGTTCAGGAAATAGTATGAAAATGTCCATTTCTGACAAAGTCCGAAAAGACATAAAAAATTTGACTTCAGAGTGGAACTAAAAACAGGAATACTTCTTAAGAGATCCCTCTAGATCATTCTGATGCCTTCGGTTTGTTGATATATGCTTGGACTCTGAAGAAGTAGTTTGTCAAAGAACCCTGTGACCTACTTTGCCCCGGGTGGCGACACTTGTTGACGGATCTTGATGAAAAACAACATTACTTGTAGGGAACCATTAGCATATCACACCTACCAAGTTTCTTTAAAATGCCCCAGCGGTTCTGAAGAAGAAGTTGAAAATACCCTCCCCCACCTCTTCCAATTCAATAAGAAAACAAGCAGATTCAGAGAATCGTGGTCCCCCGCTTGGGGTGTTTGACTCAGAAAAATCTGAGTCCTTTATGTAGGTCAAATATCTAGGTCACGGTCACGAGGTCAAAAATTTTTGTGTCAGTGTAAAGGTCTTGTCACAAGGAACTCACATGTGAAATATGAGAACTGTATCTCTTCTGGTTAAAAAGTTATAGCCAAGGTTAAAGATTTTGTGACACAGACAGACGGACGGACGGACGGACAGATGAATGAGATTTAATGTCCCCCGCTTTAGAGTACTGCAAACGGTACAAAATATGCCTGTCATGAAAAATTTGTGAAGGTTATTTTATCACATTACTTGACCAGAAAGAACAACTTGCATATTTGATCTGCAACTGAGGAAAACAAAGTGATGTACCAAATGAAATGACAAGATTAGAACTTGGTATGAAGTTTATAAAAATAAAGTCACAAAAAATAACAACACTTCTTAAGACAGCTCTCTAGATAATTCAGATGCTTTCGGTTTGTCGATACATGCTTCGGTTCTGAAGAAGAAGTTTGTCAAAGGAGGGTACCCTCTGGGACCTACTTTTGCCTCTGGTGGCGCCACCTATTGAGAGATCTGGACGAAAAACAACAACACTTGTAGGGGACCATTAGTACTTCATACCTTCCAAGTTTCATGAAAATCTGCCAAGCGGTACTGGAAAAGAAGCAGGAAATGTATCAAGATCACCCCCCCCTCCCTTTTTACATAAGAAAATAATTTATAAAAATTCATAAAAATAAAATTTGAGCATAAAATACATATCAAAACATTAAGTAACTGAAAAAGATAAAAATGCATTAAATGAGTGCATAAAATCATACATTTATGGAGTAACTGTAAGAAATAGTGCAAAAATGAGCATTTCTGACGAAGTCCGAAAAGACATCAAAAACGCGTCAAAAATTTGACTTCGGAGTGGAACCAAAAATAACAACACTTCTTAAGACATCTCTCTAGATCATTCAGATGCTTTCGGTTTGTCGATACATGCTTCTGTTCTGAAGAAGAAGTTTGTCAAAGGAGGGTACCCTCTGGGACCTACTTTTGCCTCTGGTGGCGCCACCTGTTGAGGGATCAGGACGAAAAACAACAACACTTGTAGGGGACCATTAGTACTTCATAACTACCAAGTTTCATCAAAATCTGTTCAGCCGTTCTGGAGAAGAAGTCGAAAATGTGAAAAGTTTACGACGGACGACGCCGGACGCCGGACGGTGCGCTATGACAATAGCTCACTTGAGCTTCGCTCAGGTGAGCTAAAAACAACTGAACTAAAGGGGGCACCATTCTATGATTATAGTCAGTCATAAACGATGATAAAGAACGGAAGAAAAGGGGGGAAAGTACGTAAACAGTTATGAGAGGGTTCACTTTCAGTTAATCCTGCATTACAAAGGTGCGAAGACAAACAGTGTAAGCAAGAAAAGCCTTTCTTAAGAGGATGATCATATTTCTTTCATTAGCAGGAGGGGTGTATAAAGGCAATATATAAACAAAGTAATCATAAATTCAAACCTACACGCGCAATCGATCGCAATTTAAAGCGGTTTATCAAGTGCTTAACCAAACATACCAACCGCTGATGCCACATGAGTTCATAGGTGGAGGTGGATTGGTTATATTTTAAGGCAATAAATAAAAATTGAAAAATATAAAGCATGGTAAGCTGTGATCGAATTTCTAAGAAGCATGATTAAATGTTTTAACACGAAAGCACCCACAAAGCAATACAAATGTTTGCATAGTGTGTCACAGATATACAGAACAACTTGTTTATGTTAGTAAGGGAATTTACGATCCATATTCTGGGGTGTATGGCAAACAAAACGCATAGTAAATTGGCTATTTTCAATATAGAATCAATGAGTATTAGTTCACATTCCTAGCAATCTAGAAAATAGAACTTAAAGTATCTTTTTAATGATTTATTTGTTATTGTTACCATGGAGTTGATAAGGCAATCGCAACAATATAGCATTTAAATGAAGGATATTAATTTTGTTCAAATTGTATTCCCAAGACTCCATACCTGCCATTGAGGCCATATTACATAAATATTGTTGTCATTTTACAATTCTGATTAATTCATTGTCGTATAATTTTGAAAGCTGCCACTGCAACATATAAGACGATAATGATTTCAGAGAGGCAAACCATTTTGACTTCGAATACGGTAGCTTTCTTTTGTATCACATGATACCGATCAAAAACCAGCAAAATTAGAGTAGTATCAACTATACTGATTCAAGTGTTAAACGTCTTCAAATTCAATAGCATCATTTAAGATCAGATAAATTTGCAGCATGGACCAGACATGCACGTTTCGGGTTCTTAACCCTCGTAAGTGATCCTCAATCTAAACAATGTAATATGGCCAAAGAGTGTGAAAATAATTATGTTCAAGAATGTACCGAAAGACGTAGCAGGATGGGTTGGATATGATGCTACAGGACCAACGTTTTAGAAATTTTCGAATTTGCGAATGCAAGATCAAGGTCATATTGGAATATGGACTCATCACAAGAAATATATGCACATGAAATATGCTTTGTATTGCTAACATCTCAAAAGTTATGACCAATAATTTAACAATTTTTTTTACGGATAGAAGCGTTTTTTTCGAAACATGCATGTTTTGGACACTTCATTGAATTATTTCGTTCATGAATGTACATTTACGGTTGTAAAGAGGGAAACTTTTGTTGGTCTAGCTAGTACGACGACAAAGTTCTTAGAACTTTGACCCCGGACGTTAAATGATGTTTCTCAGAGGTATTACGGTGCAGGAATGCCCATCAATAAGTTATGCCTTATGCATGGACGCCGAACACATAATTGTGTAGAACATTGACACAATGACTTTTAGAAACTTTAGTACAAAAGTATCCTATCGTCAGAAAACACTTGTCTGCGCTGTTATGAATCTTATAGAAACAACTAAAAGGGTGTAACAAAATGTAATTCGGAGAAAAGTTTTGCTTTGATAGACACGATGAATGAAATTGCATGTAATGTTCTGAATTTTTATCAATTTCTGCTTCCTTTTCATACCTCTTATTTTATCCCAAATAGAAAACACGAGAGGGATTTGGATGATGAAAACATGATCGATTAAAGAGAAAGTAACTCAGAATTGAGCGGCATTAGATATTTTCTTTTTCCTAAATTGAATTCGAATGTTCTTTGAAATTGATCACTTGTTTATGATCAAACTTGTTTCTGATCTATTTTCAGTTCTCACACCGAACCGAATCAAAAACAGAAAATTCCAACTCACACCTTCGTAATAAATATGAAGAATATTTATAAATTCTTCAAAGGTCGAAATTCCAAATTTAATACTTTTAATACCGGGAGAATGCGATACAAATCTAAGGTTTCCAAACTATGTGGATTTTTCAAACGAAGAATTATTTATGCCAAGGTTTTGCTAACGTTTTACGTATATTTGTAATGATCAGTTTGGAATAAAAGCAATAACTGATCTTCATTAACATCATAGATATTTATTTCTGTTACTTTTATTATGAGAGAGAGAGAGAGAGAGAGAGAGATTGTCATTCTGCATTTAAGTTTGATGAGGACATTAACACTACAAAAATCAAATCAAAAGTAGAATTTAAAAAATTAAACAAAACACATATAGTCTTATTTATGATTCAATGGGATGGTCGAAACCCCTACTGAACTTTACGAATGTTCATATTTAAAAAAAAAATCGATATCAAATTTCGCAATCTTACTGGACTGTTCAAAAACAGGCACGTCGCCTGTCTCATGTTGGACGTGTACATGAGACCTTGGCCTTGCAGGTGACATAATCATCATTATGCTTGCCATTTCCTGTAAGAAAGGAGGGGATCTCCAATAACACTCGGCTGCAGCACCGACGGCAAAACCCCCAATTCAAAAACACAGAGCCGACAATTAAAGAAAGGGACATAAAAGGGACAAGGAACACCAACTCACACCAAAGAAACATCAAACACAAATGTCCACATATAAACCAACGAGATCCAATGGGCAACCGGTGCCGACTTAGGACGGCCATTTGTCACGCAAGTAGCAGACTTTGTGGTTATCCGGATTACGTGCGCACAACCCTCCCACTTTCCCGATTACCAAGAGGTCTCGAAGAACGCACAATCGTGGTGTAAAATAACCTCACTGTAAGATGAACATACAAACAAACAGCATGACACAGGGGCCATCTTCATGAAAGTATCTATTAATTTATAATTATATAAGTAATTGTCCGTCATATGTAAATCTGAGGCTACAAGAAAGACAGATGGACAGAAGACAGACAAACGGACGCAGATGAAGTGATCTCTACATGTTGCCCCTGCGTAGCAAGAACAAAAAGCTGTCTACTCCTGGAAATATTTTTTTATATCAGCTAATGATTACATGTATTATACAAAGTGTCCCGCTGGTCACTGAGCTAGCCTTTCTATCATGATTACATTTTTTTAATTCTCCCAAGGGTTAAACCAAAAATGTGATCATGATAACTTAAACAAAATATAATCTTGGTAACTAGTTATCATGGTTACATTTTAGTCTGCACAGTCGTAGCTTTCGGTCCTCTTCCACACCATCTTAGAACATTTATTTAGTATCCAGTATGATACATGTTTCATGATACTTAAAAGTTATCAGAGTTTTGCATGTTTAATAATTGCACACCGGTTACATGTATATAATAATACATCATTTACTAAAATTCTTTTCCAGTATAGATATGCATTTCTTCGAGAAGTCGTATCTCTTCAGCAATGTTCAGTGATGCACGATTCCGAAGAAGAAGACTTTGAGTGCAATTTTCAAACAGTCCCTACAAAACATTCGCTCAGATACGTAAGAGGTAGTAGGAATGATAACTCTGGGAAATTTGCTGTTCTCTAACACAAGTGCTTATTCTTACTTTGATTTTTGCATTTTAAAATTTCTGTTGCTTCTATCACGCCAGCTGATCAAGGTATGTTAACAGTTTTGAAATGGTTCAGTCTCTTTTTTTTTCTTTTTTTCTCGGTGGGACATATTGAGTAACACATCATTGATCATATTTCTTTTCGATGAAAGGAATTAGCCAAGAAAGTGGACAATCGACTGAATTCCAAATATAGATTTGAGGAATTCCAGAGACAGCAAAATGAAAGTCGATACTTATTGATTTAAAGAGTTAATCGATATCTTCTTTATACAATGGCATTCTATAGTTCATAAATTAATGTTATCAATCATTCAAATGCAGCCCAGCGGGTGATTTCACAAGCTGAAATTCTTTATTAGTAGGAACCATATTCTTTGTAACAATTCAATTCCGATTGTTATCTTGGAATTTATTACATTAAGTGAATTATTCTATAATAGGATTTGCCTATTCTATCAAGAAATAAAATGGAAATAAAAAAAATTCTTCATAATCGTTTTGAAATGAATATGGAGAAACAATGCAGTTGCAATGTCGGTGGTGGGCCGGGGGGGGGGGGGGGGGGTAAAAAAGTGGATGGTGTATTATATAAGAGATTGAGGTTGGAGGGTGTTAATCAAATCATTCAGATTGTTCATCGCATGTAAATCTATCAACATGATCACTAACAGTTAGTTTCATGTAGCGAGTATAGAATACATCTACACGAACCAATTACTGCCAGATGTCCAAACTTTAGATCGCCCAATATTGCAGGATTATACAAGCACTGTAAGAAATTACATATACATGGTTTCATAAGTATTCATATAAAACAAAAGTCAGATACTTTTTTTATTCATTTCACTTTTATTTTGGTTCTCCCCTAGCTGTATTCAACGCAACATGGGACGGATATAATGCTAGTTCTTGAGAACACTGTTGAGTATCTGTACGTAGTCTCTTTGATTGTCTGTACGTAGTCTCTTTGACTATCTGTACGTAGTCTCATTGACTATCTGTACGTAGTCTCATTGACTATCTGTACGTAGTCTCTTTGACTATCTGTGCGTAGTCTCTTTGACTATCTGTACGTAGTCCTGTTGACTATCTGTACGTTGTCTCTTTGACTATCCATACATAGTCCTTTTGACTATCTGTACGTTGTCTCTTTGACTATCTGTACGTAGTCTCTTTGACTATCTGTACGTAGTCTCTTCGACTATCTGTACGTAGTCCTTTTGACTATCTGTACGTAGTCTCTTTGACTATCTGTACGAAGTCCCTTTGAGTATCTGTACGTAGTCTCTTTGACTATCTGTACGTAGTCCTTTTGACTATCTGTACGTTGTCTCTTTGACTATCTGTACGTAGTCTCTTTGAGTATCTGTACGTAGTCTCTTTGACTATCTGTACGTTGTCTCTTTGACTACCTGTACGTAGTCCTTTTTGACTATCTTTACGTTGTCTCTTTGACTATCTGTACGTAGTCTCTTTGGGTATCTGTACGTAGTTTCTTTGACTATCTGTACGTAGTCTCTTTGACTATCTGTACGTAGTCTCTTTGACTATCTGTACATAGTCTCTTTGACTATCTGTACGTAGTCTCTTTGCAAGAATGAAGTAAAAGTTACCTTACTCTTTCCGCGAGAGAAGCTGTAGAGTTATCCGATACCTTCGACATTTACAATACGAAAGACATATAAGCTATTCTTATTATATAAATACCAAAAAGAAATAAAAAAAGACCTCACCGAAGATGAGAAATTCCGGCTTTTATACCATCATACATATCGTCTCCTCTTTGACTTTATTTTTGTATTTTTCAAAGGTGTTGTATGCCCATTGACAATGATTATTTTGAATATATGTTCTTTCACAAATAATTAGTGCACCATATGCGCATTTCAAACAATGTATTATCAGTGATGCTCCAGTCCGAAAGAGAGGTAATCCAAATAGTGAATGTATGAAGAGAGAAATTCTAAACATGACCGAAATTGTATGCCAAAGAGCCTGCTAAGAACAGAGGTATGCAGTAAGGAAGATGATATTTTTGATTCTGAATTTGGGTCCTGTGCTTGAATTCTGCTCACCGATGCATTTTCTGGTATTGCTAAAATAAAATATTTGTATAGATTCTCAATTATCGTCTCACGATACAAATATTCATAATCTTACCGTTTAGTAAAGAGAAGTAGTATCATTATATCGCTATGAATGCCATATAATGATAACGATTGATCAGACTTTCAAAACCATGTTATATTAGAAGCGCCTAGAGCATCTGTCTGCTGCTCTCTTAATAAGATATCATGGATTTATTTTATTGAATTGCACCATTACAAACGAACAGATCTAAAGTCCTTTGATCCTTTTATGAAAAATGGGGATTAACATAAAAGGCAGTTTCTATAGCACAATTTCTATCAAATATTTTTGTTAAATCAAAGGCTTTTTGGACGAAGGCACGTTTAAGTATTAACCGATGGCGATTGAGGGTTACCCACGCAACACGCGCTGTCTCTTTAAGATTCCCCTTCCGTTTAGATCGAAATAATGGAAATTATTCCGACATTCTTTTCTTTTGTATGTCAACAGAACATTACATAATATCCGAGTCAAGGTCAATAGGATCCTTAGGACAGGTTTACTCAATAATTGTCTAAAAGAACTCTAAATTACGTTCTTTTAAATAGCGTTTGAGATTAGATTGCATAGTCATTTTGTTAACTTTAAGGTTTTTTATGCAGTGGAAACCTATTTCAAATTTTGTCAGTGAGGAAATGTTTTATGTATGCAATCTTTCAGTGAGCAGATACTTAACGAAGTTATGCACAATGAAGTATATTATTTGAAAGAAAATTGTCAATTGAAAGCTTTTTTTTTTTACAAAAAATTCACATTCAAAACCTAGATTTGCTTATAGAAAAGTATTGGCATCAGCTACAAATGGATTTCAAATTTCCATTGAATTCAATTTCTTTTATGCAAATTCGATTAACAATTAAAGGCATTATACGTTAAATGACAAAATATCGAAGGGAAAGTAAACCTTGTAACATTAAGTTTAATTTTGTTGATTTAAAAAATCATTCCAAAAACAAAAGGCTATACTTCTCGTAAAAAAGTTCCCCGCGAGGGGTTTGACAGTAAGTGTTTTGAATATTTTTCCCTGACATTGTCGCCATAGCACTTTCTATATAGACGTGACCTCAGACAGTGCATGTATTTTATATATTCTTATCATTTTCGTGCGTGAACATCGACGGCGGGTGCGGCTAGCCAACAGGGGATGCTTACTCCTCCCGGGCACCAGGTCCCACCTCTAGCTTGCTAGGGGTCCGTCGATGCTCAATTTTGGTACTCTATTGTGAGTGCTGTTGAGATTATCGTCAGGATCTTCTTTAACTCATTTATGTCACACTTATGCCCTTTGCCGTGTGGAGCTCGTAAAAAAGTTCCCCGCGAGGGGTTTGACAGTAAGTGTTTTGAATATTTTTCCCTGACATTGTCGCCATAGCACTTTCTATATAGACGTGACCTCAGACAGTGCATGTATTTTATATATTCTTATCATTTTCGTGCGTGAACATCGACGGCTGGTGCGGCTAGCCAACAGGGGATGCTTACTCCTCCCGGGCACCAGGTCCCACCTCTAGCTTGCTAGGGGTCCGTCGATGCTCAATTTTGGTACTCTATTGTGAGTGCTGTTGAGATTATCGTCAGGATCTTCTTTAACTTCTTCAGGTTGATTCATCAGCATCACTCCTACTTATACATAGTTTCATGATGCAAACATCGCCTCTCAACAAAGTTTGCACGACAACACCCGCAGAGTCCCACACGAGGGATGGATTGATGTCTACTGCGAATATTTGTCAAGAACCCTGAACCAGGGGTCTTCGATTCAGACAGTATTTTGGCAATAATCTTGGCATTCTGTGCAACAAGTCAGAGAGTGCAAACGTGGCAAATGGCATGCCTCATACTGAAGATGCTACGAGATGTACCATACATCAACCAAAATATTTGTATTTCTATTCCTTAATATTTTGACGTTTTGTGTTAGAGTCGACCGCATCATTCATAGACAAGAACCATGAGTAAACCACCTGTATAACCTATTATGAAATATTTATGCAATGACTTCCAAGGTTTGTTCTTTGCCCATTTTATTTATGCTCCGGAGTTGTAACGTCTACTAATATGGTGAGTGCATGAATGTTAAATTGCCAAAAAAGGGATCTGCTAACTTGGCAAATTTTGAAGCGTCCATGCCTGTTTTAACTAATGAAGTACAAACAAAATTTTACTTTCTATTTCTCCGCGTTTTTTACTACAAATTATCTAGAAGTGCAAGAAAGGATGAGGTCTCCAAAAGGACTCGGTTCGACGGTTGCATTACCCACAGTAAATAACCAAAACACCCAAATGCGAAAAAACACACAGTGGACAAGCACAACAAGAGACACCAAAGGGACAAGGAAGGACCATCTACATGTATCTATCTTCTTTCAATTGATGACAATCGGTACCTAAATTGAGTTTTCTTGTATTTTGACATATCTTTTGAGAATTCACCTATTTACTACCACATTATGAAGGTCTCTTAGAGATTATTTCCCGAAAAACTAACTAAAGGATCTTGTAGACAATTTCAATTAAGAACGAACAAAGAAACCATTTATGGACCTGGCGAAGAATACTATGAACGAATGGTCAATCAACAGAGTTTGCACGTTTTGCTGACACAAGGGGGTGATTTATAAGTCTGACCCCGCCTTGACCATCATACTTAACAATTGCCATGGTATATTTCTATACAACGTTAACACGTTCTGAATATGAGCAGTATTAAGCTATTCCATGCACGACTCGTATACACCAGACCGACGACAGAACGCAATCAAGATGAAGACCGGTCTGGTCAGGTCTTTTCGGAGTAGACACATAAACAAATACATACATATTAGGCACTTGTAAAGTCTAACGGAATATGAGATAATAGGAAAAATAACTAAAAGGGAACATAACTAGATATCTTTATACTAGACACCAGTAAATAACGTTTATGCCCAAAGTTTCACAGATCAAGAGCAATAACCCCATCATTGGGAGGATACCCCCAATTGTTTATCAGATTCAAAAATAATTTGTTTAAAAAAAGGAATATCCAACTATTCGGCGGGAAGACTCTTCATAAAAATTCAATAGATGCAAGACTGTTAATCCCCGAGGATATGAATTTCATCTAGGTTGTCTGTTTCTTGCAATGACTTGACATATATTTTTTGTACAAATGTAGTGTAGTGTTTAATGCAAATTTGTCTCCCTCAACATATGTTTGTGTGTCTGTTTTAATTGTTCTTTGATCCATTTAGTGCATCTTCTCCATATTCACTTTCAGTTTCCATGTTAAACAGTTTCTTTATCGAGAATATAGCGATGATCTCCATCAAGTCCAGATTGAACCGATAACAGCAAAACACACCCGAAGATTTACAACAACAAATTAACATCAACGAATCAACTCCAAAGGCACCCACACTAAATCGTCTTCTCGAGACAAGTGTACATATTACCTTACTCCCCTAGTCGGATGTCATACTCAAAACTGGGTCCCCGGTGAGGTTTGCTCGGAGAGTATATACAACAAGAAAAGAGTCTATATTGTATCGTACTTTCACATACAAGCAATAAGCACTTGAATTGCTATTAACTTATTCGAAGTTTTGGCCTGATAAGGCTTCCGAACGAAACTAACCGGAGACGCAGTTTTGTGTATGACATCTGACATGGGGGAGTAAGGTATTACGTACACTTGTCTCGAGAAGATGATTTAGTGTTGGTGTATTTTTTATCCCGATGTTGAAGTTGTTTCGTCTGATGTTAATTTGTTGTTGTAAATCTGCCGGTGTGTTTTGCTGTGATCAGTTCAAGGTGGACTTGAAGGAGATCATCGACATATTTTCGATAAAAACTGTTGAACATGGTAACTGAAAGTGGATATGGAATTAATCTTACAATGTAAAACCTGTACAGTGCCGATAATGCTTATACATATACCACAGCTTTTAGAGGATAAATTTAATCTGCGAATTCAAAAATTATTACTCATAGAGCAATATCCGCCATAAATTCTACACTACATCAGAATTTAATTAATTGTTTTTGTAATTCAACTTTTTTACATCGAAGTCCCGCACATCCTGTATTGTTGATTATTTCACCTTTTTAAACTGTATCATGGCTCATTGTATTGTAATCGCGAGCTCGTGAGTTCGATCCATGGTCATTGCCGTGTTCCTTGAGCAAGAGATTGTTCCAGTCGACCCAGCTGTAAAATAGGTACAAGCATTTCTGAGAGTTGACCTTTGATATACCTGCATTACATTCAGGGGAAGATAGATACCCCTCAACCACTTGCACTACTGAAACTGGGTATAAGCAACTACCTTATGATCTTTAAGACTCGGAAAGGATTTAACTTATCTAATGGAACATAACATGCACTATGTCGGTTTTCATATCCGATTTTAACCTCTAACGGTGCTATTTCAAAGCTTTTTAATTAAAAGGATCATCAAACTGGTAAAATCTCCATCGAGCAAAAGAATACAAGCATTATTTCTCCTCCTTTTAATTAGAGATGTACTCATTGCCTTTCAATTTCGAAGAAAATGAATGAGTTTTTTAGGGCTTCAAGTTATATCATCCTTCAGTTCGTCTTTAGAAGTTAAGCAGTCTATGACCGTACATTTACATGTATTATAAACATATTTTAACAACTATGCTCGTTTCAATGACGCCTAAAACTCTAAGGTGACATTAAAATATCACACTGTCCGTTTTCCTTTTGTTATATGAAACAATACTAAAATTGCGAAAGACACTACGAACTTTTTCTTTTAAAATAGACGCGTAACAAGTTTTGTAATAACAAATTAAAAATTGATTTGTTTTAAAATGTGCCTTTGTATGCATAGACGTGTATTAGTGCATAAATGATATAATGTAAGAACTAGCATCTTCTGATTTTAAAGTATATATGTCATGCCAAAAATATATGTGCGTACATCAGAGGAATTTTTTATTAGTAAATTGAATGTTCTGTAATTTAATAATTACTATAAAGCTTCAAGAAGTAAACATGCTTTTTTCCAAGCAAACATGCTTTAATCCAATCGAAAGTCTAATGTAATGGATGATGACGAGAATCACAGTAATCTTTTACTATCGTGTTAGCAAAATAGTCCCACTTGAGCCTCTTGTTCTGATGTAGGTATTCGAAAGTGGATATCTACTTATCATGTATTGTTTGGCCATTATGTAACACACGCAATGTTGAATTCTAGACAGGTAAATGCACGCTGGGTAACTCAATCATCTCTTAGTCACACCATTTGTTTCAGATGAAATGTTCAGAAACGATTCAATAGTTTTTAGCTTTTCAATTCCAAATAAAAGGATCCCCCATGGTTAAAGACCGAAAAAATTAGGCTATTGTTCGAGGAAAGATTGTCTAATTCATCCTCAAGTTTTCGTTTCGCTGCAATTTTAAAACATTTACCTTGGCAGAGGTCTCTGACAGCGCATAAACTTCTGTATTTTATTGCATGTTATAGGTTTTTATCTATTCAAGCCAAGAAACGTTCCAAACTACAAGTCAGTCAATCAAGAGGGAGCTAGAGGGAAGGGGTCAGGAATTTAGGAACCCTCTCACAACCCCTGGATTTGGTCAAATATGTTTATCTCTATTTTTTCGTATTTTTTTTTCAAATCCATATTTTTTTTAAACTTGATGGCTTGGACCCTCCATCTGCAAAAATCTAAATCCGCTTACGTCATTCACATTAATTGCATCATTTACATTTGTTGATTTTCTAGAAATCTCTCTTTTATTACAGGTTTGAAAAATATACCAATTACATTGCATTGTCAGTTGTAATTCATATATAAACATCTCGATCATAACTTCCAGCCTAACACAGCCTAACTTTATTTATAAAGTAAGAAAGGCGCTCTCTCCTTGCTTATTTAACAACTTAGTTATTTTATTCTCGATTGATCATATCCAAAGTTCTGAATTCGGCTTTTTCGCGTGGGTCCTGTAGCATGATATCCCATCCACCCTACGTCTTTCGGTACATTATTGGACATAATAACTTTCACACTCTTTGGCCATATCACATTGTTTAGATTGAGGATCACTTACTAGGGTTAAGTAACCGAAACGTGCATGTCTGGTCCATGCTGCAAATTTATCTGTTTTTGGACAAAATAACTTTCACACTCTTTGGCAATATTACATTGTTTAGATTGAGGGTCATTGACGAGAGTTTGGTAACCGAAACGTGTATGTCTGGTCCATGTTGCATATCTATCTATTCTTAAATGATGCTTTTGGATTTGAAGACGTTTAACATTCACAATTTAAGTCCTGTTTGTCTTTATTATTTGAAAGAATAGATTAACAAAATTTCTGCGTGATGCTAATGTCTGCTGGTTGAAAGAATACTTCAAAATAACCCTAAAATATAACATTTAACTAAAGAAGAAGATATTTCATGACAAATATGGAAAAAAAATGATTTCCCTATCAAGAATGAGTTAAAGAAGATCCTGACGATAATCTCAACAGCACGCACAATAGAGCACAAAATTGAGCATCGACGGACCCCTAGCAAGCTAGAGGTGGGACCAGGTGCCCGGGAGGAGTAAGCATCCCCTGTTGACTAGCTGCATCCGCCGTCGATGTTCATGCACGAAAATTAAAACAATATATAAAATACATGCATTGCATTATCTGAGGTTATATCTATGTAGAATGTGCCATGGCGACCATGTCAGGGAAAATATTCAATCCACTTACTGTCAAACGCTCGCGGGGAACTTTTTTTTCGAGCTCTACACGGCAAAGGGCATAAGTGAAACAAAATGAGTTAAAGAAGATCCTGACGATAATCTCAAAAGCACTCACAATAGAGCACCAAATTTAGCATCGACGGATCCCTAGCATGCTAGAGGTGGGACCAGGTGCCCGGGAGGAGTAAGCATCCCCTGTTGGCTAAGAACTCATGTTAGAACTCGTTCATCCTAACATGGAAGGCTAGTCTCCAACACATGACGTTTGAGAAAACTAAGAAAGATGTAGTAAATTACATGGAGATAAACATGAAATCGAGGCAATCAAAATGATTGAATTTCGACAAACAACTTGAATCTTTTAAATCAATGTAATATGGCCAAAGAACGTGAAAATTATTATGTCCATAAATGTACCGAAAGACGTAACAGGATGGGTGGGATAGGATGCTACAGGATCCACGTTTTAGAATTTTCAAGAATTTTTTAAGAGTCGATCAACCTACTGAAAATTTCTTATTAAGTGTATTAGGGGTTAATAATGATATCGTATAAAAGCTAGAAATTATGTACTTCCATATTTTACATAGTTTTAGATATTTGATATTTAATTTATGCTTTATTTAATTCTCTAGAAAATGTATCGTCCCGAAATGCCAAAGTCGTGCGTCTTCGGTCAACTTCATGGTATTTAATTTTTCTATCTAAACAACCAGAAGAAGAGTATAATACCCCAATGCCTTAAAAAGAAGGAGTCTAAAGCCTCAGCTTAAAAAAACTTTTATGATAAAAAATCAAAACAATGCGTTTTGATTCTTCTGAATCCTTGATTATAGTAAACGATAAAATATACATGCATCAGGATTCTTAACATTGGCTTCTAAGGGAGTCTTTTCATCATGGTGAGACAGCATGCGATGTGATAATGCGTTTTGTATTGCACTGCGTGGTTCTTCAAATCGCAATACATTATGAATAAACTGCAATTTCATAACAACTGCATCTAGAATGCTAGTTAGGACTGAAAACCAGCTTAAAAACATCAAGTTTAGAAGGGATAGTTTCGTATCTTTTATAATTGTTATTTTCAAAATGGATAAAGCTGTGCGTCTTAATGAATGTTGAAATGATGTATTTCCTAGCGTTTACTGCTGATCAATATTTGCATCAATCTAAGCAGAATAAATGATTGGAAGTGCATATAATATTTGAAACGTTCTTTGTGGGTGTAAATGATAAATCGGATCATTGCATTTAAGTATTGTTCAGTATAACCGATTTATTTACCACTTTTACGTTTTTCTTTCCTCTTTGAAGGTGAATTTAACGAGAAAGCGATCAAGTAAAGGATGAGATTTAATCTTTTTGAATAAACACGGCCATCATCAAATTGCATACCATGTGCATAGTTTTTGTAAAAGAAGTAAAATCAGTTGACGCCACACAAAGATTACAAACTGACAAAGAATAAGAGAGAGTCACAGTTAAAGAATAGGAGAGGCGCCCTGAATGTTTTCATTCTTCATTTGACTTTTACGCACAAGTTCATGAAAAGCCTGAATGAAAAGGTACATGAACATGCATTAATAAATCTATCAGCGTTCATGGTTTACTTCACGGAAGATGTACAAAAATCTGTTTTGAATGTACATGTAAGGATCCCTTTTGTAGAATACTATTCATAATTAATGACATTAAACACAAAAAGAAAGAAATAAATAAAAAAGCAAAGAAAAGAATATTCATTCTGAGAGAAATCCTACAAACGGTAATAAAATCCCGAAACAAGATGCGGAAATGTAAGAATTTCGGCTAAAATTTCCAAATCAAATAACTTTCTTTATATGACAATAATATGATTTGTCTCCAAACATTTTTCTTTTCATACACCGGAAGAAATGAAATATCATTTTTTTTTCCATTCTTGTCTTTTGACTTCAATTCTTAAAGTTTGCCCATCTTTAATTATGAAAAAAAACCCATAACTTTTTCATTATTTCAATATCTGAATCCTAAAATCCTCTTCTCAAAGGAAAATGTAGTTGCCTCTGTTTGGATTATTGAGAACAACTTCGATAATGAAACATGAGGGAATAAGAAGCAATTATAGAATATTGATGGTTTTCTTCAAAGTGTGAATATAGCTCATACCTCTTTGTGTAGTTGTCGTAACATTTTCTGATACAACCGAATTTGTTCTGCGTTATCGCCCACCCCACATGGGTCTTCACACCCCGAGGGCATGGATTGGCCGTCCTCATCTATAACTTTTATCTCCGTTCGTACATCCATGTCGAAATTATAAAACACTATTTTCGAACACTCAAATTCCTCACATGACTCCTCGATTTACCTTTACTTGTGATGAAATGAACGCGACTCCCCACAAGTAATATGTCAAAATCAAACCGGATAAGATCAAATGGTTATTAATCAAAATTGCCAATATTTCCAATCTGTCCATCAAATCCATCCGTTATTGATTCTATAGAGATGCGCACATTCTGATAAAAAAATTCCTGGAAATACAAAATCTAGTGAAAAGCTCGATGCAACAAAACCCCAATTCGTTGAGATTTTTTAGCGCCACGGCTCATCCAATATTTCACTGCATTAGAACATAAGCTCCACTTTGTAGATTGCAATTTTATTTCACTAATTCATTTGTTCCCTCTCGGAGAAAGGGACCAATGATAAGCGAGCTTTCTAATTTGAATTGCGTTTCAAACAGCAAGCAAAGTTTTCTTTCCAGCCAAAAATTATTGTGTAATTTGCAAAGAAAAGAACAGAAATAAAAAAAAGTTTTGACGATTATTGTAAATTCTTTTTTTCAAACAGTGGAAGCTCTATTATACGCTGCATATTTCAATGTGTTAATTAGTTAGGCATAATGAACATGTGTAAATAATTACTTGCTCTCATTTGATTACTTGCATTCCTTCCAGTCATCCCAGGAGATTGCAATTCATGAATTCAGGACGAATAGAAAATCATGGCTACTCATTAAATCCAATATAATAATTACATTTTATGTAACAACTAGAGTGAATTTTATGTTTTTGCAAAACAATTCAATATTTTGCATTACTATCCTAGAATCCAATGTCGAATTTACTCACTAATATTTACTAAACGGTATTTACATTTTCTGAATGTGAAAAAAAACGTTTTGGATGAAAAACGATCAGTACTTTTTTGAGATCGACAATGCCATCAAAGCTTTTTAAATAAGTGGCTTTTTAAATCTCTAAAAGGGGAATGTGTAGAAAGTTTTCTCAAATTACTTTGTTCAACTTTAAATAAAATTTACAAGATCTCGGAACATCTTATTTCGATCATTTCCGTGAAATAAAACATTAAATCCAGATGAAGAAAATTTTTTCAAGAAACATGAATATTATGAGAACGTTTTTAGATCAAGACATATTGCAATATGTTTTTGAAAACTTTTTTTTAATTCTAATATGACGCGAAATTACTATCTGCTGAAGAGCTCGCCTGATTTTTATTCTCAAACAGATACCCTTTCAAATAAGCAAAGCCTACTATGCAAATGCTTTTCTGAAAACCAGCCATTTTCTGAAAACTATTGAAGCAACATTATTTGCCGTCTGCTATAATGAAAATATATTAGATTAGAAGTCAAGGTTTATTTCCAGTACTGCAACTCGAGGAGATTCTTGACAATAAAACATAACTAGGGTATTGTTGTTTCTTAAAAATGAAAAAAAAAAAAATGATTACACCAATTTACAAATATCTTTTTTGTTGAAAAAATGCATAACATTCGCAGAAGAACGAAAAATCGGACAATCGGGATTTTTATATAATATTTGAATATGTTTAAACTTCACTACTTTACACATCCTTTTTAACAGCCCACCTACAATAAATTCTATTCTTGCACTGGACTCCGGAGATTGTTAAATGAATAGTGTTGTCCGTCTCGGTTTTTGAGTTATTCCGGCTGTTTGTCCGCTTTTTCTTTTCTCGTGACAAAGTTCTCTTTTACATATTTTTTTGGTCATAATTTGTTAGCCTAATGTTTATGATTTTTTTTATTCTGATTTGGGTTTTGTCAGAATTTGTTAGCCTTATGTTTATGATTTTTGGATTCTGGTTTTGGGTTTTGAGAGAATTTGTTAGCCTTATGTTTATGAATTTTTGGATTCTAGTTTTGGGTTTTGTCAGAATTCGTTATCTAAATGTTAATGATTTTTGGATTTTGGATTTTGGTTTTGGGTTTGTCAGAATTTGTTAGCCTAATGTTTATGATTTTTGGATTTTGGTTTTGGGTTTTGTCAGAATTCGTTGGCCTAATGTTTATGATTTTTGAATTCTGGTTTGGGTTTTGTCAGAATTTGTTGGCCTAATGTTTATGATTTTTGGATTTTGGTTTTGGGTTTGTCAGAATTTGTTAGCCTAATGTTTATGATTTTTGGATTCTGGTTTTGGGTTTTGTCAGAATTTTTTAGCTTAATGTTTATGAATTTTTGGATTCTAGTTTTGGGTTTTGTCAGACTTTGTTAGCTTAATGCTTATGAATATTTTGGATTCTAGTTTTGGGTTTCGTCAGACTTTGTTAGCTTCATGCTTATGATTTTTTTGGATTCTGGTTTTGGGTTTATCGGAATTTGTTGGCTAATGTTTATGTTTTTTTTTCCTGTTTTGAGTTTTGTCATTATTTGTTAGCCTAATTTTTATGATTTTTTAAATTCTGATTTTGAGTTTTGACAGAATTTGTAAGCCTAAAATTTAAGATTTTTTTTATTCTGGTTTTGGGTTTGTCAGAATTTGTTAGCATAATGTTTAGGATATTTGGATTCTGGTTTTGGGTTTTGAGAGAATTTGTTAGCCTAATATTTATGAATTTTTGGATTCTAGTTTTGGGTTTGGCAGACTTTGTTAGCTTAATGTTTATGATTTTTTTGGATTCTAGTTTTGGGTTTATCAGAATTTGTTGGCCTAATGTTTATGATTTTTTGGATTCTGGTTTTAGGTTTTGTCAGAATTTGTTAGCCTAATATTTATGATTTTTTTTATTCTGATTTTGAGTTTTTTTTCAGAATTTGTAAGCCTAATGTTTATGATTCTTTTTATTCTTGTTTTGAGTTTATCAGAATTTATTATCCTAATGTTTATGATTCTTTGATTCTGGTTTTGGGTTTTGTCAGAATTTGTAAGCCTAATGTATATCATTTTTGGATTCTGGTTTTGGGTTTTATGAGAATTTGTTAGCCTAATGTTTATGATTTTTGGATTCTAGTTTTGGGTTTTGTCCGAATTTTTTAGCTTAATATCTATGATTTGTTTATTCTGGTTTTGGGTTTTGTCAGATTTGTTAGCTTAATATTTATGATTTTTTGAATCTTGTTTCGGGTTTTGTCAGAATTTGTTAACCTAATGTTTATGATTTTTTGATTCTGGTTTTGGGTTTTGTCAGAATTTGTAAGCCTAATGTATATCATTTTTGGATTCTGGTTTTGGGTTTTGTCAGAATTTGTTAGCCCAATATTTATGATTTTTTTATTTTGGTTTTGGGTTTTGTCAGAATTTGTTGGCCGAATGTATATCATTTTTGGATTCTGATTTTAGGTTTTGTCAGAATTTGTTAGCTTAATATTTATGATTTTTTTATTCTGGTTTTGGGTTTTGTCAGAATTTGTTGGCCGAATGTATATCATTTTTGGATTCTGATTTTAGGTTTTGTCAGAATTTGTTAGCTTAATATTTATGATATTTTTATTCTGGTTTTGGGTTTTGTCAGAATTTGTAAGCCTAATGTATATCATTTTTGGATTCTGGTTTTGGGTTTTGTCAGAATTTGTTAGCTTAATATCTATGATTTTTTTATTCTGGTTTTGGGTTTTGTCAGAATTTGTTGGCCAAATGTATATCATTTTTGGATTCTGGTTTTGGGTTTTGTTAGAATTAATTAGCTTAATGTTTATGATTTTTGGATTCTGGTTTTGGGTTTTGTCAGAATTTGTAAGCCTAATATTTATGATTTTTGGATTCTGGTTTTGGGTTTTGTCAGAATTTGAACCATCCAACCAAAGATTGTACTCTATATCTTCCAAAATGGAAGTAACCGGATGTGACAGTTCTACCGAATTGAAGCGACGGGTGTTGCATGCAAGCAGGAGATGCTTACTCTTCCTGGGCACCTGGTCTCACTCTCATATCGGGAGTTCGCTTCTTTTCATATGGTGGAGGTTTTTGTTTTTGGTTGCTTTGGTTCCTGTTTTATCCTGATTTTGTATGCCTTCGGTTTCTGATTTTCTGAATTATCGATTTTGTACTGTAGACAGGGATATGGTCATTATCCATATTTGTCATTTGTTAGCTTAATATTTATGATTTTTTGATTCTGGTTTTGGGTTTTGTCAGAATTTGTTGGCCTAATGTATATCATTTTTGGATTCTAGTTTTGGGTGTTGTCAGAATTTGTTAGCTTAATATTTATGATTTTTTTATTCTGGTTTTGGGTTTTGTCAGAATTTGTTAGCTTAATGTTTATGATTTTTGGATTCTGGTTTTGGGTTTTGTCAGAATTTGTTAGCCTAATGTTTATCATTTTTGGATTCTGGTTTTGGGTTTTGTCAGAATTTGTTAGCTTAATGTATATAATTTTTGGATTCTGGTTTTGGGTTTTGTCAGAATTTGTTAGCCTAATGTTTATGATTTTGGATTCTGGTTTTGGGTTTTGTCATAATTTGTTAGCCTAATGTATATAATTTTTTGATTCTGGTTTTGGGTTTTGTTAGAATTTATTAGCTTAATGTTTATGATTTTTGGATTCTGGTTTTGGGTTTTGTCAGAATTTGTTAGCCTAATGTTTATCATTTTTGGATTCTGGTTTTGGGTTTTGTCAGAATTTGTTAGCTTAATGTTTATGATTTTTGGATTCTGGTTTTGGGTTTTGTCAGAATTTGTTAGCCTAATGTTTATGATTTTTGGATTCTGGTTTTTGGTTTTGTCAGAATTTGTTAGCTTAATATTTATGATTTTTGGATTCTACTTTTTGGTTTTGTCAGAAATTGTTAGCCTAATGTTTATAACTTTTGGATTCTGGTTTTGGGTTTTGTCAGAATTTGTTAGCTTATTGTTTATGATTTTTGGATTCTGGTTTTAGGTTTTGTCAGAATTTGTTAGCCTTATGTTTATGATTTTTGGATTCTGGTTTTGGGGTTTTTCAGAATTTGTTAGCCTAATGTTTATGATTTTTGGATTCTGGTTTTGGGTTTTATCAGAATTTTTAGCCTAATGTTTATGATTTTTTGATTCTGGTTTTGGGTTTTGTCAGAATTTGTTGGCCTAATGTATATAATTTTTGGATTCTGGTTTTGGGTTTTATGAGAATTTGTTAGCTTAATGTTTATGATTTTTGGATTCTGGTTCTGGGTTTTGTCAGAATTTGTTAGCTTAATATTTATGATTTTTTGATTATGGTTTTTGGTTTTGTCAGAATTTGTAAGCCTAATGTTTATGATTTTTTGATTCTGGTTTTCGGTTTTGTATTTGACTTTCATCCACTGATTGACTGATTTTTATTTATGAAAATGAGTTCATATAATCAATCCCTTCTTTTATTTTTACGAATAGGAGCAAAAAGTATAATAACGATTTAAATGGATTTTGTTAAAATTAACTGCATTTTAACTACTTAAACATACATCTCACAAATGCACTATCTCTTTGAAACTGATGAACCTTTTATAATGGAAACGGATCCATAGACCTCTGATTGAACTTTTCGATTTTGATTGAAGCCATAAAAGGTGTCATGAAAATTAATGGACACTCAGGGCTTGTGTCAAGGTTTTCTTTTATAGTCTTTCAGAGATTTCATAGTACTTATGTTCAAAATGAGAATCGAGAGTTATTTTGATCAGATTTCGCTGCAAGCGTTTCTAAATCTCAAATTGCATTTCATGTTATATAATTCCTGAATCAAAGACATTGATTGCACAAATCTCAGAAATCAATATTAATATTAATGGCCTTTAGACACAGATTTGAAATAACCGTTCTATAGTATTGACAATAATACCTCTCCTATAAATAAAAGGTACAGTTTTGTTATTATCTTTTTTACATAAATGACTATGATGAAGATGCTGCTGGTAGTGCTGATGATAATTTAGATGACAAAGACGACAGCTGTGATGATGAAGATGATGATGATGATGATGATGATGATGACAAGGACGAAGACGACAGCTGTGATGAGGATGATGATTGATGATGATGGAGTTGATGATGATGATCTAGATGACAAGGACGAAGATGGCAGTGATGATGATGATGATGATGATGATGATGATGATGATGATGATGATGATGATGATGATGATGAGGAGGAGGAGGAGGAGGAGGAGGAGGAGGAGGACGACGACGACGACGAAGACGATGATGATGATGATGATGATGATGATGATGATGATGATGATGATGATGATGATGATGATGATGATGAGGAGGAGGAGGAGGAGGAGGAGGAGGAGGAGGAGGAGGAGGAGGAGGAGGAGGAGGACGGCGAAGACGACGACGAAGACGACGATGATGATCATGATTAGAACAATCCATATTTATCAGAAAATCTTATTGACAAACCAATATATTTAATACTGTTTATTTTGTAACGAGAATGAAAATTGCCGGCACCTCCTAGAAAGTGCACTCATCAATATATTTCATATCCTTAAGCAAAACAAGAGGTACCTATCACAATGATGCACTCCCATAATACAACACAGCATGTACGTTATCTCTACAGAGATCGTCTATCCCTCAAGATTAATTAGTTACATATATTTTTCCTGGTACAAGGAAAATTGGTAGAGACAATCACATACAGGTACGGGTAAGCTACTGAGTCCCTTCGACCTTTTAGCGAACGCTAATTATTTATGTAATGCATATAAATGAAATGACAAAAGATATTTTGGCAGACAGATACATGTGCATAGGCGATTACACAGCGAGTAAAAATTAGGAAAACAATAGGCTCTCTAGTCGCAAAAATAGATCAAAGATACATATGAGGGGTGTAAGATATATTCGTAGAAAACTAATAAAACTTTTATTTTCATCGTCACACATTTTGTTTATATACCAGTTTATTCCTTTATCATGTTTATATTGTATATATTCTTATTGTTCATAAGTTAATGCAATTGGTAGTCATATTGAGGGATACGTTTTTTGTTTTATGTCCATTGGCTAGAAAATAAATCATACGGATTAAATACGAAATCATACCATGATCCTTTTTCTGTACAGTGAGAATTGCATCTAGAATGTTTGGATTAGTTTGTTTTATTCTTTCAGGTTCTCCATACCTTCTTCTATAAATGCTTTTTTCCAACTCATAATCATATCCATTGCAAGTTATGGGCATATTGACGTGCGGATCATATATTTTCTTTCAGCCAAATTTATATGAGATAAAGAAGATCCTGACGTCAATCTCTACAACACTTACAAAAGAGCACAAAACTGAGCACCGAGGGACCCCTAGCAAGCCAGAGGTGGTACCAGGTGCCCGGGAAGAGTAAGCATCCCCTGTTTGGCTAGCCACACCCGCCGTCGATGTATCCTCTATGGTGACTTTTGTCGTGTTTTCATTAGACTGAATTAAAGATCAATACTTCTACGTGTATCAAAATAACAAGGAGAAGCCATTATTACCGCGCAAACGTTTTGATGGCGATTCACGAAACAGTGAAACCTCAATACCAATGTATCCTAATAAGTTCAAATGTCTGTTTAATAACTTAGAAAAAAAGATACTATGATGTAATAAGTATACATATTTACTCTCTCGGCGTCTGTATTTAGAAATAGAAAAATTGAGATATCTCAACTTTCATATTGCGCCGCAAAGCGTCACGATACATAGATAAATATAATAAATACTATACATTTTTAAATAGATACAGTAAAACACATTTATATTGGAAACGATGATAGTGGATCAATACATCAAGTGAAGACGATTTTGCTTTTAATTCGAATGTCATAATGAAACTCCGAAAGTATGTATCGATTTAAAATTGAAAGGAAATTAGTCTATTGGTTACAGACGTTTTGTAGGAAGTATGATCAAATCAAAAATTTTCAGTTCATGCAGTTCAATTGGCAAAAGTAATATATTTGCTATGTACATCACTGATTCTGAAATAAAGATTTATTGTTCCAATTTTAGTTCTCTTTGATACTTGATAGTTGACCCTGGCTTACCCTTAATCCAGCTGGCATGGAAAACGACACTCTTTGTCCAGCGGGCATCGACATGGAAAATCTAGGCATCATCACCTCTGAAAAGCTATTTCTTGCCATTGTGATCGCTATCACAAACGAATATTAATGTCCTTGAAATGTAACTTTTATACGGTGATCACATCTCATCGAACCATGGATAATGCAGATTTGCCATTCGAACACTCTCGATTTCATTATCTGATAGAAACAAACTAAAGAAAGCAAAAGCTCCAGAATGATATAATGAACTGGGAACAAGGTAAAGAGAGGAGATATCATCATATGCAATGCGCAAAATGAGTGAGGGATGTCATACTGAACACACTGGACAGATATGTGCTTATCGTTGTTGCATCAACTGTCCACCTCAATCATCACGTGGTACGGATCCAGAGCAAGGTATCCCGATACAAGACACCTGCCATGCGGAAGTGTGAAGCATAATGTGCAAAATATAACGAATGTCAGAAAGGGCAGACCGACTAGCTGGACATGATTATCTTTGTTTGTTCCCATTGATACGTTATAACATTTGGTTTTGTTTATTTGTTGTGTATTCCTGCTAATTGATTCCTAATTGATTGGCTGATTTTGTTTTCTTTTTGTTATGTAGACTATAAGCATTTGATAAGAAGAGGTGTTAATTGGAATTGATATGCATATAAAAAGATAGATTTTCCTTTAAAATTGAACAAATCAAACACAATAAGCGTCAAAATCTGAGTTTAAATATTCTAAATATGCCAATCTTATATAATCGTGAGGTTTGTTCAAAGAAACATTGCACAATTTTTACATTAATCTCAGACTTAGATATGATGGTTTTGCCATGGTAGACTGTCCCCCATTTGCATTCATCCAAAGTATTAGAATACACGGCTGCTCAATGCTGGCTTTGATAATACCAGATATCAATAAAAAAATTCAAAAGGATTTGTTTATCCCTATCTTTTGAATCTTGCTCAGTTGCAATATGATGGTCAATAGTATATTGAACCGTACAGTAAAATAATCATGAACATTCTACTAGTATGGCCTTACGTTTCGAGATGAAGACCAACTATCAAACAATAAAGACTATTAGAAAATGCAAAGGTATCCAGGTGTGGTGGCACCTTATAAAAGCCGTTGGAAATACGGACCATCCAAGCAGGACATAACTATACAACCCTCCTGCATACATGCATACACCATATACACAAATGAAGGGTGGGCATGAAATGGGGTTGCACTCCGCCGCTTAAATAATAGAAGAGGCTATGAGACACCCCAAAGGGGAACGGCCTGGCTACAGTACTCTGTAACGGGCAGATGGCGAATGAGTTTCCCCCAATACATATCACATCAATACAGCCAACTGACCTGGGGCAATAGAGGGTTGCCGGGTGCCCAAACAGAAAGAAAGAAAGAAAGAGAGAAGAAGATGTTAAAGGATGTTAAACGCCTTAAACGTTTAATAGCATTATTTAAGAACAGATGCATTTGCAGCATGGACCACGCATACACGTTTCGGGTACTTAAAAATCGCCAGTGATCCTCAATCTAAAAAATGTAATATGGCCAAAGAGTTTGAAAGTTATTATGTCCAAAAATGTACCAAAAGACGTAGTGGGAAGGTTGGGATATGATGCTACAGGATGCTACAAAAGACAGAAATGAGTATTCCTTTTTCCTTTAAATTTGCAACTTAGTACATGTAGTAGAACGCAAAAGTAAATAATAAGTGTTCTGAATAGATGAGAATACAAACCACACGTTTCCAAACAAACCTGGTATAGTCATCATGAAAACACGACACTATGAATGACATAACCCCCATGTTAGCATGTGATATAGAGATAGATTCTCCATCTGATCTTGTTTAGATATGCAATATTCAACGCTCCCACAAAACAAATAACGTGAAAGTCATGAAAAGCATTACTGAAACGCGTGCAAAGGAAATGCGTTTATAGAACGTACATGTGCTCTCAATTCCTTTTAAGAATGTATACGTATTGTATTTCACGTACATGTATGTTAAAATAGCAAAAAATGTAATAAAACAGAAAAAGAAAAAATTGGGAGAAGTTGTCTGACAAAATCAGATTGAGTTGACAAACAGTGGAACGCACTTGTAAAAAAAGAGCATACAAATGAGTTAAAGAAGATCCTGACAACAATCTCAACAGCACCCACAATAGAAAACAAAATTGAGCATCGACGGACCCCTAGCAAGCCAGAGGTGGGACCAGGTGCCCGGGAGGAGTAAGCATCCCCTGTTGGCTAGCCGCACCCGCCGTCGATGTTAATGAAGCATGGAAATGAAAATATATAAAATCCATGCACTGTCTGACGTTATGTCCATATAGAAAGTGCCATGGCGACAATGTCAGGAAAGTACATTCAAAACACTTACTGTCAAACCCCTCGCGGGGAACTTTTTTACGAGCTCCACACGGCAAAGGGCATAAGTGTGACACAAATGAGTTATAGAAGATTCTGACGACAATCTCAACAGCACCCACAATAGAGCAGAAAATTGAGCATCGACGGACCCCTAGCAAGCCAGAGGTGGGACCAGGTGCCCGGGAGGAGTAAGCATCCCCTTTTGGCTAGCCGCACCCGCCGTCGATGTTAATGAAGCATGGAAATGAAAATATATAAAATCCATGCACTGTCTGACGTTATGTCCATATAGAAAGTGCCATGGCGACAATGTCAGGGAAATACATTCAAAACACTTACTGTCAATGTACACCACGAAAAACCAATAGCACGGACAGCCAGGGACAAACAATACAATTGTACCGAGAGGATGAACAAAGAAATGGTCCCATTGAACCTTAAAGGACAAAATATCATAGTCGATAAATAATGTGCATCCGAAGTAAACTTTTTTGCGCCAATATAACTAATTCGAGGGAACCAATTTGGGTATCAGGACAACTTAAAACCCTTATACATAAAAGTAAAGAAGATATTTCTAAAAGGACAAGTGTTTTAAAATGATCAAAATGCTTTCTCGCTGGAACTGTGCAATCCTCGGATAAATTTTGATATAAAGGTACTGTATATACCCGACCAAAAAAAAAAAAAAAGAAAAAAAAAGAAAACGCACATCATATTATATAGTGATTTTTTTTCAATTGATAATAAACATTCAATTAGACATTTGATTATAGTTTTCTTTTTCAAGCAATCAAATTACCGAGAATAAAACACGTTTCGATCATTTTTTCGCTCGATATCACAACGATAGTGTTGAATAAAGCGCGTTGTTTCTAGCTCCTGTAGCATGGCCACAGGTTTGGTATCCTTCTGAAATTGTGTTGTTTGACCACTTTCAGTAAATGTTTAGTAAAACATAGATGAATACTGGTTTCTCTATTCAAATGTACTCACAATATGCCAATAAGTCTGAAAATTAAATGTCTTAGTGGAAATTTCAGTATATAGGGGTATGTTTTACAATAAAGGTTATCAATATTTGTAATTCTGATCCCAAAAGAACACTAATTGTTTCTTCAACCATTCTTATTCATCTGTTGCAAATTTAACTTTAACATTACATTGAAATAATCAAATGAAATACAAGAAAAAGCTTAAAACTAACGCCCAAAACCATCGAAAATGCACGTAAAGATGACCTGTCAAAATCGTGGTATTCTTTGTGAAAACTGTGCTTGCGAAAAAAGGTCAGATACTAGCTGTAGTAGGGTAATTTTGTGTTTTGCGACACATTTAAGGGCGAAAGATATCAAACCACGGACTTCATTTTCAAAAGAGTTGATGTTTGGGATGTTTTTCTCAAATTCAGATTTTCTGTTTGATGACGTCATACAATGTATGAAGCAATTAAATGAATTTGTACTCAGGTAAAATTGTTTATCATCATTGCAAAATCAAATCGCAATGCCTGATACTGTATATCAATTTGGATAGGTTTAACATCTTTAATAATTTCTAAAAAGTGAACGGAATTCTTATAAGCCATTTTGTGACATTGTGTTTTGAATCAAGTGTCTTTATCATGGCGCTGTGTCTTATCATGAAGACGGATTCGTTTGGCGTTTGACAGAATAAGTCACTCGTATACCTACGATTTATGATGGAAAAGAATAGAATACATATAGATTACATAATTCATTTTATAGAATGAAGACTAAGTGGTGCGTTTCTTTTTTTTTTGTTGGGTATAGATAGTTTTAGAAAGGTTCTCCATGTCGAGGGATAGTTTTTTTAATATCGTGGTGAATTTGTTTGCTTGAAATTTTGATATCAAGATTCAAAATGGGAGGCATAAGATTTGTTTTTAAGATTTTTGAGGTTTCGTATATTTTTTCTCCCTGAACTAAAGGCGCACATTTAAGACCCTTTGAAAGCCTACAAATTAACAACTTGCCAGTCGAGAGTGTCTTGATAGCACATAGATATAATCTAAAAGAAAGGACACGGACTTGGCAGTTTAAGAGCGAATCTATGATTTGTATGCGTTGTATTATATAACGGCGAAGAATTCCATTGTTCAAGATTGGCATATTTGTATCCTCTCTGGATTAAAAAAGAATTTTACATGCTTTGATGAATGTTTATGTTGTCGTTAGGGAGGGCTGGTAATGTGAATGTTAAAAATGTCGTTAGACAGAATAAATATAGCTTCAAAAAAGGAGCTGTTAAAGTTACAAATGATCTTGTCAGTATCAAACCATGTATACATGTAACTTATTTCTTTCAAAATTTGTAAAAAAAAAAAAAGAAACTGCATCATGATAGATGGCTGCCACATTCACATTTGCAGTATATTATAAATTTCATAAGCAATAAATTATTGCTTATGAAATGGGTACCCGACTATATACCTAATCTTAGTCTAGTCCCTGCTACATGTGCCCTCGGGGACTCCAGGTCCACTAGCAGTGACACTCACCAAGTTGTACAAATGGTAAACGTCTTCAAATTCAATAGCATCATTTAGAAGCAGACAGATTTGCAGCATGGACTAGACATACACGTTTCGGGTACTTAACCCTCGTCGGTAACCCTCAATCTAAAAAAATGTAATATGGCCAAAGAGTGTGAAAGTTATTATGTTCAAAAATGCACCGAAAGACGTAGCAGGAGGGATGGGATATGATGCTGCAGGAACCACGTTTTAGAAATGTCAAGAGATTTTAATAACAGAAATTTTGGAATGCGTTGAAGAAACGAGCAACCGAAGTTGATCGAACTCGAACTCGATGCTGTGCATCCCAGAAACAAAACGTCTATAAAAATATTTCAGAGTTAAGATATACAATTCACAATAGATATAGAACCATTTTACGATAAAACTTCGTTATCGACATTTTAATCTCTGCGAAATCATTTGTAACTTTAATATCAGGCGCAAAATCTGTCCTTAAAAGTTGAAATTTCGAAATTGTAAAATACTTTTTAAGTAGAAGAGACCATTAACTCAATATATATCTCATTCTGCTTTCAGAATGGATAAATTACTTCGATATTTGGGTCAAAACAAACGTTTTCTCACATAAATCAGAGGAAAACGGAAAAAGTTATTTTCACAACATTGCCCCTCCCCCCAAGTTACAGAATGCTATTTTCACCAAACGTGCATCAATAATACAAAATTTCCGTCAAAGTATTGTTCTGTAACCTGTGGGTCGTGGACGGCAAACAGTTGTTATTGAAAAAAGGGGGATGGACGATAATCTTTAAAGCTGTAAACAAGATCAAAGTTGCAGTTTTTCTTTCAATATTATGGAACAATCTATTCGGAGTGTACTTCTACATTGAATATGTAAAAGTATGTTATATCGGAACATTTACAGTAAAGAATGAAATAAATGAGAAAATTGTCTATTTCTGTACAGTGTGTATTTTACGCCTAAAAGCTTGCATAATTTTATACTTTTTATTTCAAATGAGTTAAAGAAGATCCTGACGATAATCTCAACAGCACTAACAAAAGAGCACCAAATTGAGCATCGACGGATCCCTAGCAAGCTAGAGGTGGGACCAGGTGCCCGGGAGGAGTAAGCATCCCCTGTTGGCTAGCCGCACCCGCCGTCGATGTTCATGCACGAAAATAAAAATCATAATATTATAAAATACATGCATAACACTGTCTGAGGTTATATCTATATAGAAAGTGCTATGGCGACCATGTCAGGGTAAAAATTCAAAACACTTACTGTCCAACCCCTCGCGGGAACTTTTTTTACGAGCTCCACACGGCAAAGGCGTTCTTCAGTTTCGGGATTTTTTTTTCTAATACATGTATATCGATGTGCTATCTTTAAATTAAATTTCTTAACAGATTCTTGATAGAACTTTCTTTGTCAAATAAATTACCAGAACTTTTCACTGACCAAAATAATAATAATTCTCATCACAATAACCGAAAGCAGTAACACAATATTTTGAATCGTGAACCTCCTAAATCTCAGAAGTAAACAAACTAAAATAAGAGGATATTTACTATGGTTGTGATTTGATGCAGTGGATGGTAAATCCCTTTATTGATGTTGATCCCCATCTCTCTTATAAAAGGAAATAGTATAAATCCAAACATGTGAATCAATTACTAGTAGTTTATAATTACTTTGACTTTGTTATCTTGGATCTGCTTTACAGAGCTGAACTTAGCCTATACAGAAAAGATAGCAGCCATGAAGGCATTTTAATAAACAAATTTTGTTGTGTTTTTAGTGGTGAGTGTTTTTCATTCCCATAAGGGGACATTGATCACAAGAAATTACACCTTTTTGCGCACGTTGAACTACTTTTTCAATAAACAGCCGGAGATAAAAAGAACTGCAAGACTATGTCACCCAGAAAAACACCACTCATACAAGACAAAACATACAAAGAAGGACACCAATGGTTTGTGTTACACGAGATGGTTGCATCATTCTTGAAGCGATGCCTTTTCATGATCTCAGTTTATATGCAATTATTTTGGCTACGTCTTTTGGTACATTTGTGGACATAATAACACTCTTTGGTCATATTACATTGTTTAGAATGAGGATCACTGACGAGGGTTAGTAACCGAAACGTGCTATTGAATTTCAAGACGTTAACAATTGTATCTTGTTAGGTGTTCTTTCACATATCGACATTATAGGACATTGGTGATGCGGAAGTGTTCCAACTCTATACCTTCTTGAAGAAAATTTCAAACCAATTTTCATGCACCAGACACGTGTTTTCGAATATTTAAATTCCCATGAGTACCAACCTATTTGGGCAGTACCGGATTTCACACGTTTCTATTCGGCATTCCAGGCAGGTGTTGCATGCAGTCAGATGACGCTCAGTCCTCCTGGGCACCTGGTCCTCTCCATTCGGCATTGCTTTGTTAATAGTAGACTTACACAATAATGCCATATTCCCCTGGAATCTTGGACTCCTGAACTAAATTCTTCACACTTAATTTGTTTATGTGTATTGTTTTCGTTTATATGAATGGTGTGTTATTTTTCATGCTATTGAGGAACACTTTTTGGAATACATTAAAGGTCATATTTAGAATATTTACACTGTTTGGATTTCCGCAATATAGGTTTCGTTTCATCACCGAGGTGAGATGCAATGCGCATATGGCGCTCTGAAAAAAATCTGAAAAAAAACCGGAACATAAATATCGATAATGCTATTTTGAGGAGGATTTTTAAAGCCATTGTAAAAGGATTTTGAAACCAAATTTATGTTTGATGAAAAATGAGAGTTGTTCCTATTCTCAATCTGTTGGGACTGTCTAAATGTACACTCTTGACAACCCCCCCCCCCCAAAAAAATTAATATTTGAATTATAAAAAAATTCAAACAGACAATGTCATTATGTGAACACGTCATTTCTTTCGTTACATAGAAAGTACGGGACGAAATCAGTTAAAAAAGGGGATAATTGTTCATTTCCCGACAACGAATATAGGAACTACACATTTTCCACCCGATGATCGATTTTAATTTGTTCTAGGAGCAGCTTACAGCAGATAACGCCAATTTTACGTGGTATAGAATTAAGAATCAAGGATTCCATGTAAATGAAAACGAGGCTTATTTTGTAAATCATTCATTTATCTCCAGAATACTTTTTGTTACGGATATATGCTTCTAAGATTCTTCTTACAAAAAAGCAAATACAAACGATACATCTAACTCGTAAAATATTATTCCAATTGTTTTTTTGTTTCATCCGAAGAAAATATTTCTAGATTGCCCTTGATGATAAGTCATGACAATGAGTTTAAAGCTTTCAGAAGGTATTTTCTCCAATTTGAGGTCTTAATACGAATTTAACTTGAGGGAATGGCACGAGGTTCCACTCAAACAACATAGGTTATTTGATCAGGACTAATTACCAAAGCCTGCCATTCTTCCACTCAGCCAACTTCACATGTACAAAATAATGAGAAATGAAGTATTTGTGCTTTTGTTCTTTAGCCCAACTGCTTTGTACTACATCCTGCTAGGCTAAATGCTTATATAAACTGGCAGGAGACAAAAGACTTCTCACAGTGATTGTGTTTCTGGTTTATGTTGAACAGTAATGAGACAGCCCTGTTTATGCCCGTTGCATAATTGTTTCCAATTAATCATCATATGAAAGATCCTGTTTCGATGCTTTATTTTTCAAATAGATTTATTTGTTTTTCAATCTTTTGTTCGTAGTCTAGATTTTGGCCAATGAAACAACAATGACGAATCATTTGAAATGCAAAATAAAATCTAAGTTAGATATACTGACAATCATCAAACACAGTCAGAATTAAGGTCCTTAATTCAGACCATCTGACGTCATAGGATATGGAATCAGTGGCAATAAATTATAAAACCAAATTGGTTAAATGATTAGAATGCTGAGTATTGACGGATAGGCGATAAAATGTGAATGAGTAGACATACCTTCCGAATTCTAGACGATCTTTTTAGTAATTCCAGAATTAAGATACATTTTCTCCTGAGTTCTTTGACGATAATGGCCTTATTTCTTCTCCTCTTTCTTCGCATAAGCATAATTGTGAAATTGAGTCCCCCGTAGTTCCATGTCTATCCAGGAAAAGCAAAGTTTTTCAATGGCTTTCTGCCATGAAATCAAAATATCGAAGCAGGACTTGATCCGTCCGTGATTTAGACATATGAAATCGTTATAATTGTGAGGTAAAATTGACTAACCGCTAAACCGTCACAACATGGTTTGCTAGGAAATAGGTGTCCGTTAATAGTTTAATTAGCATGGGTGAGGAAACCCAATAACTTGTGTATATTCAAACATATGGAATAAGCATAGTCTCATCAATCAGTCAGAAAATTCCTGTACACTGTCTTTCACGTTTACACAAGTGTTCGAATGGAAATGCAAATATTTATGACGTTTTGGATAACAATGAGATAACACAATTTGTGGATTATTCACAAGCAGATGAGTCTGAGCTAATTTTTCTTTAAACATCACGGAATAAAAATGTAAAAAGCATGAGCTGCACGCACCATAACGATGATTGAAAAAGACATGCTCAACGTTAGGTAATGAACTCACTAGCTTAAAGTCATGTTTTGTAAAAACAAAAAAGGTTCATTTTCTTAATGAAATAATGAAGAAAGAAAAGAAAACTGACGGTATCTTTATGTATTTTTTTTCAAATTCTAAGAACAAAAGAATGAGCAAACCAAAATAAAGAAAATAATGCTCTCAATAATTTGTTCAAAATGTGGATTTTATTCACCTTTTGTGGCATGCATGTGACCTCAGTTCTTTGGACAGATCTACCATCTTGAAATGTTCTCAAAAAGCAATTACTTATAGGAATGTGGTTTTGAATAATTTTGAGATATAAATGGAACTTTAGTGGTAACGGACACAAAGGGGAAGGTCATTCTTTCTCTTTAAGTTTAGCTTAATATTCAAATATAGCATGTGTAACATGTTCCAATGGCAAGAAGGATCTCTCTCTTTTATAATAAATCTTTGTTCTCATTTATATTGAAAAAAACCTATTTAAAAAAAAAGATATGTTCTGTTTCGAATGTTGGTGTGCAGATGTGTGTCCTGTGAAGACAATAATACGGAAGTGTTCCAACTCTATACCTTCATGAACAAAATTAAAACAAATTTTTCCTGCACCAGACACGTGAACTGCGATGTCGGCAAAACTTTTAAACTAAATTAGAGCGACACTACAATAGATGACACAGTAGTGAAATGGCACATGATGCGACTCGAAGTTTGGATATGGAAGATATCTCCATCAAAAAGGGGTGGACAGGGTGAAAGGGAGGGGGAGAGGGCGAGAGGAGGGAGGGGAGGGAAGGGTGAAAGGGGGCGGGAGGAGGGAGGATGGGGCGAAAGGGGGAGAGAATGGTGAAATGGAGGGATGGAAAGAGGGAAAGAGGAAAGGGCGGGAGGTAAGGGGTGGGAGGGGGAAGAAGGGGATTGGGATCACCCCCCCCTCCCCCATTCAAGACAAGCGGGACATACCCGGCGAATGCACCAAACAACAAATATCAGAGTTCTTACATGGCAGACTGTTTCGTTTTGTTCACTTTATGATCCATCTTTGAGTAACTTTTATGCGTTTTTGTTCATGATTTTCGGAAAAGCAATATCAGGCAGGTAATACTAACAGGTCGTTTTATCCACATTTAGAAACAAAGAAATCGTGACATAGCGATTTAAAAAAACCCCATTATTTTTTCAATTTTTGTCTTGCTTTATATGCTCTTCTGTTCATGATTTTCGGAATAACGATATGAGTTATACATAATAGGTCAATTTATCCACATTTTGAAACTTAAAAAATCATGACATGACATAGCTATACAAAATTAAATACAGAGCGGTTCCCTTTTTGAATTTATCTCCAATATTCAATATTTAACTTCTTGTCATAAAACATGCCTCTTTTACGTTAATCTTGGACAAGTTACATTTTTGAATATATCTTCACTATCAGAAATTTACAGCTCTTCAGTCGTTTTGAGAATACATTCATGTTATACTAAATGGATACCGAGATAAGGAGGAGATCCCCAACATGACGACCAGACGCTGTAGTGATCACACCGGAACACACACTCATAACACGTGAAAAAGATAACGAAAAGATTGAGACAACACCACCGTGTGATTGAGACATGAAGGATTACACTTTATATATTATTAATCTGCACATAGTCCAATAGTTAATTCGAGACTAATCATAGGTGACACCACTAAAAAAAGCAAATAAAATTCAAAATGGTTCAATAGAATATAAAATAACAGGTATCACCTGTTTCACAACATTATTACACACATTTTCAGGAATTTTTCTAAAATTGAACTATTTTCAAAGTTTATTTTGTATTTTTTGCGTGATAAAAAATCCATTTGGTTTGCACTTCATTAAATTATCAAAAGATAATCTCTTAAATTTTTAATTAATCTGATTCATTACTTTAACCTCAAAATCTGAAATCCATTCTGACACTCTGACGTCATCTAAATAACAGAACTTGGTTTCGCTAAGTTTACCTCAGATTTATGCTTTTGTTTGTTCATTCCATGAATTGGATTTTGGGATCAATCAACCAATCGACGGGACAGTAACATAGCTAATGTAAGAATAAATCAGGTACCATAAGAGATGATCAGATTTAGCCGGCGTTATCTCTGACCAGGAGACCGCCATCAGGGTCTTGCCTCTTTTATTCCAAACAGAGATAAACTCGTTTGTGACAGGTGATTTATCAATTCCAATTATATCTGACATCGAAAAGAAATAAAAGCAATTTTCAGGTAAATTATTATCCTATATGACCGGCGAAGAAGCGTCGGAGTTATGACAGAAAGTCTGATTTGAGTAGTTCATTGAAGAATACTTATAATTTTTTATCAAATGCCGTTTTAATCATTACTGTCACCTTTGTTTTCAGGCTGTGTTTAAGTTTAATATAGACTTTATAGATACAACACAGTTCATCCTATACAATAATCGACTCAACGAAGCTGTGTCTCTTTGACAATGAATGGGTTTCAGTGAAATAGAATGATTTAGAACGTCAGAATAAGACTGACCTCTGTACGGGACGATAGAATAGAAGAACAACGTGTAAGATTGTAAAATTACATTTTGTGTTTCATTGGGGATTATTTGCAATAATTTCGTATGTAAACATTGAACAAGCTAAGGATACAGGTATACACTGGGAGTTGGGATATATTGAGGATCACTGACGAGGGTTAAGTACCCGAAACGTGCATGTCTGGTCCATGCTGCAAATTGATCTGTTCTTAAATGATGCTATTGAATTTGAAGACGTTTAACATACACCTTAGTTGTAAAATAATTAATCACATTAATTGATTTTAATGAACATACATATTTCAAGACAGTGCAGAAACACTGAAACTAGGCGATCGATACCGTCCAGAGATAGCGATACCAACCTAGGGGTTGGATCAAAAAAGGGGGATGGGTTCGGGTTCCAGCTCAAATGAAATTTAAAAATGATCAAAAAAATAATAAAGATTAATTAATAATAAATATTATATTCTAGTCGTATGAACCTCAATTGATTTTTCTTCTTGTTGTTTTTGTTTTATGTTCTATTATTGTTGACTTCCCCAAGAAGCAGTTTGCCTTGCTTTGTCATATAAAGTGGAGATAAGATTATGATCAAGTACGATTCACATACGAAAAAGAAATCATATAATGAGAATTATTACATTAAAATGATAATTCCTGTGTTCATTTATTCTTGAATGATGTAGGGAATTGCATTAAAAACCTAAAAGACTATTCACAATCACAAAATATAAGGTCGAATCAATGCCCACATTCCAATAAAGCACATTTTATGGACCATTAATCGCTTCCTTAATTAAATAAGAGAAGTCTATGAATAACTTTGATATGATCTAATATAGTAATTGATTTTTAGTTTAAACATGCAATGAATGGAGTGTTGCAGTTCCCCGGTAAGATCAAACTAGATGCTGAAATTGGATTGTGAGACTTTCACTGTGAAATTGGATTTATATTATGAAACTGCCACCTGGTGTTCAACTGTCATCACGTAGTCATGTTGGGGATATCCTCCTAATTTGTTTTTCTATTTCATTTTGTAGAGAATGAAAGAATGATTCCAACAATTGAAAATATTGAAATTAACTTTACTTTTTAAAAATGTTACGTTGTTCGATACATAATTCACCATAATTACGTGCCCGTGACCTTGAAGATGACCTTAATTCTCTGTATATGCAGCATCTCATTGTACTTTACCACCCATGCAATTATCAATATTGAATATATGTTCCATACAATAATTACAGTACACCATACGCCTATTTCAACAAAGTGATGTATTTTCGTAAGTTTGATGGAAGTGTATAATGCATATCAAAAAAGATATGGTGATAAATGTACACGGGGGAGCATATTCCAGCTTATGGATAGGCGGACAGATAGATAGACAGACTGACATACTATTAGACACATATGACGGTCGGGCTGATCTAAATGTGTTGTCCCTTATATTGCAGACGACATGACAACATAGAAGCAATGTTCAAATTGCAGACGACAGGGCAACATAGAAGCAATGTTCGAATTGCAGACGACGTGACAACATAGTAGCAATGTTCGAATTGCAGACGACATGACAACATACATTTTGTAATAGCAATGTCCGAATTGTAGATGACATGACAATCATAGTAGCAATGTTCGAATTACAGACATGGCAACATAGAAGCAATGTTCGAATTGCAGACGACATGGCAAGATAGAAGCAATGTTCGAATTGCAGACGACACGACAACATAGAAGCAATATTCGGAATTTAGATTTGAAAGTCGTCTTCTTTTCAGAATGCTTTAAAAAGTCGAATTGAGGCTTTATTGCCAATGAGGAGTTAACCGTATTAATGGTAAATAAAAAGATAGACAGTGCATGTTTTGTTGATATTGTTTTCATTTTCTTGCGTGAACAACGACGGCGTAAGCGGCTAGCAAAAACAGGGAATGTTTACTCCTCCCGGGCACCTGGTCCCACCTCTAGCTTGCTAGGGGTTCGTCGATCCTCAATTTGGTGCTCTATTGTGAGTGCTGTTGAGATTGTCGTCAGGATCTTTTTCATCTCATAGACGAAAATTAGTCGATTTTTCACATTCATAAAAAAGTGTGTCATTGTCATTATACCTCCGATCGATATACAATGTAACATAAAGGAAACAGAATATATCCGTAGGTTTTCTTCGATACATAAATGACATAAACGTGTAACTTGTTATTTTTAACGCAAGTTGATTTCCTATAGTGAACGCCTAAATAACGTTAATTTCACGATGAATTTCGGTTGACCCCAATTTATTCATGTGCGCGTATTAATTTATAGTAGAAGGAGCGTACTGTCGCAGAATTTCACAATTCAAATTTGATATAAGCCAAACTTTTTCTCCACATTGCTTATAAACAGTCGAATTTTATAAGAAAAGTTTCATTGAAAAAGAATTTGTATTTTCGACATTAAAACAACATATTTTCATATGTTTCGTAGAGTATTTTTCATTTCATCCTGGTAGAGCGAGTGGACAAAAACAAGTAATCAAAATCCACAATTTTTTTCATTATTCGAAGTATGAATGGAGAAATGTCTAGGTATATTCATATATCAACGTCATTCGGTGACATATATAACCGTGGTTCGCCGTTACAACGAAGCCATCTTAGTTTAACTTGATACGGAAAAGCGTTTTAATTTCAAGATAAATTGCGAATAACCTATGTGAGTAAGATAAAACGGACTTTAATTAACAATTTAAGTTATCAAGGGGGCAAAGAGCTCCATATTTTGCCAGAAAAACAATACATGTGAAAACAAGAACAAAACATAGGACCCATTGACACCAAAAGTATACAGTTACGCACATACCAGCCTAAAAATCTATACAAAATGTCATATCGAATTAGAACATTAATTAGAACACATTAGAATATAATGCATAACCTATATCATAATTATAAGGAAAGAATAAATAAATGTGGCATATCATGGATGACGATGTCCTATCATGATAGCATACAATGTAGTTAACCGGAAAACGAATACAAACCCCTCCACAAAGGTAACAAGATTACAAATCAGAGGTTTCATAGAAGCACAATCTTTTAAACTTAAGCTGAAGAATTAAATATAGAATATTAAGGCCGAAGTTGGTAACCACCCGGTCATTAATATGCACATCTGAGTGACGTAGATTTGATAAGCGTGATATTTCTTCTTTGAAGATAACGAGTCTATTCAACTAGTTTTGTTAGAGTCATTGCATATCGACAGGTAATCCTTTGTTATGCTAATGAGATACCCAAGTCTCATCTGTTTCAAGCTGTCAATCAAAAAATGGCAGATGTAAAAGGATTCAAACGAACCAACCAGATAACACTCAGAGATGTTAACTTTATAGTGGTAATTGAGGAAATGACATAGTTTACCTGTCCCTTTTTGACGGACATGATATATGGACAATGCGCTTTCGATCGTGAGGCATTAATTGAGCTACATACCGAACTTTGCAGCGTAAAGTTGTCTCTTTCCTTGTTTGAAAAACGTACCTTTATATCTAACCCAAAACAAGTTTTATAAGTAGTATCAGATAGTTTAGATTCAATCTACTAGAGGTTAAATTACTGCGTTGCATAATTAAAATACGAAGAGAGGCAGTGGTAGCCAATGATATATTCTTGTTTTAACAAAAATGAGATTTTTAAAATCGGTTTATTACCTTTCTTTCATACGGTTATTGTACAAATTTCATATTGAAGGTATTCAATGGATTATGAGAAGTAATTGGGGTACCCATTTATGAAAATTTCTAGGTCTAAAATCGCAGCATATGTATAATGTAAAAAACATTGAAAATTTTGGACCAGTTGGATTTTGAAGAAATATGTAACTTTTAGAGTTATCAGTCTACATACTTTACATTCAACTCTATAGGAAAAAGATATCTTAACCAACTTTTCAACAGAAGGGCTGGGAATCAAATATCGATTGGTCCATAATCTAAAAAAATGTTTCCTTTATTTCGCAGAAAAATCAATAGTTCACCAATTGTTTTTTCCGCAATATTAGTTTTTTTATATATTTTATCGAGGGGAGACAACTCCTAAACAGGACACTATTCAAAATATTACTTATTTTGCTATCCACTGGGCTAGAACAAAACATTTTGAAATATTATATGACACAGAAAAATATCTAATGATGATACATCTAATTTCAATCTTTTCATTTACCATTGAATGACATAAGATGATTCTTTTTCTTTGACTTGACATCTTTGACGAACGGATTACGTCGGTAGATATTATGAAAATACAAAACAAAAAAATCGATAAATTGCCTAAAATCTGAGATGTTTAAACAATAATGAAAAATAGTAATTACTGTATTCATTACCTGGTTATTCATTGCCTTCAGTTCCAGTACTTGATACGTCTGTTAACTACCATGAAGTGAGTGGTATAAATGTGACTTTGACACGAAAAAGCCTAACTTTCCTGTCAGTTGACAATATTATTATACCCTAGCTAGGTCCCTTTTGTATGCAATATCTGATAACGGAGATGCTTTTATTTACAGTAATAATTAGATCTGGCAAGAATTCATCTAATGAAAGATCGAGCGAAATAAAAAGCCTGGAACATTCCCACTAGGGCGATATATTTTTGTTGTCACACGACAGATACTGTATTGACACCATTACAACATAGCATAGTGGCGAGGAGGGGATATTGTTACATCTTGTATCCAGGGAATAGTTATAGCCTAAAAAATCAGAATGCCACCAGATAATTCTATCAAATCAACATTCGATACTCGGTTGCTCAGTTTGCACCAAGCTTCTACCGCCAAAATATGAAAAGGAAGCAATTTCGTAATTGCAATTTTCATACGAATCACTGCGGAGTTTGCATGGTTTGCCTCCGTATTTAGCACACATCATGTAGTCTTCACGGAGAGGTACTGAGTGCAAACAAGGGGTTAGAGTATAAAATAAGTGGATCTATAGCCATAGACAGTCCTAACCAAGTTATGTAACATTGGAGAACTGACACTACCTGTAATTGATATGTTCCTGAGACGAAAGTGGCTGAAAGGATGATTGTTTCATCGTTGCTGATCCATTCCTAAATCAACAATGCTTGGTTCAAATATAAAATGAAATAGAGTTTTCAAAGCCAAACAACATTCGAAATAATTTAAGAAAGGAGGGGATCTCCAACAACACTCGGCATGCATATCAAAATGTAGTGCTAACCTTTTCTTATAACCAAATAGTCTTTGTATAGTTAGAATAAAGATCAGAGGTTGCAAATCGATGATACAACTAAGGCAAAGAGGAATAATCCTGATTTGGACGAATTTCTGTAAGGTGTGATTTAATGCTGGATTAATAGAACTTCTTTATGATTGATATTACAACGAAGACATTTCAAATTGAATATTCTTGTTTTAATAATGTCGAAGGGTTCCAACTCTCTACCTTCTTGAAAAAATTCCAAATCAATTTACATGCACCAGACACGTGTTTCGAATATTAAATAAGACATTAAGGGTATAATACTCTACTTCTGGTAGTTTTGATAACAGAAAAATTAAATACCACAAAGTTGGCTGAAGACGCACGACTTCGGCAATGTTTGGGTTAATATATATTCATGGTGAGTTGAATGAAACAGAAAAAATATATACTTTCATAAAATATATAAGATATGGCAGTACATAATTTCTACCTTTTCGACGTCATTCTTATCACCCCCCCCTAATACCTTAAAAGTGTATATAAATACTCGTGTTTAGATATTGTAAACGTAGACAATCAAATATACTTACACACACACACAAAAGAAAACAAACAATAAGAGAGAGAAGAAACTAGTATTTTCCTTTGAAACAACGCGATTTAATCGATTTTTTTTCATTATATACCATTTTAGTTATAAAAAACTAAGAGTCCCCTTCGGTGTTGCCGGTAGGGGACTAAAAAGAGAAAGAATAAAAAGATAGTGATTCTTAAATCTTAAAATCTAAGAATGGCACAGTTTATGTGTTCTTAGAAAGAACTAAAAATTGGAAGATCTACTCACCAGTTCTTTCAAGAGTCTGCTTGCTTCATCGGCTTCGAACATAATCTTTTCTTTTTCTACTCCCTTTGGTTTTGGAACTAGAATAAGAAGCAAATTGAATAATGCTCATTTAATTTAAACATCCATAATTTAAACATCCATTGTCTATGATCGTTCAAGCAGAAAATGCTTTGTCCGACTGGTCAACAGCATCTTACTTCAATGACGTCCAGTGACTTTAATGACGTCTAGTGACTGGCAATACACTACTTCATAGAAAATCCTTTAATAAACAGAGAATTTTATTTCATGTTGAAAAAGATGACAGCGAATATTTAAAAAAAAACCTTATATAAGAGATGTTTCCTTCAATGTCCCTTATCTCACGTAATAACTTCCTATATGTTTGAAGGAAATTAATAAAATAGAATTATTCATGAAATTGATTTAAAATTAATCAATTGAGCGATTGTCTCGTGCGTTGAATATCTCTTTGTTCTAAACTAAAACGGGGCATTACAAAAAATTGATGTTCGGTTATATTTGTACTATAAACAATAGAAATTTACATTTTTTGTGCAGATGTTACTTGTTTCAGGGAAATTAATGAGAAACTTTTCAACCCGATAATTAATCATATTAGTCGAAATCGAAAGAAGAAGTTGTCTTACTGACGAAAATAATTAGAATATAACTCAGTTATAGGAAGATGGATCTGGAAACAATTTCATGTAAAAATAACATTAGCAGAAAAAAGTGTAAAATTTACTGAAAAAAGTGTAAAATTTACAGAAGTGTAAAATTGACAGGAAAAAAACTGTAAAAAAAAAACAAAATAAAAAAAGTATGAATCTGGCACTCATACGCTACCGTAGTTAAGAGATATGAAATATTGTTTTTCTCCAAACTGAAGGATATTATACGACTAGATACTCGTATTTTAAAAGTAGTCTCGCTTGTGAAGAGGTTTCGGATCTCCAACAGGACCCAACGATAATTCCGTCTTTTCGACTTTACAAACCTACTTTCAATTTGTGCAGGTATCTGACGTAAAAGCATTGTGACGTAATTAAATTCCTTTGAAAACGTCATCTATGTGACACTGTTTCCCTGAATTTCACGCTTGTTTCCACAGAATTTGATGACGTCACAATGCGTTGACGTCAGATACCTGCACAAATGGGAAGTAACTTTGTGTATTCGAAAAGACCGAATACCTACAGCAAAACATCGAACCATCCAGATACAAAAACAAAGTAAGGACATTCAAAAATCAAGAAATTAGTGAATGAAAGTCAAACACAAAACCAGAAATCAGATTCCAAAATTCACAATTAAAAGGCTTACTAATTTTTGAAAAAAAGAAGAAGATAAAACAGAATCTCCCCTCGAGAAAAGACTAAGGACGGCCATCCGCTTTACTAGCAGTAAAAAATGTGGTTTACCAGGTTACATTCTCACAACCCTCTCACTTGTCCAGTTAACCAGTGGTGTCGAAGAACGCAAATAGTTGTATATAACAGCTTTCTCATTGTAAGATGACGGAACAAACAGACAGCAAAACGCAGGATCGAAGTAACAAACAGATGGATATGTAATTGGTTATATAAAAAACAAAAGAGCGTAAGAAAAACAAGGAGCGAGTGAATGCAAGCAATCACCCGAGAGATCTTTTTAAACACTCTTGCCCGATTCCATTTTTCAAATTAACCTTCGGGAATTCAAAATTACTTAAGGAATATGACTGTAATTATTTTTCTGTCTATCGATATATAGACGCAAAATCCGATGCACAAAGTATATAATCCGCGAAGCGGACTATATTTTCCTTGTGCATCGGTTTTTCTATACATCGATAGCCAGAAAAAAATATTACAGTCATTTCTTTTAATTAATTAAATTACATTTAATCATGTAGTATATTTTGCAATTGACGTCATATTAGCATTGTTGATTTTCAAGTTTAAAACCGGCGACGTAATATTTGAACAGGCGCTCGACTTTATTGACGTCATAATAGGCGACATTGTCTATACAGCTATATATGAAATTTCGCTCTGTACGTTTGTATATGAGTTATACAGACACTACGGGAATAATCAAATTATTACATAACATTTCGATTAGAATTTCAAATAGAATGAACACGTTTTATTTAATAAATGCAGTTGTTCAGTTGTGCAAATGTTCAATTGCCTTTATTCGCTTTAAATATTAATGGAATTAATCTTTATAGCGAATGATTCACCGAATTGAAGCGACGGGTGTTGCATGCAAGCAGGAGATGCTGACTCTTCCTGGGCACCTTGTCTCACTCCTATTTTGGGAGCTCGCTTCTTTTTATGTGGTGGAGGAGGGTTTTTTTTGTTTTCTTTGGTTCCTGTTTTATCCTGATTTGGTATGCCTTCGGTTTATGATTTTCTGAATTATCGATTTTGTGCTGTATATTGGGATATGGTCATTATCCATATTTGTCATCCTAAAGCCCGCTTCACACTTTCACGGATCGGGCCACGGGTAGCTACGGATCGAGAAAAATTTTACATCCGTAGCTCGATCCGGAACTAGTCGTGACAAGTCGTAGCTATCCTTGGCAATCCGTAGCTATCCGGGATGACACAAAATTTTTGTTCAAAATTTCCCACGACTCCGCTACGGATAGATTTGTCGTAGCGGAGTCGTAGGGGAGTCTTAGCAACCCGTAGTGGAGTCGTAGTTATCCGTAGGGGAGTCGTAGTAACCCGTAGCGCATCCGTAGCAATCCGTAGCAATTTTTGTGATAACGGATTGCTACGACTCCTACGGGTTGCTACGGATAGCCAAGGATTGTGTCTTATATAAACTTCAAATGTATTAGGTGTTTGTTCGTTTTTCGGTCAATATATGAATTAATACTTCAACTATTCAATTTCAGGTCATGATTTAAAGGCATGTATAAAACCTCAATACTGTTATAAAACAAGTGAGACCATCTCAATGTGAAAATATTCGGTGTTTTAGTAAATAATTATGGATAAAAAATGCAAAGGAAATTCAAGCCAGTCCTACCAATCCGTACTGAAGTCATAGCTATCCTTGTGCGAATCGTGGCTATCCGTACTCGAGTCGTGGTAATCCTTAGCAATCCGTACCTATCCGTATCTATCCGTATACGTGTCGTAGCAATCCGTATCTATCCGTACGCGTGTCATAGCAATCCGTAGCAATGTCGGGACGATATCCGTAGCAATCCTTAGATATCCGTAGCTATCCGTACTCGATTCGTATCAACCCGTAGCAAACCGTACTGGAGTCGTAGGTTCATGGTTCATCAAACAATTTGCGTCCCGACTCGCCACGGATAGACCTTTTTTGGAGTCGTAGCGGAGTCGTGGCTCCATCCATGAAGGTGAGAAGGGGGCTTTAGCAAATGTTGTATGTTTCCGGATTATGTATGTTATGTACTATTTAACTTTTTGTCGTAGAAAATAATTCAATCGTTGACTACGTTCTTTATTCGTGCTTGAATCCCGTTTTTTTTTTTACAAAAAAGGTCAATTAAGACAATTGACAGACCAACATAATCTTCAGATATTTTCTAGTCCCTAAGGTCGGAGTACTTGAATAGTTTCCGAAAGGGAGTCACTTGGTGAGAGCGTATAACTTGATGCTACAGTGAATGATCTCATCAAGAACGTCATGGACTATTACTGTGTCATCGGCGTACTATAAACTAGTATCTTCGAGGATATGAATAATTTCTAACATTTCAAACATTATCTGTTGTTTTTTTTTCTGTTCATTTTTAACCAAGTATTTCTAGTGTGAAAAAGAAAAAAAAGAGATTGAATAATTATGTATTATCAACGTGACTATAGACATGTTTCTTTTCTGGAGTCATTTAATTGATCAGAAATCCATGTAAACAGCAAATGAAGATTGTTAACAAGTGATATACCGGTATACAGAAGCAGGATTTGTAAAGATGCTGGATTACAGTAGGCAAGATAAAAGTTTTCACAAATAAAATCCATTATGCGAGAGGCAGTGGATTTCCAGTTCTGGGATATATTGCATCTTATCTTGATTAGTCCTATATTTTTCCTACTTACCCTGACAAATCTCTTTTGATTAAAACTGTAAGACCTGAGTCTAAACCTTCTTAAGAATTAAATCAAAATCGATGGTACCAAAATCAATAACTATAGAAAACATAAGCATTGTTGAATTATTATGATAATACGCAAGCGTTCCAACTCTATAACTTCTTGAAGAAAATTACAAACAAATTTTCCTTTACCAGACACGTGTTTTGGATATTAAATCTTTATCAGGGATGCTTCCACCCAAAGTGAGTTTCATACGCCGCCAAAATTCATTTCAATGGCGCTCTATTCAAATTCCGTCAATCTCCTTTGCTTTTACTTTAAACCTAAGGTCAGAGAGTCAAACCCAGAACATCGGACATGAATTCACCGGACTTCTTATGTTCTAATTTAAACGTTGAAAGACAAATTATATTCCATTATATTGTCTTTCTTCAGAGATTATGGAACCGAGTAATTTACTAGTATGTATTGTTGCTAAAATTTTTGGCTAAACAAACTCAAAGAAATGAATCCAAGACAACTATTTTGTGCTCTAATAATATTCATTACATAGTAATTCTTCGTTTTGTTTATTTTACAATTAGCCTTGCGTTTCTTTCATTTGTGTGATATAGGATCAGGCACAAGTCCACTTCCTCCATCCCGTCTCCTTGCTTTCTCTGTTCCTCATGGAATAATTTGACTCGTCGTCTACATCATTATCGTTCAACTATGACACCCAATGAGACCCGATATTCCATAAAGACGGTCCATTGAGACGCAAGCATTATGTTGGAAATAGTATTTTATCGTATGATCAATAATCATTTATTAACACCATACGTGAGAATGTTACATGAATAAACATTCATAATGATGCATTCCAGGAAATTCCCTAGAAATATGCGAAACTATTGGAATATCTCAGGTTGAACTTTTGGATGTGAATAATTTAGGCCAGAAGACTGTCTTTGAGGAGGAAAGCACTACGATGTCATTGTATGAAAACAGCAGATTGGGAAAATTAACGTTGTCCAAAAGACGTGGAACACACAGACAGAGCAAAAGAAAAGGTCAATTGCTGTATATTCACACACCAATAAAATAAAGTTCCATATGAAAATTAGAACACACATGACAAAGAGGGCAATGAACAGGTTTATATATAAAGTCGATGAACTCCATACGGATGAGCCCATGTGCAATCAAATTCAAATAAACAGGTTTAAGTTTGCGATATGTTCAAAAAGAGAGTTGTGACAAACAGAAAAGAGACAGACATACAGACAGAGGTGACCTTATCCGGTATCAGTTACTCATTTTTCCTTTTCTAATTTATGTGAAATATTTTTGGCGGTTTTATTTTTAAAATAGATATGTTGTGTCAGATTTTACTTGATGTATTTAAATGTGCTTTTCCCTACTTAGTATTTTCATGTTTTGGTATTCATAGATTATAAAACTCGCCTACTCGTGTTTAAGTGAAAAAAATAAGCATAAAAGTATTTCTGTTTAAGATTTCTACATCTCATGTACAATTTCGTCCATATATTTTAATAATTATTTCAAAAATATCAAACCATTTCTTTTTAGCAAATTAGTATAGATCAATATTTATAAAATCATTACTCACCCTTCTTCCTCTTTCTCATTAGAAGGCCCATGCTGCTATTTCCTTATCAGGTATGAATTACAAAACTGATGGCACACAATTAAAGGTACCCAGGTTTGATAAATTTCAAATGAACCACAAGAAATATGCTAAGAAAGGTTACAAAAGCTTCATTAATTCCAATTTAACAGCGCTGCAATCATAACGAAGTATCTATTAGATTGTTGCAATGATACAGAAACAACACTTCCATAATTGCACAATCCTTCGGGCAATTATCGAACCGTATACAATGACAAATTTGTAATGGATATTATCTCATTACTTTGCAGAATACAGTTTATACATAGCAGTGCCAGATATCAATGATAACATGATGTCTACGACAAACAGAAGCAACCTTGGATTAGTTGGACCCCGGGGACCCTTTATCGTGTTGGTTTGTCTCTGTACTTTTATATCTACGTGCGCAGAACTAGATCATAGTAAGGGGGTCTTTCTGGACCTCTTCTTTTCAGCAAAAATTTGAACCTCTCAATGCAAAACATCGAATTAAGATTTCCAAGTTAAGGAAGTTTCGTGAATCTCTGTGCGTGTCTGCTCTGTGTTTTTGCATTGTGTGTTTTTTGGAGTTTTGCTGTGGGTGCTGAAACCTGGTATTGTTGGAGATCCCCTCTTTTGTTTCATTTTCGAGATATAACGATTAAATTCAATTTACAAATCGAGGATGTTGCGGGACATTCATTGATAAAGAAGCTCATAAGATGAGACGAACAATCCACCTTGAGCCACCTTTTTGTTCACCCATAAAGAAGAATTCAATGCAACTGGTATAACCTTTTAATGACAAATTCCTAAGTCAAAGATGTTACTAAATATAATACCTGTTTTGTGAAAGGAGTATTAGGTAAATCTGGATGATTCGTCATCGCTTCCGGTCTTGAATATTGTTTTCTAACTAAATACGCATTAGAGAGGTTAGCAAATTGTCACATGATCACATATTTGTTGAACACGTCCACTCAGGTAAAAATCCATACATTCTAATAAATCGATACTGTCCGTTACGTCATATTAGAGGCATAGCTATGTTTGTGAATCTGTACTTTTGATGCTACCTTTTTCTTGATTTTTCTCTGACTTGAGCATGAACGCAAAATTTCATGGCTAATTTCTTTTCACTGTCTGTCACCGGTTTTTCTGAATAAGCCCTTTAAAAAACATGCGTTCAGACACCTGAAGAAATCTATCAAAACTACCTGGGATTTTGTGCATAGTTCAACCAAAGATCATACAAATATGCACATTTCAATTGATTTTGTCAGCATGAAGGGTTATATCTTAAATTGATATAGAAAGGTGTCAAAAGTTGTTATTTAGAAATAGCTCAAACAATTTAAAAGGTCAGATGAATAAATTGCGAAAAGTCTGAAAACCGATTTTATAGCCTTAATTTCCTCAATGCCCGGGATTATTTGAATTTAAAGACAGGAATTTCGAGCAAATATCTTTACAAACAAATGTTGCTTTTACTTGATTTCATCAAAATATAATCAGAGATTAAACGAGATCTGGTTAAGTACCCGAAACGAACATGTCTGGTCCATGCTGCAAATTTATCTGATCTTAAATGATGCTATTGAATTTGAAGACGTTTAACATTCTAAACAACTGCGAAATATTTGAGAAAAATATGTTGTTTCTAACCAAAATCAAAAGAAAAACGTACATTTGTAAACGTTATTTTTTTTCAATAACATTGACACCTTCCCTTAAATTATCCCCGACGAGACTCTTTTTTCCCTGCTCGCCTTTTCCTTCACAAAAAGTATCTTTGACAAAAAATATACGATAGTTAAGCATTAAAAAGGAACAATAAGTAATAAAAATAGCAATCCAAGGAATGCTTGTGTCGCCTGCGAAGCCGTTTGATTATTATTCTAGACAGTCGATAAAAATTATTGGTATCAGTAGAAAAGTCTTGTCAAATGAAATTCATTTGAAATATCAGACCTCTTAATTACAAATTAAAAGAAAAGAGTGTCATCATCTAGGTCAAGGTCACTATGTTAAAATTGGTAACAAAAAGGTCTCATCATAAGAAGTATTAAAGACCTATCACCTACCAATTAAAAGATATATACAACCTTGGAAAAGAAGGTCAAATAGCTAGGTCAAGGTCAAAAGGTAAAAAATTATAGTATGTGTAGAATGGCATTGTTACAAGGAAAATACATGTGAAATATCAAAGCCGTATTACCTACCAATCAAAAGATATAGCCAATATTACTTTTCTTGAAAAGTAGATCACATATCTAGATCAAGGTCAAAAGGTCAAATATTATGGTCTGTGTAGAAAGGTCTTGTCACAAGGAATACACATGTGAAATACCAAAGCCCTATCACTTACCAATCAAAAGATATATCCATTCTTAATTTTTTTGAAAAGTAGGTCAAATATGTAGGTCAAGGTAAAAAAATTATGGTATGTGTAGGAAGATCTTGTCACAAGGAATACACATGTGAAATATCAAAGCCCTATCACTTACCAATCAGAAGATATAGTGAATCTGATCTTTTTTTCAAAAGTAGGTCAAATATCGAGGTCAAGGTCACAAGGTCAAAAATTATGGTATGTGTAGAAAGGTCTTGCCACAAGGATTGCACATGTGAAATATCAAAGTCCTAACACTTACCAAAAAAAAAGATACATATATCCATTTTTAATTTTTTTGAAAAGTAGGTCAAATATGTAGGTCAAGATCACTAGGTCAAAAATTATGGTATGTGTAGGAAGGTCTTGTCACAAGGAATACACATGTGAAATATCAAAGCCCTATCACTTACCAATCAAAACTTATTGGCTGTGACACCCAAAGTGTGACAGACAGACGGACTGACGGACGGACGGACGGACGGACAGACGGACGGACGGACAGACAGACGGACACGGACAAAGTGATCCCTAAGTGTCGCTATGCTTCGCAGGCGACACAAAAAGCAAAGTTTAGGGAAATACGAGCCTTTACTTTGAATTTAACTTTACTTTGAATTCAACTTTATTTTTAATTTAACTTCGAGACTCAGTTTTTGACCTTGTTCTAAAGAAAAAAGAGCAAGTACCATTTTGACCCTATGTAAACATTACACATTATAAGAAACTCAAAGGATACATAAAACCTATTTGACAAAAATATAATCTTTATGCTTCAAGTAAAATGTTCCCATGGTAATGTTTGACCGCAAGTAGACTGAACAAAAAGATGGTCCCACAAATGTGGTTCTTCTCACTTATTTCTTCAGACAACCAAGTGGACTTGAATAAGTTTGAGTTAAAAATGGTAAATAATGGACCACATAGACCATCATTTTGACTTTTAATTTAAGCCATTTTTCCTTGACTTGGTATGTACATGTATGTGTGTTTGTTTGTTGTTTTTTTGTAATGAAAGAAGTATTAAACAACTAAGGCACGGTCCATTTGATATTCAGGGGGGGGGGGGGGGGCTTGGGTTTTTTGTCGGAGCATGATTATTTTTTTCACCCCGGACCGGAGCAAAATTTTTTTTTTCGCGTTAAGTTGGAGCAAGAAAATTTTTTTCAAACATTAGTGATGTGCAATATGTTAAGAATGCTTGTGTTTTATCAATAGAAATTCTTTATTTTTACTAAAACTCTGAAATATTACTAAATATGCAAAAATTCACTTCACTTCTAAGGAACAGAGATATAAAATTTTGACAATATAATCCTCTGTTAACAAAATTTATTTATATAAGGCACAAGTTAGAGGGTCGGAGAGGAGGGTCTTCGAGACAAATGTTCAAATTTAGAATTATTGTATATATAAATTGGTGAAAAATTTAAGTTCTCCTTCAAAGTTTGTATATAAAATTACTCTATGGTGATATGCATCTATCATGTATATTAAAAAATCAATAGTAATACATTATACATGTATTGATAATATGCTTTCTTTTGATCTTGAAATAGGAACTTTGCCATTAAAGAAACTATGTTTGACAGAAAACTATGGCGAGCGAAGCGAGCCAAAATGTTTTTTATATATAAATTGAAAACTGGCGAGCGTAGCGAGCCGGAAAATTTTCTGGAGTTTTAAGCGAAATTTTATGGTAAATCTTCAAATTCAGATTACTTGTAATTTTGTGCTCTATTGTGAGTGCTGTTGAGATTATCGTCAGGATCTTCTTTAACTCATTTGTAAGGGCAAGATTATTTTTTTCTGACACACCATAAGCAAATTTATTTATTTCATCAAAATTCAGAGCAAAATTATTTTTTTCGAAAAAAACCCAAGCCCCCCCCCCCCCCCCCCCCCAGAATATCAAATGGACCGTGCCTAACTCCATTGTCTAAGATGAACACACCCTATTTCCAAACCTACCTGAAATGTCATTGTCCAAAATAGTTGTTTTATTCAGTGCATCGAATACAAATGTATATGAATTATAGAGATAAACATAAAAGAAATACATATCAGTTATTCAAAGCCGAGAAGGCGAGGCAAAATTATTAGAATTTCCAATTGGAACGGTTGCAAACATCAGAATGAATATCATTCAATTTCCATGACACGTCGTTTCCAAAATATTTCGTCAATAAGAGAATAGGTGTTTTGAAAGTGTTTTAAGTGGACTTGCTATTAACACAGTGATATGTTTTATGTTATAAACTGGAATGGATATATCATGGATGACACTGCATGGTTTATAGATGACATGCAAGGTGACAAATTCATACGTTCAAAGAAAGTGTCAAGAAGAAATGTACAAGTTTAAAGTGGAGATCGGATCGGATCAAAGCAACAATTACATATATGTACAGTTGGTAGCATTTGGGTAGCATGATTTCCACATCCACAGGACCAAATAGGTCAATATTAAATGTTAAACGTCTTCAAATCCAATAGCATTATTTAAGAACAGATAAATTTGCAGCATGGACGTATTTTTTCTGATATTACATAGTCGTACGTAATCTGTAACTGACATCACTTCGAAGCTGAACACCCAATTTCATTCAAATATCTGTAACGGTGACCGGGACAAATCGGAATTCTATCGAGTAGTAGTTCTTCATAGGGTAATAATTCCTGTCCTATGGAAGAAGGTCAACAGCAGACAGACGGGCCGGATTTAAAACATAATTAAGGTCCCTCCGATTTCACCGGTGAGGACTTGAAAACTATGTGCAGTCTTATCTAACATTGGAAAGTAAAATCCCATCAAAATGTTGCAGAGTGTTCTTTTTTAGAACGTACGTTAAACACGCAAAATCATCCCAGGTATCTGAAAATCATGATTTCTTTTTTCAATGATGACCCTATCCATAAATAATCATCTTCATCGACAGAAAGCGCATATGGTTTCACTATACCATCTCTTTGGGTTAGGATGGTTGATACAAACTTTCCTTCCCTGCTCAGTATATCTATAATACCATTGTCAAAGTCCGCTACTATGACATTACTGAAATTGTCACAGCAAAATGCAAATGGTCTAAAGTCTTCCATACGAGTAGTATAATCACTATATTCCCAGCGAAGATTTCCATCTGAACTAACTGCTACAATTTTAGTCGTCTCACAAACGATGTAATCTTTATTCTTGTTCTGTTGAACAATTGTGGGAGTAGAAAAGAGTATTTTTCCAGAAGAATCTTTTGAAATGATTTGTATTCTCTGATTGCCATCCGGTGTGTATTCAAAAAGAGCGGACTCGGTATATTCCTTACCACCAAGACAATATTTTCTATTGATTGAGGCAAATTCCATATGGCCTCTATGGTATTAAATCTATAAGGGTTTTGGTGACCCCGTTATTGCTGGAAACTTCAACGACACGCCCCAAATCTGCAACTGTCCCAATTATTTTCCCTCCGCAAACAGTGAAGCATCGGATTTCATCCAAAGATTCAATCCAGTTCAAACGTTCCCCGTTTCTGTCATATTCATAGAACAGAAAAGAGTCTTCTTCATGCACCCATGAACGTAAGCCTTCTGATACAGCAATTGTGCCAGTAACTTCCTCCGCATTAAACCTTGTCATGAATCGAACCTTATAATTACCGTTGAATACTTGTATATATACTCTTCTTGATTGAATTTTCAATTTGCCTCATTGTGGATTGGAAACTCTGAAAGTCAACGGATTTAGAAACCGAATCTAAGCGTTTCAAATCTTTCTGTTGCACATACCACGCAGCATGGGATTCCGTAAATGGCAATCTCTACAATCGTCACAGAGGGAGCCAGGACAATCTAAGCAGCAATGATTCACATCCCGCGTTCTTTCGCAGTATTCGCAAGCAACTGTTCCCTGTGCCTCATACCAATCTGGGCAAGCATCAGAATAATTATGACTCTTTTTCTATTGAAATAGATTGGAAGAAATAGAAAGATAACAAGAATATCGTTATCAGTCATAATTTCGACTCTTTTCTACTGAAATAATCATAATGATAACATAAATGTATATCAATATGATCTTGGAGGTTAGGATGAAAAAAAAAAAACCCAACAACATTAGAATAGAAAAAAAACCCCCAAAATAATAGAATCTAATGTTGGCAAACCAGAGAAACCAAGAAGATTCAATTGTGAAATATAAAATACCTCCTCAGCAGTGTCATTCACAGTGGTGCATTTACGGAGGAGCTAGCCCGGACCCCCTCCCCTCCTCTTTTCACCAAAGTTATTGATTCAGAACACACTTTTTTCTATGCAAAAGCACTAACCACTATAGAGAAAAAAATTTCGGCTCACTTCGCTCGCCATATGTTGTTGTTGTTGTTGAAATCCCTCCGATGTCGGAGCACCTCCTTAGGGAGTGTAAACAATAATCCTCCACCAAATGAATCACTCTGATATTCACACAGGGGTTATATACACAGACCAGGGTTAAAAATTTGTTTAAGAGTCTATAAAAGTCTATGTGATAAAACTTGCTGAAATATATGTATTATATTCCGATGTACCCCTTAAAAACTTATTGAAATACGATTGTGCATCGGACTTTATGTATCAGACTCAATATACACTAATAGAAGCTATCACAGGGACAGACTTGATCCCTCACAGCAAAATAAAAAAAAAAATAAATAAAAAAAAAAAAAAAATAAATTGCTCCGACGCCAGTCATCTCTAGAAAATCATAAATAGAAGGCAGTTGAAAGTCACTGATCAATCACTGACTTCATCAATAGGAATAAGAATAACTGTCGCCCATCACCCCCCCCCCCCCCCCCTTCATCCCCTCTCCGTTTTTTTTTTTTTTTTTTTTGAGGGGGGTGGGGGGTGGGGGTGGGGGTGGCTTGTCGCTTGTCAGTTTTACGTGAACAAAATCTTTCAGCTGAACTTCGGGCCCCCTCTTTTCTGAAATCCTACGTCCGCTACCAGGGATTTTTCAAGTCCGTTTTTGGGTCCGATTATCGGACCCATTCCCAACGCCAAAATGGCCTGTATTTTCCCAATTTATGATTGAAATTTCCCAATTTGAACCTCTTTATTTTTTTGTTGAAATACCTAGCAGAAATACGACATTAACGATCGATATGTAAACTGGTCATAAATCTTTTATCCGGTATAGGTTTACATTTTAGTCATAAAATCGTATCTCCAGTATTGGGAACCCAGGACCATGTCGTCTCACAAAAAGCAAATCTGATACCAAAAAATGACAAAGGGGGTGTACATGTTCTTTGTAGAGGATAGATACATTCTTCAAAATAAAATTTTAGATAGTGACTATAAAAGAAACAACAGAAAATAGTTAATGTTCAATAAACAGAATGGGGCGACTTGGACAGTGGGAATGTCCCCTGTCAAACACTGACTTTGAATCTGAATCCTGATTGATCATGATCATTAAAGTAGCCCCTCTGACTCTGAACAGATGCCTGTTCCAGATCCTAGAAGTTGATGTCCTTTGAAGCACGATCTAAAGTATAGATGGCTAATTTACTAGTACTTTGTTTCTTTGATTGAAGACACAGTTATATCTCTGTGTATTGATTTATTCCATTGAGAATAAATTAAACTGTTGGAAATTCCCAATTTCGTTGAAACGCCGCAATTTTTCCCAATTTTAACGGACCCTGGACCCAAAGTAAAATACCCTGAAAAATCCCTGGCTACTGTCGGCTGACCCCCCCCCCCCCCCCCACTTCGACAAGACTTCCAGGGAAAAATTCTTGATTCGCCCATAACTAATTCTTTTGTAGTTTGTACATTTTTGCATATACAAAACATTATTTTTTAGTGGCCTTTCAAAATGAAATATGAACCCAGACCATTGGAAAGAAGAATTCAAAAAGAAGTAATATGCGCGCCAGCGCGCGCGCGAAGCGCGCGTGCGAAAGCGCTATTACGATCAGGTCCTATACAGAGTTATGTTCCTTTGCTATAGCCTAAACATTTCAGTTTGCGGACGCCATTTTGATTCATGGGGAACATAAGAGGAAAAAATTACCAACATTTAAAAATCAAATACTGTAATTATTATTCTAACTTATAAAGATGCTTCACTATACTCGTTAAAATAAAAATTAAATAAAGTTTGTCTTTCATTTTGGAATCATTATCAAAGTCTGCAAAATGTTTGCATGGTTTTTTTATTCTTTTTTTTCATCACAGTAGACATGATAGAAAGACTTCAATGATTTCTGGAGCTTATGAACCGCGACTGCCAAACAATCCAAACATTTGTCGATCAGTAAGAGCTCACATAAAAAAAGCTTACCATTTACTTCGTCAGTCCGTGTCAATGCAATGTAAACGGAAAGTCGTTGTTACTTCTGATACCAGTAGATTAACATTGTGTATACAGTGATTACGAATATAAAATCTACTGGTACAGAGAAAGCTTAAAAAGAGGTAAATCCCAACACAACAAATACGTGCACATGTTCGGCTGCAGACTCTACAAAAATGCGTCATCAATCACAGGGCCAATGTTAACTTATCAAGAAATAGAAACTAAAACTGAAAGTTGTGTTACTTTCATTTTCCATGCACTTCACATAGTGACTCGGATTTTTACTATCTCGGTGCTTCGAGACCATGTGCATCGATTACTAATTACGTCACAAGAAGTTCCAAGAAAGGTATTTTTAAAAATCACAGGTCAGAGTTCTAAAGAAAGGGGGGGAGGTCAAATTGAGGTAATTTGTACAGGCAAAATCATTAATCATAGGGGGGGCAACTTTCAAACAAGTTACACAGTCATAGGCGGCAAAGGTTTGCAATATAATTCAATGAATAAAAGCCGATAAGTCTGATGATAATTAGGAGATGGGGGGGGGGGGGGGGGGGGGTTACTGGCCACCAAATCTATCCTCTAAGCGTATGCATGGACCGGGGGGAGGGGGGGAGTTCAAATATTTATTGATATCACCAAACATGTTGGCATACATCAAAATAAAAGTAACAAAGTGACCAAGACAAAACAAATTTAAAACTAACTACATGATTATACACGTAGAAAATGGACTAGCAAAGAGTGATCAAAAACTCAATCATATGAATGGGTGCGGCAGGGTGCCAGCATATAACATTGGGTCATTAATTCAGTCTTTACTGAGTCTGATATAATCGAAAATTGCATGAGATTTTTTTTTTCTAAAATATAGTCTGCATTAGAAAGAACCACCAGAGTACGTAAAGTTTTCTGTCTTCTTTGCCATGTTTACTGATGGAAATAGGAACAGAAAATTAAAATTGAAGTGTAAATCATATAATCATCATCATCCAAAAGCAGAATACACACTGATAAATTTTGTTAAAAGAGTCGAGGAATAAGACTTGAAGAAACCACTGAAATAACAAATTAAGACCTTTTAGTTTAATCATCCTTTATTTAAAACAATTCAGTGAAAAAGGATTGGGCAAAAGTTTTCATAACATGATTAATATATGATGCCCTCTCCTAAGCTTCTTAATGAATCATGTGAATATTTAAGTTTTTGTCAGACAGTCAATCCCTTAATCTGCTTGACTTCAATTCAACAACATACTGAACTGAGCAGGACTCTCAGACTCTGTAAGGAGACATTGAGGCAACAGTAGCTTCAATATTTCGTCCATCTCACACGTTATTTCTATTCGGTTATACCGAATAGAAATAACGTGTGAGATGGGCAAAATATTGAAGCTAAGGCAACAGGTATGGCGGCAGATGTAGAAAACTTGATTTGTCCATGGTGGTCCAGTCGTCAGTCATGTCTTTCCAGCTTATCACTTTGAAAAGAATCATACATAAAAAATTAACCCGGAAAATTCGGATTTTTAGCAAAATCCAGGGGGGGGGGTTCCTCTGTGACTGTGATCTAGGATCTAGCTTGGTTTGAGTGAGTAGGAATGAAATATGCATGGCCAACACTGTTATGTGTTGATGTCTTTGAAAAGTAGTGCATTGATAATTATATAATATATATATACATACTTTACAAAATCACGCAAATTGTAAATGTACAAACTAAAAATATCTATAAGCTCTTTAACAATATTTATTCAAAAAAGCTCATCATGACATTTACACACAAAACACATCTCTTTAAAATGGAAAACATTAAGTGAAAAACCACTTATACTAATTCCTCTCTCACACTTCTTGCATAGTTTACAAATCTGCCACTTACCAGGGGCAGCATATATGTACATCAAGTTGTGGTCTCTTGTATGTACCTTTTTGTGATGTTTCAGTATTGTATACATGTATATAAATTTTGTCTTAAGTTGTTTTTTTTTTCAAGTGATGTTCATTGAATTTGATCAAAGGCGAATGTGTCACTTGAAAAAAAGAGAAAAAAAAAACAACAGTGAACCTGGTTGTTTTTACCTTTTCACGGTGCTGTTTATATTGGAGTCATGTATATATATTTTTTTCTTATTATAATATATATTTTTTTTAAACTATACAATCAATTATAAATTTACTTATCAGCTAGTATTCATCTAGAATTTATTGTTTAACTTGTAGCTGGCGCGCTTTGATGGCTTTGCCATGTTTCATATTAATGTTACAAGATGAAGCATAGTTGACATAAAACTTTTCAAGGGGGGGGGGATTTGAAGAGTTAAGGATTTTTCAATTCCAAGTACCCGGTAGTGTTAAATTTCTCTAAAAAGTTACTTTTAAAGATTTTCAATCCGATTTTTCCGGAATATACTAGACCGTTCCGATTTTAGATTTCGAAGATTCTTTACCGCGAACCTGTTTTGTTTGAAAATGGCGGTCTACGAAGTATTCTCGCATCCTGAATATCGCAGATATAAAACTCATGTTTGTACAAAAGCCTCATTGATAACATTCATCATTTTATTTCTGGTAGTAATTCCTCCATTATTCGTCGTATATAGAAGTTATGGTAAGTTAATAGGAAGCAAGATATCACATGAAATCCGATACATCTTTGTCCGATTCATGTTTCTGCATGTATCAATATTGTTAGTTCAAGCTGCTGAACCTAGTTTGCCTATGAAATCTGTATGGACGGCATCTAGGTTCAAGAGACTCGCGAAGACAAACCGCCTCGTCCAGCGAGCATGACGTTCTCGCATAAAATTTGACAACATTAGAGGATCGATCTTGAATAGTAATATTAATTCTCAAACACTTAATGTTACTGTTGGGAAGAAGGCATGGATAAATAAGCCTTAACATACAATAATTCAATGTAGTTGACAGTTTTCTTCTTTTCTTTCCAGATTCACTCGTCTGTAATGGAGGATTTAATGACCTTGACACTTGCGAGATCGATACGACAGCACTACAAGACGACTCGACTGGCCGTACTTTTCGATCTGATTTTGTAAACATTTGTTGATTTGAAATTAAATTGTTGAATTATACGTGAAAACAAAATGAATATGTGTCTGGTTTTATTTCAGTCCATTAGATTTCAATGTGAAGTTAATAAATTTGACAATAACTTGACGACTTCCAGTTATTATTTATTCTTAAATCTCCGTTTTAAAAAAACGGGGGTCGTCTCGAAATAATAAAGAAATATAACATATTATCATACATGTCATGCTTTTCATGCTGGCTTTAGCCGTATCATGGAAGAAAGGATTGCTAATACACTGTCTTTTAAATCCTTTATTTTTTTTTTTCGAATTCACAATGGCATGTGGCACATTGTTCAGCCATCTTGACCATCCATTCTAAATTTTGATACAACCCCTCATTTTAAATTTCTCTTTTTTACATGTCAAAATTGTATGAAACTCTATTATTTTATATGGCTGCTATTCATTTTATACATAGCTAATTAAAATAAAACAGAAAAATCAAGCCATTGTTCGTGTTTTATTGCAAATAATGACGAATTACGATTTTGTTTACAAAATCAGATCGAAAAGTACGGCCAGTTGAGTTGTCCTGTAGTGCTCTCGTATCGATCTCGCAAGTGTCAAGGTCATTAAATCCTCCATTACAGACGAGTGAATCTGGAAAGAAAAGAAGAAAACTGTCAACTACATTGAATTATTGTATTTTAAGGCATATTTATCCATGCCTTCTTCCCAACAGTAACATTAAGTGTTTGAGAATTAATTACTATTCAAGATCGATCCTCTTATGTTGTCAAATTCCATGCGAGAACGTAGTGCTTGTTGGACGAGGGGTTTTGACTACGCGAATCTCTTGAACCTAGAATCTGTTTTTCTAGGTGAACACCCCTTGAACTACAATATTGTATGATTCTTGTTTACGAAATTCTTTTAAAATTTATTTGAAATACTAAATTATAGGAATGAAAGACATTTGAATAGAAATGTAAAATAGATTTTCACTGCATGCATCCCCATAAAAGTCGGTAAATCTTAATGTATTTCCCCGTTCGGGGAAACAAACATATTTTTAAGGTTGGCCTAAGAATGTACAATTTACAATATTCCAACGATCACAAAACTCCTTTTGGTACTACCCCGGTCAAAACGGATCCACCAAAGCGAATTGTTTCTTGAATTATGAGATTACGTATATCATTACTTATTATCCTTTCAGCAGTCAGGGGTGCTACTTAAACAAGTAATTAAAAAAATTACCTTTTTAAGTAACTTTCTAATTCTGCCTTCTAAAATAATTACTTCTAAAAGTAACTGATTTACTTGCAATGTCCATGCAACATATTACTTATACAAGTAATATACATAAAAAGTAAGGCAATGGATGGTTTGTAATGATTGTAGCATACACATATAAAGTTCTCAAGCTTTTAATTGTTATAAGGGCTACTCATATCAGTAATAATTGCTTCAGTAACAGAAATATCAAGGTAAAACCATTCCCTTAAAATTACTTATTTAAGTAATATTTGTTGAAAGGGGCTTATCTTTAAATGAAAGGAGTAAAGCTTTAAACAATTATCGTAAATTATATTTAAAGTTTATTTTGAAAAGGAAAGTCTGAATTTACAGGAAAAATTATTGCTATTGAGATGAAAATTCTGTTTAAAAATCTACAAGGTTACAAACTTGCACAAATTTGCAACTTTTTAAGTGAAATTCGGCTACAATTTCGGCTATCTTTCTTAACTCAAACAGTTTCTTCTGAGAAAGTTATTTCCTTTTGAAAATAATGGAAGTGCTCTTGCCTTCTACTGCTGTACTTTCTTACTTGCCGTAGGAAATAAGACATTATTTAACTTTTTATGTGAAATCATGGGTACATTTGATAATTACTTGTGGAAGTAATTTATTAATTACTTGTTGAAGTAGCACCCCTGACTGTTCAGACATATATTCTCGACCTTTTGAATTTTTTCTTGTCGCCATCGTAAATAGTGATACGCTTTGTTAAATGAAAGTAATGATCTTGATAAAAGGAGCAAAATATATTTTGACCAAGAGTATGGAAATACGTCGAAGTAAAAATATCAGCCGCCAGCAACTAAGGAGCAATTTAAATCAACAGCAAAACGTAACTTTATTTACTTTACTGGTATAGCTCTGTCAACTTAAACCGCAACCCGCTGTGAACACGGTCATATTGTGAATTTCAATCAATAAAATCATTCTGTTTTTAGCTCTACTGGTCTCAGACCAGTCGAGCTTATGCGATCACCCTTCGTCCGGCGTCCGTCCGTCTGTCCGTAAACAATTCTTGTCCGGACAACTCCTCTGAAATTGTTAGAGATAGAAACTTGAGAGACATAATTCTTTTTGCAATATGATGGGTCTGTGGTCTAGTTGTGCACCTGATATTTTGTTTGAGCCAATGACCCCCAGGGTCTTAGAAAAGGGTGTGGCCATTTTCTTGTATATTATTCCATATAATCTTATGCTTACAGCGCTGACACTATAAATAATGGAGACTAAATTCTTTATGCAATATGATGGGTCTGTAATCTCGTTGTTCACCTGATATTTTGTTTGAGTCTCTGACCCCAAGGGTCTTAGAAAATGGGTGTGGTTGTTTTCTCTCTATTAAACTACATGTGATCTCATGATAGGTAATTTCCCAGAATTTATGGATAATAATTAATTGTTTTATTCCAAAATATTATCGGTTTGCATTTTAGATGTCATTACAGTATTTCACTTGAGTCCCTGTTCCCTAGGATTATGGAAAATGGGTATATGGCTATTTTCTCTTACCCTATCTACATGCATTTAGAGTACATAACAGTCAAAGAGAATACTGAAAACAGTAATATTACTAAAAACAATAATATAACTTAAATTGGAGTTATCTTTCTTGGAAATTTATCTTTTTATATTACTGTAAGCAGTAATACTATTTAGATAGTCAGTTCGCTCTTATACCAGTGGATTCGGGGAGAAATGAGGGTGATTAGGTGTTGTATCTCATTCAAATATATAAAGAAAAATTATTTAAAACATCACGAAAATTTTTTCCTCAACATGTTTGAAGAAATTGTGATATCAGAAAGAAGAAAAAGTGAAAAATAGGTTCCAGATGGACATTATGTTCACTTTTCAGTAGAAAAATTGGTACATATAATTATTGAATTTGTTGTTGAATGAAAGAATTGAGTGATAAAAGCTAAGCTTGTAGCTTAAAAATGTTGCTTTGTCTATATTACAGAAAGATGTAATATAAGGTGGCAACATTACTGTTTTCAATAATATCAGGGATTATTGTTAACAGTAATATTACAGTTTTAAGTAATATTACTATTTCTAGTATTCTCCTGGACTGCATAAGGGACAGAAACTATAAATAAACAAAGATATTGCCATTTTACAATATTATCATAGATGAGTCTGTAATTTAGTTTTTCTCATATTTTATTTGGGACCTGACCCAGGATTTTATCTTCAATTCTATAGAAACGCTAGGGGATAGTTTTGGAATTTCCTCTGATCAATCAATCAACATCAAAATCTTTTCTATAGTGTTTATACAGTGCAAGAAAGGTATCAAATAATCAAAATGCATGTATTTCTCACTTATTTTTTATTTGTTTAACATGTTTAAGGTGTAAGATTTTTGGGGAGAGTAGTGAGAATTTTTGTTGCAAGAGTAGAATGTCCTAAGTGATCAAAGACTTGAGCTGTGCTTTCTGTTAAATGGGAACACCAGAATCACAAAGATTGATCATTTTATCAAATAAAATAGCAATAGTGCATACTTCACATTGCCAAATGAAAGGAATAGTGTGCTTGTGTAAGTTTTTTTTCTTGGGGGGGGGGGGGGGGGGGGGGGGGGAGGGGGGAGGTAACTCTTACATCTTTCTTTCTTATAAATTCCTCCACTGCTTGGAGTACCACCCCCAATGGGATGTGAAACTGTGTGGTTTGATAAAATTTTCATATTGTTTACATTAAAGCAAGTGACACATGTTTTAATAGTAGATAATATAACAAGAGATGCCTTATAGGCATATCTACTATGTGTTAATCAAATTGAAAAAAAATTAAAATAAAATACTAAAAAAATCCAATTGTAGAAGCCGACTCATACAAAAATATTTCAACCCAGGAAAACTTCTACCAAAATCTTCCTTTATTGCCATTTTACAATATTATCATAGATGAGTCTGAAATTTAGTTTTTCTTATATTTTATTTGGGACCTGACCCAGGATTTTATCTTCAATTCTATAGAAACGCTAGGGGATAGTTTCGGAATTTCCTCTGATCAGTCAATCAACTTGAAAATCTTTTCTATTATGTTTATACAGTGCAAGAAAGATAACAAACAATCAAAATGCATGTATCTTACTTATTTTTCAATTGTTTAAGGTGTAAGATTTTTGGAGAGAGTAGTGAGACTTTTTGTTGCAAGAGTAGAATGTCCTATTAGTGATCACGGACTTGAGTTGTGCTTTCTGATAAATGGAAACACCAGAATCACAAAGATTGATCATTTTATCAAATAAAATAGCAATAATGCATCCTTCACATTGCCAAATGAAAGGTGCTTGTGTAAGTTTTTTTTTGCAAAATTCCAAATTTAGTATTAATTATAGAAGTTAAATTTTGTAACAGGAGTCTCAGGGAGAGATGTGACTGGACCGGGAATCGAGCCCGAGATCTTCTGCTATCAGGGCAGACGCTCTTACCAACTGAGCTATCTGGGCACGATGCCCGTTCCTGCCACACTCCTCTCCATCAATTTTTCAGGTTTCCATGCACTGGAAACCTCACACAAAACTCCACTTCACCTTGAGTCATTTAGTAAATTGGCACCAATTCTGTAGTAGGAGAGGAAAAGATGTGACCGGACCATGAATCGAACCCGAGACCTAGCTTCTGCTATCTGGGCAGACGCTCTTACCAACTGAGCTATCTGGGTACGATACCTGTTCCTGCCATAAATCATTTCAACCTCATGCAGATTTTAAAATATTTATGGGACACCCTTATTCTGAACTGGGATATATGGTAAAAATGTTTTCTGTAGAGGATCAAATATTTCATACCGGTATGTAAAAATATTTTGTATTTGATAATTAGCTTCTGTCTACATTAATACCACATTCACCCTAAAAGTTCATGTTCTTCGTTCAATATTCTATTTACATTGTTTTACATTTACTAGAAAAATTGCCTAAAACCTTTTTTTTAAGGTTTTAGAACAAAATGGCCAATACTTTTTTCACTCGGTAGGCCACATATCCTATTATATTTAATTTCAATCTGAAACTGTCTGATTACTTGATCTTAGTATTTTCACTGGTCAGTATAAGAAAGAAGGAAATATCTTTTTAGAGTATCCTATGCAATACTATTTCAGCTCAAATGAGAGATTATTTATGCCTTTAGTCTTAATTTTATCAAAGGGCATATAGTGGTAGGTCTGTCTGTTCATCTGTTTGTCTATCTATCCAACTGTCAGTATATCATTCCATTCAACTAAATTCTGATGAAAGGGTATAAGATAATAGAGCTGTCATATATTGCATGTCTATGTATCTTGAGAACGCTCATCTTTTGGAGCCAAATTTTTAACCTTTGACCCCATCCCTGACCTTTGACCCACATTTTTCGAAAAATAAAAACATCTGTTATTTTATAGAAATTCTCTCACATTCTAGAGAAATCTAAGGCACGGTCCATTTGATATTCTTGGGGGGGGGGGGGGGGGGGGAGACTGAATTTTGATGAAAAAAATTAATTAGAAATTGATGGATATGCATTGGCATGTGGTTGTTGGTTCTCATAAAAATATATACATTTATCCCGCCTCTGGCAAATTTCTTGCAATCTGATTGGTCGATAAAAACCAAATATTATGTTGTATTATTTTACTAACAGGATATTATTTTGATATCCTGCTTCTACTAAGAAGCTTTATGCTTTTGACGTCACCAAAATGCTTTAAAATATGTTGACGTAACATACACAAACCAAAAGCCATTCAGCGGGATAAATTCGTTATACAGTGTTTTACAGGGGGGATACAGAAATATATTGGGTCGATGAAAAAAGTGGTATTAAGCGAGGTGAAGCCCAGCATTCATTCTCTTGAGTGTATATGTACAAATCAACCAGGAGAGCTTCAGTCTCATCAGAGACTTCTGGTTGTGGGGGATTATCGGGTACATGGTCAATGTAACATGAGTACATGTAGTTGGCTTCAACATGGACACCATACAAGTCCAAGTAGAATTTGGGATCGGTAAAGTTAAAAACTTCAATATTCCTGACTAAGTATGTACGTTAGAAGGATTAAAATGTGACATTCAAGGCAAAATAGTTGCCCTATTTAACAAAGAGTTTGGGCATGGTCCATTTGATATTCAGGGGGGGGGGGGGCTTGGGTTTTTTGTCGGAGCAAGATTATTTTTTTCGCCCTGGACCGGGGCAAAATTATTTTTTTCTGGCAAAGTTGGAGCAAGGAAATTTTTTTAACAAAGTGATGCGCATATTAAGAATGTTTGTGTTTTATCAATAGAAATTACTAATATTTTTACTCAAAACTCTAAATATTAATAAATTAGCTTATTTTTATGCAAGTATTCAATTCACTTTTAAACAGAGAGATAAAAGATTTTTACCATACAATTCTCAATATTTTATATAAGGTACATGTATATAACATGTATAAGATGGTCTGAGGGGAAGGTCTCCTAGACAATTTTTTAAATGTTGTTAAGAATTTTGTAAATTGGTGAATAACTGAAGTTCTCCTTCCAAGCTTACAAGAACATGACTCTATGGGATACATGCAACATGTATTAACAGCAATACAGAAATATTGATAATTTGGTAATATATTTTTAAAGCTTTAAGGAAGCCCTTTTTCATTCACATACATGTATAACTTTTGATATCTTCAAATATCTGAACTTAAAATGCTATTAGTAAATAATTTTTTGATAGAAAACTATGGCGAGCGAAGTGAGCCAAAAATTTTTGATACAATTTGAAAACTGCGGCGAGCGAAGCGAGCCGGAAAATTTTCAAGAATTTTAGCGAAATTTTATGGTAATTCTTCAAATTCAGATTATTTGTAAGAGCAAGATTATTTTTTTCTGTCACACCATAAGCAAATTAATTTTTTTCATCAAAATTGAGAGCAAAATTATTTTTTTCGAAAAAAACCCAAGCCCCCCCAGAATATCAAATGGACCGTGCCTTGGTATACAATGCCTAGATGATGAATATAACTGGATTATTGCTATAAGTGATGCATGTATTCAAGAGGCATTTCGATATTCACGTCAGATACCTGGGACCTCTATATGCGTCGCATGAAGCTTAAAACATTTGGCAGATTTTCTCCTCAAGTGAAGTGCAAAATAATGTTTCTGTTGAAAAACTGTCCAACCTTTCCCCCTAAAAAACTATTTGAAATCGATTCGGAAACGAATTCTGGAACTCAGGAATGTAGCGGTAGAGAAACTTCTGTTGGGACATGGTAAACAAGATCAGAATCTAGATCAGATTCAAAGGATTCAAAAAAAAAAAAAAAAAAACCCCGAGATATTCCATACCTTGAGAGTTAACAATGAAACTTTAACTGAAACTAAATCCCTTATAATATTTTTTTTTCAATTTATGGTAAATTACAAGCAGAGTATAGTCTTTAACTTAAAGAATAAAGTATCCCTCTTCTGAAACCTTCCCCCTTAGAATAATTTGTTGGTTGGAGTAACTTACCACATATTCCCCTCTTACGTAATCCAGGTTGATCACACCTGTCGTTGCAGGCAGGTTTTTGATCAATTAGCCTATTGGTGGCTTTATTATTTCTGGATAATTCATAATTGGAAAACAACGTTGTGACATCAAAGACAATTTTTTAAAAGAGAAAAAAAAAGAAAATTAATGATACATAAAAATAGATTTAAAAAAAGATAGAAGTAAAATAAAACTGAAGTTTTTCATCCTTCAGAATTGAATAAATATCCTCATAAATTATGCTTGATCAGAACAGGGACATATATATATAACTTATATCTGCAAATTCATACATACAATGTAGAAATAGAATACATTTTTTCCATGATTTTTGTCTCATATAAAACAATACTTTAATACCTACCTGCGGTAAATAAACTATAATATCGGATAACTCTAATGCTATAGGAGAAATGGAGCTAAGAGTTATCCTTCCTGAGTACGTGCAGTAAGCCCAGGAAATACACAACTTCAAACACGATAAAAACATATAAAATGTTGCGTAATTTTGTTGAAATTTTTCATGTGACATGTTTAAATACACATTTAACTATATATCAAAGAAAATGATATATTCATTGCACCCAAACGTCCTGGGCGCACCTGGGCTTACGCCTGGGCTTAAAATATTCCCTAGGCTTAAAGTAGTAGGACCGCACGGCACATGGTCAGTAATGAAGTACTGGTCGAGCAGATAATTCCAAACGATTTTTGCGGTTTTTTTGTTAATATCTTGGCTTCTAAACATCCAATCACCATGAAACTCGGAACAAATAATGCTTCACCCTTCATACAAATGCTATTTTGAAAATCGACCTAAAAATGCTGATTTGAGGGTATTTTAATACCCCCTTTAACGGCCATTTTACGCAAGGTATTTCTGAACGATTTGCATTTTAGTCCCTCCTGGGGTCAAATATAAATCAAAAGTTTCAAAACTTTGTTATTTTATCCGTTTATCCTTATTGAAGAATTCTATGTCAACATATATCATAAAACTTTTACAAAATTTATTTCTAAAGCAACTTTCTAACCATGATGAGGTACGTTTATTTCTTACTTATTTCCAATGATTTTGATATTCTAACACATGAAATTTATACACTTTTTCATGAATATCCTGCTCTAGGCCCCTCTCAATGCAGGTTTTCATCGATCATTTGACAAGAATAGATTTTTGGAAAATAGATGACTCCGAAACTAGGTCAAGATATGTTCTTAACAAAATGACGTCACTTTCCCCTGCTCCCAAACAGACAATAATTAAAAACAGCAGGAGCAACAAATGCTAAAAATATACTAAATGAAGTTATTTTGAGATTTCCTTTTGCATGTCGATTATTTTTCTGAATATCTAGACGTCTGTATCACCAAAATTGTGAAAAAGTAACTCCAAGTAACCGAACTAGCGAATCGTTCGGAAATACCTTCAGTTCGGAAATATCTGCTCGACCAGTACAGTAGCTGAATAAGTTTTCTTTATTTACAAGACGTGAATAAAGTCGCGATGTTCGAAATCTTTTGTACGTGCATCCTTTATTTGCAGATCTACACGTACTGTATAAAATGTAGTTACGCTGCACTGATTTCCGAGGAGGGTGATTATCGTGTAGTGTTGGAACGATTTTAAAAGACTGATTTAACCAGATAGTCTTTTTTTTTTTAAATTCAACTTAATATTTAACCAATGATCGAAAATCTGACACAGCATCGGCCATTTTTCCCCCCTGAAGTTGCAAAAATATGTATTGTGGGCGAGGGTGCCAAGAATAGGTTTTAAATTGCTTTATGTCTTGTCTCTCATTTTCTTTCTTTTTTTTTTTTTTTTGTACGAGAGGTTTTTTCTTAATTTTTGAATTTCTCAAATTTAAGACGCCAGTATCCATAACACGAACCAATGTCAACCAAGCTTCCCCCCCCCTAACCTGGTTTCTGACAAAAACCTGTATAGGCGAGCTATGTAATCTTTGATTACCCTATGTTTCCTGGGAGGCTTTGCCCCCCTCTACTCCATGGGCCCCTCATGAGAAAATTCCAGGGTAATCCCTGCATACCCTTCCGATTACAATAAACGATCATGATTTTGATAATCTATTATAATCAGGAAATTTAAAACATTATTATGGTTATGAGAATGAAATATTTGCATCATTTAACTGTATTTTTGCTAGAGAAACAGTTCATACATTGTACTAATGGCCTACATGCACATGATAGATCTAGCAAATGAAAAAGCAAAAGTCATTTACACTCAAAATTGTGAAGACTGGACTGTGCTATCAGGTTTTCTTTTGTGTCAGCTGTTAACATTAAGCTTTGCTTTATCTTGTGTAAAAGTTATAAAGATAATGTCATAGATCATTTAAAAGTCGGGTTATTTTACATTTATACATAAAGGGACATTACTTTGATATATACTTCTTCTCTTCATTTTCAGGATTCTGGATAAAGGAAGAATATTTCCGTGAGGTCCCTACAGTGCTGTTTAAAAAGCAATTACTACTTGTTATAGAACTTGAACAAGAAGGCAGTTTTCTGACTTATAGCACATTTCAGAGATACAATACCTTACAGCAAGAAAATCTTCGTGTTCCATATGTCATGGTAATTTGCTTCCTTCAAGAATGTTTGAAGTCTTGCATTTCTTCATTTTTGTATAGAATGTATGTCATGATGTACATGTATATGTCAAGAAAATATGAAAATATAAGATATGGCTTGATATAAGTCCACACAAATGAAAACATTCTGTTTATTCAATTAAAAAATTCCTATTGACTATGTCAGTACACCAAGCAATTTTAAATTATGACCCCCTAACTGCTTTGTCTAGGATATGTAATTTTAGCCTCTCTGCTTATATGTTCATCTGAAAAGTATTAAAAATTTTATAGCCTTTACTTTTTCAAAATGGTTAAATGATGGGGCCTCCACATATGTATTTATTGTAACAAGAACTTTCTATTGGTATTTTTGACCTGGTGTCCTTGACCTTTGATTATGACCTTTTAGAACTTAAATCTCGTCCCAAACTTTTCCATGATAAATGACAGGGCTTTCAGGGCTCTTGATTGGCCTGATAATATCTTTTTTCCCAATTTAATGTCCATTATTTCCCAATTTAACACCTCATGACAACTCATAGAAAGTTAGCAAAGAGATTGGTTCAAAATGCTATATTTCAAGTACGTGATTTGGGATGGAATGCTGGATTTTTACGTAAATTTATGTCAGAATTACTTTTCAACAATTTAAATGATTGTAAAGAATAATCATATGTCTTTAAATTTTCCCTATTTTTGAGAACACACTGCTATTTTACCCAATATCAAAGGCCCCTGCCCCAGTCACACAAATGGGTGTGAGAGGCCTGGCTTTCATATTCACAAATCTTTCTACTGTTACCAACATTTTTTTAACATCATGACCTTGACCTAATTTTCTTATATCAGCTTTTATACTGAAGATCAAACTGCGGACACAAACATCATGTTTATCAAACACTGTAAAAACAATTTGTTATGTTGTAACTGTACTATGATCTTCTCATATTAGTCGAGGGAACCAGATGAGAATGGGGACGGAAGAGCAGATGGTTTGTTACTCACAGTAGAAATGCCTCTTCAGGACACGGAGAGAGTTGTTGGAGTTAAACTTCTTCTTTTCTTTGATTACAGACTTTATGTAAGTACATAGCCACTTCTCAATGGTTGTCTGATTGCACAGAAAATGAATTTAAAAAAAGTTATACATGAACTGTAAACACGTAAAAAAGGCATTTTACTTTCGTATTAAATATATTTTGAAGTTTAAATACTTTTAGTTTAAATTCCCTTCTTACTCCGCTACTATGCTAAAAGTTGTCACAACAAATCTAAAGGAAGAATGAAATGAATTTGACTAGAGAGTTTCATCTTTAAAAATCCTTTCTTGGAAAATAATTCTTTTTTGTTCTAAGCATGGATTTACTATAACCATGTTTGTTATATTTAGACTCGTATTACGGTGTACTGTAACATCATGAGCTACTCTGTAACTTTATTCTTACAAAATAAATTATCTGCTGCTCATGTGTATTCTCCTTTAAAAAAGCTAAATGTAATTACTTTCTCATTTTGGAGTTTATAGCTTGATCTTTATTTTTATTTCAGAGATTTCCTACTTTTGGTATGGAGTCTTTAGCATACGTAAATCATGACTCTGCCAAGGCCGGGGCTCGATATGAAGTGTTTGGTAACTTAGAACTCCAACAAAAACAGGCCCTAGCTCACAGGGGAGTTGATACCAGATACAATGTAAGTTTCCATGACTTTTGATTTATCATAGTTTATCGGAGACCCACTATCAAGATTGACTTGAGCTGGCTGTATATTGCTTATTTTATATGAAAGAATTCTTAGAAGAGTGTTAAATATTGATAGAAAAAAAATTTGGGATGGGGGATGAGTTCAATGATTTTTTTGGTGCAGTTTACCACTGAATATGGATGGTTTCACCTTTCAAACTTTGTCCTTGTTTTCTCAAAATATTAGGTATAAATTCCCAATTTGAAAGTCTTAAAATTTTTGTTTTGAAGTATAAAATGAATGTAATGGTAGTTTTAGTGCTTTAAATTACCCACATTTTTTATTGAATGATTTCAACAAGTTCAACGTGTTAAATATAAGAAGTAGCAATTAGTCTGAGATTTCCCATATTATATCAAAATTTCGCATATTTTCTCAAACAAAAGGGTAGGGGTGGTTTTTAAAAATGGCAAAAAAATCACTGGAGTTGTGACATGAATAGACTTACGGTACTGATCAGTTAACTTTTTCACAAAATATTCAATTTGAATTTTGAAATGCCTTTTCAGTCTTCCATCATCAACACAGACAGTGTTTATGCAGAAACTTATGATTTTACCAACATATTCAAGGACTATTCATCAAGAAATGGTAGGAGGATCATACTGTACTTAAAGTGTTGAAACAAAGTTAAATTGAATTTCATTTGTCTCTTGAGATTGTTACAAAATATGCATCTTTTCCTGCTACAAGTGGTCCTTTCGTATTAGTTTAATACACTCAGGAACACTGAAATATTGGATAGAATATGTTAATGAAAGTGTCAATGCAAACTTTTCTGTAAATTATCTTAATGTCATTGAAAAAGTAGCGTTATTAAGTAATGGAAGCTTATCTCATGCGTAATTCATATTTAATCGAGTCTGAAACGTGTATTGTAATACATGTACATGTATGTCTTTAATCTTACACTGCCGTCCATAAATTAGTATACACCATTTCTGTTCAAGTTACTGTTAGAAAATGAACAGTTTCAAATCCATTGCTGTATAATTCAGAAGATGGTCATATAGAAATCATTTGTCACAAATGTGACCAAAATATTTACATTTTAAAATTTTTTTTATTCCTTTGAAAAAAAAAAAGAAAAAAAAAAAATGGTGCAGATGAAAAAAATTACATTATCACAATTCAAAATTTTGAATTATCATTTTTATGTTAAACCATTTTGTAAATTTGTAAATCTTTGGAGTACAGAATGGAAGAATTAGGATAAAATTATAAAGAATATAGAATGATGTCCTTGTTTGTACATTTATTAATGGATGGCAGTTTATACCCTGTATCAAACCATAAAGTATCCTTATCACATTGAATTCTTTAAAACTCTCAAGCAGAAACCATCATCTTGATACTGATGCTAACAAAATGATTTTATGTTTCAGTGACTACAGTGCTGAATGCCCCTTACAATTCCTGGGTCAGTGGTAGAGGTCAAGGTCAACCTTTTGTCATCAGTACAAATATTTCATACACAGAGGCAGTTGTATTGTATCCTTTATCAATAAGTATTGTTATATCATTTCCAACTTGAAAAGATAGTGTTGACAAATTAAGGGTGTTGAATCAGATAACTCAGATTAAATGAGTGTCTGGCAAGAAAGCAGAAGGTCTTGGGTTTGATTCCAGGTCTGGCCATGTGCTTTCCCTCACCTATTACATAGGTGCCATGAGTGACCTCATCAGTTGCTATAGGGTCATAACACGGGGAGAACCAGGTAAGTTTTGAGGTATTTCCACAAAAAGCCTTGAATGTGCTGATAAAAATGCGTAGAAATCCTCAAAAAAGGAAGGGAGGAATGTGGCAGACTATGGGATATTGACATGAATTCCTCATACAGAAAGAGTACCTGCCAAGACAGAATCACAAGATCTCAGGTTTGATTCTTGGTCTGGCCTCCTGTTTTCCCTTATTGTAACATCAAACAGCAAACAGGTTTATCAAATTACACTATCCACCATAAATAAGTATCCAGGTTTTATTAACATTAGATACATGTATTTCATGAAAAGCTCATCCCAATATTTTCTCTTTTGAGCTTTTCAACGCATGAAAATTTTCAATATATTGTTTGCATCATTTATCTCTATACAAAATTGGAAAATTTTTCATGTGAAAATTGACATTTTTGGGAGGAAATTGCAAAAATTGATTAAACAAACATGAAGTTGAAAAAATTACTTGAATTGCTAGCAGAAAGGTTAATCTTTAGATTTTCAAAATAGGGGAACAAAATTCTTCACTTTTTTGAAAACAAGAGAAATGTATCAGATGGTTACTTATTAAAGGTGGGTAGTGTATGTAAGTATGAAATTAACTATTATATTTCCTTAACCTAACTTAAGATACACTCCAGGTTTCTGGTACATGATAAAGTGGGGCTGGGTGCAGTACGTGTCAGTACTTCTTATCTTCATCTTCGTATTCGACAGAATCAAGATTTTCATATTCCAAAATCAGCTGGTAACGACGATAGTAGAAAAAGCATGGAAATCCGAGAAAACCTTGTGATAGTGTATTTTATTAGGGTATTTATTTTATAATGTGATTGGACCAAAGAAATTAGAAGAAAGTGAAAAAACCACATGTTCAGAAAGGCTTGAGTGAAACGTTTATGAAATTTCAAGATGGATGAAATAAGGCTGTGAAAATACATGTAGTACCATGTATATGTACTGGTTTCTTTTTGAAGAAGAATCAAGGGCAGAGAACTCTTGCTTTCTGTTAGATTGTGTTAGATGTACAAGACTAGTAGGTTTTGTAAAAATTTTTGCATTGACCGAAAGATTTTGTAGTAGCCAAGAAATGACACTAAAAACACATATGGATATTATTTTCTGAAATTTTGAATTTGATAAATATCAAAAATATTTTCAATGCTGAAAATTATGTTTTTGTTCTAAAAAAATGCGTCCAACTACATATATCTAGAGATTAAGCACTGTAGGCAGAATTACTATTGTATGTAATACCCTGTAGGTTGTTTTCTCTGTGTCCTATACTCATTATATATATTTCCTTTAGGCCATACAAAATTAATGTTTAGTTTGACGGGCACTTTTTTAGAAAAAAAAGTGAGGGAGGCAGGTTTTTTTTTTTTTTTTTTTTTTTTTTTTTTTTTGCAAACGTGAAATATGATGAATGTACATTTTTTGTAATTTATCTTTAACCAAATTTCTAGTTCAAGTGTTTTGATGCTGAAAATACATTAAAACTTAAGTATAGTATGAAGTGGTAATGTTTAGTACATTGATTAACAAGATAACCCATAACAAGATAACCCAACGTCTTCCTGTAATATACTTATTGCATTTCCAAACCTGAAGTTTGCTAGATATTCTGTGATTTGGTCACACTTATTATATGTATCATAAGACAGACGATGTCCTATGGCAGACCAGTATGAAGATGTAGACTAAATACATGTATGGTGTACATCTTATTTATGCTAAAAAGGATCACCAATCTCTAACCGTTGCCCTGTGTAAGGTTAAAACTTCAAATGACGTTAACATTTTGTGAACTACTTTCAGGTGCAACTAAGTGAGTGAAACTCGTAATTGTTGCTCAGTGCTTAGACCGAAAATTTGACCCTTGTCGTCGGCAAAAGAGTAGGGAAAATACAAAGAAACATGTCCAGGGATTGGGATGGCCCATTCTGATAGAAAATGACCCATAAAATCGGCAACTCGCTGCGCCCTGGTGCCATTATTCTACGGCGTCCATTTTTTTTTTTTTTTTTTTTTTTAAATCTATTAAAAGTTCTGTTCTCGTATCTACGTTGTCACGTAGATCTACACCAGGAGCAGTAATACAGAAATCACAGCTTTCTGTACATGGCCAGTCAGAACTCTAAGGCAGAAAATTCTTCTGTTCACTGACAATTGAGAGGTCCTTTGCTATTTTGATACAATATTGATTTTTCTCCGACATCTGCGCCCGAGATTTAAATCTCCAACGTCCACTTACGTATCTTAAGTACGTACTTGTGTATGCGTTCGTCCGTAAAATTATCATGTCATTTTTTAAAAGTGGTCAGTCAATGGGTACAAATTGATGTAATAAAATTTGTACAAAATGTCTTCCCTAATATCAACAAAGCTGAAAATGAAGCTGCCCATCCGTGGACACAAAAAAATCTGGAAAGGTGGCTGAAAGTTTGGTCTTGGCTGTTCTGTGATCCATGCAAAAAATGTACTGTAAATTATTCATTGGAAATTGGGAATCTCGCGACAAAAAAAATGTGCTAACGTCTGATGCATAATGCATGCATATGCATAGCTTTTCGAAAATTGATCATTTTTGGAATGGCCCTTTCGTGAGGAAAGATGGCCCATTGTTTTTGAGAATGGCCCATTAAAGTCCAAGTGGAAGGGACCGTCGTCCCATTGAGCAAGTTTGCCTTCCCGATCACAGCATGTCTGACAATTTAGTTTGAATTTTAAAAACGATTACACAAGGGTATCCTGATCGATTCGTCATCCCTTTTCACTGTCGGACTTGAGCAAGTTGTTTGCAAATTTGAATTTCTATCCCTCGGAAATTTTGAAGTATCTGCGATGTGCTTAGGGTTTAGTTGACTAGTTTATCCGAATCGAAATTAGGATCGTTTAGTATTTCTGCCCCTCCCCTCGATCCCGTCACCGGCGTTCCCGGCTGATCAATCTGACGTAAACTGTGAGTTCTAAACAAAAACGTTTTCAAATTTCTAATAAATTAGATAATTTAATAAAGAATAATGCTCTTGCAGATTATCACAACAGAGTCAAGTATCATTTTACGTTACGTTACCTCGTCCGTGATATGGAACATACGCGTGGTCGCGATTACCGTACAAACAACAATTGAATACGGCAGCTCGGGTAAATAATACTATTTTATGTAAACAAGTATTGAGTTACAGCTTTACAATTAATATATTTAGTGAAGTAAAGAATATGTAAACAAACAATTTGTATTAGCACGACGATGTTCAATTGACTACTTTAAAATTATGGTAAAACTCGCGATAAAAATCGGAAATGCGGCGGGTTTTTAGGCAATGCGGCGGTGCCCGTCAAACGAAATCTTAATTTTTTTTGGCCTTAGTTGTATTATGTTTTGAATACAGAGAACAGTTAGGCAGTAGTTGTTACATACCATTGATTTATGAAATTAGATTGTTATAGTAATTAGTATTATTGAATATTTATTTTATGATGCTTTGATTGACAAATTTATAAAGGACAGGTTGTTTAGCAATTGAGTGTACATAAACTGATCTGATTTTAAAAGTTTTATGCGTAACAATGAATTTACATATCATGTTGGATGTGACTACTTGCGTCAAAAGTATGAGTGTAAAACATGTAGTATTTGATGTGTGAATGATGTTTCTTTTAATTAGAAACGTGATATAAATATATTTTCAGATTCTTCTATATTTAGAACTTGCCTACTTATAATTCCTCCGTCCACTTACAACAGATCTGTCACATGTAGTTTGAGTTTCTTGTAACTAATTTGTTGAATTTTTTTTTCAAAATTACATCACAAAATGCAAATTTTTGGTTTACTTATTGAGAACTTTTCCTTCACGTGCTGCATTTGTTATTTTGAAATGCTGAATTTGACTTCGTCAAAAATAAGAGGTATGTACTTCAAATCTTTTGGCGACAAAGGAAAACATTTGACTTGCAAATTCTTAAAGAATGTGTTTGATTCAATAACACACATTGAAATATGCAGCTTCAGAATTTTTAAAATAACTCATTTTGCATATTGATATATTATACATGCTAAAAGTGAAATGTATATTGTATGTACTACATTTACTTGTTATACTTACTAAATGTCAAGAGAAAGATCAACAGCAAATAAATTTTGTATAAATTTTTCTTCTTTATAGTTGTATCTAAAGATAGACATATGTTTACATATGTTGCAAGGCTGTCATTCATGCCATTTTGGGATGGAAATCCTGCTCTATCACCAGTTGAAAATAATACACATATTTCCCTATGATCTAAAAATTCCCCAGTTACTCAAGGAAAAACCTTACAGATTTTCAAGGTCAAACATCAAGGCCACAACTACCTTATGGACAAAATGCAGACCAAGCTGGGATAGTCTACTTGTGCATTGGCCACATATGAAAGTCACTACAACTGACAACAGTGAAACTTTCTAGGCATGAATGCAGACTACGTTTGAATAGTATACATACACATAGGCCAAAGGTCAAGGCCATAGCAACTGGTATTAGTGATACCTATAGGGCATAACGCAAACTAAAATGCTGGCACCAGTGAAACTTTGTAGGCAGAATGCAGAATCAACTAGGATTGCTAGAAACCATAGGGATGGTCAAGGGCAAGGTTTTTTTTTCAGAGTTTATCGAGGGTGTATATTGCATCTCTAGACAAAGACATTTGTATCTTAACTAATCTTCATGCTGATGACAGAATATTTCTTTTTGAATTTGAATTTTCAATTGTTCTGAAACACTTGTCGACTTAACTGTCAATGTGTATGTATATAATTATTGGAATATCTACAGCAGTCATACAGGATAAGGGAAAATGGTGCATACAACTGTTATAACGTAACTTTAACAAATTATCAGCATTCATTTATATTCCACTTGAATATTATTTTAATATTAATGGAATCATTGTCACAAAAGTGTTGCATAATATGGCGAAAGAGACATGATGGCTGTGTGAAGAATTATTCAGACAGCGAAGCATCTGTGCTGTTTGATTTTAAATTCAGTGGGACTGCATATCTCAACAGAAATTAAATGTAAACAAGTTCTCAATTACACCTGATAAACTGATGTAAATTCGACTTCTTCACAAAAACCAATGCACAAAGTTTCATAAAAATACCAGAAGCAAAGAATCTCTAGAGAGATTTTGGAACTTGAACTGACTGGCTCTAGTATTGTAGACTTCTCTGCAATCCATACACATATTTAATTTTAAGAAACTCACAAAAAGATGATAAAATAATGTTCAATACGAAGTTTGTGTCAGAATTATATAAATTGAGATAAAGAAGATCCTGACGGCAATCTCAACAGCACTCGCAATAGAGCACCACATTGAGCATCGACAGATCTCTAGCAAACTAGAGATGGGACCAGGTACCCAGGAGGAGTAAGCATCCCCTGTTCGGCTAGCCGCACCCGCCGTCGATGTTCACGCACGAAAAAAATATCCAAAACATGCAGTGTCTGAGGTTATGCCTATATAGAAAGCGCTATGGTGACCATGCCAGGGAAAACATTGAGTACGTGTAACAAACACTGCATTTGCCTCATGAAAATCATATTCAAGCCGGCGTGCAGCTAAGTAGTAAGTCAATGTGACAAATTGATGTTGCATATGAAAGAATACGAAGTACTTTATAAACCAGTCTTTCATAAAGAATCAGCAATTTTACCGTGATCCAATGTTAACTGTTGACCCGTCATAAGACGACGGACTCTAACGTTTACGAATTATTAGACTGAGACGTACATACAAAATTCACAAACTGCGCTGGTAACAAACTTCTTAAAATTCATAAGCTAGATATTCAACCAATCTTTAAAGCAGGCTAGCAAACCTGCATCATTTATAAAAGATAAGCACAGTTTTTGGATATTAAAGTGTAAATTTCTCTATATTAAAACGACTACAAGAACGGATAGCAAAGAACAAAACATTGCTATTTTTTTACCCTGTTAACAACTCACATGGTGAGTGTGTATTGGTTACAATGATTATACATTGTACATCAAGTCATTATTTTCATGATATTAATGCAACAGACATGCATCGTATGATCCAAGAGACCCTCATCAATGGTGCTTTGCACAGGTTGCCCATTGGTCTCGTTGGGTTTATGTGTAAATTCTTTATGATTAATGTTTTGATGACGTCTGTTTGTTTTTCCATGTCCCTTTGGTGTCTCTTGTTGTGGTTGTCCACTCTGTGTTTCCGCACCTGGGTACTTTGGGTGGTTTGTTTTTGTTTTTGCTAAGGGTTCTGCAAACCAAGTCCTTTTAGAGATCCTCCTGTTTTCTTTTACCTCGAAATAATTTTGTGGTATCATTTGTAAGTAACATGTTGACATATCTATCCATTATATTGACATGAATAAATTACACAACAACAGATTATCAATAAAAAAAGTATGGGCCTGTACATAGCAGATAAACGCAAGTCCCTGTGCACCATAAATCTATTACTAGTATATTTTTCTAATAATTCACATATGTTTTGACATTTAAGATATGCCTAAATTAGCCAACATTTTACCCCAAACATGGAGTAGCAAAATGTCAGGACTCTCTATGTATCCTCTTTTGTACATTTCCGCATAGAAAGTTTCCAAGTTCAAATCATAATTCTTTCTCCTCAGCTCATTAAGCAGTTCTATAAGCATATCTGTCTTTTTGGTCAAGTCTTCTGATTCACTGAGATGGTCATCATTTGGTTCTTTCACAGATTTAAAGTCAGTTGATGAGACCGGCATATATGAAACTTCAAAGTAGAAATTATTCAATGTTTGAGCGATATAGCCCCTCCAGATATCGGCAGCGTCTGATGAAACGGTGGATGGAAGGAAAAGATACGGAAATGCCTCAACGGACCATACTGTTGAATGATAATTTAGTGGAACTGCAATCGAATGTGGTATTTGAAGTGGAATTATTTTGGCTGCTTGAAATGTTTGATCTGGTTTGGATTCGACGGATTTGGTTTTCCCCACGTCTGGGTGTTTTGGGTCGAAAAGCTGCATTATTCCCGATCCTAATATGCCTCGAATCGGGCATGATTTAGCCTGTGATATGTCAAACGATAAAGGAAATCCTCTTGGTTTTTGAGAAATATCGTAAAAATCCAATGGATTCATGATAAAATCCTTATATTCTGGACAAACAGTGAGTATATCTTGCTCTGCCTTGTCAACAAGGAATTTACCCCGTGAATGATATTCAGAAATATCCCAAATCATTTTGGCTCCGTGATCTATGGCATAGATATACCCTATATTCTTACGACTGACATGTCTAGTAGTGATAAATCTGTTAAAATCGTGATAAAGCGAATTTTGCTTTGCAGATGACAGGAACACAAATTCATTGCGAACAATTTTTAGAAAGGATGCTTCTGTAAAAGTGTTTTCCGCGATTATATAAGAGTCCTCAACCACAATTACGCACCACATATCATTTGCTGCAACGTCTATAATATCAGTAATGTTGAAATTGTGCACTGAGTAAAAGACGGCCCACATATTACAGTTCTTTCCTGTAGTTTTCCAATGCCTCACAATCTGGTCATTTGGATAGTCTGTTCTAAGATTGGGTAGATTGCGTATTATTTCGCCATCGAATGATTTCTTCTCGTCCATATAATTATTAGTAGAAAATGTATGTTCTCGCCCTATAGTTGGCTGCAGTCGACGGGAATTATGTTTGGAAAATGTAAATATGTCACTTACACTGCTTTCATGGTAAAGGAGGTAGCTAGAACAGAAATTATGGAAATCAGTTTTGTGCATTCCAAGATCCGCCTCTGTATCCCCCGTTACGCTGTATCCCAACCGCATGTAGAAATTATCAGCGACTGTTACAATATCACTGTAGGATTTTAACCAATGACAGAGGGTGTTACCAATCGATCCCATATCAGAAAGATGCCCTTCCATGAACATTGTACATATCCCTCCTCGTCGTGAGCCGCAGTACACTTTATCTGCTATCCTCTTTACGAGCTCCATTCCCACAACGAGAAAGTTATCGTCCACACATCTTTGTGGATGAACAAACCCATAGTACAAAGAATCACTGCTAATTTTACTCAGTCTATCGAATACTTGAGGTGCGCATAGGAATACTTCGTCGTCCATCCAAATGACGAGTTCCGCTTCCGGGTATGTATTGGCGGCAAATTTAAACCACATGTGTAATCTCTGTCCTGTATTTACATCTGAAGCAGAGTTCGTCGAGTTAAAGAAGAACATGTCATGCGATCTACTTTGTTCAATCCTTAGAGCCAATGTGCTGATGTCTAGAAGAAAGTAAACTTTGACCCGGTATGGCCCATGTAACTCTCTCCGAGACAGCCATGTTTTTCTGTGCGCATTTCGAAGGCCATAATTATTTTCGTCAGACACTATGCCAACAAGGACGAAAGGTGTGTTCTCTGCATCCTGCAAAGTATCTCCTATTGGCTTCGTGTGTGTTTTTCTATACAACACACGCATTACAATAATTGTCCCGACAAAATAACTCAGTATAAGCAGGCACATGCATTTCCACATTCTCCTCCTTACATTTATAGAAGCCATGATTTTGAAATATATTTCGTGCACTAGTTTGGACTCCCATACTTAGTATAGAGGTCACACTTTTTGTCTTTCAGTTCTTTAATCAACCAACTCTAACTGAACATAAAGATCGTGGCTATGTAATTAAAAAATAGAGATAGATGTCACAATGCAAAAATACCCTAATTTAAATGCCTCATATACAGCCTTTGTAGATTAACCGAGTTATCCAATTAAAGTACTTCGTTGTTGATTTTAACTTAATTTAATAAAGGTTCAATGCTAATGAGTCTATGTCACTGTCATCTACTTCATACTTACGATCATTTACTTTTCTTGTTACAATTATAATTGAGGGTTTATTTAAGACAAAACAATCAGTATTAAATGTCAGAGCAGCTTCATTGACGCACTGCATTACAAAACTCTTGATTTTTACGGTAAGATACGGAGGAGATCTACAGCGGAGCACACCCACATTACAATTTTAAAAGAAAAATGCGTATTACTAACCACTACGAATAGTAGAGCAACCAAGTCGCTAAATTTGAAATTTTAATCAACCCACCTAACACAGGGCTAATTTTTATATCAAACGAAAGAATATAACTTGGGACATCAGATTTGACCTGTCGTAAAAAATTCGTATGGTCAGAATTCCTGTAAATTCTTAGAAAAGCGGAAAATTAGTAAAATTCAAAATCATAGATATTTTAACAAAAATTATCATCCTTTAATAAATGAGAAGTCAAACTGACCAAAATCAATGTCAATATGCTAATTGAAGTCAAAAGAAAATTTTTGGATCAAATCGGTTTTTCTAATTTCAACTTCATGGATGAATGAGCACAAATTCTAAGATAAATTGGTAAAATTGAAATTTTCAATTCTTTCACTTCAATATTGAGAATGTTAATTCGAAGATAAAAATTAACATACAGAAACGATATTTTGATATGTGAATGTGTTTTTAGGAAAGTTTGATAGAGATCGATTGCAAAACTTAAGAGTACAGTCCTGCAACCCACTTGTTTGACAAAAAAGTGGATAGGATAGGATGTAGGATGCAGGATGTAGGATAGATAGTGGATAGAATCTTATCCTATCCTATCCCATCCCATCCTATCCTATCCTATCCCATCCTATCCTATCCTATCCTATCCTATCCACCTCAATCCTATCCACCTCAATCCTAACCATTTCTATCCCATCCTATCCTACATCCTATCCTATCCTACATCCTATCCTACATCCTATCCTATCCTACATCCTATCCTATCCTACATCCTATCCTATCCTATCCTATCCTTTCCTATCCTATCCTATCCTATCCTACATCCTATCCTATCCTATCCACCTTTATCTACATCTCATCACCTACAGCGATATTATGATTAAAACTAAATGACTTGAGTCATGCATAAGTAGTAAATTATCTGTAATTATTGCTGTGTTTTTTTTGGGATTTTATAAAAATTAAAATTATTTAAATGATTGAATACCATTTTTGCATTTGCTGTGAAAGAAACGAAAATATAACATTAAAACCTCAAAGTTTGTTTTTCATTGAAATGAAATTTATATTACCCATTAAGTCAAGTGAAATTTATCAATGGAAATTTTCGAATTTAATCAAATAAGTATGTTTGTTTCCTAATAACTAAAAATTAAAAGAAGAAAGATTAGATTGAAGAACGAGGTGGATAGGATGTAGGATAGGATAGGATGTAGGATAGGATGTAGGATAGGATTGGATAGAAATAAATTTGAATGAGGTGGATAGGATAGGATAGGATAGCATGGGATAGGATAGGATAGGATAGAGTGGATAGGAGGTGGATGTAGGATGTAGGATGGTGGATAGGATAGGATAGAATTGTCAAAAAAGCGGGTTGCAGTACTGTACCAGACAAATAAAGTGCCCCGCCCCCAACTTTGTTATTAGCGATTAACTGCAATATAAACTAGGAGATGTTTTCTCGATAATACGGAGTAAAACTAAATAATTACGGCTAAATTAAGTTTTAACATATAATAATGAATAAAAGGTATCGCTTTATTTCAAATAAGACGACAAATTTACATCAGTAATTTTGAAAAATAATTTTTTTTTCTGTACTATCTATGTTCTGGTTATTTCAAACATCGTGATATGAACGCATTTTGACAGCCGAATTTTAGAAATAATTAATGTTAAACGTTTTCAAATTGAATAGCATCATTTAAGAACAGATAAATTGGCAGCATGGACCAGACATGCACGTTTCGGGTACTTAACCCTCGTCAGTGATCCTCAAATCTAAACAATGTAAAATGCCAAAAAAGTATGAAAGTTACTATGTCGAAAAGCGTTCCGAAAGACGTAGCAGGATGGGTGGGATATGATGATGCAGGACTCACTTTTAAAAAAATTTCAAGAAATTTTGATAACAGAAATTTCAGAATGCGTTGAAGAAACGATCAACTGAAATTAATCGAACTTCGCTACATGTGCCCTTGGGGACTCCTGGTCCACCAGCAGTATAACAAAGATTTTATGATCAGTTCCACAAGTGAGTAGCGTAGCTGCCTATACGACCCCATCACATTCAAGGCAATCATGGCATTTTCTTTCTCTGTTTGACCTTGTGACAACAGTTGTCGCTAAAACGTAGCTTAAAGGCATCTTTCTACAGGTATTGTCGTAGCAAACTGACCTGACCGGGCGGAGCTTATTTAACCTGGTCATCGGAAGAGTTTACTTCTGACCAGATGATAAAAGCCATATAAAATTACAGGTATTGAGTATTTACTCTAATTACGATGTGCAATTCATAATCTATTTACCCTAAAATTGTATCAATTCGTCTCAATTGCTTGATTGAATTAGCTCCGCCCGGTCAGGTTAGTTTGCTACGGCAATAGGTGATAATTGGGGATAGCCTCTGATTTCTAGTTATGGTTCTCTGGTTTCTGATTGGTTGATCGTTGATGGCCATTATACGATATCAACGATATTCTATGGTTTTGTTGAATTTGTTTTTTACTGTCTGTTTATTGTTGTTCATGCTTCATCCTTGTCTATAATGGACATTTTTAAAATTTCTCTGCAATTGTTTCTATATAAATGAAACGGAAAAGATACAAACAAATATTGAACATCAAACAACCACATTTACAAGAATCAAAGACGCTCACATAAAACTACCAACCGAGAAGCAAATCTTTAGAAATATTAAAATAGAAATGACCACACAATAAAGGGTGCTCTATTCTCTGCGGTCTTACGCTGAGTTGTCAACATATCAATCCCGTCGATATAAATGTTAGATTTTACTGTGTTGTATCGCATCTAGGACTCTTTAATATCCATCGTTGAAGATCGATGCTTTGCTGTATGAATAGTTTCTTCTTGGACACATTTCACCGACCATTCTTTGCGTCATACATTTCACACTTTTCAATTTTATTTCTTTATTCGGAGCTCTTTGGGAAATACGGCCATTGACGCGCCAACATTCTAGGCTCCTGTTGCGGCGAATTTTTCGTTGTCAACAGACGGTTCCTCATCGTGATATAGCCTTTTATTTGTTGTAATGTAGAAGTATGTAGTCCTTATTAATGTAGGAACTGCCCAATTAAATTACCAATGCTACATATGACAATGTGGTGTTTGTGCTTATGTACAGGTTTATGAATTAAAGCCCCCCCCCCGTGACCCTTGAGGTCTTTCCATTGGATCTCACGGAGACATCAAAGGGGTTCTCTGACTCAGTATATCTTGAAAAGCATCCGCTTGATTTTGTAACAGTTACAAATCTGAACGAAGAGTAAGTGCGGATGCTAAAAGGAATCAATTGCACAAGGTTTACCCAAGGCATATCGTAATGTTTAAAACACAGATAACAAGGAGCCCAAACTCTGACCAATGTACTTTACATGTGTATTCACATCTCTGTGGTACTAAAATAAACGTCAAAGATACTTTTCATAATTTTATATAAACTTAGTGCATTTTTCTTCAATTCACGTATTTTCATTTCAACTTGTCACGAATGGGTTTCCATACACGGTCTTACCACGACATTATAAAAAGAAGTATTTTTCATTAATTTTTAAACAGTATGATGTTATTCCACTTTCTGTATTTACCTTTTATCAAAAATATGTATGTATACCGGTTGATAGGTACGATTTGATAGAAACTGTAACACGTGGTCGACTGAATCTTTATCTACGGAATCTTATTTGTGAAATGACGCTTAAATCAAAACTATATACGCTTTAGGTTTTTACATTTATTTATAGCCCCTTAGAAAAATGATCAATAAAAAGGCATTGGAAATAATAAACATATATTTGTCGATATATTTCGATACCAGAATTTAGTCTCTGTGCTTTAGAGAAAATATTTATACGGATTCTTCATATTTCACAGAAATTTTTATAAAACTGTAATTTTTCGAGAGAGGAGAAAATATTCTTCCTCCAAAACAATCATATAACATGTGTACATATCTAATGCATTGATTGCAACGACTTTCTATATAAAAAAGAACAAAATATAGGAATACCGAGGATATAAACGATAAATATTTCGTTTTAATTTTTCACGATTTTTTCGCTTTTTATCCAATTTAAACAAAATCTGACCGTGGCATATTCTTTACGACAGCTCTAATTGAAAGCAGGGGTATTCAGCAAAAAGTTCAGACCAAATTAAGGCCTGTGTTAGGTGTGTTGATTAAACTCGAAAACTAAGCTTCTTTTTTAAATTGGTCGTTCTACTAGAATGTCCTTGTCGGCACAGTGTCTGAAGAAATGGAGAATGGCATGCATTACCATTACAAACAGACTGAGACAACATGAAAAATGTTCATTGAATTAAGTTGTCCTTGGTGTTTCTATGAAGCTGTGTTATTGTCTCCGTCTGTTTGTTCTATTTTCTTTTTCTTGTGAAAATGTTCTAAAGCTTGACTTTAATTGTCGCAAATGCAAAGGCGATAGAGCTACGATTAGGTTATCTAAATTAACAGTCTATATTGCCAGGCAATTTACCTTGACTTTATTAAACCTGTTTGACATTTAGTACAAGTACTACTGACGAGGATAAAAATATCCGAAACACGTGTCTAGTACGATAAAATAAGAACTATAGAACATATATTTCAATATTGAGAATTTCAACCAATATATTGGTATCGCTTCAGGTGAACTGCAAGTCCCCGAGGATACTGCTCGCCTAGTTTTAGTGTTTGCGCACTGCATTGCAATATATTTTGAATCGTCTGTCATCATATTAGACCTAAATTTCTCAAAATGAGGGGTATCTCCCTCATTTCTTAACTCTGTCCTTAGCTGGGGTTTCGGCATAATTTTTTTCTCATGTTTTGATTTAAGCCTCTATCCAACGATTTTCTTGCCTTATTTTTCACTTAAATACGCATATGAATTCACCATACACAAAATTTGTAGCTGCTCATTTTTTGCAAGAGAAAATTAACGGTCTATATTGCCAAAGAAATTCATCTTGGTTTTATTCAACCAGTTTGACATTAAGTACTACTGATGAGGATTTTATATCCGAAACACGTGTATAGTATAAATAAATTGGTACAGTAACTATAGAACATATACGTATTTTAAAATTGACAATTTTTTTATCGCGGGCATTCTTGTCTCATCGTGTCACAATCGTGTCATATTCTCTTGCATTTTCCTATGTTCGCGGCATCGACGCGAATGTTTCTGTTAAAACATCACACTCATGGTCCATGTGAGCCTTTACGTTGCAATCTCCTTCATTCTCAGCGCGTTCTCCCCACATTCGTGTGCATTCTATTGTGAGTGCTGTTGAGATTGTCGTCAGGATCTTATCCATCTCATTTGTGTCACACTTATGACTTTTGCCATGTGGAGCTTGTAAAAAATGTTCCCCGCAAGAGGTTTGACATTAAGTGTTTTAAATGTTTACCCTGACATGGTCGCCATAGCACTTTCTATATCGACATAACCTCAGACAGTGCATGTTTTGTAGATAACAAATATGGACTATCCCAATACACAGTACAAAATCGATAATTCAGCAAATCATAAACCGAAGGCATACAAATGTTAAACGTCTTCAATAGCATCATTTAAGATGCACGTTTCGGGTACCTAACCCTCCTTAGTGATCCTCCATCTAAACAATATAATATTGCCAAAGAGTGAGAATTATTATGTCCAAAAATGTACCGAAAAACGTAGAAGGATGGGTGGGATATGATGCTACAGGACCAACGTTTTAGAAATTTCAAGATTTTTGATAACAGAAATTTTCGAATGCGTTTAAGAGACAGACGATGAACCGAAGTTGATCGAACTTGGTTACATGTGCCCTCATTAACCAAAGCAAACAAACAAAAAACTCCACCACATGAAAAGAAGCGAACTCCTAATATGGGAGTGAGACCAGGTGCTTAGGAAGAGTCAGCATCTCCTGCATGCATGCATGTAACACCCGTCGCTTCCATTAGGCAAAAACATCACATCCGGTTACTTCCATTTCTTCCATATTCTGTTTTTGGATGGTTCAAATGGTCTAAGATACCGTAGAATTCCTTAGTGACGATGTCAGTCGATCACAAATGCATCCCTGAAAGAGTAGCTTTTCTGAAAGACGCCTAGCTCTCAGAACAAAATCTGTATATTTAGTACTTGCTATGGCATAACGTATCAAATGAGATATGAACACGCCATAAGCAGGCGATGAATGGATGTTGCTTCTCAGAAAAGGACAGTTTGTGATGCTGAAACTGAAGTCGTCACGTTTGTCAAAGAGTGAGGTGTTCATAAGACCATCAGAGTCGAAGGACAGTATGATGTCCAAATAGGTTCTAAGTGCGGCACGAAGAACTGCAAAACTTGTAACATCCTAATAACAGACACTTCATTCTCAAGTAATCTCACAAAACAAACATTTAACACGCATAGTTTTGAAAACCTTAACTGCATGACATCTAATGTTGTGTACGGAATAGAGTGCTCACTTTGTGGATTGATTTATGTGGGTGAAACCAAAGGTAAGCTCCGAACCAGAATGTCAGGACACCGGTCAAAAATAAATAATAAAGGAAGTCAACTCCTTTACCGACATTTTGACCAGGCCGATCATTCGGTTTTATCTATGAGAGTCAGAATCCTGGAGAAAATATATCACCCCACAAACAATCCCAATTTGAGCACACCTTTCCGTCGCAACAGAGAAGAGTTCTGGATAAAAAATCTTAACACTGCAGCGCCCTATGGGTGCAACGATAACATCAGCACTATAGGAAACTTAACAAGTCCCGGTTGTCAATCGGTAAATGTGACCAGCTTATTCAACAGACAACAAAGAAGACCTCGAAGTCATGGCATTCGAAAATACAATAGGCCTGAGATACATAGTTTCTCCTTCGATAACTTGGTTCCATTTTTGAATGAGCCTCTAGGCCTGCATTATATTCGTACCAAATTATACTCTGTTCCTTTACGGAAGTTGCACGAAATCTACGATTATACGAAGGACCTCACATATACCGATACACGTTCCCCAGAATACAGACTACAAGGAGTCATATTGGACATTTCTACTTTTCGTTTATTTCAAGCAGTTAGATCAGATAAATCAGAGGAGAAAACAAACCGCCCTTTCATTAAAGTAAGATTTGCAAACAAAGGTATTGATAACTTGAATCTTGGTCAAATTTTGAATCACAAAACTGTCACAGAAAAAATCCCACCATATTTCAAAAGAAAAGAAACTCCTTGTATTTCCTATAGCTACACACCAACAGTTGCATCTAAAATTTACAATTACAAACGATTCCTGCAGTGTATTGATTTAAGTAATCCCTCACTACATCCACTTCCCTGCGAATGTTCTTCATCGGATTTCAACTACTCTCCTTGTGGACACGTTATTACTGGTGACCTTAGTATAGTCAAGAACGACAAGTTGAGAGAATTGTTAAAAAAGGGTCCCAAATATAGAGAAAGTATGTCCTTTACATGGAACCAAAATGTCAAAATTATCATGGACTCTTGTGAGGAATATGCAAGACGTTGGGCAAAGAAAGAGGATGTACAGCTCGACACCCTTTCCGAATGGATAAAATCAATCAGAGGGTTACTTTTATCTAGAATTAACCGATTAAAATCAACTGTGAACACCAGATTCGTGTCTATATTTAAAGACCCTGATGTTATCACAGAGCTCGCCTACCTCCAAGAACATTATGTCATCACACCAGCGGACAAAGCCTCAAATAATTACACATTTACTTGCAAAAAGTACTATTTCGACAGTCTAGTTAAAGAGTTGGGTTTAAATTCGACACCTGGAAATTCCACTTACACCCCAACAAAACCTTTCTGCCTCTGAAATAATAGATAACCACAAATCAGCTCTTACTTCCTTTGGCTTCGACACTACCAATTTAGATTTAGATTTACCATACTTGTACTGCATACCTAAAATGCATAAGAATCCGTACAAACAACGTTTCATCGCTGGTTCCTCAAAATGTTCTACCAAATCTGTATCGATCTTACTCACCAAAGTTTTATCTGAAATCAAATCTGGGCTTCAAAAATATTGTTCGACAGTGTATTCTCGCAGTGGTATCAACCAGATGTGGATTTTAAAGAATTCGAAGGAACTTTTAGAACATCTGAAATCCACTCATTTTAGTAGAGTCCATTCGATCAAAGCCTTTGATTTTTCGACACTTTACACTACAATTCCACATTCTAAATTGAAAGAAAGACTCGCAAAAATTATAAGTAATGCGTTTACAAGTAAGAACGGTAATCGCAAATACAAATTCATTGTTGTTAACTATGACAAAACCTACTTTGTAAAAGAAAAGTCCGATTCTGAAAATAAGTACACTGAAACAGACATTATTCAGATGTTAAACTTTCTGATCGACAACATTTTTGTGGTGTTTGGAGGAAAGGTCTTCCAGCAAATTGTCGGAATTCCAATGGGGACCAATTGTGCCCCACTCCTTGCCGACATTTTCCTTTACTCGTACGAAGCTGAATTCATTCAATCTTTGGTCTCTGAAGGGAAAAGATACTTAGCTTCTGACTTTAACTTCACTTACAGATACATAGACGATGTGTTGTCCATCAATAATCCAAAATTCGCGGATTACCTGAGCAGTATCTATCCTTCGGAGCTTGAAGTCAAAGAAACCACAGAGACAAATAATTCAGCATCCTATTTGGACATAATGTTGTCCTACGACACTGATGGTCACATGAACACCTCACTCTATGACAAACGTGACGACTTCAATTTCAGCATTACAAACTTTCCTTTTCTGAGTAGCAACATCCCTTCATCGCCTGCTTATGGCGTGTTCATATCTCAGTTGATACGCTATGCCAGAGCAAGTACAAAATATACGGATTTTGTTCTGAGAGCTAGGCGGCTTTCAGATAAGCTTCTCAGTCAGGGATATGTTTGTGACCGACTAACATCGTCACTGAGGAAGTTCTACGGTCGATATGGGGAACTCGTCATACACTATGATGTTCCACTCTCAAGAATGGTGGATGATATTCTGTCATAGACCATTTGAACCATCCAACCAAAGATTGTACTCTATATCTTCCAAAATGGAAGTAACCGGATGTGACAGTTCTACCGAATTGAAGCGACGGGTGTTGCATGCAAGCAGGAGATGCTTACTCTTCCTGGGCACCTGGTCTCACTCCCATATCGGGAGTTCGCTTCTTTTCATATGGTGGAGGTTTTTGTTTGTTTGCTTTGGTTCCTGTTTTGTCCTGATTTTGTATGCCTTCGGTTTCTGATTTTTGAATTATCGATTTTGTGCTGTATATAGGGATATGGTCATTATCCATATTTGTCATGCTGAATTGTTTGTCTCTTTATTTTATTTGACTTAACGCTCCCACGGATAGATATTGTTTTCATTTTCGTGCATAAACATCGATGTGGCTAGCCAAACAGGATTTGTTTACTCCTCCCAGGCACCTGATCCTAGCTGGGGTATGTCGATGCTTAATTTAGTGCTCTATTGTGAGTGATTGCTGTCGGGATCTTATTTATCTAATTTGTGCCACACGTATTCCCTTCGCCGTGTGGAGCACGCAAAAAAAAGAATACAGCATACTAAAGTATCAGAGTGATCCATAATACGATTCCACAGATATAGCCCAGACTCAATAGCATTTACAATTTCATTAAAAAATGTAATACTTGACCTCGACCTTAGTCATATGACCTTGGATCAAGGTGGTGTGAAACCTTTGGGTCATCAGCACCATCATACTAAAATATGAAGTGATCCGATCATGGTTCAAAAGATTTAGCCTGGACATAATACACGTAACAAAAACAATTAATTTAAAATATACTAATTGACCTTTATCTTGGTTACATGACCTTGAGTCAACGTGATGTGAAACCTTTGGGTGACAAGCAACAACATACTAAAATATGACAGTTATCTGATAAATAGTTAAAAGAGATAAAGCCCCAACGGGATAGCATCTACAATTTCATTAAAATGTACTTAGTAACTTTGACCTTGATCAAATGACCATGGGTCAAGGTGAAACCTTTTTGTCATGAGCAAATACATACTAAAACGTGAAAGCAATCAAGTAAGCAGTCAAAGGGATAAAGCCTAGAGAGGAATGTATGTGTAATTTCATTAAAAATGTAGTAAGTGACCTTGGCCTTTGTCACATGACCATGGGATAAGGTGATGTGAAGCCTACAGGTCATATGGAACGACATACTAAAATATGAAAGTGATCGGGTTTGCGGTTCAAGACTTATAGCCCAGACAGGAATGCATTGCATGTATAATTTCATTAAAAATGTACTAAGTGACCTTGACCTTTGTCACATGACCTTGGGTCAAGGTGATGTGATACCTTAGGGTCATTAGCAGCAACATGCTTAAATATAAAAGTGATCTGGCAAACAGTTCAGGAAATATAGCCCGAAAAGGAAGATATGTACAATTTCATTAAAAATGTACCTTGACCTTGGTCACATGACCTTGGGTCAAGGTGCTGTGAAACCTTTGGGTCATAAGGAACAACATACTAAATTAAGAAAAAGATCGGGTAAACGTTTCAAGAGATATAGCCCGGTCAGGAATGTATGCATAATTTCATTAAAAATGCACTAAGTGACATTGACCTTGGTCACATGACCTAGGGTCAAAGTGATGTGAAACCTTTGGGTCATAAGGAACAACTTACTAAAATATGAAAGTGATCGGGGTAACGGTTAAAAAAACATAGCCCGGACTGGAATGCATGTACAATTTCTTTAAATATGTACTACGTGACCTTGACCTTGGTCACATGGCCTTTGGTCAAGACGATGTGAAACCCTCGGGTCATAAGCAACAAGAATACTAAAATATGAAAGTGATCCGGCAAACAGTTCAAGAGATATAGCCCGGACAGGAATGTATTCATAATTTCATTAAAAATGCACTAAGTGACCTTGACCTTGGTCACATGACCTTGGGCCAAGGTGATGTGAAACCTTCGGGTCGTAAGCAACAACATACTAAAACATGAAAGTGATCAGGCAAACGGTTCAGGAGATATAGCCCGGACACGATGTGTGACAGACGGACGGACGGACGACGAAGGCAAAACCAATATGTCTCCTCCCCGTTGGGGGGAGACATAATGAATAAAAACCAACACGAATCAGACACGACCTTGACACGATAATGACACGATATTGCCACGATAGTACTACATACATATATGACAGTGACACGTATAATTATCTTAGAAATTGATGTTAACGTGATCAATATTTTGAAAATTTTGACAATGCCTCCAAAGAGAAGACAACCAAGATAGAGGTCAAAGTCAGTTAAGGGTATTGATCGATGCTCCTGAATATGTCAAATAAATAACGCTATCAGGTTAAATCGTGTACCAATCTCCTGCATCGTTGGGCTATCGGCATAAAGTCATATCTCAATCTCCTGCATTCGCCTCATGTATTCGTGTCGCATTCTTCTCTATTTATACCGTTTAAAAAATAAGGTTAGAATCACACCACTATTTCCCTATTACGTCTAGCCCATTTGCAATTCCTTTTCAATGCTCTTTCAGAATTATATGAATTATTTATTTTAAATTTTACTCATCTAACTAAATTGGAAAATCCTTTCCCTGTGTAAATCTGGATATCACTTGTTTGAAAAGGACCCTCCTTGAAACAAACAACGAAAGATTTGCAATAAAATGGTAATTTTGAAAATTCCCAAATTTTGAATCTTATCATATTCTTTTAGGTTAGTCCAGAAACCTCTTCATCGCGTAGAAGACACCTTATTTCTTTGAATAAATAGACATTTTTGATTTCTTATGTAAACATGAACATTTCCGATAATTTTAGAAAATCGCTAAAACTACAAAACTTATCACATTATTCGATTTACAAGCACTTTCCAGCAACGAAGTTTTGAATCAAATGGATCCTATATTTTGGTTTATTTATGTTTTGGCTATCCATTGTCACAGTTTGTTCTTGTATGCTTCTCTTTTTCGTCATAATTTTTTTAATCGAGACAGTATACCCTTAGCTGCATGTATACGAGAATATTAGTGTGATTCTATCCTTTTCTTTAAAAATACTATATATCACACTTGCTATCACTCTCGTAGCGGACCTGTAGCATATTTTGTTGTATTCGCGGCGCTATCGTGTGCTTATCGTACTAGAAATACTTCATAGGAACAGACAAGAATGTGACACGATTGTTCATTTGCCATTGATCATAGCTCATTCTCCTCTACATTCTAGTTGAAGCCCGCCTTTATGTTGCAGCAAATCGGATATTCGAGGGCAATCTCCGAACAGAGTTGTCTCCTCCTCACAGTCAAACAATCTCTGCTACAGACTTCAAGAAATGTCAAGAATCCTGGCATAAAGTAACTATGACTTCTTAGCAGCGTTACGTTAAGATATGCTTTATGTAGGCAAGTCTGTGGCAGTGATGTTGAAGAGTAGGGTAACGGAACGTAAACTTGAGCTGCCTTGAGTTTGATTCGAGGGTACATCTTGGACATCGTTCACCTTTGATAAATTATTATTAAACGAAGGAGTATCTTATCGAACAACCCTGGTGATACATATAGTTTGTTGAAAGGCACAATTAACTATAGAACATATATTTTCATGATTATTATGATAAGTACATATACATTCATTTATAATAAATTTCCGATTTCCAGTGATATTTTTTATTAATAATGGTCGTCTAGCTATCTCCAGATGAATTAACTGAGACAGTTAATCAGCCTTTCAATGGGTTTACTGGCGCCTAAGTGTGTGATTTTACATGCCTAATTCCTCCTCACACAAATAATAATATTCCTTATCGCACACGTTGTCGTTCCATTTATATTGATCACCAACAATCTGTAGGCAATGCTCATTGTTGTGTTCGTTATCAGGTTGTTTTGGATTCCAGTCAAAGTATGATATTTGCACGCGATCCTTGACCCATATCCAGTCCCCTTCTTTTTGTGCGTCGGTTCCTCCTATCCAGAATATATCTGCATACGAAACCAAATTCAATAGTCATAAAATTTCTCTATACTGCTATTTTCACTTCAAATATTAAACGTCTTCAAATTCAATAGCATCATTTCAGAACAGATAAAATTGCAGCATGGATCAGACATGCACGTTTCGGATATCTAACCCTCGTCAGTGATCCTTCCCAAACAAAAATCATTTTTAACAAAATACCGACATGATACCAATGTGATACTTAACGAGATACACTTTAGTATCACGTTACAGTATCTGGTTGATATCGCTCTTAATGTGATACTAACAAAATACTTCAGTCCTATTAGGGATGTCAAAATCCTGTTAGTATCCCATTAAGACTAAGTATTGCATTGGTATCACATTAAACTTAAACTCCCTCTGTTAATATCTTGTTGGTATTTTGTTTCACTTTGAAATTTGTTCTGACCTGCTAGTAGTGGAAGCTTAACAAAATACAAATATGATACTGTCCTGCTTAACTACATCCTGTGTGATGTCATCAATGAGTCATCAGTGACATCACACATTTCAAATCTGGCTGATACACACATGCAAGCACATGGAGTTTGAGATTTGTTAGGATATGTTGAAATTTAGTTTGAATATAGGTGGATATCAACTTTAACTTATTTTCAAAGACTTATATTAATACCATAATGGACACAATATCAAGGACAATATAATATTTATAAATATTGGATGCCAGATTATGCATATGTTTGGATAAATTGTGCTCTGTCTGCTTGGAAAATATCATGACTAGTAAGTTTCTTTACAACTGTAAAATATTTATGCATGTATTTAAACAAAAATATTTTGTTTTAAGTGACATTATAGTTTAAATGTAAAGTTTATGTATTGGATTACCCATATTCACCTAAAAATGTTTTACAAATTATTTTGATTTGAGGGGGTTCGAGTATCGTTATTTTGACAATGTTTGGATGGTTTAACTAGCTTTATTTTTTCTCTAAACTAAAAATCTATCTTCAGATATTCTAAAATGTATAAAATAATGCTTCGTGCAGGGTATCTTTAGGGTCTTATACTTGAACAAAGTCGGGCACTCTTAGTGGAAAATCATATTTTGCCCAAATTTTGAATATATCCAAGGAAAACTGAATAAAAATGAATATAACGTATCTAAAGTCAAATTTTCTAATGGAAAAGACTTGTTTAAGAACTGCAGGTACTTATTATTAGCAGTAGAAGACAAGACACAATTGTAATATTTTGAGAAATAGCAATAAAATGGTAAAAATGTCACAATTTGCGGGATAATACTTGATGTCAAAATATGCCAGAGACTATATTTATAAGCCCTTTGATTAAAGGAAACCTTTTTCGTCATTTACATGTTTTAAGGGTGAAACAATTTATAAGTATACCAAATTCTAAGGAGTTTCGACCATAACTTTTAAAGATATTGTAGATTTAAATACAAAAATGCTATATTTTGAGCAAAAAATGCGTAAGAAACCTGTATGACAAACAAAAAGTTCTAAAAATTGAAGGATTTATTTTTCAAACATGATTAAATATTTGTTAAACAAACTGTTTTCAACATCTGCAATTAATTAAGTCAATACAACGTTATTCGTATATACATGTACTTTGGAAATTAGTGATGACGTCACGCGATACCCGAAACACCTTAAATGAATTCAATTATTTCAAGCATAATAACTTATATTTTTTCCTTTGAACTTAATCTGTATTATCATTCAAATGCATGAGTGAGGTATAAACAAATTCAAATCCTCACGTACTCCATCTTTGATTTATCGGGGTCAAAATATATATTGCAGTATCACATTGGTATTTTATTACTGTTTTTATTACTTTTATGGTAACAAAGAAAGTATCTCATTGATATCACACTTTGGTATCATGTTGGTATTTTGGTTCAAAGGCAGTGCCAGGTGAGAAGTATCCCATTAGTATCACATTATACCATCCCATTGGGTATCCCATTAAAATCACATTGTAGTATCCCATTGGTATCTCATAGGTATCTTGTTAACCTCATTTGCATGTGAATTTTGATGCTATATCACATTAGTATCATGTTAGAGTATCCCGTTTACCCATTTTTTGTTTGGGTTAGTCTAAACAATGTAATATGATTAAAGAGTTTAAAATTGTAATGTCCAAAAATGTACCGAAAAACGTAGAAGGATGGATGGGGTATGATGCTACAGGACCCACGTTCTAGACATTTCTAGATTTTTTGATAACAGAAATTTTCGAATGTGTTGAAGAGACAGATTTTAAGTATGGATGCCCTCAGATGACCTGCAGCGTAATAATACATATAAAATACCCCAGAATAACAGGATATCATTTGCCTAAAGGACGACGTTGGCAACCACCCTGTCATTAATATGCATACCTCAGTGACATAGGCATCATAAGCGTGATATAACATCTTTAAAGATAACGCGATCGGTGTGTTACATCAAAGACATACTGACAGGTAATTCTTTAATATACTAATGAGATACCCATCTCATCTGTTTTAAACTGTCAATCAAAAATTGATAGGGGTAAAAGGATTAAAAGGAATCAATCACATGCCAATATAATAACCCTTTAGCAGTCAGTGAGGAAATAACAGAATTTTACCTGTCCACTTGTATAGTCCCCCGTCGGCCTTTAAGTTATGAGCATTAGATAAAACATACGGTACATGTATGAAAGGAAATGTCTTACAAAAGATGATGAGACGATAATTCCAAATATGACAATGTTGCAATGATCACAGGGGAAAACACACTCATGCGACTTCAGCAGACACAACAATTATAAGACAATGAGACCAATCACAGCAAAAGGACCAACAAACACTGCAAAACACCACTGAAACACAAAACGACCACACCATGTTGAAGAATAATCCTCATTGAAGTCATATGCATAAATGTTAAACGTCTTCAAAACTTCTTCAAACTAAAACGTTGGTCCTGTAGCATCATATCCTACCCATCTTGCTTTGTCTTTCGGTACATTTTTTAGACATAATAACTTTCACACTCTTTGGCCATATCGCATTGTTTAGATTGAGGATCACTGGTGAGGGTTAAATACCCGAAACGTACATATCTGGTTCATGCTGTGAATGCATCTGTTGAATTTGAAGACGAAGCAGGATGGGTAGGATATGATGCTACAGGACCAACGTTTTTGAAATTTGAAGAAGTTTTGACAACAGAAATTTTCGAATGCGTTGAAGAAACGATCAAACGAAGTTTACCAAACTCGGCTATATGCGCCCTTGTGGACTCCTTGAACAGCAATCATAAAGTTCATTCCTTCAAAAATATTGTTAACCTCATTCTGTTCTACTTTTTGAAAATAGCGTTATTCCCATTCTTCTTAACGTTGTGAAAACGTGTATTTCACGACATCACTATGCAGCATTCATAAGAAAGTGACATCACTGTTAATTTAAAGGAAAAACGTAAAGATTTTATTACCGAAAAGTGAACGATGTCATTTATTGAAATTTCGAGTTGCACAAAACGTGAATTACAGTAAAAAAGTTGAATTTGAAGACGTTCAAAAACAATGAGAATGTTATTTTACACTACTATTATATGTTCATCGAGATCTTTTGGTAACCTGACACGTGGGAGGTTTTGAAAAAAAAAAATTTCGAATGTGTTCCACCAGCAGTGACACTCACCAAATGGTAAAAATGTTAACGTCTTCAAATTCAACAGCATTTATTAAGAACAGATAAATTCGCAGCAAGGACCAGGCATGCAGGTTTTAGGTATTAACCCTCGTCAGTGATCTTCAATCTAAACAATGTGATATGGCCAAAGAGTTTGAAAGTTCTATAATATACAAATAGAATCAAGCCATATCAATCATAATGTTTTTAAATGTGAAACGACAAGTTAACGAGATCATATAACAGGGGAAAGATCATGCTACAAACAATAAACATGAGCAATAAATTAAATCATAAAAAGTATGCCAATTACAATTTTTTCGAATGTTAATCAGTAATGAATTTAACTACGTTAAACATTTGTACCACTTGGTGAGTGTTACTGCTGGTGGACCAAGAGTCCCCGAGGGTACATGTAGCCAAGTTCGATCAATTTCGGTTGGTCGTTTCTTCAAGCGCATTTGAAAATATCTGTTTACAAAATTTTCTCAAATTTCTAAAACCTGGGTCCTGTGGCTTCATATCTCAGCTATTTTGTTATGTCTTTCGGTATATTTAGGACATAATTTTCACAGATTTTGGTCATAGTACATTGTTTAGATTGAGGATCACTGACGAGGGTTTATTATTACCCGAAACGTGCATGTCTGGTCCATTCTGTAAATTTATCTGCTCTGAAATGATGCTGATGAATTTGAAGACGTTAAACATTTGTACCACTTGGTGAGTGTCACTGCTGGTGGACCAAGAATCCCCTAGGGCACATGTAGCCTGTTCGATCAATTTCGGTTGGTCGTTTCTTCAAACGCATTTGAAAATAACTGTTTACGAAATTTTCTCAAATTTCTAAAACCTGGGTCCTGTAGCATCATATCCCAGCTATTTTTTTGATGTCTTTCGGTGTATTTAGGACATAAATTTCACAGATTTTGGCCATAGTACATTGTTTAGATTGAGGATCACTGACGAGGGTTTATTACCCGAAACGTGCATGTCTGGTCCATTCTGTAAATTTATCTGCTCTAAAATGATGCTATTGAATTGTTATGGCTGATATGAAAATCTGTTGAATAGAATATTTAGATTACAGAATATAAACGTGTATTCTAATGTTTAACGTCTTCAAATTCATTAGCATCATTTTAGAGCAGATAAATTTACATTTTAAATTTGAAGACGTTAAACATTTAAGGTTAATAGTCCTGATCTACTTTTTGAAAATAGCGTTATTCCCATTCTTCTTAACGTTGTGAAAACGTGTTTTTCATGACATCACTATGCAGCATTCATAAGAAAGTGACATCACTGTTAATTTGAAGGAAAAACGTAAAGATTTTATTACCGAAAAGTGAACGATGTCATTTATTGAAATTTCGAGTTGCACATAACGTGAAAGCGACATCAATGTTTATTTGAAGGAAAAAACGTAAAGATTTTATCACCGAAAAGTGAACGATGTCATTTATTGAAATTTCGAGTTGCACATACAGTAAAGACGTTTTGAATTTGAAGACGTTCAAAAACAATGAGAATGTTATTTTACACTACTATGATATGTTCATCGAGACCTTTGGGTAACCTGACACGTGGGAGGGTTGTGCGCACGTAATCAGGAAAAGCACACCATTTGATACTTGTGTGACAGACGGCCATTTTAAGTCGGCATCAATTACCAATTTGGCTCGTTGGATCATGTGTAGTCTTTTGTGTTTCATATTTCTATGTCTCTTTTACATCTCTTTCTGTGTTTGTCTACTCTGTGTTTTCGCATCAGGTGTTTTGGTGCTTCGCTGTTGGTCTGGTTGGAGATCTCCTTCTTTCTTTTAAAACGACCTACATGTTTAACAATTTCTCTATTATTTTCCTTTCATACATACCCTTCCTGCCTGAATCAAGTAGGTGGACCCTGATTAATCTATCCTCCTCTGCAGTTTCTATCTCCGCTAACTTTGCACCATAAAGGGCACATCTAGCCTACAGGAAGAAATGACGATTTATAGAATCTATCACCGGGTACGATCATTGACAAGGAAACCCTACCAGTATGTCGGGATTGGCTTGTACCATGACGAGGCTTGTCGATTTCCTTGACAATGATCATGCCCAGTGATTGATTACTTTTGTCCCATTGCTTGAAAAATCTCCAAAATGCTTATTTCCTCCATAATTTGATCAAGAATGAACCGACCAAACGCGTCATTCTATTATAATATAACAGTTAATTTTCGCACGTGTAGCTTATCACCCACTCCCTTGTGGATGATCAATTTGTCATTTTGCACATTTCATAAGGATAATTCTGTGAATATGGGAGAATGAAAAATGATCCAGATTCAAAGCAAAAAGAAATCGTCTTAATTTGAGGTTGCTAAGGGATAACGTAAGGTGCAAATTGCAATATGAATGCGCCATTGGTAGGGGACGAAGAATGTTACTACTCAGGAAAGAGAAATTTGTTAGTCTGAAAATCGTCAGGTTTTCCATATATTGATTTAAGTTTCGTCAATTTTTGATAAAGTGTGGCCAGAATGGGATGCGGAGTCTATGTTTTCTAGTTTACACGGATAACTTGTGCCGATGTAATGAGGTGCCAATTGCTTCTTTCTGTGAGAAGGTACTGACTCAGATAACTCGATTTCATCTGAATATAGAAAATATCAGTGGAGCACGATTGATTTCTATTCTAACTCGCACAGTTTGCTGAAAACAATTTCTCTACACACTACAAATATGTTATCGATGAGAAAGTAGCACATTCTTTCTCTGTTTATTCATAACTGGAATCCGAACTTTTCCTTCCAAAAACAAGTTTTATCGTATTTCTTAATCATTTAATTTCCATTGTTATTTTCAAGAAACGAAGATTCTGGTTGGCTTAGAATGTCTTTTGATACATCGATCGACAAAATTTTTAATTGAGGTCTATTTATAGCACCATTTTTTAAAATCGGAGATTCCCTCAAACACGAATGAACTCTAGGTTGAAAATACGATATGTTGATGTTTGCTTTTCAAGGATTTCTTTTCTATTAAATAAGATATTAACTGCATGTAGGATTTCTCAAGCTGAACCTTATTCCAAAGACAGAGAGAGACGATCGTTCGCTGTTTGAATCATGGTGGTTGCCGTAACTTGTTTTCGTCTTGGGAGGCAGTTGTATCACTGCAAAGCCTAAACTAATAATAGAGTTCGGGGATTGATTGTTATTAATTCAAAGAAAACAGTCAGTCACTTTTGTATCTACGCGCTGCGCGCATTGATGCAATTTTCCGTCCAATTTTTCGGCTGATACCTGCATCAACAGGAAAAAAATAAAAGATTCATTTCTTAAATGTATTTCATATGTACTGTATTAATATAAAAACAATGAGCATTTGAATTAACGGTTGCAATTTTTGTGTGTGATAAAGATTTTTTTAACATATGGCAAATTAATATTTCCCGTAAGAATTTAAAGATAGAATGAATTCGTCTGAGTATGTTAAGAGATAGTACATGACTAGTTAGGCAAAAGCGGATCACAAATGTATCCAGTTAGAATCCCGACAATATGTCGGAAAAATCTTTACATAAAATCATCTAGCTTAGTTTATATGGTAAAAAATATGTCAGAAAAATGTTAGGCATAAATAGGAAAGCCAAAACGTTGTGAAAAGAAAAATATGTCAATTCTTATCTAAGAAAATAAATAATATCTTGCACAAAGCAGTTTGTGATTGTTAAAAGGAAACAAGAGCCCCAGGAGGGCACAACGCACCTGATACTCATGGGTGCTCTAATTGACATACTGACATTGAATAAGACGTAAAATTGATAGTGCCAGTATCACGATTTGAGCCTACATTCTTTCTAAAAAGATTTTTGCCGGATGCAGACAAGATTTTTTTTACAGCCTTTAAAAGTACAAACAAGAAGAAATAGTAACATTTCAAAACATTATCTTTTTTACTGATTTGAATAGACGGATAATGTGATCCAAATTCATATGCCCAGCTAGTGTATAAATCAATTATTCAACATCAAAAAAATCATTTTGTAAAATTCCACATTAATGTGCAGCAAGTGATGAAGAAACAGACAAAAAGAATAAAACAATGAAATAAACTTAATACTCTGGTGTATGCTGCTTTTAGGGAAACAAATTAATAGGCCCATGATACTGTAAAGCTTGTCCAACTAGCAGACCTACCACATCGTTATTTACTGTTAACTATGTTTCGCCTCATGATAGGACTGTTACATGGACAAATTATTAGCTGACAGAGTTCATGAAAAGTATCAGCTGCATCGGATTTGCTGATAAAAAATCATTTGGTCCGATAAAAACTCATGTTCTATCTATTATTTGGACAGATAAAAATTCCCAAATGTCTGACCACAGGAACCTGTCGTTTTATGAGAGAAAATGTTTTATTATTCACGACCTTCAAAGCCTCTTGTGTTCGTCTTTAGAAATGTTGTATACATACAAGATGTCGAACACAGTGGCTTAAGGTTGTGAATCATAATTTATTTCCTCTTTTAAAACAACAGCTTCCTGTGGTCCAACATTTCATTGAAAGATTTCAAGAACTCTGAACTGAATTATTTGTTTTCAAGAATTTCAGATATATCAAATGTCCTATACATTCTCAAAATCCTCGGGAAGAAATTACTCATTTGTTTTCAAGAATTTCAGATATATCAAATGTCCTATACATTCTCAAAATCCTCGGGAAGGGATTACTCATTAGATGTTTCTTCAAGAAATCAGTCCGTATACAATTCATCTAAGAGAGTCTAAGACAAAGGAAATTCGAGCTAAGTTTATAAATGATGACAAGTATGGAATTGTTCCAAGTACATGAATAATAACAAGCATGAAAGTGTTCCCAGTATATGCACATTAAATAAAATCTATTAAATACCGGCAGTACTATTTTGTTTGCACGATAGATCATCTATTAATCTCCTGAAATGTATCACGTGTACAGTACTAACACGGTGGGTAATCTCGCAACGCAGAACAATTTATTTGTCAATATTTTTGCGCAAAATAGATAATTTATTACAAAAAGGGAAATGTGATGCAGTGTAACAACGCCCTAACTATGAGTTGTATCAAAAATAAGGTGGATATTATAGCTTTTTATAATGCACAAACACGATCGGCGTTCTACTTTCACTTTCGTCTACACCAATCATGCCGATAGTTTTTCGGCTTTATAAAAGGATATTACCTCTCTTACTTTCGATAAAACTAGTATCTAAGGCATCCTTACACTGCATCACATTCCCCTTTTTGTGAAAAATAATTTGTAATACACGAAATTTTAGATAAACCTTGTGTTCTGCGTTGCGAGATTACCCACCGTGACTATTAAATGGGCGTGGAGGAATTAACCAATCAAATCTGTAACACAAGATATATGGCGACTTTGTTTACCATAGATACAAAAATAAAGCGGAGAAAATAATCATTATATAGGGAAATTGTTATATAATATGCATGTATGGAAAAAGTCAACATCTCAAAAATAAATTCAGAGTATATATTTGATTGCATGTGTGCCTGAGTTATTTCGACGTACGAAAATAAGTACACAAAGCCAAACTAGCTTGTCTGTTTAAAAAATCATGAAAAATCTAAAAGTTGATATTTTGACAGAATTCTTTCACACTTTCTATTCAAACGATAAATATAAAAAAAGGAGAAAAAAAAACTGCAAAAGTGGGGTCCTGCCGGGGTTTGAACCACTACTCTTGGGTATGGAAAACCTACATTGTATCTATGAATGTTTTTCCGTAAAAATCCAAATGAGGATATCTTGACAAAATTCTTTCACTTGTAGGGAACCAAGAGTACCTCATACCTACCAAGTTTCATGACAATCTAAGAAAAAAAGTAAGTTAGATATGATAAATATGCAGTAAATGAGTGTGTAAAATCATAAACTTATTGAGTTATTTAAAGAAATAGTGCAAAAATTAGCATTTCTGACTAAGTCCGAAGAGACGTCAAAAAAGCGTCAAAAATTTGAGTTCGGAGTGGAACCAAAAATAACAACACTTCTTAAGACATTTCTCTAGATCATCCTGATGCTTTCGGTTTGTCGATACGTGCTTCCGTTCTGAAGAAGAAGTTTGTCAAAGGAGGGTACCCCCTGTGACCTACTTTTGCCTGTGGTGGCGCCACCTGTTGAGGGATCCGGACGAAAAACAACAACACTTGTAGGGGACCATTAGTACTTTATACCTACCAAGTTTCATCAAAATCCCTTTAGCCATTCTTGAGAAGTCGAATATGTGAAAAGTTTACGACAGACAGACGACACACGACACACGACACACGACAGACGACGGACGACGGACGCCGGACGGATCGCTATGACAATAGCTCACTAGAGCCTTTGGCTCAGGTGAGCTAAAAAGGGAAAAAAATTTTGTTGGGGTCCCGCCGGGGTTTGAAGCCACTCCCCATGGGTCCATTGGGCATGGAAAACATACACTATACCTATGTACAATCTTAAAAAATATTCCTTAAATATCCAAAAGTGGATATCTTGACAAAATTCTTTCACTTGAAGGGTACCATGCATGAGTACCTCATATCTACAAAATGTCATGACAATCTGAAGAGTGGTTATAGAAAAGAAGCAGAAAATGTATGAAAGTAATGTAAACGTCTTCAAATTGAATAGCATCATTTAAGAACAGATGAATTGGCAACGTGGACCAGACATGCACGTTTCGGAAAATCACCCCCCCTTCCTTTTTACATAAGAAAAAAATTCATAAAAAATCAAAAAAATAAAATTTAATCATAAAATTCACATCAAAGCAATGATTAAGTTAGATATGATAAATATGCAGTAAATGAGTGTGTAAAATCATACACTTATTGAGTTATTTAAAGAAATAGTGCAAAAATTAGCATTTCTGACTAAGTCCGAAGAGACGTCAAAAAAGCGTCAAAAATTTGAGTTCGGAGTGGAACCAAAAATAACAACACTTCTTAAGGCATCTCTCTAGATCATCCTGATGCTTTCGGTTTGTCGATACGTGCTTCCGTTCTGAAGAAGAAGTTTGTCAAAGGAGGGTACCCCCTGTGACCTACTTTTGCCTGTGGTGGCGCCACCTGTTGAGGGATCCGGACGAAAAACAACAACACTTGTAGGGGACCATTAGTACTTTATACCTACCAAGTTTCATCAAAATCCCTTTAGCCATTCTTGAGAAGAAGTCGAAAATGTGAAAAGTTTACGACAGACAGACGACACACGACACACGACAGACGACAGACGACACACGACAGACGTCGGACGACGGACGCCGGACGGATCGCTATGACAATAGCTCACTAGAGCCTTTGGCTCAGGTGAGCTAAAAAGTCAAACATGTGGTCCACCAAGGTGGTGATAGATAACCAATTCTAGCAACTTGTGCTACCGCTACCATCAAATATTACAAAACAAGAAAAGGACCCGCACAAGCGCGGGAAACATTGTCATAGATACGTTGACATAATTGGATACCGGTATACGTTATTTATCCCGCCTCTGACAAATTTTTTGCAATCTGATTGGTCGAGAAGAAATAACTATTATGCTGTATTATTTTACTAACATGATATTATTTTAATATCCTGCTTCTACTAAGACACTTTACGCTTTTGACGTCACCAAGATGCTTTGAAATATGTTGACGTAACATACACAAACCAAAAGCCATCGGCGGGATAAATTCGTTATACAGTGTTTTACAGGGGAGATACAAAAATATATTGGCTTATTACATTGTTTAGATTTGAGGATCACTGACGAGGGTTAAGTACCCGAAACGTCCATGTTGCCAATTTACCTGTTCTTAAATGATGCTATTCAATATGAAGACGTTTTTTAAGTTTATCATAAATAAAGTGACACGATTCTTGCAAGACGTTTCTCATATTAGCAAGAGGCTACTTTCGCCACCTTTTGTTAAAAAAAAAATTCAGGATTCCATTTTCGTTTTTTGAAATATACGACGTACAGTCTTACATTTTTATTTTCCATAGAATATTCTAGAAATTCCATTGAAATCTATGGAGTACCTGCACATCCCACGTCTCTCAAACATTTACCCTGAAGTTTCATTAAAAAAAGTTTTGTACACGAAGGTTTACGGTACCTGAATATAATAACTAAAAAAAAAAAAAAACGCCTGACCACAGAATCTGAAAAGATCTAGTCATTTGAACCATTTTGTGCTTTCAAATCTAAAATGAGATTTTTGACATCACTGGCCTAGGACTTCTTTTAGATCGACCTTTTATCCATAGCTACAATTGATAATTTCACAAATGACCCTTGTTTCAATTTCTTCCCGATAGGCCTATCATGTAATATGGCCTATTATGTGATATGATTAGATTACTCAAATTCGAGGGCACAAATATCAAAAACGCATCTTATATTGTGCTTTATGATGAAATACATAAATAAGTTAAAGAAGATCCAGACGATAATCTCAACAGCACTCTATTGCACCAAACTGAGCATGGACGGATCCCTAGCAAGCTAGAAGTGGGACCAGGTGCCCGGGAGGAGGAAGCATCCCCTGTTGGCTAACCGCACCCGCCGTCGATGTTCATAAAAGAAAATAAAAACAATATATAAAATATAAAATCTGAAATCAAATCTGGGCTACAAAAATATTGTTCGACAGTATATTCTCGCAGTGGTATCAACCAGATGTGGATTTTAAAGAATTCAAAGGAACTTTTAGAACATTTGAAATCCACTCATTTTAGTAGAGTCCATTCGATCAAAGCCTTTGATTTTTCGACACTTTACACTACAATCCACACTCTAAATTGAAAGAAAGACTCGCAAAAATTATAAGTAATGCGTTTACAAGTAAGAACGGTAATCGCAAATACAAATTTATTGTTGTTAACTATGACAAAACCTACTTTGTAAAAGAAAAGTCCGATTCTGAAAATAAGTACACTGAAACAGACATTATTCAGATGTTAAACTTTCTGATCGACAACATTTTTGTGGTGTTTGGAGGAAAGGTCTTCCAGCAAATTGTCGGAATTCCAATGGGGACCAATTGTGCCCCACTCCTTGCCGACATTTTCCTTTACTCGTACGAAGCTGAATTCATTCAATCTTTGGTCTCTGAAGGGAAAAGATACTTAGCTTCTGACTTCAACTTCACTTACAGATACATAGACGATGTGTTGTCCATCAATAATCCAAAATTCGCGAATTACCTGAGCAGTATCTATCCTTCGGAGCTTGAAGTCAAAGAAACTACAGAGACAAATAATTCAGCATCCTATTTGGACATAATGTTGTCCTACGACACTGATGGTCACATGAACACCTCACTCTATGACAAACGTGACGACTTCAATTTCAGTATTACGAACTTTCCTTTTCTGAGTAGCAACATCCCTTCATCGCCTGCTTATGGCGTGTTCATATCTCAGTTGATACGCTATGCCAGAGCAAGTACCAAATATACGGATTTTGTTCTGAGAGCTAGGCGTCTTTCAGCTAAGCTTCTCAGTCAGGGATATGTTTGTTACCGACTAACATCGTCACTGAGGAAGTTCTACGGTCGATATGGGGAACTCATCATACACTATGATGTCCCGCTATCCAGAATGGTGGATGCTATTCTGTCATAGACCATTTGAACCATCCAACCAAAGATTGTACTCTATATCTTCCAAAATGGAAGTAACCGGATGTGACAGTTCTACCGAATTGAAGCGACGGGTGTTGCATGCAAGCAGGAGATGCTTACTCTTCCTTGGCACCTGGTCTCACTCTCATATTGGGAGTTCGCTTCTTTTCATATGGTGGAGGTTTTTGTTTTTGTTTGCTTTGGTTCCTGTTTTATCCTGATTTTGTATGCCATCGGTTTCTGATTTTCTGAATTATCGATTTTGTACTGTTGACAGGGATATGGTCATTATCCATATTTGTCATACATGCATTGTACTGTCTGAGGTTTTATCTATATAGAAAGTGCTATGGGGACCATGTCAGGGAAAATATTCACAACACGTCTGTCAAACCCCTCGCGGAGAACTTTTTACGAGCTACATCTGAGATCTGTTCTTTGGAAAAATACAAAATGTTTTGTTTCTTTGTCAAACATCTCCACAAGACGACCGTAACTGCACTGACGTTCATTTGGTTACGTTCTTTCGCTTACCGGTGACAATGAAAAATATATTATTTCAAATTCATGAGGTAAATTTATTAATATTAGTGCCAAACAATATGTGATAACGTATATAAATCTGAAAAGAATCCCTATGTATTTCATACTAGGGTCATACTATTACTTATACAGTGTTTTACAGGGGGGGATACAGAAATATATTGGGTCGATAAAAAAAGTTGTATTGGGCGAGGCGAATCCATTTAACTCTGTCCTCTTTGTTTCGACAGAGAATCGGCTAATTTGTTCCTTAAGTAGTATAGATGACTACATTTTGGGGAAAATATTATCCTTTTGTTTCACATTCCCTTCTTTGATATATAAAACATGAAATCAAGCATAGTGAAATGAAGGATGAGAGATATTAACTAACCTCAGCTTGGAACCAAGATGCATTATGCCTGCTGAACATATAACAGGAGTTATGGTAATGAATCCAATCTGGCACGCAACGTTCGTGTTGTGCTGTAAAAAGAAAATTAGTGTTTCTTATCTAGAAAAACGACACACCTGAATAAGAACAAAGGAGGGGATCTCAAACAACACCAGGTTGTAGCACCCACAGCAAAACCCCAAAACACTCAATGCAAAAACACAAAGCAGACAAGCAAGGAAAGAGACGCATAAGGGACAAGGAACGTCAACGCACAACACAGAAACATCAAACACAAAGGACAACACATAAACCAACGAGACCATTGGGCAACCGGTGCTTACTTAGGACGGCCATCTGTCACGGAAATAGCAGAGGACTATCAAATGGAATAGAAAATATATCTACGCTACCGGCAAGTGGAGACAATTGTCAATTTCGTCACTCAAAATATTTAACGTTTCATTCGGAACACTTCTTTAAGGAGAGTACGTTGCCAATGTATCGATATGTAAAATTTCATTGAAGAGCAAAGTTATTCTTTTCGTGAGAGAAGAAGGACTGAACAAATTCTGCTTCATATCAGTATAAAAAACCAGCAAGACGTGCAGCACAATTGATTCCCTCAGAGTTCATGCGATTTGTTGAAATGAAGCCCTTCAAATATTACATATACTTTATCGATCAGAATTCATTTCCACTGTGTTTTTCATTACTGAAATAAGAATCTTTCCACCGCAATAATGTTAAGAAACCTCCTAGGAAACAAGTATTCTACATTTTAACTTCACCCTAATACATTGCTCGGAATGTACTAATAAAATCAAAAATCATTTATTAAATGTCCCCATCATAATTAACCCCATCTATTGAAAAATATGGCCGGTATTCAGGATTAAATCTGTTGACACATTTTCTACTTTCCCACGGCAACTCCTGAATCATTATTGTGTTTTAACCAGATATCCAAAAAGATTGCCTCCAAATTACGGACACATCATGTTGAAGTTTAAATTCTTATCCACAACCAAAGCACAGAATTTCACTAAACAGCAGTTATCAGAAGATTGTATTAAAGGTACGCTCGCCCAAACCTGCTCTTTCAATCCAACTGATGAAACGGATTTAATTGGTTTAACCATTGTCGACATATAATATCTGAGACCCCCTCTATACAGAAAGTACAGTCACCATACATGCAAAGAAATTATCAAGACTACCAGGGGTGCATAGACCGTGCAGCGGAAAGCGCAGGATTGTAACATAGATACAAAGATTTGTAGATACAAAGATACATAGATACAAATGACAAATATGGATAATGACCATATCCCTGTATACAGCACAAAATCGATAATTCAGAAAATCAGAAACCGAACGCATACAAAATCAGGATAAAATAGGAACCAAAGCAAACAAACAAAAACCTCCACCATATGAAAAGAAGAAAAATCCCGATATGGGAGTGAGACCAGGTGCCCAGGAAGAGTAAGCATCTCCTGCTTGCATGCAACACCCGCCGCTTCAATTCGGTAGAACTGTCACATCCGGTAACTTCAATTTTGGAAGACATAGAGTACAATCTTTGGTTGGATGGTTCAAATGGTCTATGACAGAATATCATCCACCAATCTCTGTTACAACTCCTTTTATTTCCTATAGCTACACACCAACAGTTGCATCTAAAATTTACAATTACAAACGATTCTTGCAGAGTACCGATTTAAGTAATCCCTCACTACATCCACTTCCTTGCGAATGTTCTTCATCGGATTTCAACTACTCTCCTTGTGGACACGTTATTACTGATGACCTAAGTATAGTCAAGAACGACAAGTTGAGAGAATTGTTAAAAAAGGGTCCCAAATACAGAGACAGTATGTCCTTAACATGGAACCAAAATGTCAAAATTATCATGGACTCTTGTGAGGAAAATGCATCACGTTGGGCAAAGAAAGACGATGTACAGCTCGACACCCTTTACGAATGGATAAAATCCATCAAAAGCTTACTTTAATCTAGCATTTACCGATTAAAATCAACTGTGAACACCAGATTCGAGTCTATATTTAAAGACCCTGATGTCAGAGGTTACCTACCTCCAAGAACATTATGTCATCACACCAGCGGACAAAGCCGCAAATAATTACACATTTACTTGCAAAAAGTACTATTTCGACAGTCTAGTTAAAGAGTTCTGTTTAAATTCGACACCTGAAAATCCCACTTACATCCCAGTAAACCTTTCTGCCTCTGAAATAATAGATAATAACAAATCAGATCTTGCTTCCTTTGGCATCGAAAACAACGAATTTAGATTTAGATTTACCATACTTATACTGCTTACCTAAAATGCATAAGAATCCGTACAAACAACATTCTATTGCTGTTTCCTCAAAATGTTCTACCAAATCTGTATCGATCTAACTCACCAAAGTTTTATCTGAAATCAAATCTGGGCTTCAAAAATATTGTTCGACAGTATATTCTCGCAGTGGTATCAACCAGATGTGGATTTTAAAGAATTCGAAGGAACTTTTAGAACATCCACTCATTTCAGTAGAGTCCATTCGATCAAAACCTTTGATTTTCGACATTTTACACTACAATTCCACATTCTCAATTGAAAGAAATACTCGCAAAAATTATAAGTAATCCGTTTACAAGTAAGAACGGTAATCGCAAATACAAATCTATTGTTGTTAACTATGACAAAACCTACTTTGTAAAAGAAAAGATCGATTCTGAAAATAAGTACACTGAAACAGATATTATTCAGATGTTAAACGTTCTGATCGACAACATTTTGTGCTGTCTTCCAGCAAATTGTCGGAATTCCAATGGGGACCTCCTGTGCCCCACTCCTTGCCGACATTTACTTTACTCGTACGAAGCTGAATTCATTCAATCTTTGGTCTCCAAAGGGAAAAGATACTTAGCTTCTGACTTCAACTTCATTTACAGATACATAGACGATGTGTTGTCCGTCAATTATCCAAAATTCGCGGATTTCCTAAGCAGTATCTATCCTTCGGAGCTTGAAGTCAAAGAAACTACAGAGACAAATAATTCAGCATCATATTTGGCCATAATGTTGTCCTACGACACTGATGGTCACATGAACACCTCACTCTATGACAAACGTGACGACTTCAATTTCAGCATTACGAACTTTCCTTTTCTGAGTAGCAACATCCCTTCATCGCCTGCTTATGGCATGTTCATATCTCAGTTGATACGCTATGCCATATAGCAAGTACCAAATAAACGGATTTTGTTCTGAGAGCTAGGCAGTCTTTCAGCTAAGCTTCTCAGTCAGGGATATGTTTGTGACCGACTAACATCGTCACTGAGGAAGTTCTACAGTCGATATGGGGAACTCGTCATGCACTATGATGTCCCACTCTCCAGAATGGTAGATGATATTCTGTCATAGACCATTTGAACCATCCAACCAAAGATTGTAACCTTTGTCCTCCGAAATGGAAGTAACCGGATGTGACAGTTCTATCGAATTGAGGCGGCATTTGTTGCATGCAAGCAGGAGATGCTTACTCTTCCTGGGCACATGGTCTCACTCCCATATCGGGAGTTCGCTTCTTTTCATGTGGTGGAGGTTTTTGTTTGTTTGCTTTGGTTCCTTTTTTATCCTGATTTTGTATGCGTTCGGTTTCTGATTTTCTGAATTATCGATTTTTTGCTGTATACAGGGATATGGTCATTATCCATATTGTCATAGAACGATCAACAGACAAACTAGTTTCAACAATAAAATATGGTAACATGACAAGCAACAACACCTATATCAAACTGTACAACACAGAATCAAAGCAGACACACAAATTCAAAAACCCGAATGCCAATACATAAACGTTCATGTAGGAAGAACAATGTTTATTTAACGAATGGTGTACGCGTAGTCATCCGACATGTAAAACGAAAATACTAAGACTATAGTAGAGCGACCAATTTGAAAAAGGGGCTTAGTTTTCGAGTTTAATCAACACCCCTAACACAGGCCTAAATTTGGTCTTAACTTTTAGCTGAATACCCCTGCTTTCAACAACAGCTGTCGTAAAGAATACATCATGGTAAGATTTTGTTTAAATTGGGTAAAAAGTGATAAAACCGTGAAAAATAAAAACGAAATAATTATCGGTTAATTCCTCTGTATTCCTATATTTGGCTCTGTTTTGTACAGAGAGTCATTGCAATTTTTGCATTAGATATGTAAATATGATATAGAGTTGTTTTGGAGGTAGAATATTCTCTCCTCTCTCAAAAAAATTGCAGTTTTATGCAATTTTTTTAAGAAATATGAAGAATCCGTGTTAATATATTATCTAAAGCCCCGAGACTGAATTTTTGTCTCGAAACATATCGACAAATATAATGTATATCATTTCTGAGGCCTTTTTATCGTTAATTTTTCTAGAGGCTTATAAATAAATATAAAAAACTAATGCGTATACACTTTAAATGACAAATATGGATAATGACCATATCCCTGTCTACAGTATAAAATCGATAATTCAGAAAATCAGAAACCGAAGGCATACAAAATCAGGATAAAACAGGAACCAAAGCAAACAAAAACAAAAACTTCCACTATATGAAAAGAAGCGAACTCCCGATATGAGAGTGAGACCAGGTGCCCAGGAAGAGTAAGCATCTCCTGCTTGCATGCAACACCCGACGCTTAAATTCGGTAGAACTGTCACATCCGGTTACTTCCATTTTGGAAGATATAGAGTACAATCTTTGTTTGGATGGTTCAAATGGTCTATAACAGAATATCATCCACCATTCTGGATAGTGGGACATCATAGTGTATGATGAGTTCCCCATATCGACCGTAGAACTTCCTCAGTGACGATGTTAGTCGGTCACAAACATATCCCTGACTGAGAAGCTTATCTGAAAGACGCCTAGCTCTCAGAACAAAATCCGTATATTTGGTACTTGCTCTGGCATAGCGTATCAACTGAGATATGAACACGCCATAAGCAGGCGATGAAGGGATGTTGCTACTCAGAAAAGGAAAGTTCGTAATGCTGAAATTGAAGTCGTCACGTTTGTCATAGAGTGAGGTGTTCATGTGACCATCAGTGTCGTAGGACAACATTATGTCCAAATAGGATGCTGAATTATTTGTCTCTGTAGTTTCTTTAACTTCAAGCTCCGAAGGATAGATACTGCTCAGGTAATCCGCGAATTTCGGATTATTGATGGACAACACATCGTCTATGTATCTGTAAGTGAAGTTGAAGTCAGAAGCTAACTATCTTTTCCCTTCAGAGACCAAAGATTGAATGAATTCAGCTTCGTACAAGTAAAGGAAAATGTCGGCAAGGAGTGGGGCACAATTGGTCCCCATAGGAATTCCGACAATTTGCTGGAAGACCTTTCCTCCAAACGCCACAAAAATGTTGTCGATCAGAAAGTTTAACATCTGAATAATGTCTGTTTCAGTGTACTTATTTTCAGAATCTGACTTTTCTTTTACAAAGTAGGCTTTGTCATAGTTAACAACAATAAATTTGTATTTGCGATTACCGTTCTTACTTGTAAACGCATTACTTATAATTTTTGCGAGTCTTTCTTTCAATTTAGAATGTGGAATTGTAGTGTAAAGTGTCGAAAAATCAAAGGCTTTGATCGAATGGACTCTACTAAAATGAGTGGATTTCAGATGTTCTAAAAGTTCCTTCGAATTCTTTAAAATCCACATCTGGTTGATACCACTGCGAGAATATACTGTCGAACAATATTATTGTAGCCCAGATTTGATTTCAGATAAAACTTTGGTGAGTAAGATCGATACAGATTTGGTAGAACATTTTGAGGAAACAGCAATAGAATGTTGTTTGTACGGATTCTTATGCAATTTAGGTATGCAGTATAAGTATGGTAAATCTAAATCTAAATTGGTAGTGTCGAAGCCAAAGGAAGCAAGAGCTGATTTGTGGATATCTATTATTTCAGACGCAGAAAGGTTTGTTGGGGTGTAAGTGGGATTTCCAGGTGTCGAATTTAAACCCAACTCTTTAACTAGACTGTCGAAATAGTACTTTTTGCAAGTAAATGTGTAATTATTTGAGGCTTTGTCCGCTGGTGTGATGACATAATGTTAAGCGTCATTTCCTAAAGAAGATTCCGTAGATTAAGATTCGGTTGACCACGTGTTACAGATTTTATCAAATCGTACTTTTTTGTCGGTATATATACGTATGTTTGATAAAAGTAACTGCCGAAAGAGGAATTATGTCATCCTGTTGACAAATTCATAAAAAAAATACCTTATTTTAATATGCCGTGGGAAGATCACGTATGGAGACCCGTTTGTGACAAGTTGTAATGAAAATACGTGAATTATAAAACTTCGCATGAAGTTTCTATTAAATGATAAAAAGTATCTTACGACGTTCATTTTAGAACTACAGTGATGTAAATAGATATGCCAAGTACATTGGTCAGAGTTTGGACTTATGTTTTAAACATTGAAATATGCCTTTCGTTAACGTTGTGCAATTTTTCAATTTTAACCTTATTCAGATTCGTAGCTGTAACAAATTAAGTGGATACTTTCATGATGCATTGGGTCAGAGAACCTCCCTTAAGGCGCCCAAGGGATCTCATGGAAAGTCCTAAAGTGTCACAGAATTGGGAGGGAGGGGGTGCTTTGTTTTATGTTGCTGTAAATAGCACAAACACCACATAGTCATACGTAATATTGGTAACGTAATTGAGCAATCCTACATTAATGAGGACTATATACATACTTTTACAATAAAACAAATAAACAGCTATATATTTCGGAGAGGAAAAGCAGAAAAATGTGTGTTGTGGTCTGTTGACAACGGAAAGTTTGATCGACAGGGGCCTTGAATTTTGGAGCGTCGATTGCCGTTTTTTTTTACCAAGCGCTCCGAATAAAATAAAAAGTATAGAAAATGGTATGAACAGTATTACTGAAGTCAGTGCAATGTATCTAAGTTCCGATTTTCAACTACGAATATTCAAGAGTCCAAGATACGATACAACAATATTAGACTTTTTTAACGACGAGACTGGTGTTGTCAGCTCAGCGTTAGTATCCAAAAAGAAGATCAACAAGAAAGTTTCAGTGAATAAACACGGTTAAAATGAGTTAAAGAAGATCCTGACGACAATCTAAAGAGCACTCACAATAGAGCACAAAATTAAACATCGACGGACCCCTAGCAAGCTAGAGGTGGGACCAGGTGCCCGGGAGGAGTAAGCATCCCCTGTTGGCTAGCCGCACCCACCGTCGATGTTAATGAAGCATGGAAATTGAAATATATAAAATGCATGCACTGTCTGACGTTATGTCTATATAGAAAGTGCTATGGCGACAATGTCAGGGAAGTATATTCAAAACACTTACTGTCAAACCCCTCGCGGGGAACTTTTTTACGAGCTCCACACGGCAAAGGGCATAAGTGTGACACAAATGAGTTAAAGAAGATCCTGACGTCAATCTCAACAGCACTCACAATAGAGCACAAAATTAAACATCGACGGACCCCTAGCAAGCTAGAGGTGGGACCAGGTGCCCGGGAGAAGTAAGCATCCCCTGTTGGCTAGCCGCACTCGCCGTCGATGTTAATGAAGCATGGAAATGAAAATATATAAAATGCATGCACTGTCTGACGCTATGTAATGTCTTTATAGAAAGTGCTATGGCGACAATGTCAGGGAAGTATATTCAAAACATTTACTGTCAAACCCCTCGCGGGGAATTTTTTTACGAGGCTCCACACGGCAAAGGGCATAAGTGTGACACAAATGAGTTAAAGAAGATCCTGACGACAATCTCAACAGCACTCACAATAGAGCACAAAATTAAACATCGACGGACCCCTAGCAAGCTAGAGGTGGGACCAGGTGCCCGGGAGGGAGTAAGCATCCCCTGTTGGCTAGCCGCACCCACCGTCGATGTTAATGAAGCATGGAAATTAAAATATATAAAATGCATGCACTGTCTGACGTTATGTCTATATAGAAAGTGCTATGGCGACAATGTCAGGGAAGTATATTCAAAACACTTACTGTCAAACCCCTTGCGGGGAACTTTTTTCGAGCTCCACACGGCAAAGGGCATAAGTGTGACACAAATGAGTTAAAGAAGATCCTGACGTCAATCTCAACAGCACTCACAATAGAGCACAAAATTAAACATCGACGGACCCCTAGCAAGCTAGAGGTGGGACCAGGTGCCCGGGAGGAGTAAGCATCCCCTGTTGGCTAGTCGCACCCGCCGTCGATGTTAATGAAGCATGGAAATGAAAATATATAAAATGCATGCACTGTCTGACGTTATGTCTATATAGAAAGTGCTATGGCGACAATGTCAGGGAAGTATATTCAAAACACTTACTGTCAATGTAATTGATAAAATGAATAGCTGATTACAAAAATTATATCAGAAGTCCAAATTATTATGTTACATGTATAGCTACAACAATTCGATTGCATCATGAGATAAGTGTAATATATATCCGCAATTTTAGCGGCCTAATATTGAGTAATTTGAATGTCCTATTTCCAACTGTAATAATGGAACCGACAGAAAAGCTATTTTGCACCTGGTTACACTCATTTATTATTTTGAAGTGTTCTTTTTTTGTCGAGCAATTCAATTTTTCAAATCAGAAATAATAGTCGGGCGTTATATACGAAAATGTGAGAGGAAGTACTTCGGATAAGAACACCATTTACTATGTGCACAGTAGGTGACCTACTATAGAGCATCCTTTAATGTATGGTCATTTCTATTTCAATATCGATGAAGCATGGGAAATGATGAACAGACAGTCAAAACTCTTTTTAAAAAAATGTATAGCAAAGTCATATTTTTCGTACGCGGTCAATGTCGTATAATGTCCAACAACGATCAGCCAATCAGAAACGAGAGATCCAGAACCAGAAATAAGAGTTTATCTCCATTATCATCTACATCTACATCTACATGTAGTACAAATGCCTTTAAGTTACGTTTTAGCGACAAATGTTTTAATACCGTCAAACGGAGGAAGAAAATGCAATAATTGCCTTGAATGTGAAGGGGTCGTATAGGCAGCTACGCTGCTTATCTAACTTGAAGCTTGTGGAAGTAAAACACAATGCGCATTTCCGTTTTGTTGATCGCAAAATCTTTGTTTTACTAAATTATTTCTATAATTGGGCGGACAAAAGGCTTCCATATTAAATGTTTGAAATCATCAGAATAGAGATAGTACAGAAAGACAAAAAGCTTTATTTTCAAAATTATTGATGTAAATTTGTCGTCTTTTTAAAATAAAACAATACTTTTATTCATATTTATATGTTAAAATTAGACTTTGCTGTAATTATGTGGTGTTTAACTCCGTAACAGTATCGAGGAAACATCTAGTTTATTTTGTAGTGATTGTTATTAACAATGTTATGGGGAGGGGCAGTTTACTTGCCTGTGACTCTAAAGTTTGTAAATCGATCTCTATCAAACTTTCCAAAAAACACATTCACATATCAAAATATCGTTGTTTTTTGGTTATTTTTATTTTTGAATCAACTTTCTCAAACTTCAAGTGAAAGAATTGAATTTTTCCATTTTACCTATTTATCTTAGAATGTGTTCTCATTCATCCATGAAGTTGGAATTAGAAAAATCAATTTAATCCAAAAAGTTTCTTTTGACTTCAATAAGCATAATGACATTTATTTAGGTCACATGGACTATCGATTTGTAAAAAGAAGTAAGTTTTTGTTAAAAAAAATCTATAAATTTGAATATTACTAATTTTCCGCTTTTCTGTGAAATTACAGAAATTCTTACCAACCGAATTTGTTTACTACACCTCAAACGCATGGCCCACTGTTATATTCTTTTGATATGAAATTTAGCCCTGTGTTAGGGGTGTTGATTAAAATTTCAAATTTAGCGACCTGGTTGCTCTACTACTAATAATGGGTCGGATTGTCTTGACTAATGGGTCGGGTCGGCGGGTCTAAAAAGTGGGTCCTGCAGCATCATATCCCACCAATCCTGCTACATCGTTCGGTAAGCTTTTTCGACATAGTAACTTTCATACTTTTTTTTACATATTACATTGTTTAGATTTGAGGATCACTGACGATGGTTAAGTACCCGAAGCGTGCATGTCTGATCCATGCTGCCACTTTATCTGTTTTTAAATGATGCTATTCAATTTGAAGACGTTTAAGAATTACACACTTGTTGCATTTCCTTCGGAACTGCTGCAAAGACTTTCACAAACCCTCACAAGAAGCATGTACATTTTGTATACGTGAAACGTGTTTTCGTCTAGGCTTTCAGTGAAATAAGGTTTCCTCGAAGAATCTAATCGATGGATAAATGTATTTTCGACTTTTCATTCCAGTTCTTTCTAGGCAAAGTAAAGTATTGGTCTCTTAATACGCACATACTATATTGAATATCATGGACTTAGATGAGCAATATAAATTCATTGGACCTCTTGTTTGAAAAAAAGTTTTTCGTGTTCTTAAGTATTATTCATTAGCTTATTTTTATTTTTTTACTTTTATTGAACTGAAAGGAAATGAAAATAAGATGTAAAAAACATTTTAAAACAATCATGGTTTTTGAGAAAAAAAATTCTATGCCAAAATTTTGGAAGGAACTATGATAACAAAATAATTACTATATACAAAAAACACAACAAGATAGATATTGTTACCATTTTACCATTCAGTGAGCTTCTTTCTTTATTGATCATGTTTCTAGAGGGTAAATAATTTCTACATTTCCAGATTTTTATAATTTATATCCAAAATTAGACTTAATAATACATATAACTATGAAAATGAAATATTAAAATTCATATTTACCTATACCATTTAGTGCAAGAAAAGACAAAAACGAAAATCCCAAAATAAAGAGCATTATTCTGTTGGTTAAGTATAGGAATAGGTGATATAATAGGAATTGAGGTGAAAGATAAGATACGGCTAAAGTGTGATCGTAGCATGATTGCATATCATTGACCCCGAGCAAAAGTTTTTAAATGAGATAAAGCAGATCCTGATGACAATCTCAATAGCACTGACAATAGAGCACCAAATGAGCATCGACGGACCACTTGCAAGCTCGAGGTGGGACCAGGTGCCATTAAGTAGTAAGCATCCCCTTTTTGGCTAGCCGCACCCGCCGTCAATGTTCACGCACGAAAATGAAAACAATATCTACAAAGCATGCAAGTTCGATCAAAAACAGAAAAATTCTGTTTACAAAATTATCTCAAATTTCTAAAACCTGGGTCATGTAGCATCATATCCCAGCCATCTTGCTACGTCTTTCGGTATATAAAAGACATAATTTCAGATTTTGGCCTTATTACATTGTTTGGATTAAGGATCTCTGACGAGGGTTAAATACCTGAAACGTGCATGTCTGGTCCATGCTGTAAATTTATCTGCTCTAAAATGATGCTAATGAATTTGAAGACGTTAAACATTTGTACCACTCGATGAGTGTCACTGCTGGTGGACCAGGAGTAACCGAGGGCACATGTAGCCAAGTACAATCAATTTCGGTTGGTCGTTTCTTCAAATGCATTTGAAAAATTCTATTTACTAAATTATCTCAAATTTCTAAAACCTTGGTCATGTAGCATCATATCCCAGCCATCTTGCTACGTCTTTCGGTATATTTAAGACATCATTTCAGATTTTGGCCATATCACATTGTTTGGATTCAGGATCGCTAACGAGGGTTAAATACCCGAAACGTGCATGTCTGGTCCACAATGTAAATTTATCAGCTCTAAAATGATGCTAATGAATTTGAAGACGTTAAACACTCTTTGAAGTTATGTCTATATAGAAAGTGCTATGGCGACCATGTCAGGGAACATTATTCAAAACACTCTCAAACCCCTCGCGGGGAACTTGTTTACGAGCTCCACACGGCAAAGAGGCATAAGTGTGACATAAATGAGTTAAAGAAAATCCTGACGATAATTTCAAAAGCACTCAAAATAGAGCACCAAATTGAACATTTAAAACACTTACTGCCAAACCAATCGAGGGGATTTTTTTACGGAAATCCACATGGCAAAGGGCATAATTAAGTGTGACAAAAATGAGATAAAGAAGATCTTAGCGACAATCTCAATAGCAATCAGAATAGAGCACCAAGTTAAACTGATGTAATATTCAACCACTTTACCTCGCTAAAATGTATTGCTTAGCACGGATAAGGAAGATAACTCCAACAAAACCACTTCGCACTAACCACAGCGGAACACACCCACATGATCACAACAACCAATGGAAAACTTCTCAAACATCAAGATACAACTAGAGTGAAACAAGAACATCTACATAAAAAAGCCCTATTATAATTAAAATAGACACAACGAAATATGAAAGTTATTTGACATAAATGATGTGCACTCAGCGCCGTCTTTGGACGGTTGTCCGCCATAGAATGGTGTAATTATCCGGATTAGGTGTGTACAGGTCAATCATTTTCCCATATCCATAGGGATCAGCAGCCATTTTCACAAAAATACTTACGATAAACTTGAGGATTTGTCGTAACTTTCAATTCATTATATCTCAGTCAAATACATCACAATATTCAAACAATTTTGATTTTCTTTCTCTAACTACTGAAGTATCCAAAATGTGGCATAAGATTTGAATATTGAATATGGATTTTTGGAAATATATATACTTGAAAGTTACGACATATTCTCAAAATTTTCGTAAGTATTTTTGTGAAAATGGCTGCAGCTATTGTATATACAAAAAGCTTTTTTTACTGCAAGACGACATCACGTAAAATGCAGGGCGATAGGTTAAAAAAATAGATTTCAAAACCATTGAGCATACAGATAAAAGGTACAAATGGGTCATCATAGAAAAATTGTCAAATCCATATAGTAGACTTTGTTCTTAAGGCAGGATGTCTTTGTGTTTTGATATTAGAAAGGATGTCTTTGTGTTTTGATATTAGACAGGGTGTCTTTGAATTTTGATATAAGACAGGACGTCTTAGTGTTTTGATATAAGACAGGGTGTCTTTGTATTTTGATGTAAGACAGGGTGTCTGTGTTTTGATATTAGACAGGTAGTCTTTGTGCTTTGATATAAGACAGGACGTCTTTGTGCTTTGATATAAGACAGGGTGTCTTAAAAGTTTGTATTTTGATGTAAGACAGGGTGTCTTTGTGTTTTGATGTAAGACAGGGTGTCTTTGTGTTTTAATATTAGACAGGTAGTCTTTGTATTTTGATATAAGACAGGGTATCTTTGTGTTTTGATGTAAGACAGGGTGTCTTTGTATTTTGATATTAGACAGGGTGTCTTTGTATTTTGAGTTGAGACAGGGTGTCTGTGTTTTGATATAAGGCTGTGTGTCTTTGTGTTTTGATATAAGACAGGGTGTCTTTGTATTGAGTTTGCTACTGTATCGTGTTTGCGTACCGAGGGCCTGATACAAGCAGTGCTGGCTGTAACAATGCCAAACTAGAATGTTACCAGTAAAATGTCGGCCTAGAAAAAATAAAAATAATTGGTTATTCACGGACAACCAACACACTTTAAAGTGACCGTGCTATGTTGATTGCATAGATAAATAATTTTAGTTTTACGGAATATGCGTCTTGAAACCAAGAACAGTTGAATAATTTCAGAAAATTGAATTTTCTCTTACATCTAGGTCTGTGAACGTCAGAGTTCAAGACCTTAAATCTCTTAAAGAAGGGGAAAAGGGGGGGGGGATTGTGTCTGTAATTTGTAGTTTAATCAAGAACATCTCCCATCCATCAATTATTCACTCATCCGAGAGTTATGATTCCAGCCACTTTCCTCTGTGCTGTTTTCGAATCCGCCATCTCGTTTGTTATTGACTCTAGCCAATCAAATCGCTCGGATCTTTTCGGAGTACGAAGACGGTGAAAACCGGTCTATTTTTAGAAGAAGCATGTCATAATAACATACTTACGGTGGAAGAAGAATACGTTTAAAATCGTATGTCCGAGTTAAAGGAAAAATATGATTTTGAAAAAAGGACATATAGATACAGTAAGCCTGTGTATAAGACGGCGAGTGGAATCTCATACATTTCTTTGTTTAAAAATGCGCTTCTTCCAAAACTAAACAGGGTTTTCCCCTTTCTATCTCCGTAATTTGGGTCATACATGTACCGAGTTCGATCATTTCTGCCGAACAGAAGCGAGGTTTACCTGTTAGCAGGAGATGCTTACTCTAGCACGGCACTTGATCTCATAGTCTTTGTTTGGACTTGCTTCAGATTTTATAAGTTAGAATTGGTCCTGTTTGCTTGTTTAAATCTTATCTGGCCTTTTTGGTTTATGTGTTGTGTTTGATGTCTCGTTTGATGTTCCTTGTCTCTTGTTGTGTGTGTCTTCTCTGTGCTTTCACTTGAGGTGTTTGAGGTGTTGCGGTTGGTACTGCAACCGAGTCTTTTTGGAGATCCCCTCCTTTCTTCACATTATGATTCTATGATGAATCGTAGTCTTAGCTAGACTTTCATTTCATCCCATTATAGATAATACAGTATAATATGCAACTGATTACAATGTAGTGAGTGATACAAATGAATCCAAGAAGAAGTGATAGGACATTGATAATGTTCTTTAATATGACTCTCAAAATACGCATTTGCAATACAAATTAAACAGAATATAAGCAAGTCTAACAATACTTTTTTGTCATATCAGACAGAAATAATAGTGAAATATATCACAAACAAGGAAGAGTTCTCCATGAGAACGTTTGACCTCAACAATAACAATACAAAATCATGCAGCTTGCTGTTCGTATGTAGTACGACTCGTCATACCCAAATGCAGATTTGGGTATGACAGCGATGCATAGCCAAAAGTTGAGATTATATTTTTGGTCTAATAATGCATGTAAGTTGAAAAAAATATGCATCACCAAGACAAGTTTAGGGTTCCATATTCTCAACTTTTGCCTATGCATCGCTGTCATGCTCAAATCTGCATTTTGGGTATGACGAGTCGCACTAGTTTGTATGTAACAAAAGGTTTTACGTATATTTAAATTAATGGTACATGTATTTTTATTTTGACCATGTGCTAAACTGTATTACAGTAAATAGTAGCAACAACCTATTAAGTTATTTCCATAAAATTTTGTTTAAAATCTTAAGAAAATATGTCAAACACCGTCATGACGGTCAAGCCTTATAAAAACAAAATGAGAAATGAAAAATGAGAAATACAAGCAATCTACCAAAGTTCAAAACTAATGATAAATCTTGCTTTCTATTCATAAAAAAATCAGTCCCTTTAATGGTGTCTCAAAAGTGCTTGCTTTGTAATTTATATACTCCTGACAAACCAAAAGTTAAAAAAAAACTTATATTCTTTATGTATGCACCCCAATTTACCGGGTTTTTTTTATATTTCTGAAATCCCTGCTTCCAGTTTATAGAATATTCTCAATCGGACCTTCAGATTGACGGTCAGAATAGCCGGTTCGACTTGTCTTCTTCAGAGCAAAAAAAAACCAAAAAAAACGTCGTATGTTAAATAAAAAAAGAAGAAATCTAAGATTTGATCATAGAGGGGGCGCCAAAATGTTTTTGAATTCGAAAAAGAATTTTGGGACTTTACATAACAAGCTGTCCAGATCAATTCTTAATGACATCTCTTTGGAAACGGGACGTTTCCATGGCTTTTATTAAAGACAACGATTGGTTTTAGCTGCAAGTTAAGTATCGAAAGAGCAACAAGACAATTTAATAGGCATCATGCGCCGTGTGTGTCCTCCAATTCAATTCTCCACTAAAATGTTTTGTTATGTACATGAACAGAAAAATCATTTCAATAAGTGACACTGACGGACAACGGACAAAATGCTCCATAATCATCGTATTTTTCACGGTTGATACAACGGACAAAAATAGAAATCAAACAAAATCTTAAATAAATTACATTATACAGTAACACTGTTTCAATGGAAAATGTTATTTCAAATCTAAATAAAGCAAATACGTAATTTAATATCTATATATAACCTTCCGATATTACATGTCATTCTGCCATTGCGCATGACTCGCGCTGCTGAAAGTCTGTAAATCCGTTAAACAGCTGTAGAGTCGCTGGATGGCTTTCCACGGGATCAGCGGCAAGAGGGCTCCGTCCTAACGCAATGTGTCGCTGCGTATCATGAGCGTATCGCAGTAACTTGTCGTATTCGTCAGAGTTAGACATTTCTATTGGGGGTGAAAGTGGACTGCAAGTGACCTACAATAGACGTAAAGCAATTTTGAAGACGTCTACACTTGAGAAAGGAAGGACAAAGCGGGAAAGAGTTCAAAGTGCAAATTGTAAGAATTCAAATCTTAAACTTATTTATTCAACAACGCTTGAAAAAAAAGTTATGAAAGTTATACCAATGTCTCATGCTAGCTCTGGAGTTTATAGAGTTGAAGGAAGCCGGAGTATCCGGAGAAAAACTTCCTGAGATCGAGGTGGCGACCAACAAACCCTCCCATACAAAAGATCCTTCGCCGAATCTAGGATTCGATCCCTGGACCTAAGAGACACTTCTCTAACCTGGCCGAAAAATGTGAGAATTTGTCAGTATCTTACCTGGGAGAGTCGATATGCAGCTTTGCAGTGATAGACGATACCGGAAATAAGGAGATTACTATTTTCCAAACTCTTAGCGGACTGAAGTTTTTGTCCGAATCCGATTTGGAAATAGGGCTTTGGCTTTACAGATTCTTTTCCTGTATAAGTATATTGCTGTAGCTTTGGGTCGAAGTAGCCGAAAAAGTCAAAAACTTTAACTTGTTTATCTCGCTCCAATTTGAAAGGTTCTCCGTCGTTTTCGATAGGTGATGAAATGAAAATAACACATCTGAAAAGCAAAATTAATTAAACTTTTATTGTAAGATGATGAAATTAAATTAAAATCACTTACACAAGCAAATTTCAATGCGTATTTCAAAAAGCCTTTTAACATGTTATTATGGGAGAGCACTTTGAAGTTTCGGAGAATTCTGATTATAGATACGAAACTAAAGAGAAATAGAAAACAGAGTTCTCATTGGCCATATTTTATTGTTGGACGAATCGCCTCGTTCAAAACAAACTTGGCAAAGATCTTGAGTACTTGCTTTCTTTGAGGTTTCGGAAAATTCTGTGCAGAAGTTGCTAAAGAGACATTGGAGACGCGTCGGCCAATCCTCCAACAATTTTTTTGCCATATTTTTCACTTAAATACGCTTCTGAATACACCCTACACAAACTTTGGAGTCGCTCATTTTGGCAAGAGGAAATTAAAAGTCTATATTTTTGTAGATAGCGCCAGGAACATTCACTTTGGCTTTTTTCAACCTGTTTGACACGATGATTCAATATCCGAAACACGTGTCTAGTACAATAAAATTGGTACAATAGAACATACATTTCAATATTGACAAATTCGAACACTCCGAGACCATATTTGTTTACCACACCTTAGTAGAGAACCTTTTTAAAATAATTACTTGCCTCCCACTAGTACTCTTGAAATCTTTTGGGAGAACATTTTAAGTTCAAAAATACGTCAGCCAAACAGCGCTCTTGCCATCTATCTTGAAGGATTGGACTCGAATATACAAACTTTGTAGAGGACCTTCTGTATTTTTTGCTGTAAGGTTTGTGACATTCTGTCTTACGTGTGTGGCTACTCTGATATTGAAATACATTGTAGAATTCGGAAAACATTTTTATGTCGGAGAGAATTAACGCTTCAAAAACTCAACCACATATCTGTAAATCAAACACCTTTAGTCAAGGATACTAAATATAATCCTTTCATCAAGGGTATCAAGAAAAGGATTTTGAAATACAGGATTGATATGACTGACGGATTTTCATGCAAGGAAGCCGCTAATTTCCTACAGCAAGCATAACAACATCTACCACGGCCAGATAATAATCACTAAGGTGGATCCCTGACGAGGCGGGCCTTAGGCTTTGAATTTTTATTTCTGATATTAAAACCGCCGAAACACTCTTCAATCTTGCTTACAAATAAACTTTATGAATCAGGAAATAGTTATGAATTAAAATGGAGATGGTCAAGAGTGTAGGGTCCTGGTAATTTTTGGGACGAGTCTGGCTGTATGATGTCTTTTTAATTACACAAGTATTTTTTGCTGTAAGGTTTGTGACATTCTGTCTTACGTGTGTGGATATGTGACAATTTTGTTTAAAAAAGCCCAGCATTTTATTTCATTACCTTGATTTCCGGGTGACATAAACACAACCGTTATGACTTTCAATAAGCAGGCCTCTTTCGAAAGCGCACAGGAGATCCTGAGTATGTCGCTCCTGTGCAAAGTTATTTGGACTCTTGCATGACGGAAAATGGATCTGATCTGCATCCGGGTTACCGTAAATCTGAGAACGAAAAATTTGCGAAAATAAGAAATGAAAACTATCGATTTCAAACATTTCTGTTGCATTTATTTTTGAAGGATTATAGTCAAAGTATAGGAAGTGTGGACAGCAAAAATTGGTAGATCTAAATTACTTCTTAAATTGGTAAGTTAGTAAAATTGATAAGAATACCATGGTTTGGTAAAGTATTTGAGTGTATACGAGAAGAAATCAGACAAAACGCTAGTACAAGTGTCGTAGTCCTTATTCAATCACCCTAATGTGTATATTCTTCTATCATTTTAACCAATAGTGAGAAAGAACTTATGAAATGAAGTTAAAATCTGCAAAATAATCAACTGTTGTCAAGCACTTTTGATGTACCCCGACCGTAAAAAAGGATAAAACGGTGACAACTTGCCTCTTGTTGTAGTAAAGGAATGGGAGGTTCCACTTGTTGACCATAATACAGACGGCACCCGTTAGGGTTCCTAACAGTACGGTCCAGCACCTCTTTAGCACAGTATCTTACTTGTATTCTCAGTTCGTAAGCTAGAATTGATTAAAAACAATTTGAAATAAATACAGGTACCACCGTTTATTGACAAAATGATGAAAGAATATGGAGTATATGACAAAAAGCATTATTCCAGGCGCGTAGCTATAATGACATGTTGCGTCAAAGCTTCCATGATCAGTGGAGGGGCTTTCCCCATTTTGCATGGATACTTGCAGTACTCGTAGTTTTGATCTGAACCAATAAAAAGACCATGCGATCCTTTTCTTTTTTTGCTTTCACATCGCGTCTGATCTATAGTTACATTTGCATGTGCCCCTGTCCATTTCTTTCGAAAACAATACACGTATCATACATACGGAATGGATCTTGTCCATTGTTATTCAGCAGTGTTTGGACATGTCTTCCGGGACCTATTTATAAAATAGAAATGGCGTTTAGAAATTAGCGTTGTTGTATTTACTTTCATTGAAACATAAAAAGTTAAAAACGTTAATGAAATTATTAAGTAGACGCGAAAAAAAAAAAAAAAAAAACCAACAAACAAACAAACAACAAACAAACACAAAAACGCAAAAAAAATTATCATTTGAAAGCTACATGGATATGATAAATTGTTCCATTTTGTTTTATATTGCGTTGGTTTGTTTGTTTGTTTGGGTAGATTTTTGATTTTTTTTATGTTGCTATTTTAATTTCTTGAGTGTGTGTGTAGTTGTTGTTTTTTTCTCTTGTTCTTTTTTGGGGGGAGGGTGTTTGCTTAGTTTTTTTTTATCATTTCATTTTTTTTTTTTGTATTTTCTTTTTTACAAAATATCCAGCAAATCCCAACCTTGTACATCCGCGGCCTCTGTATCCATTGGTTCCTGTTTAATAGAATTCAGGCTATCCGATTTGAAGGGTTCAATGTTGATTTCGTTCAAGTCTGATGGAAGATTCGGGAGATTGAAAGTATGTTGTGTCGACATCGCCCCTTGCGGCAGATTATTGACAATATCTGGCAAGGGCGACGACTTGTCCTCTATTGGCCGTGGTATGTCCTGCAACAGAATCAAAACAAACATTTCAGATATAGCATGAAAATATATGCTTTGTCATCTTATGCCAACAACACAGGGCAAAGACGGTGAAAATATATGAAATATTTATGCCTTTAGCACGTTTTTTTTTATTTAGTTTTCTTGAAAACTCATTGATTTACATAAATCTGAAAAAAATGCATAAAAATATACTTACTGTTAAATCAAAGCTCATCCTGTTTTCTCCCATCCTTGCCTTTATTTCTATGAGTTCTGATCGAGAAAAAAAATCCATATTTGAGAGCCTATATAATGTCTCTGCTTTAAGGGCATCTGTTACATATTTCAGATAATCATAAATGTGCAATAAATCAAGTGATTCATAGCATGTGTGCACAGTATCTATATATGCAAATTGATAGAACAGCATTTAACATTAGCAGCTACATATAAATACCTTCACGAGTCAAAAATCTGTATGCCCGGAATGGTTCCGGTCCGTCCAATTTGCTGAATGTTTTTACTTCTTGAATATCCGGTAATTTGTTAAGTGCGCAACGAAAACGTGTTTTCCATGTGGGATAGTCCGAAGCGTCTACACCCTCCCTGTATCTGCCCGTGTGAATAGCCCATTCCTATACACATAAAAGTACTTTTTTTTTTAAAAAGAAAAACAAATAAACTATAGATGTATGTAACCCTTAGTGCTCGGTGAATATCGACCTCCCGCTCTCTGGGAGTCACACCATTGTATGTACCTCTTTATGAAACATATTATCAACCACAGAGATTTACGGATTTACTGAATATCACCATTCAGACTTGCTGTCTTTTGATAGTATTTTATATTATGATTTATCGATAATTGTAAGTATTCAAAAATTAATTTTAGATGTACATTCAATTTGTAAAAACCTAAAGATTTGCCATACAGTATATGCTATTAAAATACAATGTACTAGAAATCCTCCGTTTCTGTTTGTCCAGATTTGTTAAATCCTAATCTGTTTTAATTACCTTGAAAATTAAAGAGTCTTCCTCATTCCAGTCATGTTTTCCTCCATGCTTCCAAGGTACACGAAATATCATTTGATTTTTATCTATCCATTGTAGCCCTTTGATGCTTCCAGAATTCACTTTTGCTTCTAACCAAGGGCGCATGCGCTGACGCTGGGAATCCATTTTAAATGGAGGCTTGATGCTGTAGAAAGAAAAGATAAGAAATAGTTTGCAAATTCAAATTCAAAAATTTTGAAAAAAAAAGAAAACACTATAAAATGCTACTAATATTTGTTCTGTGTGCGACCTAGATTAAAAGACTTGCTATCATCTAAAATAATGTACATGCAAAAATAATACAGATGCATCTAAAAAATTGTCTCATGTGAACTTGGAGCCTCTGCTTCAGTTTATCTGCTAAATTACTAAGATAAAAGAATTTATCCAATATGTTATTGGCAGCGCTAAATATTGAATAACCTGTATAAAAAATTAGTCGATCTTGAAGATAAGTAATAAAATTTGTTTTAAATGAATGAAAAATTGAAAAACCCAGTCTCTGTCTTAACGATGAAATCATAGAAATTGTAAAAGTAAGTTAACTGAATGAACTAATTCAATTCCAATGCCTCACGAAAATGAACTTATTGCAATACATAACTATCATCGCTTTTAGAACATTTCAAAGAAATATGTTTCATCACTAAAACATTAGCTTTAAAGAAATCCCATCCAATTACGGTATTATACGTAAACGAAATTGGATTACAGAAATAGCCAAATTTAGATAACAGTTCTTCTGAAACTACATTTGCGAATATTTTTGTAATAGGTCAAGAATGCTAGACGTAAAATTGAACAATGATAATGTTTCTCCTTGGGGGTTTTTCCTTTTCGGACGAAAATTTTGTTTTTCTATTAGGTTCCCTATTGATGATAAATTACGAAATTACTTTCGAATTTTGTAAATTTGTATATGGAAACCCTGAACCGACATGCGATTGGCTTTTTGCGTTTTTTACTTCGCTTAATGGACGGATCGTCTCCGTCACTCAAAATGATATCTGTTGAAAGTCAATGGTGGACGGATCGTCTCTGTCGCTTAACCCCCCGTTTACACTATGTTCCCGGCGGCCACGGCGGCCAAGTTTCAAGGCACCGTGGACGAAACGTGGTGACCGTGAGACAACGTAGGGGAACGGGATCGACAATCGTAACTAGCCGTGGTTGCCGGGGCTGACGGGGCAAATGTTTAAACTGTCAAAACATTTGTCACGGCAGCCCACGGTGCAAATGGCCTACTTTAGAAACCGTAGCAAAACGGGTCGAACGCAACGCAACGTGACAGAACGTTACAGACCGTGACAAAACTTGGGACAGTGTCCGTAGCGGAACGGGAAGCAAAAGTATGACTCAACAAATTACGATCCTAGCGAAGTTGAGTTACGGTCTGCCACGTTTAGCTGCGGCTGCTTCAGGGCAGATGCACGTTTTATCAAGGTGAGCTACGGTTTCATACGGCGAGCTAAGGAAGTGTTAGCCGTTTCGTCACGGTACGTCCCGGCTTGTTACGGTTTATTTCAAGTTCTACTACGGCCTGGCACGGCACGCACGGTCACACAAGAAATATAACAAACTAAACCCTTTTATGCAGCTTTTTGAGTCTCCTGTTCCCGGTTAATCGTAGTGGGCCTTGACAGAACTCGGTAGTCGTGGCCAACTTGATTGGATCGTAACTAACCGTGACAGACCTTATCAGAACGTGACAGGTCGTGAGGAAACGTACAAACGTCCGTAACAAGCCGTAGGTTGAAACGTAGTGCGCCGTCAGGTCTCCGGGATTCAGGAGCCGCGGCGTGTCAAGGATACCTTGATAGACCGTGCGAAAACGTAACGAGACCTAACAGAACTTGAATACCAAGATAAAAACTGCCAAATATCATACGGTGTGCTACGTTTTTGGCCGCCGTGACTGCTGTGGTCGCCGGGAACATAGTGTAAACCTAGGGTAAATGAATAGTGGACGGATCACCCCGGTCACCCCGTTATACTTGGTTAATGTCAATTGAAACTTAATGGTGGACGGATCGCCTCCGTCATTGTGGACGGATCTTCTGGGGACGGATTGGTTAGTGGACGGATCGTCTAGAAATCCATCACGATTTGCTCTTTGTGTCACCACCTTCCAAGGAGGAGGAGGATCACCACTTTTGTGAAAAATTCAGACATTTGATCAAGTTGAAGGGTTTATTGTAATACAGATAACCAAGCCCTCTGTACTTCAAAGATCCCCTTCCTTTTTTTAATCTAATTTCAGAAATGCAAATAAGCGATAACCAAAGAGTGAATGAAGTGATTGTCGGGCACATATTTTTCTTCTTTTAGAATAAGCGTTATTTATTCATTGGATACCCTAACATTGTGTCAACATAAAATATTTTCTGATTTGTAAATCAAAAATATTTATTTTGACTATTTCATGTTGAAAATTGTCTTTTAATGTAACACGAAAGCAAAACGTAAAGATCAAAATGCAGAGGCTAAAATGCAAAACGCAAAAAGCCAAGAGCAATCACCAGTGTGTCGTTTTTTCCGCCGTCAGTCAGGGAAAAACATATCGGATTGGTCTTATATTGATGACGTACAGACTGGCTATCCCGGGATCAAAGCAATGAAAAAACGAAGAAAGCAAAGAGCAAAACGCATCTCGGTTCAGAGTCTCTGTGAAATTGCCAAAACTTGTCACGTGCAGTGCTAATTTGATAAAATGGTAATTTGTGTCCAATCGATTCAAAACATGAGCAGATATAGATTTTTTTTTAATTTTTTTTGGGGGGGGGGGGGGGGTTCCGGCCCTGTCAAAGGAGCGTTCCAACTCATGACTTTGAAAAAGAAATACAATATGTAGCCCCCCCCCCCCCCCCAAAAAAAAAGGACCAAAAAATAAGGTGGTTCCTAAATCCACCCCATCCCCTAACCCTCTCGCTTGATGCAAAAGATTACACATGATGTTCACATCATTTCACTTAATTTGCTATATGATGAAGTTTGTTATGTATCTTTAAATATGCACGCATGTTTTTGTTGCATTCATTAAAGAATTCGAATAATCCGATATGAAACCCCTTTAAATTTAAAGTTTGAATTTGAAAAAAAAATCTATGTAAGTGTTTCGCTTACCACGGAATGATAATCCACGACATCTTTATAGAAAATAATATTTTGAATCTCAAGATCAGATTTATAAACTTTAAAGATAGTCATTTTCGACAAATATAAATGTTCGTAGTGTATGCTGATTGCTTTTTTGAAAATCAGTAGAGAGATAAATTGGTAAACCATACTAGATATAAGTAATTTCACCTTGACCGAGGGAATGTAACATTCAAGGTAATTTAAAATAATTCGATTCATGTTTAATTTTTTAAAATATGTAAATGACAACTGGAAAACCCTAGGTTGAACTGAGTCATACCGTAAATTGGTAGAACTGATAAACTGGTTGTGGTAATACACAGAAATGAGAACGGTATAAGATCTCCGGCAAATATTTATTATGGGGCTTACTTTGTTTTTGACCGGTTTTTCCATCCGCTAGTTCCTGGTACAATCGTGTGCTGTGCTAGCTGGTATACATTACTAGAAATCATTACGTCCCCCATTTATTAACCCTTTGTTTACGAGTCATTTATGGACTAATTAAAGATTAACCGTATCCGATTCACGTTTTTTTTTTTCTTTATCTAGAAACCGACTTATGACAACCAGTGCAGTTTCTGTTTTGTCTTAGACTTTTGCTTTTCGTAGATCTTTTTTTGTTAACAACATTCAAACAAACAACAAACAGTAAAAAAAAATCGACCCCCCCCCCTTAAAAAAATAAATAAACAATAAAAACAAAAATAAGACAAAGGACAATAAAAATGAAAACAAACACGGAACAAAACAAACACACAAAATTCTTACAGGTCCAATTTATGAATAAAATTATTGTACCTATTATTGGCACAAATACCAAAGGACTTACAGCACAGACTGTTGTTCAGCTTAAAGTGAGATATGAAAATAAAATAACTCACTTTTTAAGGTAATAAAGGTGTATTTGATTTGTCAACAAATATGGCCGTCGTGGCCTTGTAATGTTTGACACACTTTCAAATGAACCTCTTCAATTGCTCGTATAATGACTCAGAAATACATGAAACCTCACATAAAGCAAAAACTTGTCGTAAATCTATTTGTCAAATTAACCCAATTTTGACACTGGTATCATTGCGGATATAGTTGATTTCCGTGTGTCTAATTTTCAATCAAAAGCACTGTAACTTGATAATTATGTATGCATGTTCAAATTGACATGATTTAAGTTTAGGTTAAATATCATTGATTTAGATTACAATGGTATCTACAATCAGTTGAAGTTTCGTCTTAAAATTTTGTATTGAAAAGTCCCAGGACGTCCGATTCGGTTTCCTCTATCAAAAATTACAACAGAAGTTCTTATTTCCTGTTAAATAATTCTTTCTTTGATTGGCGAATTTGACCGAATCGTTTTTGTTTTCTTTTTTCTAAGATGACTAATAAACGGGTGATATTTTCTGGTTTATGGAAACATATGGACTCATGAAGATGAATACTAGGTATTTTTCTTTTATATTTCGATTAAAATTTATTTCATGAAATAATTCAAATTCTAGAACTTCTTAGAGAAATAACTTCTTACAATGAGAATGCAATTTTGTTTATATATTTAGGGAATAACTAACTTCTGACGTTATGTTTGCGGACGGTTAATGCTCATTTTACGGTCGCAATCTGAGTTTTTCTGGCGACGCGTTAGCGGAGGCAGAAAAACGGATGTTTGCACCATAAAATCAGCATTTGCCGTCCGCAAACATAACGTCAGTATCTAGTTATTTCCACTTTATTGCAATCTATATTTCTGTGACTATAAACGAAATGTGACGTTAGCAACGTCAAAGCCTATTATGTTCTCGTTTTACAGCCGTAACTAAGGAGCACAGAACCAATGAAATTCGACGTTATAGCGACACTGAATTAGAATTTGTGTTTGTCGTGGAGTACCTCCTTCTGTTCGTATATGTGAAAGAGTGGAGCGCAATAAATCCGGATATGAACACCATTTGCATGAAAATAGAAGATGGTCCTCCAAAGTCAGCTTCAAACGCATGCTGGCATCCCCCTTTTACGTGTTTCCGTATTTTTTTCCATTGTGTATTTTATGTTTAGTTCATCCTCTTGGTGTGGAGGTTCTCATTTGTCTCTGTCTGTCTGTCTGTTTGTCTGTCTGTTTATGTGTATGTAGTATACACAACAAGTGTGCATTCTTCGAGAAATCCGGGTAATTGGAAACGTTGGATGGTTGTGAGTACGTAATCCAGATACGCACACCATTTGCTACTTACGTGGCAGATGACCGTCCTAAGTCGGCACCGATTAATCATTGGTCTCGTGGTTTATGTGTTGTCTTTTGTGTTTGGTGTTTTGATGTCGTGTTTGGTGTTCCTTGTCCCTTTTGTGTCTCTTGCTCTGTATGTCTTCTCTGTGTTTTCACTTGGGGTGTTTTGATGTCGTGTTTGGTGTTCCTTGTCCCTTTTATGTCTCTTGCTGAATACGTCTACTCTGTGTTTTTATTTTTATTTTTTTTTTGTTCGTGGCGTTTTGGTGCTTTGTTCTGGGTGCTGCAACCGAGTCTTGTTGGAGATCACCACCTTTCTTTAGTTTTAATATGGTGTCCGTTTGTTGTTGCAATCGTTTGTGTGTGTTCCGTTGAACACACATTGTACAGTTTTGTTGGAGATCTCGAGTTTATTCTGAAGTTATTCATAGGCATCAATTGACTTATTTCAACCGAAGCATTTGCTCGTGAAATAAGCAATACTTTCATTGAAAAAACTGAATTTTAATCTTTCGTTAAGAGATTAATCTGTAGAGGATAAATGAATGATGATGAAATGAAAATTGCAATTTAGCTAGAAATTCGTATCTGCCATTTAGCTAGATATTCGTATCTGCCATTTAGCTAGATATTCGTATCTGCCATTTAGCTAGAAATTTGTATTTGCCATTTAGCTACATCTTGTATTTGCCATTTGGCGACATCTTGTATTTGCCATTTAGCTAGAAATTCGCATTTGCCATTTAGCTAGAAATTCGTATCTGCCATTTAGCTAGAAATTGGTATCTGCCATTTAGCTAGAAATTCGTATTTGTCATTTAGCTAGAAATTCGTATTTGTCATTTAGCTAGAAATTCGTATTTGTCATTTAGCTAGAAATTCATATTTGCCATTTAGCTAGAAATTTGTATTTGCCATTTAGCTAGAAAATCGTATTTACCATTTAGCTAGAAATTTGTATTTGCCATTTAGCTACATCTTGCATTTGCCATTTAGCTGCATGTATTTGTATTTGCCATTTAGCTAGATATTTGTATTTGTTATTTAGCTACTAGATATTGTATTTGCCATTTAGGTAGAAACTGTCAATTTTCTATAAATACCTATTAAATAACACAAAACTTTTACATGCGCAATAAGAGAAATATATCATTTGGAAAATAACGGTGTAGCTATTCTACATTATAGTTTCTTAAACTAGACTTTGGATATTGCCCAAAAAATGACCATACGAATATCTAAATTAAACGTTTTCGCGATATTTTGTGCTCTCTCAGACTGGGGATCCTGTCAGGGTTCCCTACATCTCCATGGATACAAATTTCTCTGAGTATTGCTTTAGATCCCTCAAAAACTCCACACGAACTAGTCTTACATTTAATAGGAGTGCATACCCCTCCGCCCTCCTTCCTTTTGGGTTGGCTGACAAAATTTGCTGAATCGAAATTCCTGGAATCTCTTCTTTTTTTCACTATTGTTTTTCTTTTCTAAATTTTCTTTATCGTTTTCTATTGCTAGTTCAGATTTTATATCCGGCTTTTGACTGTTCCGTGAAATTAACTTATACAAGTATATATATGTAGTGATTAAATTCCGTTGAATGTACGATTTGTCTACTTAACAATGACAAGGTCCCTTTTTCCAAGAAGAGATTCTTGAGTTCATTGGAACAAAAGTGTTTTTTCGTTGCGATGGCCTTGATCAATTAGAGCGTAAATCTATTTATACTGGTAAGAGGGGATGGAGCTTTCTCAATTTTTTTTTAATTAATTGATTAATTCATTTATTTAATTATTTATTTATTTAATTATTTATTTATTTACCTATCTATTTATTAATCTAATTTTCATAATCATTTATGAATTAATATTGTTAGAACTCTCTTTATTTGCATTTTTTTTCTATTCTAAATTACTATTAGATTTTTAAAGCAGAACGATTTAAGCGCTTAAATAATTTTGAATCGAAAACAAAGTGAACGAATATTAATTGTTGGCTTTTTTCGAATTTCTATGTAAATTAGATTATTATGCAAGATGTGGCATCCATTGAAGTATAGATAGTCGGACAACATTATCAGTATGCTTTGTCGACTTTGATAGCAAGTAATGAAATAAATTTTTAATATATATACATCTACATGTAACAAATCATGTTGCCTATTTTCATTTCTGAGGGCGAAACGACCCGCGCGACCGGGCAAAAGGGGCGAAACCAACCCGGGGCGAATGAGAAAGGGCGAAATGACCCGACGCCCTGCATAAAACTTTTGTGCAACATCAAAAGCATCGTGTATGTGTCTCAAGAATAAATCAATAAATATATTAATATATTTACAAATAAAAACATATTCATACGCTATAGTCATCACAAAGAATCAGAAACTTTCCATTGACACTTTGCTACTAGGATGGTTTTGATGTCAACATACCCAAACTATCCAAGTAGGCCGTTTCTACGGCTAGTAACCACGTAACCAATAATGTCAAACTCCATTATTGAGGCATTCATGAAGAAAATATAGATGAACTAAAACATCAATAGCATCGTATTTGTGTAAAAAATTTACACGTAATAAGATACTAATTCGAATACTATGCATGTCCATCTTCGCGAGCAAATGGAATTTCTTGAAATTTCTAAAACGTTGATCCTGTAATATCATATCCCACCCAACCTGCCACGTCTTTCGGTACATTTTTAGACATAACTTTTACACTCTTTGGCCATATTACATTGTTTAAATTTAGGATCACTGACGAGGGTTAAGTACCCACAACGTGCATGTCTGGTCCATGCTGTAAATTTATCTGTTCTTAAATGATGCAATTGAATTTGAAGACGTTCAACATTGATACGCCGTGCAATTTGAGGAGCACGTCGTATCAATATCAATACCATTGGCTCGCGAAGAGCACGGCATATCAATACCCTTGGCTCGCGAAGAGCACGACATGATATCAATACCCTTGTCTCGCGAAGATGTTCTATGTCCAAATCTTCGATTGTGTCACCAAACCAGAAAATGTCAGAAGCACAAACAACGTACAAGTATTGGTGTTCTAAGTACTATTCCATATTGATTCAAATAAATGGAGTAATTCTTGAAAAATAGAATAAAACAGAAATGCTGAAATGTATGCAGAGAATTACCTCTAATTCATAAATAAAATTCATTACGGTTTTAATTTTTTATGGTATGTCACTAGTACAATAATTGCAAAAAGGATACCACTTCTTTCTTTAATCAATATATATATATTTTATTTATTATTTATCTATTTATTTATTTATTTATTTATTTATTTATTTATTTTCATATTTGTTGTTTCTTTGACTGCTGCTGTCTCCTGGTTTTCTTTTATAACCAATTTCATTGGTTATAAATATCTCCGCAATAGGAGGGGATTTACCTGCTATTAGAATAAAACAAATCCGTCGTTTTGCTACAAAAAATAATTGATCAATTTAAACAAAAAAACAAACAAACAAACAAACAACAAAAACAAAAATCAAAAAACAAAAAAAATGAAGTGCAAAACATATAAATCAATAAATAAAATACATTCAAGCTCACTTGGTTAGTTATACATTATATTCTATTCTTTATTTAATTTAATTTGATTAATTTAATTTTATTTTTGTTTGCTCGTTTAAGGGGTGGGTTATTTTGGGGAAGGAGGTTGCTATTTGTCTTTTTTATCTTTATAATTTTTAAGATAGAAGATGACCACCTTATCGATAAGGTCAAAGAAATCTGGAAACCACTAACTGCATGATTTTCGCGGCAATGAAAAAAAACGCACCCTTCGCATCGCATCGCATCGCTCCGCAATTGCATAACTACATGTAACATTCCTCCCCCCCCCCTCCTCTGTCTGAACAGTATGTGGATGTAATCTACACCAACTACGTCCTTATTTATGGTGCATACAAACTATCCTGATTGTAAACTGATATATCCTTCAATTTTCATCATTTGTACAGAAAATGAGCAGCTAACTCTTTTCGCATAGATCTACCCCACATCACGTCATCCTTTCTTTTGCTTTTCGTTTCATCACGGTTACGATTTACCCACAATCCAGTCGCCCACTCATTAGGAAAGCCATTTTTGGTCATGAGCACAGAAATAGTTCAATTACCATGATCTCTCCATCTCCGGAAGCCTGTCATGACATGCAATTTTTTATAGCAAAATTTATACCCCCACCCTCACTAAACCAGCAAAATCCCAAAATGTTTGTAAAAAATGATTCAGCTATTTTCATTTTTTATTCAATCATGAACATATCGTATTTGTATTTCTTACCTGGTACTTGCCACCTTACAAAATTAAATTCTAAAAAAGGTAACTCATGAATGGGCATAGTAAAGGTCGAACATTTTATCAGTGACCTAAAGATCAAGATTAAAATTCTGGAAAACCCAGTACATGCAAACCAAAAATAAAAGGCACGTGTGGAAAATCCGGAAGACAAAATCTTAATTAAAATGCTTTATATACGTAATTATTAGCCCATCTTTCAGAATTAATATAAAACCTACAAAAATCAATACCTTGAAATTCGATATTAAATGAAAAATGATCAATATATGAAGTAATTAATATCATAAAAGATCTGTAGGGAATTTCCCTCCTTCAAACCGAAAGTACAACTAGGTTTTCCCGCTTTATGCAGTGATCACCATTTTTAGAAACTGCACACTTTATATATCACTGATTTTCTGAATGAATGATTACCTGCAGTGTATATTACGTAAGTTGAAGAGCCTATATATTGGAAATGAAACTTGTACGCCCCAGCTGAATGAAGTCCATATATATATTACGTAACATTATCTTTTTTTTTTTTTTTTAAATTAATGCAATGTTCGTTTCGTTGTCAAACAAGATAAGGCCGTCATATAATATTTTGTTTAGGTACCGTTTTGGAGAAAAAAAAACCACACACATAAACATCCAATTTGCTATCCAAATAAAAAAAATTCAAAAATGAATTTCAAATCAAACCACATTCTTTTAGAGTATGAAATTACAAATTTTGGATGGAGAGGAGAGGGGGGGGGGGGGGTATTTAGGTTTCGTTGGAATTCTTTACATTATCATATGTATGACTTTAAAAAAGGATTCTAATCACCTATATACATGAATACACACCTTGTACAGCTTATTCATTTATTCATTATTATTTATTTATTTATTTATTTATTTATTTATTTATTTATAATAAAAACACTATATTTTTCCGTACGTTTCGGCCAACGGCCTTCCTCAGCGGATTTTATTATGTTTCTGTTACAATCTATATAAATACAATAAAAACACTATATTTTTCCGTACGTTTCGGCCAACGGCCTTCCTCAGCGGATTTTATTATGTTTCTGTTACAATTCTGTTAAAAACGACTGTGTTTTATTTATTTATTTATCTTTTTATTTACACACCTTGTACAGCTTATTTATTTCATTTTTAAAATTTTATTTATTTATTCATTTATTTATCTATTTATTAATTCATTCATTCATTTTTCTATTCATTCATTCATTCATTCATTCATTCATTCATTCATTCATTCATTCATTCATTCATTTATGTTGCTCTTTGAATCACCTGAACCCCAGTCTTCTATATATAATTATGTACAGTGTTAAGATCGTTAAAAAGAGTTTCAAAAGATATTCTCTTTTCTCACTGATTACTTGCATATTGTATCATAATAAAATCGGTATGAAAGAAGTCAAGTTCCATGAAACCCATACGAATTTCTCCAGAAAACTTTACAGCTCAACACTTACATGTGGTTTGCTGTACATGTATATTTAAAGTGCCCCACCCCTCTACTAAAATTCCGACTGATTCTGTGCGATCGTCACATGACCTGATGACCTGATGTACACAAGGAGCAAAGGATTTTTTTTTTCAAAAAGTAAGTTCTAAATAAACAGTGTAAGATTTTGTGATTACAATTCAGACCATCTGTTACACACTTTATACTATTCTTACTGTACATTCATTGAAATGTATATTCTTAGTGTGCATTGTATAAGCCAATTAAAAACTAGGTCAAGTTTCTCATGAATTCATTAAAATCTGCCATGTTCATAATCTTATTTAAAATGACATGAATCTTACCCACATTGAATCCGTGCAATAAATGATGCAACATGCACATAAGTATATATATATATACTAGTATGCATTCTTGTGCTTTTTTGGTGCATTTTCATTTCCGCAATTTGTGAAGTATTTTGTAATTTTAGCCGTCTCGCGTTGCGTAATTAAGGTTGAATAAAAGATGAAAAATAGTAAGTTTAAAAAAAACGTATCATTGATTTTAGTTGCAGTATAGAACTTTAAATCAGATATTAGAAATATTGAATTAAAAAAGATGAGTCCATAGTGTATGTATCGGGTGTACAGTGTAAGAAATACAATCAAGGTGGCGCCATCTAGAATTGTTCACCTTTTGCCTGGAAGCGATTTGCCGTTTTGGCTAGAGTCGAAATACCACTAAATGAAATATTTGTATTTCATGTATGAATTTGAGATTTTCAAGAAATTCGGACAGATAACATTTTCTTTTCTCTGTATAAAATAAGGACTAGCATTATGGTGGATAACTTTGTTCACTGCAGCAATTCAATTTCTTTCTCATCTGTATATTTATCTTCCTAGAAATATATTTTCAAAAAAAAGAAGAAATACGGGGAAGGGGGAGGGATAATTCTTTTTCTAATTGGTTGCCTTTCAACGAGACAGAATTCCTGCACTTTATATCCTTTTGATAAAAATTGACCCTACTTTTCACATGATTGAAGGAGATCCTTTTTCCAATATAAAACAATTTCGCAATCATGTATATAAGGCCAGATTTAGATCTTCAGTAGCTACGAAATAAAGTCAAGGTGATCGACATGCTTTTAATTTTCTTCATAGAATATTTATTTAGTTAAAATAAGGTTCTTGTCATGCTTGTTGCAATTTCTTATTGTTACTAAAAGGTGTGTTTAATGTGACGATTCAAAAAGAGGATCAAAGAACTAAAATTTAGTTTAAACATATTTATTGACTTCAAATTCAGTATAAATGACATGAAAACATATTATATCAAGGATTGGAAAGAGAGCTACAAGCTTATATAAATTCCTCTCCTTATAAACTATTGAGCAAAATTTAAATCACGTGCAAACAGAAGTCTTAAACAATGAACTAAAATTTAAAGGGAAGATAACTCTGTATCAATTATAAAACATCAACAAAGGTCAGGTATTCATCAGTGCAAAAGAATGAACAAAAATGTCCTTAAGCTTTTGTCGCTCATTGAAGTGTGCAATAGTACCTGTCAGATAAATCTTTTCAAGTGCTACGGAGAAAAACACTGCAGCTCCGATATTTGGTATTCCGAATTAACTTCCTTGTGGAAGACTCCTCCCTTCCTATTGACATTATGACACATGTTTTCGGATTTAGATGTTGATTACTCCTTTGTTTATTAATTTCCTACATACGAGTGTATTGCGTATTCAGTGTCATCTAATAATAATAATATTGATTAAAAGTCAATAATTAACCTCTTTCTAACAATGCCAAACAAAATCCCATCTTGAAAAGCTGTATCGAGTGTGGGAATCTTCCTGTATGGAGCATAACAAGATGATACCATTATACTCTAATTTAATAGATATAATTAGAAAAGGCATATCATATTTGAGTTTTTGCCACGTAATGAATTGCTGGACTTAATGTTCAACAAAAGGGAAGTTATATTGGTCTCGTTGGTTTATGTTTCGTTATTTTGCGTTAAGTTTTTTGATGACGTCTTTGATGTTTAGCGTTAAATCATCTTTTGTCCCTTTAATGTATCTTGTAACCCCCTTGTGTTTCCTCATTTGAATGTACACAGCCAATTGTGCCTCAAATGAAATTCATATGAAATGAGTTAAAGAAGATCCCGACGATAATCTCAACAGCACTCACAATAGAGCACTATGTTGAGAATCGATGAAATTAGCATCATTTAAATTTTACATGAAAGCTGATGTGAAATTCATATAAATTTCATGTAAGATTTATGTGAAAAATATTTCACATGAATTTCACATACATTTACTTCACATGAATTTCACATGAATGTTTCTTTGTGACCGCCATGTGAAATTGAATCCACGTAAAACTCATGTCAGAGACTTCACATGAATTTCATGTAAAACATTTCATGTAAATTTCACGTTCGTTTTCGTTTCACATGAACTTCATATGAGGCACAATTGGCTGTGAATATATTCAATTTGATGTTTTGCTGTGGGTGCTGTAACCAACACCACACAAGGAGTATAGTTTTCCAAGTTTATTTGCGTTCATATGATATTTTTTTCACTTAAATACGCTTCTGAATACACCCTACACAAAATTTGGAGCCGCTCATTTTGGTAAGAGGAAACTAAAGCTCCGTATTGTAGATGGCGCCAGGAAAATTCACTTTGGTTTTATTTAAACTGTTTGACATGAAGCATTACTGACGAGGATTAAAATATCCGAAACACGTGTCTCGTACAATAAAATTGGTACTATAGAACATATATTTCAATATTGACAATTTTTAGAATAATAACAATCATACGAACAAGACCAACAGACAGACAAACAAAAAAGTTACAGTCTATTAAAACATGAATCACCACACGTAAAAAAGGTTGAAACAAATTGAACATGTACCTAGATCTTAGGACGACGATATGCTATATTCATATCAAATAGTGTAATTGTCCAGTTTACAAGCTCATAACCCTCCAACTACACAAGAAGTAAATTTTCTAGCGTTTCAAAGGTACCCACATTAATGGTAGCACTGCTGGTGAACTCGTTGTCCACTCGTTGTCCTCAAGGATATCGTTCGCCTTGTTTCACAGTGTTTCTACACTGACTTAAGATATATTTGTAATATCTCAGACTTCTAGATCTGTGTCACTAGCTTTTATAAATCATACTTAAACTAAGGAGTATTTCCCTAAACATGTAACTCTTTCTTCAGCTAGCTCTTCGGCGTAGATTTTAGGCCACATTTAGAATTAATATATCCACTAATTTGATTTCCTCTATATATTTCGACTTGATGGCACATTATTTGTTCAAATACACATATGGTGCAATGAAATGTTTATATGGAACTTATAAACACTTATTTATTGTTGCAGTGTGGAGCAGTTAAACTCGTTCCCCGTGACTTGATGTTTCAAGTGTAATAATTACTTCTTTCCAGCTCTGTCGCCTGAAAGAAGCTTTGTTTTGGCCTTGAATCAATTTGACATCATATATATTATTTTGCTATTTCGGAAACTTGTAATTTCACCCATTTGCTATTTCAGAAACTTGTAATTTCACCCAAAAGTAACATCGAAATTAAAGGAGGAAACATCTGAGTACCCTCCCTCAAATTATATTTTTGTCATTGACTTTATCTAATTCTGCTACTGAATCGAAACTTGGAGCCGCGCATTCTCTACAAAGAAATGGCACAAATTCAAAACAATAAAACCTGAGGACGCTACTGAAATTAATTTTGGCTGTGTCTGAAAATCACTTTGGCTGGAAGCATCACTGATGAGGACTTTACTATCCGAAACACGTATCTGGTGTATTAGAATTGGTTTGAAATTTTCTTCAAGAAGATAAAGAGTTGGAACACTTCCGTATTATTATATGTTAAACGTCTTCAAATTCAATAGCATCATTTAAGACAAATAAAATTTCATCATGGACCAGACATGCACGTTTCGGGTACTTAACCCTCGTCAATGATCCTCTATATAAACAATGAAATATGGCCAAAGAGTAAAGAAAAATATTATGTCCAAAATGTACCAAAACGTAGCAGGATGGGTGGGATATGTATATTTCAATTTGGATCATTTCAACCACTAGGTCGGTATCTCTGGTGTTGAACTGTTTGTATCCGAGGATATCGTTAGTCTAGTTTCACAGTATTTCTGCACTAACTTGAAAAATACGTTTTTCTCCTCTGTCAATATGCTTAACGTCTTTAAATTCATTAGCATCATTTTAGAGCAGATAAATTAACAGCATGGACCAGACATGCACGTTTCGGGTAAAAAACCCTCGTCAGTGATTCTCAATCTAAACAATGATATATGGCCAAAAAGTGTGAAAATTATGTCCTAAATATACCGAAAGACATAGCAAAATGGCTGGGATATGGTGCTACAGGACCCAGGTTTTAGAAATTTGAGAAAATTTTGTAAACAGAAATTTTCAAATGCGTTTGAAGAAACGACCAACCGAAATTGATCGAACTTGGCTACATGTGCCCTCGGGGACTCTTGGTCCACCAGCAGTGACTCTCACCAAGTGGTACAAATGCTTAACGTCTTCAAATTCAAAAAAAAATATTACAATATATTTGATATATTATAATAAATTTGGGCTATATTTATACTTCTGCTTCCTATATATTCCCTACTTGGATTTTCCCTGTTTCCATCTTGTCTTTCACTGATTAGACACAATGTGTTGAAATGCGCATGTGGTACTCCGAAGTTATTACCATAAAACATATAATTCAATATAGATGATGTAACGATGAAAAAATATAGTCAGTTTCCAGAATGACACAATCTCTTTAAGGTAAATGATAAAAGCTCTTGAAAACAACTGAGATGTATAAGAACAATATTTCACACAAAATCTTATTGCAACGACCAATTATATTGGAATACGTGTGATTGCAACAAGCATTTGAAATGACAAATATGGATAATGACCATATCCCTGTATATAGCACAAACTCGATAACTCAGAAAATCAGAAACCGAAGGCATACAAATTCAGGATAAAACAGGAACCAAAGCAAACAAACAAAAACCTCCACCATATGAAAAGAAGCGAACTCCCGATATGGGAGTGAGACCAGGTGCCCAGGAAGAGTAAGCATCTCCTTCTTGCATGTAACACTCTCCGTTTCAATTCGGTAGAACTGTCACATCCGGTAACTTCCATTTCGGAAGACATAGAGTACAATCTTTGGTTGGATGGTTCAAATGGTCTGTGACAGAATATCATTCACCATTCTGAAGAGTGGGACATCAAAGTGTATGACGAGTTCCCCATATCGACCGTAGAACTTCCTCAGTGACGATGTTAGTCGGTCACAAAGATATCCCTGACTGAAAAGCTTATTTGAAGACGCTTAGCTCTCAGAACAAAATCCGTATATTTGGTACTTGCTCTGGCATAGAGTGAGATATTTACACGCCATAAGCAGGCGATGAAGGGATGTTGCTATTCAGAAAAGGAAAGTTTGTAATACTGAAATTGAAGTCGTCACGTTTGTCATAGGGTGAGGTGTTCATGTGACCACCAGTGTCGTAGTACAACATTATGTCCTAATAGGATGCTGAATTATTTGTCTCTGTAGTTTCTTTGACTTCAAGCTCCGAAGGATAGATACTGCTTAGGTAATCCGCGAATTTTGGATTATTGATGGACAACACATCGTCTATGTATCTGTAAGTGAAGTTTAAGTCAGAAGCTAAGTATCTTTTCCCTTCAGAGACCAAAGATTGAATAAAATCAGCTTCGTATGAATAAAGGAAAATGTTGGCAAGGAGTAGGGCACAATTGATCCCCATTGGAATTCCGACAATTTGCTGGAAGACATTTCCTCCAAACACCACAAAAATGTTGTCGATCAGAAAGTTTAGCATCTGAATAAAACAACAATAAATTTGTATTTGCGATTGCCGTTCTTGCTTGTTAACGCATTACTTATAATTTTTGCGAGGTCTCTTTTTCAATTTAGAATGTGGGATTGTAGTGTAAAGTGTCGAAAAATCAAAGGCTTTGATCGAATGGACTCTACTAAAATGAGTGGATTTCAGATGTTCTAAAAGTTCCTTCGGATTATTTAGAATCCACATCTGGTTGTTACCGCTTCGAGATATACTGTCGAACAATATTTTTGAAGTCCAGATTTGATTTCAGATACAACTTTCGAGAGGATTCTTATGCATTTTAGGTATGCAGTTATAAGTACGGTAAATCTAAATCTAAATTGTAAGTGTCGAAGCCAAAGGAAGCAAGGGCTGATTTGTGGTTATCTATCATTTCAGAGGCAGAAAGGTTTATTGGGGTGTAAACTAAACATCGAAATCGAGAACAAAAAGTTTCGAATCAATTTTCATGTATTAGACACGTGTTTCGGTTTGTAAATCCCCATCAATTGTAATTCAAGTAAAAGGGATTTTCTAGATAAAGATTTTAGTTGCGCCCTCTAATTTGATATTTTGAATTTTGTATATTTACTTTCAAATTGTGTGCAGCTCCAAATTTCCTGCAGGGTCGATTCAGTTGTTAACAAGAACACTTGCACAGAATGGACCAACTAAGAAAGAGAGAAAGAAAGGGAAATCAATTAATGTTAAACGTCTTCAAATTGAATAGCATCATCTAAGAACAGATAAATTGGCAGCATGGACCAGACATGGACGTTTCGGGTACTAAACCCTCGTCATTGATCCTCAAATCTAAACAATGAAATATGCCAAAAAAGTATGAAAGTTACTATGTCGAAATTTAGCGTACCAAAAGACGTAGCAGGACGGATGGGATATGATGCTACATGACCAACGTTTTAGAAATTTCAAGAAATTTTGGTAACAAATTTTATAATGCGTTGAAGAAACGATCAACCGAAATTGATCGAACTTGGCTACATGTGCCTTCGGGGACAACTGGTCCACCAAAATACGAATGACAGTGATACACAAAGAGTTAAAACCTGTGCAGTTGGTGCCGACTTTTGGTGGTCATCTGTCATGTTTGTAGTGAATGATATGGCTTTCCCGATCACAAGGGAAGATCCGGGACTAAGGTAGGATATTATTTGATTTGTTCTTATTCAATAATGTTACTAGTAGTGATGCTTTTGCATAAGTCTCAGAAATTGTAGTAATAAAGAGGTATAAAAAGTAAAAATTTCGTATGCGAAAAAAGTCAGTTGTCAAAGATAAGTGTGGTCGAGCAGGGTTTTGACCATGAAAGACCCACGATTAAAAGTCATACAAAAGCATTGAGAAATTTCGAAAATTTGGGGAAAATATGCATGTTAAGCATACAAGCATTCATAAAGCATACATGATAGCTACGCCACTGTAAGCTTTAACCTCGCCAGGAGTTGGAGGTGAGAAAAATATCCCTTCATAATAAGAAAATAAAATGAAAAAATAGTTGCGCCGCATGATTGTCCGAATTGGCTCGGGGAAAATGTCGAAAAGGAATGTTCAAACAAAAAACAGAGGATTGCTCAAAGACTGAAAAATACGATGATATTAACCTTTTACTTACAGATTTTCGTAAAAATCATAATGCAGTACCATACCGGAGACAGTGCCTAACTGAATAATATCCATATCACCCGAAGAAATTTCTCCGTTTTATATGAAGCTTTTGTAACAGATCGAAGTATATTGTACTAGAATAGAAATTTACGATGAGACCTTGTTCGTCAAGATTTCCAGCTCCGTATTTAGCTTATTTCCGATCACGATATAGGACCCAATGCATATTGATTTTTGAAGTAGATTAAGAACTATGAATAATTATCACTTCCCAGTGTTAATTGATTTGACTTTTTTAAATTTAAGTTCAGAAATATGCAAATTACAGATTTCGCCATGAATTGTAAATAGCTTTCATCCTGTTCGTCTTTCGGTACCTTTTTGGTACATAATAACTTTCGCACTCCTTAACCAAATTACATTGTTTAGATTGAGACTCACTAAGGGTTACGTATCCGAATGTCTGGTCCATGCTGCAAATTTCTGTGCTCTTCAATGATTCTTTTCAATTTGGATACTTTTAACATTTGAGTACTTTAAAAAGTTGCAAATTCAACACTTAATTGAATTATTTCACTCAAACAATGTTCTAATAAATTCTTAATTTCATAATTGGTGGAGTTTTTTTCGGGGGAGGGATGGGGGTTATACTTTGTGTTAGATCCCTATTCTTTAAAAAATGATTTGAGTTTGTTTCAGCTAGCAAATCCCGGATGGTGTTGCTTATTGACTTCGATTTTATCAAAATGGACCGTGTTTACTATCGTCACATAACAATTTACTTATTTGCTGATGCATATGATATTTGGATTCATGTCATTGAAAAGTAGACAATAAGGGAATAGTCTAGAATAACAAAGAAGTGAATACTTTAAACACCTGTCCAACATCCCTTAGAGCAGTGACACATAATGCTTCTGATATTGAATTATATTGTTCTGTTGAGATAATGATTGCACCATATGCGCATTCCAACAAACAATGTATCATCAGTGATTCTCGGTGCCAAAAGAGAGGAAATCCAAATAGTGAACATATGAAGTGCGAAATCCTAGGCATGACCTCCAACGTATGGCAAGAGCCAGCTAAAAAAAAGAGCTATACCACGAGAGAGATGCCCCTTAGTTGAATCCTCATCAGTGGTATTTCATTCTAGAATCTTAAGAGGAGCCAAAATGATTTTTTCGTCACATACTTTGCATTTTTTAAGTTTCTGATAGCGTTTTTTTTTTTCAAAAGTGAAAAGCCTCAATTATTCAGAAGCGCAATGAAATAAAACGTGATCTAAAACACCATTCTAGAGTTACTGAATGGATGTTTACCTCCTATCTTTTATGGTATTGTAAAATAGAAAGGCAAGTTTAGATATAAAGTGTTAAACGTCTTAAAATTCAATAGCGTCATTTAAGACCAGATAAATTAACAGCATGGATCAGACATGCACGTTTCGGGTACTTAACCCTCGTCAGTGATCCTCAGTCTAAACAATGTAATATGGCCAAAATATGTGAAAGAATTAATTTGGGGCCAAAGTAAACTTTTCATTTGGTGACCCGCGTTGGAAAGTAAGTGATTAAAAAGACACGTTTCAAACACTCAGTCGCGAGTAAATGACGTTTTAATCACTCGGCCGAGGATAACTGACGTCTCAAACAGTCAGTCACTGGGACTCACTGCAACAAAAGAATACTAGTAATGTGAATAATAAAGAAAAATAAGAAGTGTTCTACTATTTGTTGCAAGATAGCAACCTCCTGGTAACACATCTTATGGTCGATTCATCAGTATTTCGACCCCATTAAGGAGCTTATTCTGGACTATAGTAGGTAAATGATTTTAGGAGTCAATATTTTGTTCATAAAAACAACCCATCCACTTGTCCAGTTACCCAGTGGTCTCGAAGAACGCATTTGTCAATTGCATGTGTATATGTCAATTGCTGTATATAAAAGCATAATCACTGTAAGATGACCTCCGAAACAATACAACAAAACGCAGGGGTCCCAGTTACACACAGATGAGTATGTTAATGGGTATCAAAACATAAGATGGACGATAAACAGTAAGTGTTCTGACGGCTGGACTGGAGCGAGCTTATGTATGACATAATCCGTGTTCCGAGGTCAGGTAGTGGGACCTTTTCTTCTCTAACGAGGTTTGCTAGCTAGGAATATCGGCCATTTTTGATGTTATATTAGCTTATGTTAACCACAGAATTTGTCCATCCGGGTATTTTTATTGTTTACGACAATATGATATACACTCAGTAAGTGTTTGAATGTCTTTCCTTGACGTGGTCGCCATGACACTTTGTATATAGACATAGCCTCAGACAGTGCATCGTTTTAGATATTTTCATTTTCGTGCATGGACATCGGCGGCGGGTGCGGTTAGCAAAACAGGGGATGCTAAAAATGTCCTAACTTAGGGGTATTTCCCTGATCAATGGCAGATCTCTCTTTTGACTTTTGCTCTTCGTAATGTTATATTACTTGGATTTCCCTTTTTTCGGCCTCGAGAATCACTGATTAGACATAAAGTGTTGAAATGCGCATATAATGCAATGACATTTTTGAGGATATATTTCAATATTGACAATACTGTATGAAATAAATTCTTCACATACCTAAGAATTTATCATTGACATTGTCAGTCAACAACATAACCTCAGCCTTAACTACTACATTTTTGTGTAAGTCACATAGCCAACAAAACTTCCCCTATACTCAATCGGTGCATTTCACGAGCGGATCTAGAACATTTTTTCATGGAGGGTGTTAAGTCTATTCGGGGGGGGGGGTGTGCGGTGAGAGCCTACGGTTTTTAGCTCTACTGGTCTCAGACCAGTCGAGCTTATGCGATCACCCTTTGTCCGTCCGTCTGTTCGTCTGTCCGTCTGTCTGTCTGTCCGTCTGTCCGTAAACAATTCTTGTCCGGACAACTCCTCTGAAACTGTAAGAGATAGAAAGTTAATTCTTTTTGCATTTTACTTGGACCATGGTCTAGTTGTGCACCTGACATTTAGTTTCACTCCCTGACCCCCAGGGTCTTAGAAAATGGGCGTGGTCATTAAATTCTATGTAATCTTGTCCGGACAACTCCTCTGAAACTGATAGAGATAGAAAGTTAATTCTGTTTGCATTTTACTTGGTCCATGGTCTAGTTGTGCACCTGACATTTAGTTTCAGTCCCTGACCCCCAGGGTCTTATAAAATGGGCGTGGTCATTAAATTCTATGTAATCTTGTCCGGACAACTCCTCTGACACTATAAATGATGGAGACTTAATTTTTTTTGCAATATGATGAGTCTGTGGTCTTGTTGTGCACCTGATATTTTGTTTGAGCCCCTGACCCCCAGGGTCTTAGAAATGGGTGTGGTCATTTTCTCCTATATAACTCTATGTAATCTTGTGCTCGCAACTCCTCTGACACTATAAATGATGGAGACTTAATTCTTTTTGCAATATGATGGGTCTGTAGTCTAGTTGTGCACCTGATTTTTTTTTTGAGCCCCTGACCCCCAGGGTTTTAGAAATGGGTGTGGTCATTTTCTCCTATATAACTCTATGTAACCTTGTGTTCGCAACTCCTCTGACACTATAAATGAAGGAGACTTAAATCTTTTTGCAATATGATGGGTCTGTGGTCTTGTTGTGCACCTGATATTTTGTTTGAGCCCCTGACCCCCAGGGTCTTAGAAATGGGTGTGGTCATTTTCTCCTATATAACTCTATGTAATCTTGTGTTCGCAACTCCTCTGACTTTATAAATGATGGAGACTTAATTCTTTTTGCAATATGATGGGTCTGTAGTCTCATTGTGCACCTGATATTTTGTTTGAGCCCCTGACCCCCAGGGTCTTAGAAATGGGTGTGGTCATTTTCTCCTATATAACTATATAATCTGTGCTCGCAACTCCTCTGACAATATAAATGATGAAGACTTAATTCTTTTTGCAGTATGATGGGTCTGTGATCTTGTTGTGCACCTGATATTTTGTTTGAGCCCCTGACCCCCAGGGTCATAGAAATGGGTGTGGTCATTTTCTCCTATATAACTCTATGTAATCTTGTGCTCACAACTCCTCTGACTAAATTCTTATTGCAATATTATGGGTCTCTGGTCTAGTTGTGCACCTGTTTTTATGTTTTAGCCCCTGACCCTTAGGGTCTCAGAAATGGGTGTGGTCATTTTACCTATATAAGTAAATGTAATCTTGTGCTTGCAACTCCTCTGACACTATAAATGATGTAGAATTAATTCTTTTTGCAATGATTGGCCTGTGGCATAGATGTGCACCTGATATTTTGTTTTAGCCTTATACCCCTAGGGTCTTTGAAAATGGGTGTGGTAATTTTTCCTATATAGTTGTGCTCTCTTCTCGTTTAAAGCTATTTATGAACTTTATATATTGTTTTCATCTTCGTGCTTTAACATCGACGGCGGGTGCGGCTGGCCAACAGGGGATGCTTAATCCTCCCGGGCACCTGGTCCCACCTCTAGCTTGCTGGGGGTCCGTCGATGCTTAATTTTGTGCTCTATTGTGAGTGCTGTTGAGATTATCGTCAGGATTGTCTTTAACTCATTTATGATGGGGAGTTAATTCTTTATCCAAGTCTTGATGTGTCATTGGTAGTTCATTTGAGCTAGCAGTCCTTGGCCCCTAGGATCTTGGAAAATGGGTGTGACATTCTTTTTAGAAATACTTTATCTCGGATATTATGAATTATATGAGTGCTATTATAGTTGCAGTATAATGGATATGTAGTTTTGTCATGCTACTTATAATTTGTTAGAGCGCCTGCTCCCTATGGTCTTGGTTTAAAAAAAAAGAAAGGAAATTGATGTTTTAGAAAAAAACAACCAGGAGAGCTACAGTCTCGTCAGAGACTTCTGGTTGAGAAAATTAAACGTAAAATTAGGTAAAATCATTTATGGCTTAAATCATTTAAAAGCATTGGTCTAATTCCGATAGGTTTGTTCCTGACCCCTATAGCTCCCTCCTAGATCCGCGCTTGCATTTGCGCATAATTCAACATATCTTTGTCAAGACTTTGATTCGTTTCAATACAATTTCTTAAAATATCTCTACTTAAGATATCTTTTACTTTTCTATTTAAACATCTTCATTTCATTTCCGTGTATTTAAGTGGAGTAAGGAAGAGCACAAGTGGTTTTGTGCATCCTTTGGGTGTTTTAAGCTAAACAAGATTCATATATATGCGATATGAAGATACATTATTAACATTTGCATTGCTGACTTTTCTGATCGTCTTACATCCTGTTACTTTTCTGCATATTTTGTTAATAATACAGGAAAAACAAAGGAACTAAAATTAACTTACCTATTATAGAATCAAAAATAAAAAGATCCCCCTTCAAAAGACAATTATGTGATATTTACTTTGTTACGAGAAATTTCGAGAATATTCATAAAGAAAATGGCAATTAAATAGAAATTGAAGATAAATGTACTGACCCTAAGAAAAGTGCGACAACTAAATTTCAGTTCAAAGAAGTATTGAACCTCTTGATAGGTGTAAATGAGATAGCAATTATCTATAAATTGCTATCTTATATTTGTATTTTATATATTGTTTCATTTTCGTGCGTGAACATCGACGGCGGGTGCGGCTAGCTAACAGGATGCTTACTCCTCCCGGGCACCTGATCCCATCTCTAGCATGCTAGGGGTCCGCTGATGCTCATTTCTGTGCTCTGTTGTGAGTGCTGTTGAGATTACCGTCAGGATCTTCTTTAACTCATCTATATTGATTTCTTATGAAAAAGTTACGTCATGTTTTTTAAAAAAATGCATGAAGGTTACACATGTTAAACGTCTTCAAATTCAATATTGAATAAAAATGGAACTGTTGTGACGGGTGTTGCATGCAAACAGGTGACGCTAAGTCCCCTTGGACACATGGATAAGTGTCTATTCCGGGGTTCGCAAGTGTCTTGACGATAGAAATTCTAATAAAATTGCCTTACCTTCTCGACGAAATTAAATGGCTGATGGGTATTTCTTTAATGTTAATTATGGTAAGAGAAGGGAGTGGATCTCCAACCAGACCCTGTTGTAGCACCAACAATGATTCATCTTGGTGTTTCTTTCTTATCTTATTTGTTATTTTGATAAAAACTTAATTTCAATTTAATTTCGCCCTTTGATCATATTCGTAAAACGAAAATGATAAGGGAGTCCAGTTTACCCCATTTATGAAGCATGAAAATATCAGATTGCCCATGCATTCATTTGTCAACTTTGTTATTTATCTATATACAGTATCTTAAAAACTCCAACCTCATGAATTAACTTTGAGAATCAAATTCCGCTCTGAATTCAGACTAGCTACTCACGATTTCAAATAAGATGCTATTAATTAATTTTGAGTCGCGCCCTCTTTAGAAAATAGATACACAAAATTAGAAATCAAAGTTAGAGGGCGCTACTAATATAACTTTGGCTTGTAACACTTTGGCATGAAAAGAAAGGAGGGGATCTCCAAAAGCACCCGGTCACAGCACCCACAGCAAAACACCAATTAAAACATACAATTCAAAACACATATCAGACATGCATAGAAAGAGACGCAAAAGGTACAAGGAACACCAAATCACATACTAGTATGAATATCAAACACAAATGACTACACAAAAACCAACGAGACCAAACGGCACTGAAGTATCACTGATTCTGATTTACTATCGGAAACACGTACACGTATCTGATGCATTAAAATTGATATGAATTATCATGTTACAAGGTAACGAGATTGAATACTTTAATTTTCTTGCTTAATAATTGCCATTGAATTTTATTTTTGTTGAGTACCCGAAACGTGCATGTCTGGTCCATGCTGCAAATTTATCTGTTTATAAATGATGCTATTGAATTTGAAGACGTTTAACATTGGAATGTCATGTGAGAAGCACAGTTGAACACACACACACTTCTTATGACGATTCAACAGTAGGCTTTTGTTTAAAGGAGACAGGAAAAATGCCTTTTTAACATTCGTTGTTTTTTTTTTTCAAACACATTCATTTTTTTAATTAAAAGCTATTTTTTCTTTTTAAAAGAAATCGAAACTCATTCATAAAACTAATAATCGATTGACTTATACACGTCACATATCTATCCAATGAAAACTTTTGATTTCACTAGGGGTATATCACTTGCGCTCATTGCAATTTTTACGACAATACAGTGCTAGATGCGTGAAGAAAAAAGACGCTTAATCATAATTTCATTTGTTAATTTTCATTTACTTTGGAAAAATTCGAAAAAAGGCAATTTTTCCGTTCTACTTTACACGATAGGGAGGAATACAGTGCAGTGACAAATGCGGAGCGGTTTGCGTTGTATGTGTCTCATGGTTCGTGTGATAATGAGGGGTGATTGACTTTGCTGTAGGATGCGGCGCGTTTTTGGCGGCGCCGCCTGTGGCGCCATGTTCGTACTGGACGCTTGAGGTTGTTCGTTGAATTGGGTTTGTCCTTCGTGTTTCTTTAGAGTTGTGTTGTTGTCTCCGTCTGTTTAATTGTCCGATTTTCTTTTCTCGTAATAAAAGTTCTGTTTTGTATTTTGTCAAGTACCTGAAAGTCTTTTTATTTCGATTTACTTGTACTCTGATTTCTGGTTTTCCGTTTTATATCCATTCTCTGATATGTAAGGGCATGTTTCATTTGCTGACAAAGTCAGTTGTATCTTGCTGTATTATTTAGTTGTCTTTAATTGATATATAATAAAAGATTTATTATATGTTTTTTAGAAGTTCATATCAATTGCAATCTGATGAAAATTTGATACTTACGAGAATTCTAGCTACTTCAGTAAAATTCCCCACAATATTACATAAAGGTTAAAATTGGACATAGATTGGAAGTTTATAATGCTTAGTGAAAAACCAGGGGGATTTCCATTACGTCCTGCACTATAACAAAATTCTTTCGAAATAGTTTTCTTTTTATGAGGTTAAAGCAAGTTTAAGCATGCAATAAATCAGCCTAATAAAATACAAATACAATAGAAAATATAATTTTATCAGAGGTTAAATATGGTCTAATGTGCACTTTATAGTAAACTTTTAGATATTAAAAAGGTTTTAAATGCATGACATACTAAATTCATTTTAATGGGCTCTATACACAGGTCCATACTTAAAGATAGTCCATTTTGTCCGGGGATTGCAGTCTATGACTTTGTGACAAATATATGCATTTGGGCGATCGTCATTTTTGTACTAATAAAAAAAATAATGGGATGAGGAGTTTCTTGCGATACAAGCACACCTCTAGATTCACGCATGCAACCTGTCCATTTTGTATTCATTCTTTTTAATCCAACTTCCCGTATCCTCCACTTTTCCGTAGTCATACTTCTATTATCCGTTACTATGTTAAAAATCACAATGATAGAAGTGGGCATGCTTGAAAATAATACTATATTTAAAAGTGCCAGAACATATATATATATATAAAGCTTTAATAAAAGTATGGTACTCATTATCACTTATCTAATTCACAAACAAAAGCGTTTGTAGTGATTCCAAGAATATCAGAATACTTTCATCAGGATATGAATTCTAAGTACGAAGTCATCTTGGTTATTGAGAGCAAAATCAATGTCCTTGATGTCTGTAATACATCAAAAAGAGCCACTAAAATAATTTTCAGACGAACAAAGAAGATTATTCGCAGTATTTAGTAACAATTGTTTTCCTCGAAAGCAGAAGGCATAAAGAAATGACTCGTAAAATAGAACAAAGCTAAACACTTCAATACATGGAATTGATACTAAAGTCTCGTTGTTCATTTTTACCTATCAAATATTTTTATCTGTAGTACAAAAGAGGGGAAATGTAACAGCGCTCAGTTGCACCACCTTCAATATAAATTGTTTTTCGATGTAAATTGTTTATCGTCTTTCAGATAAGCTTCTCAGTCAGGGATATGTTTGTGACCGACTAACATCGTCACTGAGGAAGTTCTACGGTCGATAAGGGGAACTCGTCATACACTATGATGTCCCACTCTTCAGAATGGTAGATGATATTCTGTCATAGACTATTTGAACCATCCAACCAAAGATTGTACTCTATGACTTCCGAAATGGAAGTAACCGGATGTTCTACCGAATTGAAGCGGCGGGTGTTGCATGCAAGCAGGAGATGCTTACTCTTCCTGGGCACCTGGTCTCACTCCCATATCGGGGGTTCGCTTCTTTTCATGTGATGGAGGTTTTTGTTTGTTTGCTTTGGTTCCTGTTTTATCCTGATTTTGTATGCCTTCGGTTTCTGATTTTCTGAATTGTCGGTTTTGTGCTGTATACAGGGATATGGTCATTATCCATATTTGTCATCGAAACACTCGAGTCCGTATGTGTAATCACAGAGTAGACAATCACAGCAAGAGGCGCAAAAGGGACAAGAAACATCAAGTACGACATCTCAACACCAAATACAAATGACACGTGCACATACACAAACGAGACCAATTGGCAATCGGTTCTGACTTAGAACGGTCATCTGCTTATCAGATTTTCTCTTTTTCTTTTTCTTTTTATGTTTCCAATTGTTTTATAATAATGTTTCAGTCGATATTATGTTTTAATGTGCATATCTTTGTAACGAATATTTGTGTAAAAAGTAAATAGAATAAGCGAAAAAATGTATAAGGAAATATATGTATATGAATTTTTTGAAATTTCATGCATTGCACATGTATGTAAAGTTATGATGTGGTATTCTCTAAAAAGGGGGAAATGTTAAAATTGGCCAAAAATGGACGTTCATAGCCAAAAAAAAAAATGAGACGGGCAAATTTTGGCTTTTTGGTCTGAATAGTTCAAGGAGATGTTCCTCTACATGTGGACTTTTCCATCTTTCTTGTACCTCATCTATATTAAAAGTCGCCACCCTGGCCTTAAAAGGTGGGTCCCTACTCGACCGTTAAAAATATTTTCAGGTCGTTTTTATGGTTGAAAATGAATATCTTTACAGTAAATATTCACTACTGGTCAATTCACATTGTTTATCATGACTGTTTACAAAGTAACTGCATACCAAACATCTTTGGAAGTTTAGGACATACCCTTATGGATTATCCGAAATATCTTCCATTAGGCTAATGTTCAGTCTTTTCCTAATGGTTACACTTTGATCTATTGAAAGAATGTAAAAAGAATAAGTTTTGATCTGTTTTTCAAGTTAAATGGTTGTATGGGTACTTGAGGAAATAGAACATCAAACTGCGCATGAAATTAGGGGTTTGGATACCTACATGTGTTTTTTTTTCCTCATCAATAAACATTTATTTATCGTATAAAATAATACAAAATGAAGACATTCTCTCTGTCATTTTTGGCAAAAACATGGATTTAGTCTAATTTATCTGTCGGAAATACAACGAAATCGCAAGGGGGTACCCATATGATTTGCAACATATCATTCAAATTTACAACGTATTATATATTTTTATAATAAATAACAATGAACACTCTCTATCCACAAGTTTTCGGCCACCCGGCCTTTATCAAGTGGAAAAGCACGAATACAAAAGAATTCTACGTAATATCCATATCTGCTGGTAAACAAAGCCCAGCGTAAAATGAACAAGGTATGACGTCACACATAACAATCAACAATGCGTAAAGCGCCAATACGACGTTACATAAAACCGCTAAATCTGCGTACCGTTATCGAACGTAAATACCGAATTTGGAATTGGTTCGGCTACAACCCCCCCCCCCCCCCCTTATTTATTTATTCATTTGATTATTCATTTATTTATTTATTTATCGATTTATTTTATTTATTCATTTATTTATTTACTTATTTATTTATTTATCTATTTATTTTGTTTATTTATTTATTTATTTATTTATTTATCTATTTATTTATTTATTTATTTATTTATTTATTTATTTATTTATTTATTTATTTATTTATTTATTTATCTATCAATTTATTTTGTTTATTTATTCATTAATCTTTTTTCCCCTTCCACTTTATATATATTTATATATATATAGATTTTTTTTTCATATTCATAGTTCACACATGTATCTTGTCACTTGATTAGATATGACTTACTAGATTGATAGTTGTTAGAAAGGACGGCGGTGGGGGGACGTGCCTGTCTCTAACCTCCTGAATTTCTATTTGTTATTCATAAATCTTACAATTTTATTAACGGTACAACTTAAATGAACTCTTTTCTAACTTATTTACGTTCGATAACGGTACGCAGATTTAGCGGTTTTATGTAACGTCGTATTGGCGCTTTACGCATTGTTGATTGTTATGTGTGACGTCATACCTTGTTCATTTTACGCTGGGCTTTGTTTACCAGCAGATATGGATATTACGTAGAATTCTTTTGTATTCGTGCTTTTCCACTTGATAAAGGCCGGGTGGCCGAAAATTTGTGGATAGAGAGTGTTCATTGTTATTTATTATATTAAACTTCCCTACGGAGGACACTATTTCATTCTTTATATATTTTTAAGTGCTATATTTTTTCTATATTACTCATTTTTATAATCAAGAACAAAACAATTAATTTTTGACCTATTTTAAGTGAACTTGGAGGGATTAAATGCATATAATGGATAACTGATATTCATTAATCTTAAAAACAAAAACGCAAGGGTACCTTTCTAAAATGTACTGTATCTTTGATGAAAACAAAATTGGTTACATATGTCTATGTTACACGTCTTCAAATTCAATAGCATCATTTATAAGCAGGTGAATTTGCAGCATGGACCAGACATGTACGTTTCGGGTACTCAGCCCTCATCAGTGATCCTCAATCTAAACAATGTAATATGGCCAAAGAGGGTGAAAATTATAATGTCCAAAAATGTATCGAAAAACGTAGCAGGATTGGTGGGATATGATGCTTCAGGACCCACGTTTTAGAAATTTCAAGAATTTTGGTAATATATTTTTTTTAATCGTTGAACAGACAGGACGATCAACCGAAATTGATCGAACTTGGTTAAATGTGCCCTCGGGGACTCCTGGTCCACCAGCAGTGACACTCACCAAGTAGTACAAATGTTAAACGTCTTCAAATTCAATAGCATCATTTATAAACAGATATATCTGCAGCATGGACATATGTTCCTTTTGTCAATTGGATTATTATGCATAGGAAAAATACTTTTAATAAAACAATTCATCTGTTAAATCTACGAGTTGCAACCCACCTTGATTGTAATTGAAAGGCATGAAAAATATTAAGTTATCAAAGTTAAAAAGAAAAGAACAGCTTGCTGTAAATGTTGATTTTATGTAAAACAGAAAACAATAAATATCTTATGATTCATCTGATTCCCAATAATTCATAGATATATATATGCGCTGTTTAAGAAATGGGCTACTCTCCTAAATTATGCCTAAGGTCATATAAATGTTTCATGCCTTAAGGCAAAAAGAAGGAAAGTTGTTAGAATTAATTTTTATTACGTCATGAAATAGTTTTGTTAAAGATTTTGAAATATGCGACTGTCAAGTCGCAGAAACTGACAACCTAGTAGTAAACCTTTCATAAGGTTAAGTTGTAAAACGAACATTGTCACTGTAAAGTGACATTGAATTATAATGGATTTTGTTTTTAATTTCCCGACTTATCTCAACTTATCTAAAAGTCATGTTTGTTTTTATGAATTTATAATGCATTAAAGTGTCCTTTAACTATAACATGTGTGAAAATTGCATAAGAAATAAACTAGGGTTTCCCTGATTTCTAAATTAATCTAGTTTTCAGAAACCTCTCTATACATGTATAAATGTTTTAGGTTTTTATGTAATACTTATATAATATAAACTCAATTTTCAAACCCTTTTAGCATTTCTTACGAAAACGTTCAATGTATAAGATACCATCTTTTACTATTAGAAAGATCAAGAATTTGTAAGCCTTTACTGTCATTTTTGGAATCTATGTTCGGGTTTTGTATTTCACTTTCACTTTCGAATACTGATTTTTTAATTACAGTACGTAGGAATTTAATTTCAAAACATTCCAAAATGACTCAGCGTTTTCGTTATTGCTATTCGAATTGACTAAATACGTAATTACCGAGATAAATCTGGTGCCGAAGAGCGATACGGTGAAAGACCGAACAGAGAATTTGAAATTCAAAACTTTCAAATACGTTGTATCTTGGAGTAATGATTCATGTTCTACAGTAACAAACATTTCGTTGTTCTACATTACATTGTACACTTGTACATTTTGGGAGTTCTACAATTAATTTACTACCATTATCATGGCGTTTTGGTCAATTTCTGCAACAAAAACCATGTATTTCTTATCACGCTATTTTTGAATTAAAATGGCTCTCAAACTTAAAATAAATCCATTTGTCTGTCGAAAGGAAGCAAGAGCGCCATTATCATTTATCATGCCTTTTGGGTTTGCTTCTGTCCTACTTCCTGCTCAAAGTAGTTGTGTAAATATACCTATACTGAAAGGTTATCATACAGTTTGCCACTATTTGACTTGGTCATCTTGGTTGCTTCTGGTCCTTAGGAGTATGTGTTTTGGTAATGTACTATATACCATGTATTTTCTGAAAGGTAGTGCTTGTGAGGCATAAATTGTCATGTCTTTTTCACGACCACTCTACATGAATTTTATGATCGAAATATTATTTCATTTGACAGCATAATGAATGTTAAATATGTTTATTACTTCATTTGCTTTTCAGCCATATCATAGTTTGATTGTCAAATAGGGTCCGTGTACTAAACCAGAATTCAAGTTTTCATTTCGGACCCCAATAGACACATCTTAACTAACTGAAGTACTTCAGCATAAAGTACTACTTGTGAATGATTATCTATAAATAGTCATGATTCACCAAAAAAGGTTTATTTCATTCTGGAAAATTCTCTCTCGTCCCGCATTATGACTCGTAATTTTTAGCGATTGTTCAGGCAGTAATGTTAGCATAGAACCCATACGATACTATTCTGTGAAACTGAGCTGAGGTAACGACTAGAACATACTGTAAGGAGATGCTCACTTGATCTTGCAATCATTGATGGCTTTTACTTTATTGCACATGTTAGACTGTATCACTAGGAACATTAGGATCACTGACGAGGGTTAAGTACCCGAAACTTGCATATCTGGTCCATGCTGTAAATTTATCTGCTTTTAAATGATGCTTATGAATTTGAAGACGTTTAACATTTGTACCACTTGGTGAGTGTCACTGCTGGTGGACCAGGAGTCCCCGCGGGCACATGTAGCCAAGTTTGATCAATATCGATTGGTCGTTTCTTCAAACGCATTCCAAAATTTCTGCTTACATATTTTCTTAATTTCTGCAACCTGGGTCCCGAAGCATCATATCCCAGCCATCTTGCTACGTCTTTCGGTATATTTTGGACATAATTGCACAGATTTTGGCCATATTCCAATGTGTAGATTTAGGATCACTGACGAGGGTTAAATACCCGAAAGGTGCATATCTGGTCCATGCTGTACATTTATCTGCTTTTAAATGATGCTATTGAATTTGAAGACGTTTAACATGCATACATGTAGCCCTTTTCCTAACTAGGTATTTGAAATAATTTTAAATAAAAGAATTTGCTCTTTACTACTACTCATTTCATTTCCATTATTTGGTCTCGAACATCGCTGTCGAGACGTTGTTCGTTGATGCGCATAAGGTTCATTTTATTCTTTCTCATGAATTAAATATTGAATCTTAATCCGAATTGAAATCTTCTTTTGCATAAAATATATTATTCAATTTCCATTCAAGAACTAGGTTTTTTCACTGCTTGTGAATTGTCAGTCCTCCAGGACATCGTCATCCTACTGTCCACGCATCTCACTTTAGAAATCGGATTATTTTTGTGGGGGACAGCAAATGTTCATTTTGAAATTCATATAGGGTGATATATCTCGGACTGTAACAAACGGTGCATGTTGTATATCAGTACGACCAATGCTACGCTGACAGTGAAAGAAAATAGATTTAGATGAGGAGTTTTGTATGTTAATTTTAGCCGGACGTCGCCGGTGATTTTAAAATATTGAGTTTATGGAGGACATCATGCTAAAATTAACACAGAAAAATCAACTTTCCTTTCCTTTCATTAAGATCTTAGTATTGGTTGTACTTGTTACAGTGCAACGGAGACGGTATTTTCTTCTTCGGTTATTCTTGTCTTCGGATGTTGCATGCAAGCAGGAGATGCTTACTCTTCCTGGACACCTGTCTCACTCCTATATCGAGAGTTCGCTTCTTTTCATATGGTAAAGGCTTTTGTTTGTTTGCTTTGGTCCCTGATTTATCCTGATTTTGTATGCCTTCGATTTCTGATTTTCTGAATTATCGATTATGTGCTGTATACAGGGATATGGTCATTATCCATATTTGTCATTCGTTGCAGCTGATTCCTGCATATATTCTGTCTGAGATAAACTTATTTTCAGGCCAGATTCCTCAAGAAATAACTAAATCTATAGTTAGTTTCGGAGATGCTATTTTAAGCAATCACAGCGAAGAACGGTTCCTAATTAAAAAACAAAGATATAAGTTTGATATGTAATTCTATTAACATATTCAAATTTGATTAATCGCAGTCTATATCAAATGTGAAAGAAAAACTGAAAATCCTATTTTATTGGATTTTGACACATATGTAACAGATTACGCCTATCTTCTTTTCAAGCATCACACACGCTGTTAGTCATTTGAGAGTGTTCGACTTTCCACGTTTATGTGACCTCAAAAGAAGGGAGGAGATCTCCAACAAGACCCCGTTGCAGCATCAACAGTAAAACACCAAAAACACCCGATGCAAAAACACGAAAGACGAGTACAGCACGAGACGGAAAAGAGACACACGACATGTAAACATCAAACACAAAAGACTACACATAAACCGACGAGACCAATGGGTAACCGGTGCCGACTTTGGACGGCCATCTGTCACGCAAGTAGCAAATGGTGTGGTTATCCTGGATTACGTGCGCACAACAAGTAATTAAGTTATTATTAAGTTATAATCAGACTGCTGTGACGGTATAACAGATATAGTGCAGGCACGATTTTTTTGTCGTGGGAATTTTAAAAAGCAAACGTATACACGTGGTTTACTTCATGTACATGTTTCGCGCTCACGCTGACCTGAATATGGGACATATCTACAAACTGTTTATGCAAATAACATTTTCGAAACTTGCCGAAATGCAGTGTATCCCAGAATAAAATCGTCTATAAAACAATAATTTCAGAGTCAATATATGCAAGTAATTTTTAGTTGTTCAAATGGTAGTATTTGAAACCATTTTTAGGTAAAAGAGATTAATCCAGCGAGATCATATGTAACTTTAAGCCCTCGAATGTTCGATGAAACGGGCGTTCTGATTAGTTAATAAAATCTCATAAATATTCCCGTCAAAAGTTCATTGAACACGACCCTTAACGAAGGTAGCTGTTTTTAATCAAACTGCTGTGACGGTATAAGAGATATAGTGCAGGCGCGATTTGTGACTGACTGATTGACTCACGGACGGACGGTCGGTCGTACTGACAGACAGACAGAGTCTGACATATTTTGACATAATCTAATGCCTTGTTTCATTGTGATGTGAAACTTGATCTTAGATTATAAGAAAAAAAGGACATTTGAATATGAAAGTGATCGAATGTTTGATTCAAGAGATATAGTACAGGCTGGATTTATGACGGACAGACAGATGCAAAGTCAAAAACTGCTCCCAAAGAGACTTCGAACTTACTACTTCGCTATTTCCGAGTTGAGTTGTGTGTACAGTGCATCTGTAAACTTGAGTACATGTTACATTTGAAAAAGTCAAGATTATCAGAAAAATGAAAGTATAAAGATTGACCTACCTTTCAAACGCCTAATACCTTAAACTCGAACTCAAACCAAAAATGTGCCATGGTCATAGAAAAATGTTTTTTTCCCCTTCCAAAAGTTTCCTTGTATTCATTAAAGGATATTTAAATCCTATCAACGCATGTTAATCTTTAATTCAAACCTTAACCTTAGTTCATAAAGCACAAGGAAGTTTATTTTGTTCATTTGAAGAACCAGGAAGTCATAAGGTATTCGAAGTAAATGCCAAATGTAAAGGAAATAGCTAAGGGCGTTGGTATCAACAGATTTCTTTACTTTGATCTTACACTCTAAGGTATCTCTAGATTACTGCTTTACATACAATATATGAACATGTTATCATTACGGCAACATTTTACTTAAGTTCCCTACCTAAATCTAAGTGTGGGGTACTCAATCTCTACAAGAAATCATTAAGTATATATCAAATAACATTGCCTTAATGATGTAAACTTCCATTAAGTATACTAGAGAAGAAGTTCCACTTCGGTCTTTTCGAAATACAGAGTTACTTCCCATTTGTGCAGGTATCTGACGTCAACGCATTGTGACGTCATCAACTTCTATGGAAACCAGCATGAAATTCAGGGAAACAGGGTTACACATATGACGTTTTGAAAGGAATTTAATGACGTCACAATACTTTTACGTCAGATACCTGCACAAATCGAACATAGGCCTGTAAAATCGAAAAGACGGAATTGACCCTTCCGATTGCGGGAAAAGAATGCAAAATTTTGTGACGTCACAATGCTTTTACCTCGGACAAACAAGCTTCGAACCTCGGTCAAACATCGAAATTGCATTGTGACGTCATGGAATTTCTAAGATTTTTCCCGCGTTCGGAAGGGTCAATTGTGGTTCAGGAGTCAAAGATTCAGGGAAACTTAGCACATGTAGCCAAGTTCGATCAATTTCGGTTGATCGTTTCTTCAACGCATTCTAAATTTCTGTTATCAAAATTTCTTGAAATTTCTAAAAAGTGGGCCCTGCAGCATTATATCCCACCCATCCAGTTACGTCTTTCGGTACGCTTTTTCTACAAAGTAATTTTCATACTTTTTTGGCACATTGTTTAGATTAAGGATCACCGACGAGGGTTGAGTACCCGAAACGTGCATGTCTGGTCCATGCTGCCAATTTATCTGTTCTTAAATGATGCTATTCAATTTGAGGACGTTTAACATATTAGTGTAAGATCAAATCAAACATTTCTTTAACATTTAAACTCAATTCTCACTGGAAGTGACAAATAGCGCTCATGAATATATAAAGACAATCAATTCGATTCCGTGTTGATTGCACTTTTAAAAGTATCTCTGCCGTCAGCAGAACTTCTTTTCTGCAAGAATCTTTCAGAAACTTCAAGGAATGGTGATACCTGTATATTTTCTTTTCTATTAGAATTCAATTGAAAACTGTTGCAGAGAAGATAAAACGCATGAAGCCATTAATTTACCGTAGTTAACTAAATCACATATCTTACACAAACAGGCAATTTCTTTGCTAAAGGCGCTGTAATGTCCTTCGTCTATGGCGCTCTAGACTAATGTTCGCGTAGTAGAATATAGCTGCAGATAGCTAGGATACATTGCAGATCTTGCTTAGCTTGTTTCCTTGCGTGCAAGATAATACACTGCTCAAAAAAATTAGAGGAGCGATTTTCCCATTGTAATATAATGGTACATAGCTTGGGGATAAGCAAGTTTTATTATGTGTATATGGTTAATATGTTCAATACAGACATTGGTAATAAAGAAATGACTATGAAATATTTCTTAATGAATTTATGTTCATCATATTGAATAAGCAGCTGCAAACGTGTGTGATATGAAAGTAGAAACCTTGCTCCCTCAATTTTTTGAGCAGTGTATAATGGTAGACTACACCTGTCAACCATTCAGGCATCACACAAGTAAGTAGTAATTTAAAGTGTTCGAAAGTATGTTTTTTTCAAAATACTAGAAAATAGACTGTTATTCTTTTCAATTGTATTTATATATTTCTTTTTATTTTTATTGATACAAATACACACTATACAATACTGTCATAAACATAGGACATAAACATAATTCAGCATCCTATTTGGACATAATGTTGTCCTACGACACTGATGGTCACATGAACACCTCACTCTATAACATTCGTGACGACTTCAATTTCAGCATTACAAACTTTCCTTTTCTGAGTAGCATCATCCCTTCATCGCCTGCTAATGGCGTGTTCATATCTCAGTTGATACGCTATGCCAGAGCAAGTACCAAATATACGGATTTTGTTCTGAGAGCTAGACGTCGTTCAGATAAGCTTCTCAGTCAGGGATATGTTTGTGACCGACTAACATCGTCACCCTGGAAGTTCTACGGTCGATATGGGGAACTCGTCATACATTTTGATGTCCCACCCTCCAGAATGGTGGATGATATTCTGTCATAGACCAATTGAATCATCCAACCAAAGATTGTACTCTATTTTTTCCGAAATGGAAGTAACCGGAAAAGACAGTTCTACAACATTGAAGCGGCAGGTGTTGCATGCAAGCAGGAGATGCTTACTCTTCCTGGGCACTTGGTCTTACTCCCATATCGGGAGTTCGCTTCTTCTCATATGGTGAAGGTTTTTGTTTGTTTGCTTTGGTTCCTGTTTTATCCTGATTTTGCATGCCTTCGATTTCTGATTTTCTGAATTATCGATTTTGTTCTGTATACACGGATATGGTCATTATCCATATTTGTCATAATACATCAAAATATATCAAACTTCTCAACCCTTTGCAATACCGTTTTCCATAATTATTTTTCAATTTTTTAACATCAATAATCAATGTATTTGTTCTATGACCAAAAACTGAAATTTATGAAAAGTCGCTAAAAAAGTATTTCTTTTCTTTTGATCTTTCTAACCATATACTCCATTTAGCAAAAAGCAGAATAAAGTTAAAGACATCATAGTATTTTGACCTTTGTTGAAAACCAAACATACTGCAAATTTATCTGCTCTAAAATGATGCTATTGAATTTGAAGACGTTTATCAATGCATATAAAAAAATCAAATCTTTCATCTATCCTAAAATTTTTTGGCAATATTTTTAACAAGGAAAGGACATTATTCAAAATTCTTTCGATTTTTTACTTATAAAAGCAAATGTATGATATCTTCATTTTCAGAACAAAAGTGACATTTTCCAGTTGACAAATTCATTTTAGAACTTCTGTTTAAACAATACGATGTATAATTTCCCATTGTAATAATCAAATTTTCTGAGGAATGAAGGAATATTTAAGCGTGAGGGACCAAATGTTTCTCTTATCAAAATCCTCATTGGTTTTCTCTTCCAAATAAATTTGACATTTTGCAATTTTATTTTTTAAAAATATTTTCTTGATTTGACTAACTTTAAATTTGTTAATAAGTTTCTTTTGTTTTAACGTATAAAATGAATATTCTCTATATTCCATTCCCAAACTCGTTTCTTCCTTATAAAGTCTCATACATAACTCAAAATGTTTCAATGCTGATTTGATTGTATTCCATTCAGAAATCCAATTTCTTCAATTGATCAAGTTCATGAATATTTCTATAGCTGATAATAATCAAGACGTATCGGTCACATATAAATCTTTTATTCTTTTTAATATACTTTTACTAAAATTTGATAGGAATACTGGCATATTCTTAAAATTTGTAAAACGTGGGTCCTGTAGCATCATATCCCACCCATTCTGCTACGTCATTCGGTACATTTTTGGACATAATAATTTTTACACTTTTTGGCCTTATAACATTGTTTAGGCTGAGGATCACTGACAAGGCTTAAATACCCGAAACGTGCATGTCTGGTCCATGTTGCAAATTTATCTGGTAAAAAAGGATGCTATTGAATTTGAAGACGTTTAATATTCCCATTAAATGACACATTTTTATTTCCCATTATTAGTCGATTATACATATTTTCTTTAGAGGTCGGTGGAATTTCTGCAATAAACTTAGTCCATGTTTTGACCTTATTTAAATAAGAGTCTGACATATGTGAAAAATTTAAACCTGTGGTATCTGTACAATTGCAATTTTCTCCCCATTATGTTCCATGCCTCTTTTTCAGAGTGCATTATTTTATGAATAAAGTTTATTTGTTTTGTTGTCAAGGTCATCTCCACGTCTATCGTATTCATCCCCCCTTTTTCTCTATCAAGCATAGCTATATTTTATTCGATTTGATTGGTTTTACCACTCCAGAAGAAATTACAAATTAGCGTATTGATTTCTTTCATATAAATACCTGGGATTCCTTTACACTCTATTTGAAAGCTAAAAACTGATAGAATAAGAGATTTTATTATTAAAGCTTTCCCTTCTAGTGACAGGTTTCGCGATTTCCAAACATGGATGCAATTTTTGATTCCAATAAATTTTTCCATTCATATTTCTTTAGTATTTATTCTATAGCCATGTTCTATTCCTAGTGTTTTTACTGATGTATTTGTCCATTTAATTTCTTTAAATTGAGGTTGCTTTCCTTTCCATTTACCAATATATAAACTTATAGTTTGTTGATATTAATTTTGGAGCCGGACGCTTTTTCAAATACAGAAAGTATTTAAAAAACTTATTTTATTGAATTTTCTGACAGGTTCAACTGTGTGTCATCTGCAAAAATATTCAATTTTGTCTCATTAATTTCATCGTCAGGCAAAGGTATGCCTTTGACATCTTTTGAAGCTCTCAATGTACACGCCAAAGGTTCCATTCAAATTAAATAAAAAATCGGAGATGCTAGACAGCCTTGTCTTGCTGAACGGCTAATCTCGAAGTATTTCGACATATATCCGTTTGTAACGATACTGGTTTTTGCATTTAGAGCTAGCATACTGACAATTGTTTCCTTATATTTACAAAAACGTATTCGTGCTTTCCACAAACTAGTGCATTTTTTAGTCAAATTGAGTTGGCTAATAATGACAAATATGGATAATGACCATATCCCTGTATACAGCACAAAATCGATAATTCAAAAATCAGAAACCGAAGGCATACAAAATCAGGACAAAACAGGAACCAAAGCAAACAAACAAAAACCTCCACCATATGAAAAGAAGCGAACTCCCGATAGGGAGTTCGCCATTTTCATTTCGCCATTTTTTCGCCATTTTTAAGCCATTTTTACAAAATCTGCAGATTCAGGAGAGTACTTCTTAAATGTACCACTTCCAGTGCACTTTGTTTTCAACTGAGTGATTCAACAAGAAGAAAATGTAAGTTTTTCATTTCCACTGCGAATTTTTCTATGACTTTCAAGCGATTCAAAAACAACATTCTTCGTACATACTGATATCACCGAGTGTGCATTAGTCAAGCACACAACATGAATCAGACTTCAAAAATCACGATCATTGGATAAAAATGCAAAAATGAAACAAAATACTTGCAATGACAAACATGGACAATAACCATATTCCAATACACAGTAAAAAATATATATATATAATTCAGAAAATCATATCAAAGGCGGAGGCATACAAAATCAGGATAAAACAGGAACCAAAGCAAACAAAACCACCACCACGAGAAAAAAAATTAACTTTATTTATTTTACAACGTTTAACAAACAAGTTAAACAACTTATATTAATGTCTCTAGTTGGCTCAGATGTCGGCGTAAGGAGCAGAAGAAAACCGGAGTATCCGGAGACCCCCCCCCCCTGCAGAGGCATGGTTGGGGGACAACCTACCCTCACACATAAGACCCTTCGCCGAGTCTAGGATTCGAACATTAGAGACATTAGAGGTGAGAAGCGAGCGCGCTACCACTGCGCTAACCCGGCACCACGTGAAAAGAAGCGAACTCCCAATATTGGAGTGAGACTAGGTTTTCAGGAAGAGTCAGCATCTCCTGCTTGCATGCAACACCCGTCACTTTAACTCAATTGTTAAACATTCTGCAAAAAGACAAAAGTGAATACCCAAAAAGAGATGCGATCAGGTACCCGGCGAGAATACCCAAAAGGAGATGCGATCATGTACCCGGCGAGAATACCCAAAAGGGGATGCGATCTGGTACCAAGCGAGAATACCCAAAAGGAGATGCGATCAGGAACCCAGCGAGAATACCCAAAAGGGGATGCGATCTGGTACCCAGCGAGAATACCCAAAAGGAGATGCGATCAGGAACCCAGCGAGAATACCCGAAAGGAGATGCGATCATGTAGCCGGCGAGAATACCCAAAAGGAGATGCGATCAGGTACTCGGCGAGAATACCCAAAAGGAGATGAGTCCAAGTACCCGGCGAGAATACAAAAAAGGAGATGCGTCCAGGTACTCGGTGAGAATACCCAAAAGGAGATGCGTCCAGGTACCTGGTGAGAATACCCAAAAGGAGATTCGATCAGGTACCTGGTGAGAATACCCAAAAGAAGATGCGATCAGGTATCATGCAATCAGGTACCCGGCGAGAATACCCAAAAGGAGATGAGATCAGGTACCCGGCGAGAATACCCAAAAAGGAGATGCGATAAGGTACCCGGCGAGAAAGCCCAAAAGGAGATGCGATCAGGTATCCGGCCAGAATATCCAAAAGGAGATGCGATTGCACTTACTCACATTTGGTCAAATTGGGGGAAAGGAGAATTTTACAGAAAATATGTGCGAGTCGCTGTAACTCACTCAGACAGTACAGTCTCTGCAACAAATTGCATGTAACTTAAGGTAATTGCATCGTGTAATAAGGTCTTTACGATGCGTAGTCACCATTTTAATGCTTAAGGTTTAGCTAGTGGGTTAGCTTATATTACTTTTAAAGGTAAAATTTCAAAATTGCCATTAAATGGGTTTTTTCCATTTTTTTGGAAACACTTGTAAAATATATATGGAAACAGTTATAAAATTTTATATAGAATAAGTATTATTTCTATGTCCAACGCATAAGATGCTTAATTTTTCATTCAAATAATAAATCATGTGTGTTTTAAACTTCAAAGTTGAATACTTGCAGTGGATAGGTTAACAAAACCACGAGAAATTTGACGTTGTACTTATTCAAACCAAAGACTCGCCTCGATCCATCTAGTAAATAAGCTCCGTCTTGACATATCACATCAACATTGAAAATTGACGTATTCAACTAAAGTTTTTATAAAGAAAAGAAACTAACGAGTAGAAATCATGCATTAACTTACTGCTTTACTGACGGTGTCGATGTTGGAATTTTAAAAATCTTCCGCTTGCTTGCTGAATTTATAATAGGCCCGCCCATTGTAATGAGAGGAAGCATTGAAATTTGAATATTCATATGTTATGTTCATGCTTTTTAAAGTTTACAAAGAAAAAGGGAAAGAAGAACAAAGATTTTTAAGCATTCATTTTATCCTTTTTAAATAGATAATTTAAGATAACGTCAAAGAAGTACCTAACAGTTATTCAGTCTCAAAGTCGAGAAGGCTAGGTCAAATTGTGCGAATTCCCATCGGAACGGTTGCGAACCCTGGAAGAACAACATTCCGAAGTGACACCAGGTGCCAGGGGAGAGTCAGCGTCTCCTGATTGCATGCAACACCAGTCGCAACAGCTCCATGGAAACTTGTCAAATTCGGTGATTATTTTGATGTACAGATCAGGTAAGTATGTCTTGTTTGGTGATGACGACAGCCATTCAATCACAATGTAGGATATCATATGTAAGAATTTTTAGAAAAAAATCCTTTAAAATGAATTTTGATTTAACACGTATAAGCTTCTTATCTATAGGATGAAACTTAATTCCCAGGTAATAACATATGTATATACTAGTAAATGCATTATGTTACATTAAATTCATCTTAAAGGAGAACGGAAAAATGGCCTTTTTCGATTTTTTACAAAGAAAATGAAAATAAACTAATCAAATTATGATTGAGCGTCTTTTTCTTCACGTCTTTAACACTACATTTTTCCATAATTTTCGAAAAAATTGCAATGAGTGATAAGTCCCTAGTGAAATTAAAAGATTCATTGGACATATAGTTATTCGATATTTAATTTTATGAATGAGTTGCATATTAAACTTGTGATTTATTCAACTGTCATGATTATATATTTTTTGTGGATGTTACAAGAGGTCTTTGTGAAGATCACCTTCTCCCTAAATATCTATTCTTGACGCGATTTCATTCCATTCATCTCACAATTATTTCTGGTTCTCGAATGATGTGTGATAGTCATTGGTGTAACATGATTCAAAACATAATGCTTTTTAGAAGTTAAATTCTCGGAAAGTTTGATATTGATACGTTGATGAACACATTACATACTACTGATCGTATTTCACTTAAAAATTATAATTTTCATTTATGACATATAAGACAAAATCCAGAAAAAAATGGCAATATGTCAATGGTGTTACTCGGTCTGTCAGTGGTGTAACACAACTAGCATTATCATGAAATTGGCTCTCTTTAAATAGATATAACCTACATACGTTTAATGCTAAACACAACATTAGGACATTTATATCCTTTGAATACTTCATTTCCAAAACACAATGAAGATGCAATCACATTTAGACTGTATTTGTCACTGGTGTAACGAAAATTGTAAATGGTGTAACTATAACACCACTGACCGTTTCACCAATGATGTATTCATCATTAAGTTACAATAACTTCTATAAAGTATTGTCCCTGGACTTTGTAATACTTTCCATAAACATTATGTTGTATCAACATTTGCAAGGAAAATGTACACCATGCTCAGTATTATACAATTGATAAAAATAAACGTAACACTACTGACGTGAAACAAATGTACGGTTCAGTTAACCCTTAATGGAACCATATAATCTTTGTTTCAAATTATCTTGAAAAGAGTGGACTTGAGAAAATAAATGACAAGATATTAAGTAGATAAGGAGTTGGTCTTTGAATACTTTGAAAAAGCAGAAAGTGACAATATATGACTAAAAAGGCGTTTGTTACACCATTGACAAATCTTTTTTCTTGGTTCACAGTCCATATTATTTCGAGGAAATATAAGATAAGGCAACCAGTATTTATAATATTTCTTACGTATTTGTTCAATCCTGTTCATGTTTATTATAATAGACTCATAATATCACAATTGCAGTTAACTATTTTGACAATACTTTACTGCAAAGAAGTCATTCAGAAAATTCTGAAGCCAGTTGACAGCAAAATTTGCCATAAAATGGACCTTCTATAGGACGGAATGAAATAATTTCCTCATTATTGAACAAAGAAAGTGTGCTCATGTGATAGATTCCATTGCGAACAATATCATAGGATAAAATTTTGGTCATATAACTTATATAGAAGTGTGGCAATTGTCTACTGACAGAAAAGCCTGCAATTTTTGATATTGACTCATATACGAACAGTCAGTCGCACATTTTTAGCAAGTGTCACGCCTTTACCTTCATCTTTAGATAATTCTTATATAAAAAAGACAAAACCCTGCGTCATCTGTATCGACTTACTATTTAACTAACAAAAAGTCTATAAGTAATCTTTCAAGAGTGATCAATCAATTGCATGCTTGTTTGTTTACATTTTGGACTTCGGTTGATATGATGTCGATCACGGATATTGGCGAAGATCACCGGTGTCTATGTGAAATACTTGAACCCTATCTCTTTTTTTATGCTGAATTTGATCGATGTTTTAAAAGAAAAATATTTTTTGATTCAAAATATTGAATGTGTTTGAAAAAATGAATGATGAAAAAGCATTTTTCCTGTCTCCTTTAAACTAAAAGCACACAATCTAAGAAGCTATTTTCAAAAAAGAAATGTTGCCTTTTTAAACATTTCTTTTTAACTGTTTCATTTTTTGATTATTTCTTTGTGTATTTATATGAATATGATTACTAGCCAAGTTCGATCAACTTCTGTTAATCGTCTGTCTCTTAAACTCATTTGAAATTTTCTGTTACAAAATTGCTTGAAATTTCTAAAACCTGGGTCCTGTAGCATCATATCCCACTCATTCTGCTGCGTCTTTTGGTACATTTTTGGACATAATAATTTTCATACTTTTTGGCAATATTACATTGTTTAGAGTAAGGATCACTGACGAGGGTTTAGTATCCGAAACATGCATGTCTGGTCCATACTGTAAATTTATCAGGTTTTAAATGATGCTATTGAATTTAAAGACGTTTACCAACTTCATTTAATTTTTTGCTTCAAACAAGTCTCTCGCTTATGCAGATCAAACTTTATCTTGATTGTTGAAAAAGCCACAATATGAAATGCAGAATGAAAAGGAAGTTTGAGGCTTCGGACATTTCTTCGCGTAAAACTTTTTATCTTTAATCAGTCAGAAAATTTGAATTTTGGTAGTTTGATTAAATACGCCGTTCGTCAAATAAATTGAGATTTTAGGAAAGTATTTTTAACTTCTAACAATTTTGCCGTCATTAAATGAAAAAATAATTATTCAAATTCGTATTTGTCATGGTGACCTTTGTATTCAAAAATTGAATATTTCTTGATGTAAAAATTCGAGCTTTCCTAAATACACATATCAGAAACTTATTAGATATAATGCGAATATAATGCAATTAATATGAATCAAGGCAAAGCCTTTTTGTGCGAGCGGAGAGAAAATAGATATGATTATATAAAATAATAAAAGATCTTTCTTTTTTTATGTTGACTATGATGGCTTATCTTATCTTGCAAAACTTTCTGTTTGATGATTGCCAAAAAAGGTAGTATAAGGCGAGTGGAAACACGGAAGCATTTGTAAAATTGATCTAGACCAGCAGATGAACATTTTAAAGGGGGGGGGGGGGACTTAAAATATGGTTCTTTATAAATATGGTTCTTTATAATTCATTTTTATTTTGTAAAAATATTGTTTAGGCTTGCTGAAAATAAATTACTCAAGAACAAAAGAAAAAACAAACATATTCCGACTTCTGACAGTACGAAACCACCCGAGACGAGAAAAGCAATCAGAGCGAAACGTCTCGTTTAAAACCGGAAATGTCGGATTTCCCGTGGTTACGCCGCCTTGTTGATGCTTTATCGTTTCCTGATTTACGAAATATATTTTCAATAAATTTAACTTATAAACAAAAATTGAGTATAACATATACGTCTACTTGGAGTCGAAAAAAAAATTTAATGGCAATATTCAGCATCTCCGCAGCAACTCTGTGTGCGAGGGGACGAAAGTTTTTGAAAGCATAGTAGTACATTCTCATTCTTTGATTCAGCATATTTTCTCAATAAGAAATGTGTATACGCGTTACCATAAGGGCGAGCTTCGCTCGCAAGGCCCTTTGGGCCTTTGCAGCGAGCTCCGCTCGCTATTAGGTAAGAGGTTAGAACATATATTTCCATATGATCATTTCAATTATTAGGTTGGTATTTCTAATGGTGGACTATTATCGGTCGGATTGTTTTACTGTGTTTTTGCACTGACTTGAAATATATTTATAATTTTCTGATAATAAATTTGATAAAATATTCTGAAACTCCTTCATAGCATACCTCTGTCTTTAGCTGCCACTTTGGCATTCATTTACGTCATGTAAAAATTCGATCGCCATATATTCACTACATGTATTTCCTATTTCGGCCTTGAGCATTACTGATGATACAATGTTTGTTGAAATGCACATATGGTGCACTTAATTATAACGTTAGAACCTATATTTAAATATGCTAACCTATATTTCAATATGATAATGAAATATAAAACTCTATACTTTTTCATGGTCTGCTATGTTCAAAGATTTCAATGCTTAGAATAATAAGAATTCGACACCTTCAGCTATTCTGACTTCCTCTGCACCATTCAATAGATGGTAGTTGTAAGAGATAAGCTGATAAATACCCTCCATAAGCACTTTGCTTCATTTCACTATGGATCCACGTTGGCCCCTTTGTAGAGTATTTTTGTTTTTATATTACACGTCTTCAAATAAACATCAAAGAAGTACATATCAGTTATTCAGTCTCAAAATCGAGAAGGTTAGACAAAACCACAAGAATGCCCATTGGGCACCGGGCACCAGGTCTCACTTCGGAATTTTGTTCATTCCGAGGTTCGTAACCGTTCCTGTGGAAAATCTAACGATTTTGCCTTGCCTTCTCGACTATGAGACTGAATAACTGATGGGCACTTCAGATCTGTAATGTTTATTGGAACAGCTGCGAACCTCGGAATAAATAAGATTCCAAAGTGAGACCATGTGCACGGGGAGAGTCATCGCCTCCTGACTGCATGCAACTTCCTTCGCAAAAGCTTCATGAAATTTCAAATGCTTCATTTATTTTCATAATTTTTTTATTCCTTTTGATTATGAGATTTGAATTCTGATTTTAAATTTTACGTGTTTTGCTTCCATTCAAAGACACATGTAGAAACAATACAAACAATTATATGAATTATAACATGTTAGCAAAAATATATTGGCGGAACCGAGGTACTAGCGAGGCTCGAAGCTTGCGTATTGATCGCTTCCGCTTTTTAAGGCATTAGGGGTATAATACTCTACTTCCTGTCGTTTTAATTACAGAAAAATTAAATACCACGAAGTTTGCCGAAGACGCACTACTTCGGCAATGTTCGGGACCATACATGTTTATAGTGGGTTGAAAGAAACATTAAAAAAGATATCAAATATCTTAAAATATGTAAGATATGGAAGTACATGATTTCTAGCTTTTCGACGATATTGTTATCATACCCCTAATACCCTAATAGACCCTACACAAAATTAGAGTTGTCGTTAATGCTAGGTTTACACTTAGCCACGATGCCCTACGATGTCTACGATTGGGCAAAATCGTGGAGCTCCACGATTCTATAAATAAAATTGGTCTTCGCACGCTCTCCGACGCTCCATCACGCTCTGATACGCGCTGTAGCGATTTGTTACGATTGTAGATAAGATCTGTTACGATTTGCATCCCGTTCTCTCAAGCTTCGTTACGTTCCCGCACGATTACCAAGATGAGCAATTACGCTTTGCCACGCTCTATCACGGTTCCCTACGCTTATCAAGTTTTGTTGCGATCTGTTACGATGCAGGACTACGATTTGCCGCGATTTAACACGATTTGATATGAAATAGACAACCAGTTTCAATACCACTTGCAATATCCGAACAAGATTAAGCTTAATATCCAGGAGATGAATATTTTATATCGCAAAACGGAGGAAATGGCATTGATGAACCTTATTTGATCTTTCTTTTTTTCGATTATTAAAGTTAATATTTTTCTTGAGCAATTCAAATCTTTGATTGCGTGTATATATTTAACTCGTTCGAAGACAATTAATGCAGCACCTCACTGATTATCAAGACTTCTTTTCTTAGTCTTCTCATATGTTAGAAATTGTTGCGGATGTTAAAAACACTTTTAATCCTTCAAAAACGGGTTGTCTTATTATAATTTTTATTATAGAAATATTGGAATCGCAACGAATCTTGTAGATCGTGGACTGAATCGTGGAAACCGTAACAAATCGTCAAAGAGCGTGAGTGATATCGTAGTGGATCGTAGGAGAACGTGTTTCACCAAGATCTCCTACGATCGCATATTACGATCTGTTGCGCTTTGTCAAGATCTGTTGCGCTCTACTACGCTCCACCACGTTCACTACGCTCTCCTACGCTCTCTCACGATGTAAGGATCAATCGGGACAATCGTAGCAAATTTTTTGAGAATCAAAAATTTTACCACGATCTCTGCGATCTCCTACGATCATCACGATTCCACCACGCTCTCTTACGATCGTCACGATTCAACCCCACGCTCTCTTACGATCTCTACGATTCACCTCAATCGGGGCGATCGTGGCTAAGTGTAAACCTAGCATAACCTAGGAAAAGGAATATGAAGCGATAATATATAGTTAAGAAATAACTGTAATAATTTTATGTGAATTCTTGTATAGACAAAACCCCATGCACAAACTAATTATGTAATCCGTGATGCAATTTACATTTGTATGTGCATATCACTTGGATTTATCACGCTAATACCGGTTCCTCTATTTACTACATGTATATGTGTTAACGCATATAGTAAATAGAGAAACCGGTATTGGCGTGATCATATAGCTTTTTGTCTGTAAATCGTTACAAAGAAAGCTATATTTCAGCTCTATAACTGTATTAATTTTTCATACAAAAATAAAAATTCACTTCTCGAGAATAACTTTTTTATTTGAAACTGACAATACCTAAATTTGAGCATGAATTTTACACGAGCGAAACTGATGATGCTCATATGAAGATATGTTATTTTACTCCGACACCATATGATTATGTATCAGCCATTAACATTTTAAAAATTCAGCAATTTAAATACTTATTTATACATATACATGTAGTTGTAGGGACACATTATTTTGCAAAAATGACCAATTACTTCTTCATATGTTTTTAAGAGTCTGAATTTTATCTTGGACATTTAAGAGTTGGAATAATAAGGTAATTAGCACTGACTTACGATGGCCATGCACTGAATTGTCAATATTGAAATATATATATATGTTCTATAGTACCAATTGTTGTACTAGACACGTGTTTCGGATATTTTAATCCTCGTTAGTAGTACTTCATGTCAAACAGTTTAAATAAAACCAAAGTGAATTTCTCTGGTGCCACCTACAATACAGAGCTTTAATTTCCTCTTGCCAAAATGAGCGGCTCCAAATTTTGTGTGGGATTTATTCATGATTAACAAATGGAGTAGGTATCCGGCTTAACTGTACAGGACACCCTGTTTTACTGAAAGTTTATAAATTCAAGATAGACATTGTGCATATAAAACCACTGTCTGATAATGAAGATATGAACATCTCATTTGACAAAAAATATATGATTTGAATTGAGTTTGATAGCCCTCTCATTTGAGGGAACATCGCAAACATTGTACTTGTAATGTACCTCTTTTTCATTTTTTAATGCAAGTGAAGTGAATTGAATTGGTATTCAAGACTATATCAAGTCATATGCTATTAAAGTACAAAACAACTAAATATTTTCTTGACGTGTATGCTTTAATAGAATATTCACGAATCAGACTGTGACAAATCATTCCATTTTCTTTCCTTCAACTAACATTTTTAATTCTTGAAAGTCTTAATAGCAGGATTTCTCAAAGAAAATGCGTGTAGATTCCTTACAATTTCCACCCAGAAAATCCGGTGTATGGATAACCATAACAATATGTTCCTGACGATGTTCCAATCCAGACAAGTTCGTTCACCTTCAGTGAGAGCACCATGGTATTACTGGCTACTTCGTGGTATCCATTATTATTTTCATAACTGTGTGTCATCATCAACTTGTGACCGTTGTGGTAGATGGAAGCATGACAACTTTTTTTGTAAGATTCAGACATTGTAGACCAAGTGAAGACGTATGTACCTGGCACAGGACAGGTAAATATACCTGTAGTTTTGTTGTAAGCATTGCCTGTGTTTGTGATGACCTTGTCGTAGACAATCCTCTGGTTGTTATGATTTTGTAAATTCGATGATGATGATACAGTAAATGCAACGGTTTTGTTATCATCTGAAAATATAAAGACATTGTTGATAGAAAATGCACTTCATTAACATCAAACAATTCAGCATGACGAAGCGTACGCCGTAATACAAGGTTACTAATAACAATTATTTCATACGTGTTTAATTATACTGTTAATTTTGAAGCAATCTGCTTTGATTCGGCACTTTGGCGGGTTAAAATGAGCTAAAGAAGATCCTGACGATAATTTCTACAGCACTCACAATAGAGCACAACATTGAGCATCGATGGACCCCTAGCAAGCTATAGATGGGACCAGGTGCCCGGGAGGAGTAGGCATCCCCTGTTGGGCTAATCGCACCCGCCGTCGATGTTCATGCACGAAAATGTAAACAAAATCTTAAATACATGCAGTTTCTGAGGATATGTCTATATAGAAAAACTATGGAGACCATGTCAGGGAAAATTATTCAAAACTCTTACTGTAAAACCCCTCGCGGGGAAAGTAAAGGACTTTATTGATAGAAATTCATAGTTATTAATAAATATGCAGATAAGAGAATATGAAACAAGTACTACTTGATTACTCGAATCGCAACTTATTGCTAATATTACCTACCAATCTTTTGGAGGAATCTCCTGTCGTTCTCTGTCTTATGTTTCTTGACAAGCTTCTCTAGGGCATCCAATCTGGACAAAAGTCCTCGTTGTGTACCATCTTTGGATTCGATTCCAAGGAGCCTATCCAATTTATCATGAAATCTTCCTTGATAGTAGCCAGGTATGAATAACATTTGCTTCACCTCAAAATTGAATCTTTTGAATTGATCCAATTTGTCCGTCAACTTTTTTTATGCATTGCAATGCATACCAACGAAAAATAATGGAAAAAGTAGTAAGGCAATCATTATCCTTTTGTTGTTGTGCAGGATGGCAGTGATCACAGTTTTTTAAATTTATTTCTCAATGTTGTTTTATATCGCTGATTTTTGTGGTTACATTTGTCATGCAAAATCAATACCCGGATCTAACTGTTGATGTCATTGAGAATGTGGGTATAAAATAACATACCCTGCAAGAAGCGTTCGTGTTAGTTGCATGTTTTGCTTGTAACATGCAATCGTCTCATTATACTCTACATTTTTTGTATCTAAAATATGGCATTATTTATTTGATATTTTTATTCTACATGTATAATTTAAAATTTTCAGATAATATCAACTATACAACAAAGTTGCTGCATATTATACGGCGCAAATTTTTTAATGGGAGAATACGTTTTTACATAAAATGTCTTGGGATAAATTTAATTAAACAAGAACTGCCCTAAAGTAGACGAATTATACCCCCCGCGGGACGTTTTTCTCTAAACGAATTCATTTATGACATAACACAGAAAGTTCTGATCATAAGGAATCTATATGTGAAACATCAAAGCCCTATCCCTTATAGTTTAAATGTAGGTCAAAGGTCAAGGTCACTATTTCAAATGTCATGATATCAGATGAAAGCTCTGGTCACGAGGAATCTTAACGTGAAATATTAAAGTCCTATCCCTTACAGTTTTAAAGTAGATCAAAGGTCAAGATCAAGGTCATTAGATCAAAAGTCATGATATCAAGTGAAAGCGTTCATCATGAGGAATCCATATGTGAAATATCAAAGCCCTATCCCTTATAATTTAAAAGTAGATCAAAGGCCAAGGTCAAGGTCACCAGGTCAAAAGGCATGATATCAAATGAAAGCTTTTGTCATGAGGAATGTATAAGTGAAATATCAAACCCTATCCCTTATAGTTTAAAAGTAGGTCAAAGGTCAATATCAAGGTCACTAGGTCACCCAAAAATCATGATATCAAATGAAAGCTCTCATCATGAGGAATATATATGTGAAATATCAAAGCCCTATCTCTTATTGTTTAAAAGTAGGTCATAGATCAAGGTCAACACTACAAGGTCAAATGTCATGGAGTAAAACTTGTTATGATGAATGTCTGTATGAAATATTAAAGCCTTATCACTAATACTTGAAGAGATATTCTTTTTCAGAACATAAAATATTACAATCAGGTCAATGTTCAAAGTCAAGGTCACTAGGTCAATTGACCACTTTCCAGTTCCGCGCCACCTAGCGGTGATGTGCTGAAAACAGGGTGTCATGGCCGTCGAGTCGGGCATCACACCTCAATCGCGTTATCTATCAGTTAATGTATTTTGATGGAAATTTCTTATTTGTCTTTTTAATTACCCGACTAATTAGTTTTATTATTATTTATAGATGTTTACTGAAAGAAAAAGATGCTATAAATGAATTTTTTCTGCATATTTAAGCATCTATTTGTAAATTTAAAACCAGCTTTTCCGTGTTATGAATCACAAATTATCGTTGGTTTTCTTCGTATTCGTATTTGTACGTCCATTGCGCTAATTCATTTTCTTACAAAGTATCATCCCAATTAACAAATTGTTGTTTTGACAAGTACACACATGCCAATCAACCGTGCAGGGTACGTAGATGTATATTCATTACCTGCAAGGTGTGGCGGCCATTTCAAATAAGATATATTGAGAGGGACAATAAGAATATCTTCATAATAAATTCAATCTTCTTATTTTCACAGAGAAAATTTCATTTAAAAATATACTTAGATATGTAAACTTTTTAAAAATGTTAACTTATATACTTGCTGCATTTACACGGACTGCGGTCAGTGTACACGTGTAGTGTACGTTCTCATTGCACCATGTTCACATGGAAGAGTATTTACGGTAATTATTATCTTTTTCCTCATCTTTTTTTTTTTATTTATTTCGTCTTTTTTCATCCTCCTTTTTCAAATGGATACAATTTTTTTCATCTGATCATATATTTTGATTTAAAGATCTTAGCTAAAAAAATGTCATATTCAAAAAGCTCTTTTTTTAAATCTCAAGGAATCAAAGAAGGTTTAATAAATTGATGAAAGAAGAAGACATACAAAGAATGAGTCAATATGGAAATAAGTTAATACATCTGTGAAAAAAAAATTGTGAAGTAAGAATTTCTTTTTAAATGTGTAAGAGCCCCCCCCCCCCAACACACACCAATTAAAAAGACTAAGAGTCCCCTTTGGTGTTGCCGATAGGGGACTAACAATGGAGAATCTAAGTTAAACACTGTTTTTTTCTAAAAATACGGAGTGATGATCATTGTCTATAAATGAATATTTTAGGATTCCTTGTTTAAATTATAGTTCGAAAAATAAATAGATTTGGGAAAAAATGCTGGACCATCTTTTAATTTGGCCCGTTTATTTTAAGCGTGATATATGGTGTTTATACCGCCTCTCTTTCTTTTCTTAGCAATCTCCTTACATCTTCAAATTTGATAAGAATGATTACAGATGAAAATTGAATTCTGTTGAGGAGAGAGGGGAAGGTAGGATTGCGTATAAAACTCAATTCCCCGTGTGCACTGAATAATAATAATAAAAATAAATAAATAAAAAAATAAGTCGAAAGGTACTTGTTTCTCATGGATTTTGTCGAAAGAATATAAATTTTACATAAACACACAAACGCTCTTAAATAAATATAATAACATATTTATATACATGTACTAGTAATTTTGTTTTCTGACCATTCCAGACATTGTCAGCATGCGTGAACGCATGGCTGACTCCACACAGGTAGGCGCCGATGACACCTGTCATAGTTGTATACGGGGTGCATGTGTATAATAAAGGAGTCGGTAATAAGAACTGACATTTAGCTTAATCAACTGAATGATTTCTTGTATCATATTTTGAAATAATCGACAGCAAATAACTTCCATAACCTATCGAAACTGTCCCGTTTTACATGATTAATTTTTGCTACTAATGATTGAAATTTGTCAAAAGCATCACATTTATGTGTCATAAATATATCAAGACATATTAAAACGATTATCTTAGCATATATAATCGATAATTAGCAAGATAGAAGAGAAATATCTGCCCGAAATTAACACATCAATAAACGAAGCGGCAGATGCCTGTGCACGTCTCGACGGCCATGACACCCTGTTTTCAGCACTTCGCCGCTAGGTGGCGCGGAACTGGAAAGTGGTCAATTGTCTTGGTATCAAAATGTAGTACTTATAATAATGAAAGACTGTATAAAATATGAAAGCCCTATCACTTATACCTGAAGAGATATTCGCTTTAAGAACTTCTTAACCAAAATACTACTACAAGGTCAAAGTTCAAAGTCAAGGTCACTAGGTCAAATGTCTTGGTATCAAAATGTAGAACTTGTTATGATGAATGTATGTATGAAATATTAAAACCCTATCACCACTGTAGCGTATCACGTGATATGCAAATAATCTCTTACAAGGGAATCCCCTTCGATTGAATAAGGTAAATACTGTCTAAATCTACTTTATATGATACTACTTTATGCCTGTCAAATGGGCATCATGATCATTGATATGGTGGTAATTTTTTCTGGTCAAGGATAAAGGAATATTTAGATAACACTTAGAAAATTTCTATTTTGTTTACATGTTATGATATGGTGTGTAGTGTATGCGAAGTGTTGCAAGTACGAATAGTTTGTGTAGGAATTGACGAATATAAAAAAAGCAGTAAAGTTGTGCGGAACATTTGCTGGTGTTTTGTCTCTCTCTCCTAATTACCCTGCCTGATACACACCCCACATACGCAACATATAATGGCGACGAGGCTAACGGATTCGGAAATCCACGGTTTGCAGTCATTCAGTGTTGAGGACACCAATAACATTGGTACACGATGGAAGCGATGGCTGAGGTCATTCGAGCTATATGCAGGGGGAAAAGGTGTCAGTCAGCCGGAACAAAAGAAGGCGCTACTGTTACACACGGCCGGTTCCAGGGTACAGGATATATTTTTCACACTTACTTTAGAACAAGGTGAGGAAGGTGACACTGCATATGACAAAACTGTTAAAACGTTAAATAAACGTTTCACCCCCCCCCCCCCAAGTGAACATTCCCTTTGAAAGGCATGTTTTCCGCAAGATGACACAATCTCCAGCAGAAACTGTAGAACAGTTTATAACACGTCTCAGATTACAGTCCGAAACTTGTGATTTTGGTGATGAAGATGCAGTCAATGAGCAAATAAGAGACCAGGTCATTGAGAAATGTGTATCGCACCATCTTCGTCGTAAGTTACTGGAGAAAGGCCGAGGTCTTACACTTGATCAGCTGAAACAGACAGCTAGGGCTATAGAAGAATCGGACAGACAAGCCAAAGCTATGGAAGGTGTATCGATCAATGAGGTAAACAAGTTGAATTTTGGAAGAAAAAATGACAGGCGTCTTAAACCAGGGCAAGGATCAGTATCAAAGCCCAGTGCTAATAGCAACATTACATGTTTTAACTGTGGCAATAAAGGCCACAAAGCGAAACATTCCTCTTGTCCAGCGATAGGAAGATCTTGCAATTATTGCAAAATTGAGGGACATTTTGAGTTATGTTGTAAGAAAAAAGTCAAAGATGGCAGTCGTAAAGGGAAAAGGAAGTCCGTCAGTTAACACAGAATGAACCAGATGGGGAACATAAATATGCATTTTTGGTGATTCATAAAGTAGATTCGCAGCGTGATGGTATTGACTCAGTATGCGTCAACATAGGAGGCATAGATTTGTCTGCAGTCATAGATTCGGGAGCTACATGCAATGTAATGGATCGAGCGCAGTGGGAAGATCTAAAGCGTCAAAATGTTATCTGCACGTCGACGAAGGAATCCAAGCCGCTATTTGCATATGGCAGTAAAACTCCACTTCCGGTTGCGGGTTCGATTAAAGCTACCGTGAGAGCTAATAATTGTGAGATACTCGATGCAGAATTCATTGTGATCGAAGGAGATGGTCAGTGCTTATTGGGTCGCGACACGGCAACAAAACTTAACCTACTTCGATTAGGACCAGAAGTGAATGCAGTTTCGGGTGAAGGTTCTACCGGGAAGCATCCTGTTCTTACTAAGTATGCATCAGCGTTCACGGGTCTTGGCAAACTCAAGGACTTCAAGCTAGAAGTACCGATTGATCGAGATGTTGAACCTGTAGTTCAACCTGTGCGCAGAATTCCGTTTTCGCTTCGCGATAGACTTGAACAAAAGCTTGATGAGCTAGAAAACTTAGACATTATCGAGAAGGCGACAGGCCCTACGACATGGGTATCTCCTGTTGTCGTGGTACCAAAAGGTCAAGATGACATTCGCATCTGTGTTGACATGAGAAGGGCCAATTCAGCAGTAAAACGCGAACGGTACCCCATTCCAACTATGGCAGAAGTGCTGCAAGATATGAATCATGGGAAAGTATTTAGTAAAATAGACATAAATCTTGCTTACCACCAGATTGAATTATCTGAAAATTGTAGGGACATAACTACTTTTGCAACCCATAAAGGGCTATATAGGTATAAAAGATTGATGTTTGGTATTTCATGTGCACCTGAAATGTACCAGAGAGTACTTAGTACAATATTGCAAGATTGTGAGGGTGTTGAAAATTTCATGGATGATATTGTTGTTTATGATGAAAATGAAAGTGAGCACAATGTTAGATTAGAGAGAGCTATTGAGAGATTAGTTGAGAAAGGCTTCACGCTTAATCCAGACAAGTGTCAGTTCTGTATGTCAAAAATTGAGTACTTGGGTCATGTTCTTTCTGGTAAGGGCATAGATTTGCACGAAGACAAGGTCAAGGCCATTGTAGATGCTAGGGCACCTGAGAGTGCTAGTGAAGTTAAAAGCTTCCTTGGTTTGGTCAACTTCTGTGCAAAATTCATTCCAGATTTGGCTACTGTCAATGAACCTTTGCGAAATCTAACTAAAAAGGGGGTTCCCTTTAAGTGGGGTAAAGAACAGCAGAAATCTTTCAATCTTTTGAAGGATCACTTGTCAAAGGCAGATACGTTAGGGTATTTCGACAAGAATGCTCCTACTCAGATTATTACAGATGCTAGTCCAGTCGGTCTCGGAGCAGTGCTTGTACAGAAACAAGGTCATGAGTACCGAGTCATAAGCTATGCTAGTAGGTCACTTGATGAAACTGAGCGTAGGTACTCTCAAACAGAGAAAGAGGCGTTGGCCATTGTGTGGGCGTTTGAACGTTTTCATGTGTATCTCTATGGGGTTGAGGTAGAGCTACTTACTGATCATAAACCACTAGAGTGTATTTACTCACAAAGGTCAAAACCATGTGCTCGCATCGAACGGTGGGTTCTTCGATTACAGCCTTATCGTTACAAGGTCACTTACATACCAGGTCATAAGAATATTGCAGACTCGCTATCTCGGTTACTTGGGAAAGGTAACATAGCAACACATAAAATGTCTGATGAGTATGTGTATTTTGCCGCTAAGGAGGCAACACCTGATGCCATGACAACGCGAGAAATTGAGCGTGTTTCGGAAAATGACCCTGAACTCATAGATGTTCGTTGTAGGCTTTTAGATGGTAAATGGGATAATTTGAAGTACAAAGAGTACTTGTTTGCGAAAAGTGAACTGTGTGCTATAGGTCAGTTAGTCCTCCGTGGGACTAGAATAGTGATTCCTAGTGAACTTAGAGGTCAGGTCCTTGAACTAGGTCATGAAGGTCATCCCGGCATAGTGGGAATGAAGCAACGTCTACGTCACAATGTATGGTGGCCAGGCATAGACAAAGATATTGAGAAGCATTGTAAGAATTGCTATGGTTGTCAACTGGTAGGTCAGCCCAGTAAACCTGAACCAATGTCAAGGTCGGAACTTCCTTCAGGCCCTTGGCAACACTTAGCTGCTGATTTGTTAGGACCATTGCCTTCTGGAGACTTCATATTTGTGTTAGTAGACTACTATAGTAGATGGTTTGAAATCCAGGTCACAAAGGTCACAACATCAGAGAAAATTACTCGTATTTTGTCCAAAATGTTTGTAACTCATGGATTACCTGTATCTATCCAGACGGATAATGGACCACAGTTCATAAGTGAACATTTTCGAAGTTTCATGCAACTTCATGGTATAATACACAGGCATACAACACCCCTCTGGCCCCAGGCCAATGGGGAGGTTGAAAGGCAGAACAGGTCAATCATGAAACGTGTGAGAATAGCTCATGCTCAAGGTCGAGATTGGAAGTCAGACTTGGATGATTATCTTATTATGTATCGGAGTACTGCTCACACTGTAACTGGAGTATCTCCCTCTAAGCTTCTATTTGGTAGGGAAATGAGGACAAAGTTACCAAATTTGTGGGAATTTTCTATTGATGATGTTGAAGTGAGAGATAGAGACAGAGAAAGGAAGGAAAAGAGTAAGGTGTATGCAGATCAGAGGAGAAATGCACAAGAGAGTGATTTAAAAGAGGGTGATAGAGTATTAGTGAGAAAGGGAAAAGAGAATAAGCTGTCAACTCCATTTAATCCAAATCCAATTACTGTTGTAGAAAGAAATGGAAATGCTGTATTGATTGAATCTGATCAAGGTGCTCAGTATAAGAGAAATATCACTCATGTTAAGAAATTTAATGAAAATCATGTTCAGAAAGAATGTTGTCAGAGTGAAATTAAGGAAAATAATTTTGCTGAGAATGAAATTACTGACAAGTTTGACATGTTAGAGTTAGATGTGCCAGATAATAATGTTCCTGAGAATGTGTGTGTTGATGCTAGTCAGAATGAGATTATTGAGTCACGTCCTGTTCGTACTAGAAAAATGCCAGCTAGATTTAATGACTTTATTGTTGGTTGAACATTTAAATTGAATTCATTTTCAGGAAATTTCATAGACTCTTTATTTGTGAATTGCATAAATCAGAACTGAGAAATCATATATTGTAATGTAGCCTAGATAAGTGCATGTCTTATATTTTGATTGAGATTAGTTACTATTTACATGTGTGGTTTATAGGCACTAAAAAGGAAGGAAGGGATGCAGTGTATGCGAAGTGTTGCAAGTACGAATAGTTTGTGTAGGAATTGACGAATATAAAAAAAGCAGTAAAGTTGTGCGGAACATTTGCTGGTGTTTTGTCTCTCTCTCCTAATTACCCTGCCTGATACACACCCCACATACGCAACATGGTGCAAGTAAATGATTTATGAGAATGAGGAGATCGTCCTAAAACGACTATGATCTGAAGTAATAACAAGTATTAGCTTTCCAAAAAAAAGCTTGATCGATATCAACATTTATTTTAAAAAAGCGAAAAAAATTTTCGTTCAAAATAGGTTTGAAATTTTGAAAATTTTGACTCTTAGACATTCATAAATTGCTCGACCTGCCTTTCAGTATATATTCGCGGGAAAAGCGGAGAGTTCCGATTAAAGAATTTGGGGGAAATAAGGGGAAACTTCTGAAAAAATTCCTATTAAATTATGTGACTACGCACAGTCTTATCGATTTTTATATCAATTTATCTTTGGAAAGAAAATATACAAATAAAATAGAATATCCTCAACGAAACAGCTTAGTCGGCTGGATGGTGAGAAACTTTTTAATTACCCCACTGGCAGCCTCGCATTCTAAGTATCCAAACGTTTCTTTGATGCAATGGATCCAAGGATCCAGAAATGTCATTAGGGATTTTGAAGGCATAGGGTTTACTGTATCACACACTAATTGGTCTAAAAGTAAAAAATTGTTTAAGAAAAAATATCATTGTAGATATTACGTTAATGTGCAATATTTAAATTCAGAATTGCGATACCAAAGCGTTGTCATGACGACATGTCCTACTTTTGTGAAGTGGATAGCTCTGGTCACGTGTTTTTCACTAGTCACAAGAATGTTTCTTTCTATCGGACAATTGCCAATATTGCAATGTTGAATCTGATGAATCAAATCGAAAGTTGACAACCTGTACAAATCTAGTATTAGTCGATATCTTGATATCGACTAACAATGGAATAAACACCCACAGAACCGAAGCAATAATGGACGGTAACAGGACGTTCCGTCCACAAACCAGTCCGTCCGCAGTTAAAGTCGATCCGTCCACAGATTATCCGTCCCCAGACGATCCGTCCACAAACCATTCTGTCCACAAACACATATATACCCATACGACAAGTGGGGTCTAAGACGATCCGTCCATCATTGTGTATTTCAAGTATATAAAGAGGTATGTGTATTGAATTAGACGATCCGTCCACCGTATACTTGAACTTTAATATGTGTGGACGATCCGTCCACCGTATACTTATACAGTAAAGGTGCATGTAATAGTTAAACCGTCTACAGTGTATTTGTATCATCGAATAGGGCGTGTATTTTGTAATAGTCGATCCGTCCATCGTATACTTATACTGCGTAAGTAAGAGAGATAGAAAGAGACAGAGAGAGAAATGTAACGAGAATAATTAATAAGCACAACGAGTAATGCAATTGAGTTTCTTAAATAATTCAGCAAATGATATCATATTACTTTTCGATATAAACTTTCAGTCAATGGAATTTGTTAGATATTTCCACTCATCTCCGTCGCTTCAAAATAACTTCATAAAAACATTACGTTAGACGAATAGTCTCCATCAATATAATGTCTATAGAAACTGAATGTATCCGTCTTGGCAAATACTTGGCAAATGTCATTTGAAACTCAATGGTGGACTAAGATGAATAGTGGACGGATCGTCTCCGTCACTCAACATGATATCTCTTGAAAGTTAATGGTGGACGGATCGTCTCTGTCACTTAGATGAACAGTGGACGGATCGTCTCCGTCATTGTGGACGGATCGGTTTGTGGACGGATCGTCTGGGGACGGATGATTCTGGACGGAAAGGTTTGTGGATGAATCGTCTATAAATCATAATGGACATCACATGTAACAACAGCAACAAACAATATTATGTAAATATAAAAAAAAACGAAATATGCTTATATAATGCATTTGGAGAGTTCTTTCATGACGCATCTTTCAACACTGTTGACGATATAATGTCAAAATGTTATGTATTTTCCTTGAATCATACAAATAATTTTCACCGTAAATCTGATAGCAGCTATAAGCTGGTCAAGCAAAGTAAGCTCCAGTCTCTGTACTTCTCTTGGGTATAAAGTCTAACATAATAACATCATTTGTGTCCCATACCATTGTGAGCATCATAATTGCCCGCAGATTACTGTGTCTTGAACTTTTTTTTTTCGGCTCTGAGACCATCGTCTTATCTACTGACGACTCTGAGCTTCGTTATATGAATCAGTGTCTAACCAGAAAGGAAAATCACTTTTCGCTCTTAAAGAAAAAGAAAGGAGGAGATCTCCAACAACACCTAGTTGCAGCACCAACAGCAACCTCCCAAAACACCCACTGTAAAACACAGAGACACGCACAGAAAGAGACGCAGTGGTTCAAGGAACGTCAATTCACAGTAAAACATTAAACACAAATGTCTACACATAAACCAACGAGACCAATGAGCAAACGGTGCCGACTTAAGACGGCCATCTGCCACGTCAGTAGCAGACGGTGTGGTTATCCTGGATTACGTGCGCACAACCCTCCAACACAACCACAAAGCACAAAACCACAAACCAGAATCCATATATCATAATCAATAGGCATAGAAATGTTTGAAACATATAAAACAAAACAAAGATAGAGAAGAGATATCCAAAAGTAAAAAAAAGTAGGGGAAATGTTTTCTTAAGAAAAAAGAAAAAGCTACCAAACAAACGCAGACAATAACACAGAACTATAGAAAGACGAAGGACAACACTATTTCATAGTCTAGTACAAGAATGTACTGTAGAGGTGATGTTAAAGGCCGACGTTGGGAACCACCCGGTCGTTAATAGGTATACCTGAGTGACATAAGCTTGATAGGCGTGGTATACCGTCTTTGAAGACAACGCCGTCTGCGAGCGGCGTGTTACATCAAAGACAAACCGACAGGTAATCCTTTATTATGCTAATGAGATACCCGAGTCTCATCTGTTTTAAGCTGTCAATCAAAAATTGATAGGGGTAAAAGGATTAAAGGGAACCAATCAGGTACCAATAAGAGATGTTAACCCTATAGCGGTCAGTGAGGAAATGACAGAAAATTTACCTGTCCCCTTATATAGTCCCCCGTCGGCCTTTAAGAAGCACTGTATGGATTATCTAAGATTAAACATATTCAAATCTGAACTGGCTGTTTGGCATTCATTTAAGGTCAAGTTGAGAATTTCTTTCATCATACACATATATTTACTATTTTGATTTCTTTTTTTTTCTGCCTCGATCATCACTCATGGTCGATACATTTATTGTTGAAATGCTCATATGGTTCACTAAATTATTTACGCTAGAACATATATTTTAATTAAATAACTGAATGAACAAATATATGCTTTTCATTGTCTGCTTGCATCAGGATATCAAAAGTTAGAACCATACAAATTCGACACAAATTTATGTAGTCCCCGAGGACATCGTTCCCCCAGTTTTGCAGTGCTTCGGCACATGACTCCCCCCCCCCCCCCTAAAAAAAAAATCTGTCACAAAATATAATGACAATTTTCTAAAACTAAGGGGTATCTCCCTGATGGAAAAGCTCTGCCCTAGCATTTTCTTTGCAGAAATTATAGGTCAAGATTAAACTTTTGTTCTTCTCAATTTTATATTATTTGGATTTTTCTCTTTTTCGGCCACCAGTATCACCGATGAGTCAAAAATTTATTGAAATGCGCAACTGGTACATAAAAAATTTATAATAGAAGATATATGTCATTTCAACAATAGGGTAGGTGTCACTGCATGAATTATTTAGTCCTCGAGGATATCGTTCGCCAAGTTTCGCAGTGTTTCGGCACTTTACTTGAAATATACTAAAAAATTCTCCGTCCCAAAATTTAATGAACATTTTCTAAAGCTAAGGGACATAAAGCTCTGACGTAAGAAGGTTCTTTGGAAGCAATGTTAGGTCTAGTTTAAACTTTTGGTCTTCATGATTTTATATTACTTGAATCCTTCTTTGTCGACCTCGAGCATCACTAATGAGACATAAGTTGTTAAAATGCGTAAATAATGCACTAAATTTTTTTTATAAAAGTACATACATTTCAATATTGACCAGCAGTCTTCACTACTGAGTAGACTGGTGTTGCAACCTTGTCTTGTCATCGTTGTTGATCCAAATTGGCTCATCTACAGGACATTTTCTGTTTTTTTGTTCAAGTTCGTAGATTTTATTCTAATCATCACGAAATTTAATGTCTGATTCTGAATGTTGTGTTTTACTTCCATTCAAAGACAAGTAGAAACAACACAGACAATGAATTAAACATGTAGCATATATATGTTGGCGGAACTTCGGTAATAATGAGGCTCGAAACAATGACCTTCACCAATAGACCATACGGGCGTATCTATCAATTCCGCCTCCTGATAATAATTTTTCTGTCAATCGATGAAAAGAAAAACACAGATACCCAAACCAAATTCATAATCCATGACGCTAATTATATTTTTATGTACATTGACTTTTTGCCTTTGAATCGATACACTGAAAATATTATAGTTATTGCTTTTGATTGAATTACATCTTTATTGAATGAATAAAACTTTTTTATTTGAAACTGATAATTCCTCATTTGCGAATAAATTTTACATCCAATCAGATGTTACCCCCCCCCCCCCACCCCCCACCCCCATCTATATATGTTGTTTTACTCTTTGGTTATATTTCATGGTTTGGATTGAGCATCACTGACGAGGGTTAGTACCCGAAACGTGCATATCGGTCCACTTTGCAAATTTATCTGTTCTTTAATGATGCTAAGAATTTGAAGACGTGTAACATCTGAAAGGCAAATCAGCGGCGAATAAAATTCCACGAATCACTTCCTCAGTTGCAGGGACACATAATTTTGCCAAAATGATTCCTTACTTCTTCTACTTATGTTATTTTGTGCATGTATTTCAGATATTTCTTTCAGTTTCGTGCATGAACATCGACGGCAGGTGCGGCTAGCCAAACAGCGGATGCTTACTCCTCCCAGGCACCTGGTCCCACCTCTAGCTTGCTAGAGGTCCGTTGATGCTCAATGTTGTTCTCTATTGTAAGTGCTGTTGAGATTACCGTCAGGATCTTCTGTAACTCATTTAAGAGTCTGAATTATATTTTAAAACCATTTCAGAAATTAGATTTCTGTCATAATATTAATATCGATCATTTTCTTTGATGAGTATTTCATTTAAAGAATCTTTATAATTTCAAAGACAATATTTGCGCAGTTATTCATCGAATCTTCCATGCGAATACAACATTCCTCATTATAAAGGCATTTCTCAAATTAATCCCTCACTATTTAAGCGAAAATGAATAAAATCAATAGTCAATACTTTACCTAAAATGTCATGGTAAAAAGGAAAGGAGATGACCATTATTACTCTTGATGCGAGTTGTTTGATTTTAAACTTCTGCGCCTTTGTGTGGGCATTTTTATTATAGAACGAGTTTCACGAATACAATATGACACAGAAACGATATTTCATATTCGCTTATCACAGGATATACTTTGTATTTCATAAATGAAAAAAAAGGTCAAAACAGTTTGTATCTTCGTTTAAAAAACAGCTTAGATGTCGATGTTTTAATTAGGGCATAATAATGAATTTCCTCTTTTGAAGCAAAAGTCACCTTAAACTTTTTTTTCTACCACTGGCCTTCAAAAAGTGGTACGTTCAATTGCTGGTTGAATTCAGATTATCTCTGGTCAAATATTTATTCTTTATATCTTAATACCGTCACTCAAGAAGAATGCATCTTTACTCTAAATAATCATAAAAATATGTAGGAAATGATTATTCTTGCATCATCCATCCGATGTTTTGATAATATGTTTTACTTCATTACGCCAAAGAAAAGACCCAAAATCTGAATTATTTCGGCTTTTATGATTGACCGTCCGTTATCTATTTGGCATTCGCGGCGGATGTAGAAAGCAGAGGACACTCACTTCTCCCGAGCACCTAGTCATGCCCCCATTCGGGGGTTCGCGTTCGCCATTTTGGTGTTATTATGTGTCTGGCTCTTTGACTCCTGGGCTACGATCGGTACTCCATATGATCCCAAACACGCATGCGTTACAAGGGTGCACCTTAATTGAATGTTTATAGTCTAGATTTTTTTTTCTGACAGCAGAGTTTAATCATTTCTATTTTCGCAAGTAAAGCATGAAACAAGAATCATTCCAAGAATTAAAGAAATAAAAAGAGAAATAAGCATTTGTGATCAAACATTGGCTGATAACAGTGTTCAAACGCGCCACTAAATTATTCTAAATAATTATTCTAATCTATAAGATTTTTTTAAGACAAGCATAATTTTGTTAAGGAAAAGCATATAATAAGCATGACACACACAAAGGCAGTTGATATTATTAATGTATAGGATGCCGAAAGTAAAAAAAATGTAAATAAACTAATTAGGAAATAGTGTGGTTTTTCACGGAATAGTAGCGAAAGAACAATATACTGACTAGGAACATGTTAATGCCAAAAAAGAGTATCCATTGTGAAATAAAAAAAAAAAACGATTTGTTTTGAATTTTACAATTGCGAAAGTTACAATTTCAATTTTCTTTCTTATGTTCTCATTTGATTAAATTAGTTATTTACCGAGATATAATTTAAATGCAATTTCTGTTCTATATCAAATATTTATTTGATTAGATAAAAATAAATATTTCCAAATAATGAAATATGATATTCAAATATTTAAGTTTGTCAAAGGGGAAATGTTTCCAGTTTCTATCATAATAAGAGATAGTCACGGATGTTTTTTGTAAATTATAATTAATCGTCAGTACCATGTGCAACTGCCGGATAAAATCCGGTGAATATAAGTGTACATGTCCCCACGGTCATAAACTACGTTATATATATCATTTTGGATATCCTCTTTTTTGACATCCCATTTTATAAATGAACAACTGACTTTTCTGAAACTATATTCTCTTCTTTGACATCCCATTTTATAAATAAACAATATATTTTTTCTGAAAACACTTAGTCCCTATCAGAAAAAAATATTATTTGTATGTAGCAAATTTATTCTAAAGGACCAAGATCATCGTGAAAAAAAACAACAACAAAGTAGCTCTACATATATGATGTAGAAATAAAGTTTCATTTTCAGGAGACATTATCGAAATCTGCTGTCCATTCGTTTCCTCATATGATATAATAATGTGTTATTGTCAGTTCTAATATAAAATTCAGACACAGCGACAGTTTTTACCTTTGAAAGGAAACCAACAATATTCATTTTTTATTGTTATTTTCAAACATGATTGTAAAGCCGGGTAAGCGCAGTGGTAGCGCGCTCGCTTTTCATCTCATAAGGCCCCTTCATATATAGACGAATCCATAGAATGAAGCCTTGCGAATGAGTAAAATTTGTCAAACTTGACGAATCTTGAAGGAAAACGGTGTTCAAAAATATGGCAATAACGAAATGCAAACGCAATGGAACTGCTTATTGCGAATAAGAAAAGAAGCACTGCGAATTGTTACGACTTCGCGCTATGATACGTTAGAATGAGCATTGTGTATTTGTTTTTTCACTTGCGATTAGGAGCGTAAATATGCGAAAGTTTATGCAGCGTTGCGCATCGAATACGTACTCTTCCGAAGCTAGCCGCACCTGCATTTTCTTGTACACTAGCAGACGTTAGTACAATTATTCCAAGAGGAAAAGAGAAAGGTACGTGTAGAGGATCGGAAAGGAAGCAGCCAGAAAATCGCCCTTGTAGTCCTAATCCATAAGAAGTATGTGGCTTGTTTAGTAATATACACTAAACGTTGATATAAATTTCAAGAACTATTTGTTGAAAGCAAATTATTGATTTTTTTATGATCATCGAAAAAAGCTGGTCTTTGGGTCCATCATCTAGTCCACCTCTCTATTGACCATGTTTTGTATTAGGGTGTTTAACGGTTCTTGCTATCGACAGAAAACGATAGTTGTAGAAAAAACTTTGCATTTATTGATAACAGCAATCTCAGAGATAATCCAATTTATCAAAAATAGCATTGTAGCACCATATCCCATCCATTCTGCAACGTCTTTTGGTACATTTTTGGACATAATAATTTCCATACTTTTTGGCCATTTTACATTGTCTAGACTGAGGATCACTGACGAGGGTTTAGTACCCGAAACGTGCATGTCTGGTCCATGCTGTAAATTTATCAGGTCTTAAATGATGCTATTGCATTTAAAGACGTTTAACATTTATACACTTTTAAATGATCTGAATACCTTTTATTTCATCTTTGACCAGAACTTTCTATCTTCCATTTTCATTTTTTCCCCATTTTGTACACTCATTTATTGCATATTTTTTTATATCTAAGTTAATGAATGCTTTGACATATATATTTTATGCTCAAAGGGATCCAGGACAGTATCCGAAAGAACCACATTGGAAAGCTCTAGATCAGTTAAGACGTCATAATAGAAACTGTGATATTGCCGCGTTTTCGCAAGAACTTCAGCATTAGGTGTTACTTAAAAGAACTGACAGTCAAATTTCAATAGGAACTTATCGGTGTTTAACTTGACATATGATGAAAAAAATATAAAGTTTTTATGGAAAATAAATGATAAGGTTTCAGATAAACGGACTTAATCATGAAACATTAACAACTCGAAGAAGTTCTATAATTAGACATGACATTCAATTTATCTCCTTTAGACAATTTCTTTTCAAAGTCTTAGTGATCATTTATAACTATACTTATATCCGATTGCTCACATCATATCTAAATGAAAAATAAAGTACTTGTTAGGTCTTCCGACTTCCGTCGGAAGACCTATTGTTTTCGTAACCGTGGAAAATTGGATCAGCGATTTCTCAAGAACCCTGTAAGCTAGGACAATGAAAGTTCTCCAACGTTACGTTTGGAGTAAAAGCTAGATTGGTCTTTTTTATTTTTGGTCTCTGTTATTTTTTTTATCATGTTTTTTAGTAGATTCAAATATTTGACGGGAGCGTCGAATTACTCAAAAGGACCGAAAATTTCATGTTTTGCTATTTGTAAGCTTAAATATCTCGTATTTTGCTATCTACAATTTCCATTCTTTTTGAAAGTCGACAGTCATGCAAGATATGAAATGCTAGATGCACACTGTAACGATTTATTACGATGACGTCCTTCACCGTCCTTCATATTTCCAAATTCAGAAGTTCATAGGAGGAAGACACTTTTTTGCTTATAATAGTAAACAAAAATTAAGCTTATGAAGTTTCCTAAAAATTTCAATATTATTATTTTTTATCCATATATCTGTCTTATTTAGTCTTTCTGATTTTTCCTATCTCTTACTGTTGAAAAGATATGAGCATCGAAATTTTGAGTTGGGTATTTCGATACACCTTCACGCCAACAGATTGGGCGCACACTAAAATTGGTAGTCCGAGTCCGACTCGAGAAAAGCAGTGTTGAGATTTTCAAATTCCGATTTCACGGCAATGATGAATATGCATTTCATAAATACATTTCGATATACACAATTTGATTTTAAAACAGTTGATTAATTTAGAAGAGATCAGCTACAAACCAGAATTTACACACAAAAAGTGGTAGTTTGATTCCGATTTCTAACCTACAAACCTGTTTCTAAACTTTAATAACTATATTTTGAACATCAAGTTTAATTTCTAATTCTAGCAAACGTTCGAACATAATTTTCGGTTGGTTTATTTACAAATTGATGAACAATTTCTCCAACATTCTTCCCTCCCCTCGTTTTTCGAAAACAGTTCTGTTTATATTGAACGATGTCGCCATGATGGAAATTCAAAATAAACTTTGAAAAAAGGGAAGGGGGGGTCCAAATTTGAACCTGCACAGCGAGAACCTCATGGTATTTATATATATATATTGAACGTAACTTGTTATTACCATTTCTCTTCTCAAGAAAATTGGTTCTACAGCTACGAGCTCGCCTTTTTTATGGGGGAAGGGGGTAGGAAGAATTTGCAAAAAAAAATACCGGCTCTGAAAAATGCTGAAAAAAATATTCCGGCCCTTTTGGCCGGCAATTTTTTTTCCCGGACCATGCAAAAGTAAGGATACATTGCATGATATGGAATTTTTTGCTGGCCCTTTGTGCCAGACAATTTAAAGTCAAAAAATTAATTAATATAAATACAAACTGTTCACATAGCTGTATCTACCAGAGACCTAATACGTATAGGCACAAAAATCTAGAAAAGGTTCTATTTAAACATCATACAATCTGTCTGAAATTCGCTCATTGCAAAGAGACATATGAAGGAACGGTTATTAACTCATACTCTGTAACAGCGGGGAGTTTAACTTACACAGACATTCACAATATTTGACAATTTGTTTAAATCCGGCCCGAAGAACCGGCGAAAATTTTCCTCCGACTCTGGTAATGGCTGAAAAAAATGGCCTGCTCAGAAAATTGCTGAAAAAAAATTTATCGGCTGGCAATAGAATTCCTGCCCCCCCCCCCCAAATCAAATGGTTGCTCACCAACAATTATCGGTTTGAAAATTTAATGTTACTGCTATTTGAAAACTTAAATATATAATATAAATACATGTAATGTGACGTCCTTCATATTTCCAAACCAAAAATTGTATAGGAGGAAGACACTCTTGTTGCAACCGCAACAAGAAACCTTTCTAGTTAATTTTCTCGTTCTACAGAAGATTTGTAATTGTTTTTCGATCCCTAAAGTTTGTTAATTTTAACGTCAACTTTACGGCCAATTTAGGGGGCCTTTGTAGCTTCAAAACTGACGGTAAACATTGATTAAACTTTGCATATAGAAAAAAGTCTGTTTCAATTATTAAGATATATAATTTTTAGGAAAAAATAAATGATAGAATCTTTTCTAAGTCTGACTGTTCTGGTTCTTCTTCTTTTTTTTATTGAATTGTTTATGACTTTAGTTTAAATGATGTAAATAGATACAATGATATTTTCAGAGAGGCCGTTTGGTTATCCACGGCACCAACAGAGACCTTGACACATTGGTACCAGGTCAGATGTCTCGTACAGACACCCGTATTAGTCAAACCAGGACAAACTCTCATGTATGTTTATTTCTGTATGTACTCATGGACTGTGGGTTCAAATCCTGGTACTGGTACTATCATTATGCAATGTCAATATGGTAATAGTGTGCATTAGTATTAGGTTAGCGTTCCCCCCCCCCCCTGGGGTTCTTGTTTCTCGTCTCGTAAAAATATGTATCGCTGGTGTCACTGGTTTGAATCTCCCTCACTATCTTTGTTTGACACATGTAGCCAAATTCGATCAATTTCGGATGGTTGTTTCTCGAAACGCATTCAAAAATTTTCGTTTACAAAATTTTCTCAAAAATCTTAAGTCTGGGTCCTGTAGCATCATATCCCAGCCATCTTGCTACTTCTTTCGGTATATTTAAGCCATAATTTTCATAGATTTTTGGACATATTTCATTGTTTGAATTGAGGATCACTGAACAAGGTTAAATACCCGAGAGGGACATGTATGGTCCATGCTGCAAAACCTCTTCTTAAATAATGCCACGAATTTGAAGAAGTTTAACAGTTCTTTTGTATTTTTCAAGGAATGGTATGCCTTTTGGATTTTATTTTTAAATTCTGAGTTTGACTTTGCGTGAAACTTTTAATTACTTATTTGCAGTGAAATCCTCTCAGCATTCTCAACACAAAGCTTACATAAAGACCAACAGACAGACGAACCACGAGACGACGATTAATGTTGAAGTATACCTTATTCATTGTCTTTCAAGAAATTAATAAGATAACATTTCTGGTATGATGAATATTTATTTCACATCTAATATGCTAACACTATACATGTATAACCTTCATTTATTTTTTGAAAATTCTAACAATGAGCTTTAGATTAAATTTATTAATTGAAATAATAGACATATAAATTTTGATTAATTTCTAATGTCTGAATAAGATGCAAAGAGTTTTGATTAAAGAATAGAAATTATTATATTCAAGTAACCAATTGCATGCAAATCAAAGGGATGACGTAAAAGGGGTGAGCTTTTCTTGTTGCTCGATCCCGAATATGTATATCTTGTTATAATATAATCATTTGTAACATTCCGGAAATAAATACTATTTGAACCAATTTTATAACATTTCATTGTTGAAATAATGTGACCTGCATAAAATGACGTTTGTAGAGATATAGCAAATGCTTAATCAGAAAATGTTAACAAGGTGGCAATGATTGTCCCCGAGGGCACATGTAGCCAAGTTCGATCAATTTCGATTGATCGTTTCTTCAACGCAATCTAAATTTCTGTTATCAAAATTTCTTGAAATTTCTAAAAAGTGGGTCCTGTAGCATCATATCCCACCCATCCTGCTACGTCTTTCGGTACCCTTTTTCGACATAGTAACTTTCATACTTTTGGCATATTACATTGTTTAGATTTAGGATTTAGGATCACTGATGAGGGTTAAGTACCCGAAACGTGCATGTCTGGTCCACGTTGCCAATTTATTTGTTCTTAAATGATGCTATTCAATTTGAAGACGTTTACATTCAATATAATCTTGAAAGCTTTTCTTGATTGTTCTATGATCAATGACAATTATAATTAAGTTTTTAGAAGATCTTAAATTATTTTCTATTCTCTCATATTAACAGAGATAAAATAAAAGTAAGCAAAATGACGAATCGATTGTCCACGGATGATTATAAATAACCTACACGTGCGAATGATAACTATGATCTAATAAATACAGCAAAAATGTATGATAATTATTATTTTAGACATTCTTCAGACAAAGGCAGAAAATAAGCAATCACAGGGTGCGATCACTGAAAAGGACCCTCGTATCCGTAATTTGATTTTGTTCATGACTCGGCAAGCCTGGGCATGGCACAAGCCAATCCCGGACAATCGTGTTAGATTTCCTAGTCAATGATCACATCCGATGATAGGTTATATTATTCCATGCGGTATCCAATAAACCACTTTTGTGATTTTACGTACCGGAGCATAGGCGAAAGGTTTTCAAAAAAGAAACACATTTATTCCTATAAAATATGCATTCAGTCTTGCGCCTTATCTTAATAAGGCGCAAGAATAAATGTTTTTTTTTTTAATTATTGTCTTTATTGTACATGAGGAAATATATTGTCACATTGAACAATAAAAACTGAAAATTATAACAGACGGAATGATGCAAAGTGTATATATGAACAATTCTCTGACTAAAGAACTGATTACTATAATTAGTGTCCTCTAAACAGCTTCCTAAGTATTCTATGACGGGTATTAAAAAGTCGTCTAGACATCATTTCTCATTACTTCCTACAATTTTCTTTTCTTTGGATCCGTTTCACCGTCGGCTTCGCTGAAAAAGGGAATGCTTAAATTCAACAAGGCGGAACAAAAGATCATAATAAATGTGATATAACATTTCAAAAATTTTGCTTGTGCAAATGTTTGTACAAATACTCCCCGTGACATGACGTTTGAAGTTTTTTTTTTTTGTTTGTTTGTTTGTTTGTTTTTTTTTTTCGTTCACTACCATTACAATACGTATACCAAAGAGAAGTAAGCTAGTGATAGATATTTTGAAAAATCATGTATTTAGATTGATCATAGTTTTTATTCTAAATAATCATCAAAATATAGGTTGTTAATTGTGCTATATTTTCCATTAAATTATACCTCTGAATAGACCCAAACAAAATGTTGACCCGCTCACTCTTTGCTTAATAGATATATGAATTCGCTTCACGTTACATTCTTTCCGTATTGAATCATTTGCATTACAATGAGATAAAGAAGTTTCTGACGACAATCTCAACAGCACTCCCAGTAGAGCACCAAACTGAGCATCGACGGACACCTAGCAAAGCTAGAGGTGGGACAATGTGCCCGGGAGGAGTAAGCATCGCCTTTTTTGGTTAGCCGCACCCGCCGTCGATTTAAAGTACCACTGAAGAGGCTTCATTACCCGAAACATATATGTCCGGTGCACCACATTTAGAAATTTTCTGTCTAGAAGGCTACCCTCTGGCAGCAGAGTAGGGACACTTTTTTCTTTACAATAATCTAGGAATAAACATTTCTCCCTATGTATCATGTTGCTGCTGGGATGTTTGGACATAGGAAAGCAAAATATGAAAATAAAGATCATGTGCTGATTCAGCAGGTGTAAGATGGTATTAAACCCCTTGAAATTTGTCAAAATGCTCATTTTTGTGTTCCAACTCGTTACCTTTTTGATGACAATTTCAAACCAATTTTAATGCATCGGACAATGTTTCGGATAGAAATCCTCATCAGTGATGCTTCATGCCAAGTGATTTTCAGAAACAGCAAAATTAATTTTAGAAGCGCCCTATAGTTTGCATTTTTTGAAATTTGTATATCTACTAGGCAAATAGTGCGCGGCTCAAACTTTCCTGTGTGATCGATTTACAGGCATAGTTTAATAAAATCTTGGAAACAGGCATTTCTGGAACACAGAATTCAAAATTTTGTTGAGAAAGCCGTTCTACTGCAGCAGACTTGAGGCTTTTCATTTTTTTCTCTCAATACCCTCCTGAATATTCATAAATGCATTGTATTTGCACCGCGTAGATCTTCGAATCCATTATTCTGCTATTTGAAACATTGAAATTTCATAATTCAAATTTCTGTAATTATTTTTTTAACAAATGGAACAACTACAAAAGAATACATGACATCAAATAATCATTTTATGATAAACAAAAGAAAAATTGAAGTTGATCTGTAGCATTTCTAGTCTTTAGATTTTTCTGGAAAATATTGAAGATAAGAAAATTTAAAAATTGAGCTTCCATGACCTTTTCCGATTTTTTTAAAACCTGCAGTTTGATGATGACTTAATTTCAACCTGTTTTTTTCCAAAGAAAACGTTTGAATTTGCTTTCTGAAATCCTGATTAAGTGCAAAGTTAACTACAATCACAGAACCTGGCCTGATTTCAATAAACCTACATTTCCTCAAAAGCTTTTTTCACTTTTTTGTAAGCTTCGTAATCTTTTTCTTCTTCTTCTTTGTTGCTTGGATTTAGATTGAAGTACACATGTGCATGCCACTCTGTGAATACTTTAGGATAAAGACTTGATGTCTAGAAAAAAGAAAAGGAATGTTTTATATTTCATTTTATCGTTAAAGTATTTTTTGCGGTGACAAAGTCAGTCGCTCATGACTGTACCCTAAGCTTGGTTCAGTTTTTGGATTAGCGTCCTTGCCCAATAACAAAGTCGTTGTAGTGTGAATTTCTTTCGAAAAACGTATCTTAATATGATCTGGAAACACCATATGAAGGGAAAGAAGGAATGTTACTACTTAGGAATGAAAATATTGTAATATTATAGTTGAAGTTGTCACATTTGTCATATATTGAAGTATTTAGGTTACCATTATCGTCAAAAGATAACACGAGATCTAAATATAAAGTACTGTGCTTTTAATGGCTTGTTCCACCTGTTGTTCACAAGGTTGAATTGTGCCAAGGTTATCAAAAATATTTGGTTTATTAATCGAGATATCATCGATATATCTATATTTAGAACTGAGTTGGAAAGCTATGTGTTTTTTTCCGTGAGTGAGCTAGGTTGAATAAATTCGGCTGCATACGAGTATGGAAAAAAACATCAATCTAATTAGAATTCAGCTCTCTTAATTTCGTAAACTAGAGATATAACAACGACCGTTTGGAGGTCGTGTTCTATGAACTTTTTCATTTGCATACAAACAAAAATATATCAAGCAATCACAGTTGTTGTTTATTGGCCAACTACGTCATCCGTATCATCCGTACTTTTAGAAATGAAAGAAAACCGAGCACAACACAAATGAGCAAATGAGTTTTAGAAGATCCCGACGATAATTTCAACAGCACTGACAAAAGAGCACAAAATTAAGCATAGACGGACCCCTAGCAAGCTAGAGGTGGGACCAGGTGCTCGGGAGGAAGAGCACAAAATTAAGCATCGACCAAGCATCGACGGACCCCTAGCAAGCTAGAGGTGGGACCAGGTGCTCGGGAGGAGTAAGCATCCCGTGTTGGCTAGCCGCACCCGCCGTCGATGTTTTAGCACGAAAATGAAAGAAATATATAAAATTAAGGCACTGTCTGACATTATATCTATATAGAAAGTGCTATGGCGACAATGTCAGGGAAATATATTCAAAACACTTACTGTCAAACATGTCACATATGCAATGGTCAGGTCGCCATTGCCCAATGTTGAAAGTCTTCAAATTCAATAGCATCATTTTAGAATAGATAAATTTGCAGCATGGACCAGACATGCACGTTTCGGCTATTTAACACTCGTCAGTGATCCTCAAGCTAAACAATGTAATATGCCCAAAGAGTGTAAAAATTACCATGTCCAAAAATGTACCGAAAGACGTAGCAGGAAGGGTGGGATATGATGCTACAGGACCCACGTTTTAGACATTTCAATTAATTTTGATAACAGAAATGTTCGAATGCTTTGAAGAAACGATCAAACGAAGCTGATCGAACTTGGCTACATGTGCCCAGGGGGACTCTTTTTCCACTAGCAGTGACACTCACAAAGTGGTACAAATGTTAAACGTCTTCAAATTCAATAGCATCATTTTAGAACAGATGATTTGCAGCATGGAACAGACATGCACGTTTCGGGTACTTAACCCTCGTCAGTGATCCTCAATCTGAATAATGTAATATGCCCAAAGAGTGTGAAAACTACTATGTCCAAAATGTACCGAAAGACGTAGCAGGATACTTATTTACTCCGCGATGTAAACATTCGTCGATCTGATTGGTCGAATATTAATATCTCTGACAATCCCTCCAATCTCTGCGTAGTTTACAAAATAAAGAGAGCTGAATTTTAATTAGATTGAGAAAAACATCAGCAAGAAGTGGAGCACAGTTGGATCCTCGTGGAATTTCCACAATTGTCTTAAAAATCATTCATCCAAACATCAAGTTATCGATCAGAAATAACCTCTTTCTGTGAATCTGATGATTTGAAATGTTTCAATAATGCTCCTAGGTACGTGGATGATTTTCTGACTATTGACATTCTCGCTTTTGAATTATGTAAGAATGAAATTTCTCCACAAGAATTGACACTTAACAAGACAAACGTTAACAGAAACACCATTTTTGGACCTAAACATCAAAATTGTAAACGAAACGATTCATACAAGTGTATATGACAAAAGAGATGATTTTAGATTCAACATAGTAAATTTCCCCTGGCTCGACGGTGATGTTCCCAGATAACCGTCATACGGCAATTACATATCTCAGCTCAACCGGTGCGCTAGAGCATGTACTAATATTTTGAATTTTCACAGTAGAAATTTACAAACTACCAAGAAACTTTTAGGTTAAGGATTCTGCTTTCATAAACTAGTCAAGACTGTCTGGAAATTTTACAAAAGTTACAGTCAGCTTCTTTTAAAGTTCGGATCTTTACCAGCAACAGAGTATATTACTTTGGGTATTACACAACCTGCCTTTTATAAAAAAGGGATCAAAGGTAGACAGCATAACCATCGAAAATGCGTCCGGATCATCACACGCCTTTTATACCGTGGATATGATCCTAATATCACCAGATGGATACTAGGCTTGGTACTTGACCAATGTACAGTCTTGTGCCAGCGCATTCTTAAAACTTGTACTCTGACAGAGTGTGACGACGGGACTCCATGACGGGCCCTGTCCAAACCTCTTCAGAGATGACAGGGCCCCGATCACCTGTCCTCTCTGAATGTCAGACTCCGAGTTCGCTACAGCCGGCATAACACGTACGACACCCCCCCCCCCATTTCTATTTCCATTTATATATTCATCTCTGTTGCTAGGGCCCATGTGTATTGCTGTCTTGTTTGTGTGATAATCCAACAGTGAGTAGGTTGTTTTACACTATAATTGTGCGTTCTTCGAGATCTTTTGAAAACAGGGAAAGTGGGAGTGTTGTGCCAACGTAATCTGGATAACCACGCCATTTTCTACTTGCGTCCTAAGTCGGCACCGGTTACCCATTGGTCTCGTTGGTTTATGTATTTTGTGTTTGATGTTTCTGTGTCAAATGTCTCTTTTTCGTCTCTTGCTGTGCTTGTCTTTGTGTTTTGGCATCAGGTGTTTGGTGCTTTGCTGTTGGTACTGCAACAGGGCGTGGTTGGAGATCCCCTTCCTTCTCTATTATTAGAGTAAGAATTTTTCCTAACAAGTTGAGTTTAATTCTAACCCACAATAATGAACTTGAATTTGTAATGCCATTTTATGTTGTTGGCCGCAATTTTCATGATTTTTGAAATCTTTCAATTTTGAAAACTGGAATAGTTGTATAAACATCGTATATACCCCAGCACGAAACATAGGCTCTGACCTTTGAGTACTATTCCTTCCGGAATTAAAGGAGCATTGTACTCATACGTACAAAAATGTACGAGCATTTATAGGTTAGTAGGCTTTATGCTAAAGGATGTATGCAAGTAACAAAATAAATACTGATTTCATTAATAAATACTGATTTCATTAATTAATACTGATTTCAATAAATATCAACCATTTCTTTTACAAAGAAATCTTTATTTAAAAATACCTTATGAGATAGCTATTGACGCCAACTGATGCATTTAATCTTTTAATGCCTGTAAATATATTTAATGCCTGTTAGTGAGGGCTCTGTGTCATGGTTTTGGAAGATGGGTATTGCGGTCGCTAACGGTCGGGAACTATTTCCCCCTAAATCACAATATTGACAACACGGTACCCTCAAATTGCAGAAGTTGATATGTGTTGTGGCATAAATAAAGTGGATTGGTATGGTATGGTGGAACTGTTGCGACAGGTGTTACATGAGAACAGGAGAGGCTGACTCTCCCAGGGCACCTGGTCTCACTTAAGAATATTGGTTTTTTTCCTGGTTTACAACTGTTCCAACGGAAGTTCTTATGATTTTGCCTTTTCGACTTTGAGACTGAATAAGTGATGGATACTCCTTTGATTTTTATGGCATGATTTAGCATGATATGGTATATATGTTATACATTCCGGAAGACGTTATTCATTACAAATTAAAAGAATTTTCACCTTATGGTTTCTTGTTCCCTTTATTAAATCCTCTGTCGTATAAACTATAAGATTTTTGATTGGATCTTCGTCTTTTTTGCCAGCTTCTAGTGGAAATATCTGAAATGTGATTAAACGAGTGAAATAGGGTTCCGTTTCAATAAACATTCTTCCAAATTTTCTGTAAACGAAAAGAAAAAGAATTAGAATTGGCTAAGATAACATACTCCTATGGGACAAACTTAATCTGGTGAATACTAACTGGACATTTATGCCTAGGAGGCAGGTCTCTGACACTAAAGGTTGGACGGTTCGAGATTTTTTTTCCACAGAGTATACCCATTTTTTAGAATTATCTTTTATTATTCATATCTAACAAATCTCATACGGTAAAATAGTATTTTTCATTTTATTTTTCATATCTTTTTATTGTTGATAAATATGCATGCAATCAGGAGAATCCCGAGCACTTGGTCTCACTTCGGAATGTTATTCATTCCGAGGTTCGCAACCGTTCCAATGGAAATTCTAATGATTATACCTTGCCTTCTCGACTTTGAGACTGAATAACTGATAGGTACTTCTGTGATGATTATCATATCTATTTTATTATTCATATCTATTTTATTATTCATACCTATCAAATGTCATACGGCACGGCATATATATTATATCTCAACTTCTAAGACAATTTATAACAAATCCAATGCAATGTCAACATTGGAACCATTACCCTTTTTTAACAATCTAAAATAGAAATAATATTCGATAAGACATCATAAATAGCAATCCTACGAACAAATGTAGTCAAACACACCATCCACAAAACGGCAGATATGCAAAAGAACAATGAACACATCGAGAGACGAGTAAACAATACAAACTAATAAACATTACAGATTACCGGTAATTTGCATGTGACAAGAACGTACGTTGCAAAAACTGGAGTTAAATCCAAATGATGTGGGTAATAACAATGTGTCTTTTGTTACACATCTAACAGTGAGGAGGTCATCTAACAGTGAGGAGATTGTTTTAGACCACAATTTAACGTTCTTCAAGACCTCTGGGTAATTGGAGAAGTGAGAGGGTTGTGCGCACGTAATCCAGGATAATCACTACCATTTGCTACTTGCGTGGCAAATGGGCGTCCAAAGTCGGCACCGGTTACCCATTGGTCTCGTCGGTTTATGTGAAGTCTTTTGTGTTTGATGTTTATATGTCGTATGTTTTTTTCCGTATCATAGTATGCTCGTCTTTTGTGTTTTTGCATCGGGTGTTCTGGTGTTTTGCTGTTGGTGCTGCAACAGGCTCTTGTTGGAGATCCCCTCCCTTCTTTTACACAGATGTCTGTGCACTCTTAATGAAGATCATCAATGGAGGGGGACTGTTGGTAATGTTTTGCAAAAATTCTATTACTGTTCTGTTGATAATATATCTCAGAGGACCAAACTAACATAATTAGAGGGCCTAAATAAATTCTAAAATATGGCCATTTGAATACATAATACATAAGTTTTTTTTTTAAATATTACATGTAGTATTTCAGACATGACGGAGGAATATTCTATCTTACATTGAAAATGCAATGTTTGATTTTGAAAAATATTGCGCCACTTTTAAATCTAAACTTTCGTCTACAATTATTATCCTTCTCTTTAAAATGAGACTAAGAAACAAATAATGTGATATGATTGTCCTTGTCGTCTCTGCATGAAGTCCCTTTTTCGTCTCATGTGTGTGTGTGTTCTGCAGTGTTCATGTCTTCATGTTGGGGTTCGCCCCCTCATCTTTTTGTCATATTTCATGTTTTATCCACTTACCCACTGGGTGCCTTCTAATACTTACGTAAAATTTTACATACTTGTCCATAAGTGCGTCATTTATGCCTTTTATCATCTAAGAATGAGACAAATATAGAAAGTTAGTACAATTTAGTCATAGAAAAATGTATAAGTATTATTCTATTCATAAAAGTTTTACGGCATTACCTCCTAAAAGATCTGTACTTGTAATCTTAAATATACATAGACGATGGAACGCCGCACTTGTGTCGCCTGCTTAGCAGCTGAAAATTGGATCAACTATGTGGGTCAAAATCACTTGGTTCAAAATTATTGGTGTCAGTAAAAGTCTTGCCAAATGAAACGCTTGTGTTAAGTATCAGGACGTCTACTTACCAATTAAACAATATGATAACTCTCAAATTTTCAGATAAGAATGTCAATCATCTAGGTCAAGGTCACTAGGTTAGTTGTTTTGGTAACAAAAGAAAGGTATCATCATAAGAAATACATATGTGAAATATTACAGCCCTAGATATCACTTACCAACAAATAAGATGTAGGCCTATCTAATTTTTTTTCACAGCAGGTAAAATATCTAGGTCATGGCCACTAGATCAAATATTATGGTATTTGAAAAAAAGGTCTTGCCATCAGGAATACACGTGTGAAATATCAAAGCCCTATCACATAAAAATTAAAAGATATAGCAGATTTTAATTTTCTGAAAAGAAGGTCAAATATCTAGGTCTAGGACATTACGTCAAAAATTGTGGTATGCGTAGATAGGTCTTGTCACAAGGAATACACGTGTGAAATATCTAAGCTATATCACTTACCAATCACAAGGTATAGCCAATCTTAATTTTGTGAAAATAGTTAAACTCAAAGATAAAGGTCACAGGGTAAAAAATGTTGATAGCCATGGAAAGGTCTTGTCAGAAATACACATGTGAAATATCAAAGCCCTATCACTTACCGATCATAATGTATAGGGTGTGACATCCAAAGCGTGACAGACAGACGGACGGACGGACAAGGGCCAAAGTGGTCCCTGCTAGACTTTTTTCACTGTGACGGACTTGGTACTTCGAACTTCGTTCTTCGCACTTCGAACGTTGAAAAATCAGAGGCGTAGCTGCCGTTCACGAATAAATTCGCTAGTCATTTACATTTTAATAAGTGTTCTCAGTGGAATTGGTATATTGGACTTCCTGTTACCCACTTATAAAACTTTCTATCATGCATAAAGTGCGAAGTTCGAAGTGCGAAGTTGTCTAATTGTCGCTTTGCTTCGCAGGCGACACAAAAACGAGATGTCGAACTCTGCAGCCAGATAGCAGCCTTTTGGGAAAAAATTTCTAAAAGCGGTACACTAGATATGCATGTTTTGGAAAATGAAGCCTCTTCAGTGAAACTTTAATAAACTTAAAAAAAATGGTTCAAAATAATCAGAGTAGTTTAGTGTAGCGCCCAATACTTTCATTTCGAATTTTGTACGAATACCAATGAGTTAAAGAAGATCCTGACGATAATCTCTACAGCGCTCACAATGGACCCCTAGCAAGCTAGAGGTTGGACCAGGTGCCCGGGAGGAGTAAGCATCCCCTGTTGGCTAGCCGCATCCGCCGTCGATGTTCACGCACGAAAATGAAAATATATTAATTGAATGCACTGTCTGTGATTTTGTCTATATATTAAGTGCTATGGGGACAATGTCAGGGATAAATATTCAAAACACACTAACTGTCAAACCACTCGCGGGGAACATTTTTACGAGTTCCACACGGCAAAGGGCATAAGTGTCACACAAATGAGTTAAAGAAGATCCTGACAATAATCTCAACAGCACTCACATAAGAGCACCAAATTGAGCATTAACGGAGCCTAACAAGCTAGAGATGGGACCAGGTGCCCGGGAGGAGTAAGCATCCCCTGTTGGCTAGCCGCACCCGCCGTCGATGTTCACGCACGAAAATGAAAATATATAAAATGAATGCACTGTCTGTGATTTTGTCTATATAGAAAGTGCTATGAGGGCAATGTCAGGGAAAAATATTCAAAACACTTTCTGTCAAACCCCTCGCGGGGAACTTTTTTTCACAAGCTCCACACGGCAAAGGGCATAAGTGTGACACACATAACTTTTTTAAACTTTGAATCATTTCAGCTTTTTAAAGTTTTAAGAAGATTCACTATCCGAAACATGCACGAATACTCTTTCATGGTCTTCTATGAAAGATACATAGGTTCCACGAATGATGCATTGCACCTATTTTAAATCTTTTTTATCAAGATGGCTACTCTCTGACCGCATCGTCGGACACTATTTTCCGTTTACTTGATTTATTTTGTATTTCTTGGTTTGAATAATTTTCAGACAAAAATATTTGTTAAGACCTACAATTTTTATTTATTGTGCTATATATGCACAACCACTGTACTTGCTCGAGATAAAGCTTTCAGTACGATTGTTATTTTTTTTCAGTAACAGTGTGACGTCAAAACGCCGCCGAGCATCGCGTATGAATTTGAATTGAATATCAACAAGTATAAAATCTTTTCCTATCGGAACATCATCATATAGAAAGTCGAATTCATATCTAAAATCTTCTCCATTAATCCCTTACCTCTTTCAGCGACTTTGTCTTGACGATTACAGAATACGACATCAACAAGCAACAGAGGCAGGCGCAGCTACAATAGCTCTCTGTCGATTGATGTCACATCCTTCACTCAACGGAATATTTCGAATGAAGATTTCTTGTCACATTCGGCGTTGTTTGTGATAATTCCAAAATAAACCACCCATGTAAGCAGTACACAGTAGAAGAAAAATCCATGAACTAACGCTGTCAACATTTCATGATTTCACCGCGCTGCAACTGACTCAAACGGATACTAAATGGGAATTCATTCCGCCAACAAAACTAGTTCCAAACAGTCAACATCTAGAGAGTAATAAACAACTTATTTGGTCATATTTTGTCATGATTCCATTGTTAAATTGTTTAATTTGTAATACTTGATATATCATAATGCATTAATTTATGACAGTTCAGTCATAGTGAATAAGCGTGACGTTGTCATGGGAAACTCCAGCTGTTCCTTTCTAAAATTAACTCCCCTCTGTATTGGTGAACGTATTCGCTTTATAAATAGAATCGGGTGCTTCCTTTGTTCTATTTTTGGCTTTGAAAGAGCATATATATAGAATAAGTGTCTTATTTTGTGTGTTTATGCAGAAATAAATTACAATGGCTGATGCATTTATTTGATAAAATGCGCTAACGCGCATTATATCAAAATAAATGCATCAACCATTGTATTTTATTTCTGCATAAACACACAAAATAAGACACTTATTATATAGTAATGGCATTCCTGATGGGAGAAAATCGAGTTTTAAGTGATTTCATCATTATGAAAGTTAGTTTCAGTCATTCCTTTTGAATTAATGAAAGGTGGGTAATATGCTCCTATGAAATAGTGATATTAACACTATTGTGACGTCATGATGTGAGTCCGCATAACAGATGTCGCAATGAAACATAGATTTTAAGATCGTATTTCAATGTATTCTTGCGTTATTTTTGAAAAGCATAATATTCGTAGCAGTTTATTCTTATAGAATGAACCATTTTCGGGGGCGCTGATTTCGAATATCGCAGTTTTTTTGCGATTAGATCAACTTTATATTTCTTTTCAATTTTTTTTTTAAATAAAAGATACATCGGCAAGCCTCGGGTTTTACAAGATTTTGAGACCCCTCGGGTGGAACCTATGTATCTTTCATAGAAGACCATGAAAGAGTCTTATAATAATATACCTATTGATGGAATCATTTTGATAACGATATTATATAATTGCATTTAAAAAAAAGATATTTGAGTTTTGCGCTTTATACCAGCTTGCTCTTCCTGGGCACCTGGTCTCACTCCTATATCGGGAGTTCGATTCTTTCCATGTGGTGGAGGGTTTTTTTTATTTGATTTGGTTCCTGTTTTATCCTGATTTTGTATGCCTTCTCTTTCTTATTTTCTGAATTAACGATTTTGTGCTGTATACAGGGATATGGTCATTATCCATATTTGTCATGGCATTGTTTTTGCAAAATATGGTGTATACATGTAACATCATTTAATTTCAAAAACCTTTCATCAAAAGTATGTTGAAAGTGTCAATAGAATGTACCTTGAATTTTTTCTTGAGGTTTTGTTCCGATGCCTGTAATGAAGAAATAAATTACTATATAATAAAACTTCACAATCAAAAGTAAAAAGTCTGCATGATGTATCGGAACTCTGAATAATGAGTAGCGATGACAAGAGGTCGCCAAAAAATCCATAAACTTTCTCTATTCAGGGGGTCTATAAATCCTACAAATGATGATGTTTGTCTCCCTGAATACATTATATCAAACGTCACAATAAAGAGTTGTGGCTCTTGGACTGTTTATGCATTTGTCGAACCTTGTCATCGCAACTCCTCAAAACCCAAATTTATGGATTTCCATAAACTTTATACAATGAAAGATCATGATATGGGGTATATGAAGGAAAGTTTCACCCGAAAAAGCTTCACCCGATTTATGGCCAATGGAATTTGATGATTTGTATATAAGATAAATGCCAAACCTTGTCATCGCATCTATTTCTATATCAAGGAAAGAAGTATTTTGTATACTGTACGAATACTTATATTAGCTCAACTATATCTTAGCGGAAACAGGGTAAAATCTTTAATATACAAACAAGGCACAGGGATTTATCGTGCTTCCAAGTTACTTGATGATAATATTGAAAATGGAAGGATTTCCAGCATGACCATCCTGCACTCACTCACCCAGCGAAACAAACCCACAAGAAAGTGACACATAAATGTCATCAGACAAAACTACAAATCGCAAAAAGACACAACGATATTCACTAGAACACCATACAAAACAATCGAAACAGACGTACAGAAACATCAAACATTAATGACAACACATAAAAGGAAGGAGAGCAATGTTCACCCAGCGCCGACTTTGGACGGCCATCTGCTATTAGCAAATGGTGTGGTTATCCAGATTACATGCGCATAACCCTCGCACTTATCCGGATACACAGAGGTCTCCATAGACGCACAATGGTTGTGTAAACATAAAACTTCTCATTGCAAGGTGACATCACAAACCAGATAGTTAAACGCAGCGGCCTCTTGTAAAATAGATTCTATGTAAATGTATCTAAAAAGTTCTATTGCAAGCGTATAACAGTCTGTGCTCTGCTGGCTGAAGCGAGCTCAAGATCAATCATACGAGAAGTCTGATCAACTTTCAGAAAGGACAGAGAATCAGGACCATGTCTTCTCTGACGAGATATGAACAAGACCCGTCATCGAGTCACGTCGTCATGGTTGGTCAGTGTGCAACGTTGGGAAAAACATTGGTACAAAACTGTAGATTTGTCCAGTATCATGCCCAGTGTTTTTGTGATGACTTTAGGATCATATGCTCGGTAAAGCAGGCGACCGACTATTTTCTTACATTTGTGGTTGAAGTTTGATCTGCCTTTTATCCTTCTGATCATAAAAATCGTAAAATAAAGTCAACGAAATTCCCAGTGATACTTACTCTGATGCTGGAGTCGTGCCAAATTTAAAAGAAGTTCAGAATAGTTATTGTAAAATTTCCCAAATGATTTTACAAGATTAAGATATCTAAATCCTTGACTGATAATTTTTTTTCGTAATTTGCACATTCTTATCATGGAAGTATATATACCAGTTTAAAATTCCGCTTTTGTTCAACGTCTCGTATGAAAAAACCGTCATACACTATAGTATTTGTTTCAGCAGCTACACAGATATTTCTTCATGAATCAAATGTTTTGTAATGTGGATAATAAAATGTGGTTATGCATTCATAATCCAGAGAAGCACACCATTTGCTACTCTGGTGGCATATGACCGCCTTTAGTCGGCACCTATTGCCCTTTGGTCTCGTGGTTTATGTGTAGTCTTTTATGTTTGGTGGTTTGATGTCGTGTTTGAGGTCTTTGTTCCTTTTGCGGCTCTTGCTGTGCATGTATACTCTATGTTTTCGCCTGAGGGCGTTTCATTGTTCTGCTGTAGCTGCTTTTGAAACCGAATATTGTTGATGATCCCCTCCTTTCAACGAAAAGCCTTCTGAAACTATGAGTAAGACCATGTTCCAAGGAAGCTATCGTCCTCACCTTATCTCGGGGGATTTTGCGGTCCATCAACAATGGAAATTGTCCACATTTTATAATTCTGTTATATACTAGTGCCGTAATTTTATTATCCTTAAAATGAAGTCAGCTGGAGGCAACTCCCATCTTCCCCAAAAGATCCCCCCCCCCAAAAAAAAAACCCGATCTGTGTCAATTGATGGTTTGTATATATAATAGTACAAACTTTGATTGTTTTTCCATATTAACGTAGATGTTCCATTTACTAAATAAGTAATGTTTGCAATGTATTAACTTAGAATATTACGTCTTCAAATTCATAAGTTTAGATAAATTTGCAACATGGACCCGACATGCACGTTTCAGATACTTAACCTTTGTCAGTGATCCTCAATCGAAACATTGATATAGGGACAAAATCTGTTAAAGTTATGTCCAAAATATACCGAAAGTCGTCGCAGGATGGGTGGGATATGATGCTACAGAACCAAATTTTCAGAAAAACAGAAAATTTAGTGAACAGAAAACTTCGAATGCGTTTGAATGAACCATCAACTGAAGTCAATTGGCGACATGTGCCGTCTGGGATTTTGAATGAACAATGTATATTCTCACCTTGGCCTTTATTCCAAATATAATTAAGTTTTTGGATTAAGTCTCAACGCACTATAAAGTCGTCCTTAACAATATCAAAAATAATACATACTGGAAGTTCCTCCCTGTCAAAGACATATTCTCCAAGATAACGATAAAGGTCCCTTTTCATAATCCTTTGGATCAGTTCCCGAGCCTCGGAGAGTCTGTCGTCTTCGCTCCATGCTATCCGATTTGCAACATCATCGTTCAGTTTTGTGTATGCGGAAGGATCGTCGATCGCAGTTGACAGACTTCTCTCCTCGCTACAATGCACAATCTTTTATGAACAATAGACGACTGTTTCTCTAGCTGAGGAAAATCAATTTAAAAAGAGATAAACCGATTCTATGTCTAATGTTAAACGTCTTTCAAATTCAATAACATCATTTAAGAACAGATAAATTTGCGGCATGGACCAGACATGCATGTTTTTGGGTACTTAAGGTAAAGTAATCTTGAAAACTTTGTCTTATTTTTATCAATTATTTTTGTTTTGAGCTTTTATCTCTTTTATCAAATTCTTTAGCTTTCGTTTTGAGTTTTCATCTTCCAATTATATTGTAAATATACAAATGTTTTTATCTTACCCATCGATTCCCTTAAATGTGATGTGGGGATCGGCCTTTTTAAACGCTTCAGCTATCCTAAAGAGAATTTAAGGTATTCGATGTATAATAAGAATTACCATGCAAAACCAGTACTTCTGTTGATTAAATAATACGGTATATGTGGAGTGATCCTTGCTCTTTAACATTCTTAATTATCGCCTTTTAACTAGGCATAAAAGATTCGGGTCTTGTCTATTCTTTCTTCCCAGACATTTAACCGTCAAAACAAACCGGAAGTACTTAATTATACATATATTGCCCTTAACAGATAAGGATATCCTCAACACGACGACGTTGTAGTGATCACAGCGAAATTCACACTCATGAATAGATATTCGACCAAAGTCTATAGAACAACCGATACCTACAATTAATTGTCAATATTGAAATATATGTTATATATATGTTTTAATTGAAATATATGCTCTTTATATGTTCTATATATGTTTAAACTTAGAAGCATTTTTTACAGCGCTGATAAGAGATGATACCAAGTATACTCCTTAGCAAAGCCTTAAATTAAACAGTATGCAAAGCAATTCACTTGGTATCACTATCAAAAATCAAAAGCAACTAAGTTGATTGAAAAAAGAAAATTAAAATATTCCAATTTGTAATTTTTTTAACGTCATTTCAAACCAATTTTAATCCGCCAGACAGTAAATCCTCATCGGTGGTACTTCAAGCCAACGTGATACTTAGATAAGCCAAATTTATTTTAGTAGCGCCCTGTAGTTGGAATTTTGTATGTCTTTTTATTTTTAAAGTCTGGATTTTGATGAAGAAATAATACTTTTTAATTGTGACGTTTTGAATATAATTTTGGTTTTTGTGTTTTGCTTTCATTCACTGATTGTAAAGAGTGTAGAGCTCTAATTTTCCTGTTGTGTCGATTCAGTAGCATAGTGGAATACAATCTTAAAGAAGGGAGGGGATCTCCAACAAGACCCTGCTGCAGCACCAATAGCAAAACACCAAAGTCTTATTCTTAGTCAGACGAATAATTCGAGGGAACCGGGTGAGTGGGTGGGTTGTTAGAATGTAATCCGGATAATTTCACCATCTACTACCAACGTGACAGATAGCTGACCTATTCTCATTGCTTTATGTTTATGTTTGGACGTCCTCTTTGATGTTTTTATCTGTGTTTTGTGTCTCCCATTGTTCTTGTCCACATTGCGTATTTGCATTTGTATAGGCGTGGGGGTTGCTTGTTTTTGCTGTGGTTGCTACAATTGAGTCCTTCGTAGATCCCTTCGTTCCTTTTACAAAGGAAAATTATTTGGGGTTTTTCTATTAAAACTTTTGCGCTATTTTCCTCCCTATTATTGTTTTAGACCACATTTGCTATTTAGAACCACTGAAGAAAAGACTCTAGATGAAATTTTGAGTCTCTCATATTATACAAAATAAATGAAATGAGGGAGCGACTTACAAAATTATCTTAAAACTATCTCTCCTGATAATTTTTTTATTTAAAAAACCCTCTGAATCATTGTGTCTTGAAGAATATGGACGAGACCTCCAAAAGACTACCCTGTACTGACTACATCTTAAAATCTTTTAAAACGACGTGAAAACTAACATTAGTTCAATGCCTTTTGCCGCTTGATGCTGATATGCTCTTCGGTGAAAAGATTTTCTTGCTTGGAACATTTCGTGTACTGCTTCCACATCCTTTGAAAACAAGAAATTATGATCAGAACGATTCCTCAGCTCGCTTGTTTTGTTCTAAAAAAAAAGACTACAAAAAGAGAGCAAATGTCAGCTATATACATGCATAAACAGCAGATAAATTTTAAGAAGAAGTCGACGTAAGACGTGAGAAACCATGGATATTATCCTAATGTCATCAGACGGACACTAGGCTTGGTACTTGACCAATCTTCAGTCTTGTACCAGCGCATTCTTAAGACCTGTACTCTGACTGACTGTGACGAAGGGAATCCATAACGGTCAATGTCCAAACCGCTTTAGAAAAGACAGGGTCCCGACCACCTGTCATCTCTGAATGTCAGTCGGACTCCTCGCGCGATAACAAACATGAGCTTGCTACAGCCGTCGTAGTACGGACTGTATTACGTTAGCCCTCTTTTTATATCCATTTACATATTCATCTGTGTTGCTTGGGTCCCTGCGTTTTGTGGTCTTGTTTGTGTGTGGTCATCTCTTTCCAGAATGATCAGTGACATTCTGCATTGCGATTGAATGGCTGTCATCATCACCAAAACATATCAACAAATACATAGAGACAATCACCGAATTTGATTAGTTTTCATTGAGCTGTTGCGACGGGTGTTGCATGCAATTAGGAGACGCTGACTCTCCCCGGGCATCTGGCCTCACTTCGGAATTTTATTTACTCCGAGATTCGCAGCCGTTCCAGTGGAAATTCTGATTGTTTTGCCTTACCTGTTTTACTTAGAGACAGAAAAACGGATGGGTACTTCCACAAAAGAGATGATTTTGGATTCAATATTGTAATTATTCACTGACATCACAATGATGTTCCAAGACCACCATTATACGGTATTTATATACCTCAACTCATCCGATACGCGAAAGCATATAATCGACTTTATGTTGTAAGTTTACTATGATATCAATTTACAGTTTGATTTTATAACATAGGGCACCAATGACACACTGTCTTGCTCGTAATGTCAACTTACAGTAGCATCTAAAACATATACCTATACATGTACTTTGATATCAATTTTCAATGTGTTTTTGTTACCTAAGGCCCAATCGTAATTTGTATGAGTGATAGAATTGTTTACTTTCTGTCTGTATGCAATGGTCCATGTATCATTCTCCGGATGTTTGACGACCCTGGCAGTTTTCAAAAAGCGCTCGTGATCAAAAGTACTCTGCAATCCCAGATGATGGCAATCTCGAGCAAAGTAATCCCATTTATCCACATCAATTCCTGTTCTGCTGTTTGATACAATCTACCCGAACAATATGAAAATATCAACATTTTTCAATTCAAAATACGCATTTTTTCATTGTGGCTGTTAGATAAAATGTGCTTGTTATCGTGCGATAATGATGTCTTTGTCATCATGGTGCTTCACAATAGTCTTAATTAGACATTTTTCACCGTGACGAACTTCACACTTCGTACTTCGTACTTCGCACTTTAATTATGATAGAAAGTTTTATATGTTGGTTGTCAGAAGAACAGGAAGTCCAATATACCAATTCTATAGAGTATACTAATCAAAATGTAGATGACTCCACTGATGAATTTAAACGTGAACGGCAGCTACGCCACTGGTCCTTCAATGTTCGAAGTGCGAAGTACGAAGTACGAAGTGCCAAGTCTGTCACGATGAAAAAAGTCTAATTATATGGAGAAGCACCTTCCCCCAGAAATTATTACTGTTCATTAGGCAAACTTTTTCAATATATAGTATATAGTATACATGTAAAGTAAGCGTGAAGGAAGCTTAAAAATTACAATGGTTTCGTCAGTATTATACCATGCATAATTTATTTCGTTCAAAATTTTAGTAGAAGCTAGTCTATCAATGTAAAAAATAAGATACTGGATGGTTGTCACAGTCACATATATATGCCCTAGCTGGCTTCTAATGTTAAACGTCCTCAAATTCAAAAGCTTGCACGGCTTATGTAGTCCAGTCATATTTTGATTTGAAATCGAACTAATTGCAAAAGAAATGTTTTTAGTGTCATGATGTACGTTGACATAATTGGAGCAACATATCAAAAGTCCTCTAAAATCCTCTCGGTGGAAATATGATTTATTTGGCCTCACAAAAACACGATTTTTTGCGCAAATTAGAGAAATTGTCATTTTTGGTTGTTAATTTCTCCATAAATAATGACTCATAGCATACCATTTTTCTTCCTTGGAAAGACTGGCTATAATATTATCTGCTGAAGCCAAATTTAGGATGGTACATGTAATGAATATAATTGAACATTTTTAGTGGTTTGAAATGGTCAAAAGTGGTGTCGAAATTTGAAAAAATGAGCGTATCCCCCATTTTCAGAATATGATTACATGGAAACGAATTGAAACACCATCTCATCATCATAAAAGTGTAAAAACATTTTAGCATATTAAATGATGATGCATAAACTTTTTTGTCACAATGATTCTTCTTTTAAAAAATCGACCACAAAACCAGCTGGTTGCATCATTTGTTCAGGTATTCATCAAATTATAGCATAAAGAGAAAAAGTAAAGCTTAATTTCACCCTGATTGTTGAAGCTTAATTGAATTTAAATTACTTTGTTAATTGTTTGGAGTCAAATGAACTAAATGAATGTGATTTTATACTGTTTTGACTGCTGACTTTGTCAAAATCTAGAATCAAAGTAGACAATTTTGATCTTTTTGGAGAATTGTTGAAAAATGTTGACCGATTTGCTTTAAATTTTGCATGACAGTCATTGGTGAAATAAGCTATCTGAAGCTAGAATTTCATACATCTGCCGGAGTATTATATTTAAAAAATCGAACATTGTTTAATTTTTATAATGGGAGCATAGGGAATTGACTTAAAATTCCCCATAATCTTTTTCTAGATTAGAAAATGTCAGAGGACTTTTTTGAAGATCTTTCAGCTGGTATAAAGAACATATAAAAACTAAAATGACCATGCATAGTCTTGAAATAAAAAAAGTCCTCCTCAAAAAGGAGCCGGGACTTAGTCAATTTTCTCACTTTAAGTCAAAATATCATTCCGATTCAATTTCATACTTATTTTTTCCTACATTACTTAAAATTTACTTTTTCTTTTATAATATTCACAAAGTATATTGCGCATAATTATGACATCAAATAAAAAATCTATGCTTACCTTTTTCATTTTAGAAAATATTCTGAATCAAATTGACAAAATATTCATTCTCATTAAATAATTTCTTAAATAGTATGGTCTCGACCGAATTCTGAGATGAATAACCCCGACATCATAAATATCATTTAACTTATTTTGATGAATTATAAATTTGTATAGTACAAACGTTCAGTTAACAGAAAATAAAGCTTATTGTTGTTTATCTTGATTCCTAACAAAGGTTACAAACACGTGCTCAAGACAGCTTTGCTAACTGAAAATTGCCATTTTTACCGTTTTTGATTGGTCCGTTTTCCGTTTTTCAAACAACTATGAAGCTTGAACTTTATTAAATGTCTTATATAGTTACTAAACGTGTCATAAAATCAATTTTATGCTAAAACTGAATCTTTCTCTTGTAGTTCCGATCAACTTAATATGCCACATTTGGTCTTTTTGCATTTTGACTAAAAATAAAGGGGGTCTAAATATTGCACTTGCCGAGAAGTATCGAGTAAGGACTTTTAATATGTGTTTTGTACATGTGTTTAGGCATTAAATCAAGTCTTAAAAGTTCTTTTGCGATTACTTCAATTTCAGCCCATTTGTTGCATCATATGACTGGACTAATGTTGTTATTCATTTTTCAATGTTTCTGTTTGTATGTTAGTAATATTAAATAGCTATTTTCACTTCATTAAGGACGCATGACACGGAATATCTCAGATTTTGATAAAATTTATACATAAGGTTGAGTTAATAATTTTTTTTCTTAAAATCACATCCGGTTGCCATGGAAATGGACTTTGAAGAGTGAAAAAATGCATTTTGGGCGTTTTTGAAGTTACATACATCATTTATGCAGCATATTCTAAAACAAAACCGTAATGAATTGTCAGTACCATATCATTGCTCTTTCAAGTTCAGTAATAATGTTGGATTTATGGCCTTATCAATATGTTTCCATGGCAACAACAGGGTACCCTATTAGAATAGTGTTTTTTGCATTTTTTAAAATTGAATGATAAATTACTTACATTTTCAGTCCTGCTAATGTGTGAAATTTCATGAAAATCAGAGACCATATGCGTGCCGAAATTGTTCAAATGGTTACAGAGAATTGCTATTAATTCTTTTTTGATTTCATATTTGTTACACTGACTTGGAATATATTTGTAAATTGTCAAATGCAAAATTTGATAAATTAGTCTTAAATTAAGGAGTATCTCCCTCATGGCATAGTTCTGTCCTTAGATAGCTTTTAGTATATTGTTATAAGGTCGTGTTTAGAATATCCCTCCTCATAAATTCACAATTCTTATTTCCTCTCTTTTGGTCTCGAGTATCACTGATGATACATTGATGATGTGATCATATTGTGCACTAGATTATTGATTATTACGATATAAGATACATTATATAGTTCAATATGGTAATTGCAGGTTTGTAACGATATGATAAAGACTGCTTGTACTTGTTGGAAATCTTTTTCCTAATGTTTCATTGTGAGGTATGTGAGAAATTTTATGAACAAAATGAACAATACTGATCCCGTATATTCTGTTATAAGTCAGTTTGAAGCTTAATAAGGAAAAATTTATTTCTCAAAAGTGGTCAACAAAGTCAAGAGAGCCTTTATTAAAGTGATGCAATATTCTTACCTCGTACAAAAACTCTTTTCCTTTTTCTTGAACGTCGTCTGATTTCTGTACGTATTGATGTAAAATGAATCTTTTCATCAATGATTCAAAGTTAGCAATATAATAATAGGCTGTAACATTATATACTTTTATCAATTCTTTCTCTTTCAGTTACTCTTTGTGTACTAATTTAAGTGGTATTCAAATTTACCGCGCACATGGTCTCATTTAGGAATATTGTTTATTCCGGAGTTCGCAACTGCTGCGATGAAAATTCTACTGATTTTTGCCATATATTCTCGTCTTTGAAACTGTATGCGTACTACGGCAGTGTTCCAACTCTATACTTTTGTGAAGAAAATTCAGACCTAATTAATTATGCACCAGACACGTGTTTCGGATATTAAATCCTTATCAGTGATTCTTTCAGCCAAAGTGCTTTTCATAAATCGCATAAATTCATTTCAGTAGCGTCCTCTGGTTTATTTATCTATTTATTTATTTATTTTTAATTCCAATTTGTTCTTTAACTTTACAGAGAGTTGTGCTCGGCTCTTTTCCTGTTGGGTCGATTAAGTAGCATATCCAAATAAAATCTATATTCAAACTAGCAATGGAGGGATGGTGCTAAGATGTTAACCTCCTTTTTCGATGATATATTTGGATGCAAGTCTCCGAAATAGCAAAATAATGTATATGATGTCAAATTGAAAAAGGGCCAAATAAAGGGCAAAAACAAAGCCTCTTAAAGGCGACAGAGCTGGAAAGAAGTGATTAATATACTTAAAAAACATAGAGTCACGGGAACGAGTTTAACTTCTACACACTGCAACAGGAAATAAGTGTTTATATCAAGTAAACGTAAGAGTTATAACTCTATACCCTCTTGAAGAAATTTGGCGAGGTACCGTACTTGATGTCCGTAGTCTGATGTGCAAAATCAATGTTTTCGGTCTCGGTCAACCAATATCTGACCAGGTCTGTATAGTCACGAGTAGACCTCATCAAAGTCATCATAAGAGACTGGAATGACAATGATCTTTTCATGGTCACTTAAGCTATCTTATGACGTCACCTATCGATTATTTCTTGTTTCCCTTTTTGACTTATTTCTTCTCATATTGTCCTAGTTATACGCTGAAATAGAACTTCAAAATTTATATCCGATTTCTTTTATGTAAGTTTATCTGCTGGATGAAATGAATACGACTGATAACTACTAATATTCGGAGTTTTGATAAATGTTAAACGTCTTCAAATTCAAAAGCATCATTAAACAAAAGCTAAATTTGCAGCATGTTGGTTTATCTGCTGGTGGATTGTTTAGTCCCGAGGATATCGTTCGCCTAGTTTCACGGTGTTTCATGGTGCACACTAAAAGTGGTAGTCCGAGTCCGAGTCCGAGTCGGGAAAAGCCGAGTTGAGATTTTTAATTTCAAATTTCTCGGCAACGGATGGATATAATTTGATGAATTTTTCAGGAAATATCCATTTTATACATTCAAATCGATGTATGTTATTAGATTTTGAAACATTTGTATATCTTGGAAGAAATAAGCTATATACCGATTTTACCACACTAAAAGTGGTAGTCCCAGTCCGAGTTGAGAAATAAAAAAACGTAGATAATTTATGAATGGACGGATAGATTTTGTTCAAACTTTCAGAATTTGTTAGAATAAATATAAGAATGATAAGAAACCTCATTTTCCCAGCTCTTTTGACAATATTTTGTTTTAGAACTAAAACAAGTAAAAGCCGAGTCCGAGACAAAGACAAAAAGCAGAGTTGGGATTTTAAATTCAGATTTCTCGGCAACGGGTAGATAGATTTTTTAAATTTAATGCATTCGCTGCCGAGAAATCTGCATTTAAAATCTCAACTCAGCTTTTCGTTTTTGACTCGGACTCGGCTTCTACTTATGATACTTAAGAGAGAAAATCACTGACCATCGAGCATTGCATGGAAACTTCAAAATTTTGATTTTCATTTTTTCACCTTTTTTGCAATCATTTTGATGCTCCTTGACCATTTATAGCAATAAAAAGGTTTTTAAACTTTTTTAAAAGAATATTTGCCTGTGTTTTAGTTGTTACCATGGAAACCTGCCCGTGAGACAAAAAAAAAATCTATAAATTTGTCAGATTTCCAACGTATTTTTTTCATGTTTCCCACTGCTCAATTAAATTCAATTTAGTATCAAACAAATGTCTCATGTATAGTGTTAGAGAAAAATTGAATAACATTCATTAAATTGAAGTGACTCCGTTGCTATGGTAACCTGAAGTAGGCCTATTTTCTAAATTTTGAAAAAATGGAATTATGTCTCTAAAACATAATTCAATATTTCAAATCTGCAACAGCCAAAACATACAATACAGATTGTGTATGATTAACCAACTATAGCTTTATAATAATCATGAAAAAAATTGGGAAGCCTTTTTGAGGAAACTCGGAAAAAATTGTTTAAAAAAGTCCGTTTTTTCAGTAAAATTCAAAATTTATTATTTTCAATATCATGTAATTTTAAATAACTTTTCTTATTTACAAATGAATTTTCCCTCTTATTTTGTATAAATAGACTAAGGGAGACATATTTATATGTAATATGGGAAAAATCTTCCATAGCAACCGAATTTATTCCATAACAACCATTTTCAACAATTAGATTTAATTATTTGTGACAAGTTTTTTACTTGTTATGTATATGATTTTTTGTTTGGCTCATATGAGGATATTTTCTAATGTTGCAAATATTTCATCTTTTATCCAAAATTTCAGAGAAATTGCTCATTTTACCTAGCAACGAGATATACACCTTAGTTACCATACCTTTCAGCTCCGTTGATGCATGATACTGGTGTATCTTATATTACCAAGTATTGATATTTATTCCATACTAATGTATTGAAAGTCTTACAATAATACGCAAATTAAAAAAATTCTATACATAAGATGTGATAAATCCTCCCTAGCAACCATTTATTCCATGGCAACCATTTTCGTTAATTAAATTTATCATTTTATTACGGCTTTTATCTAGTTATGTATGCAATTTTTTATTTGGCTTATAAAAGGATATTTTCTTATGTTGCAAATAATGTATCTTTTATCAAAAAGGTAATTAAAGTTGCCCATTTTACCTAGCAACGAGATGTACACCTTAATTACCATACCTCTCAGTTCAGTAGATGCATGATACAGGTTTATTTATATTCCCTTGTATGGATATCTATTGTATACTCATTTATGGAAAGACTTACAGTGATATGCAGAAACATGAGAAATTATATATATATAAGATGTGAAAAATCCTCCATAGCAACCAATTGTATTACATAGCAACCATTTTAAATAATTGAAAATTAACTATTTAAGGCGGGTCTTTATCTAGTTATATGTGTGATTTTTTTAGATGAAGCTTATCGTTTATCTAAAATGTCACAGAAATTGCTCATTTTACCTAGCAACGAGGTATACACCTTAGTTACCATACCTTTCAGCTCCATAGATGCATAATACTGATTTATTTCATATTACCAAATATGGATATTTATTCCATACTTATATATGGAAAGACTTACAATAATTGGCAGATTACAAAATTCTCCATTGCAACTAACTTTTTACCTTAGCAACCATTTTTCATTTTTCTGCTAAGCACCGTAAGATGGAATTTTCAAAGGTAAAGTGTTTCCTTTTTGTAAAATTATGTGTACTATTGTATGATGAATGGAATAAAGAAATATCTTTGTATGGTAATATTCATCTACCTTGATGATTAATAGGAAATAACAGTTCTGCGCCACAAGCCCCTCACATTTTAATGGGAAATATAGGCCTCCCGATCGATATCTTTTATAGAAATAGTGTCAGATATAAGATGGTCCGGGGATCACTGAAGCATATCCTCCTCTTCTTCAGGATATGCTTCAGTGAACTCCAGGACGAGCCTTACTGGCTAGTCAGAAGCTCAAATCGAAATTGTGCCATCAAGGCTGTATACAAATATTTTAAACATTTTCACTCTGTGACCTTGACCTTGAAATCAATAGGTATCTTACACAAGTCATAAGGAATAAGTGTATGAAGTCTGTTTGTCTGTCTGTTTGTCCGAAAAACTTTAACATTGGACATAACTTTTGAATGGGAAGTGATAGGGCTTTCATATTTCACATGTGTATTTCTTGTGACAAGACCTTTACATTGATACCAAAATTTTTGACCTCGTGATATTGACCTTGACCTTTAACCCACTTTTCAAAAACTTTAACATTGGGCATAACTTTTGAATGGGAAGTGATAGGGCTTTCATATTTCACATGTGTATTCCTTGTGACAAGACCTTTCTATTGATACCAAAATTTTTGACCTCGTGACCTTGACCTTTGACCTACTTTTCAAAAACTTTAACATTGGGCTTAACTTTTGAATGGTAAGTGATAGGGCTTTCATATTTCATATGTGTATTCCTTGTGACAAGACCTTTCCATTGATACCAAAATTTTTGACCTCGTGACCTTGACCTTTGACCCTTTAACCCAGTGACCTCACATACATGTACTTAACAGAAAATAATGTTCAGTCTAACAAAGATGCCACCGGGGGCATTCGTGTTTCACAAACACAGGCTTTATTCACTAAAAAAAATAGTTGCCAGAGTCACCTTATGCTCGACTGCATAGCATAATGTCTGTAATGACAGCCAATTTCTCAAGCTCACTTTTTTCTCGAATTTATATAATTATAGGTTGTTATTTGAATTTGATTGCATGCTTTGCATGCAAGGCGAAGCTGCCGTACGGAGTTTACCGACTTTATATATAGTTATACACAAAATACTCATGTAGCACCTGTACTTTGCTAACATTGGCTTTTAATGCAAAATCACTCGTGTGGAAAAAGTAGGTCAAGGTCATTGTATGAAAGTTTGATCAAAGATACATCCACCATGTAAGTTTGGAACATGTAGCACTTATACTTTGCTTAATATTCACATTTAAAGGCAAAGTCACTCAAGCGGAAAAAGTTGGTCAAGGTCATTTTATGAAAATTTGATCAAAGATACATCCACCATGTAAGTTTGGAACATGTAGCACTTATACTTTCGAATTGCTCAATATTGAAATTTAAAGACAAAATCAGTCAAGTGGAAAAAGTAGGTCAAGGTCATTTCATGAAAGTTTGATCAAAGATACATCCAACATGTAAGTTTGCAACATGTAGCACTTATACTTTGCTTAATATTAGGCATTAAAGGCAATGTTGCTATCTTACCATTTACCTTATCATCTCAACATTTGCCTTATCATTTGGAATAATTTTAAAAATCCCCACCCCAGGGGCTACATCCCCATCTAGCAATATTAAACAAAGTATAATTAAACATTTACAAAAAAACAAAACAAAACAGGATATGAATATAGGAAAGGAAGTTGTGTTATCTTAACATTTACCTTATCATCTAGTTCGGACGACGCTGACGCCGACGCCGGGGGTATTGCAATAGCTCTTTTGCACTAAAATGCACTAAAGTGCAGTTGAGCTAAAAAGACATGATTAACAGTAAACGGTATGGAACAATCAATAAGGGGTCAAAGTATGATAACTGCATTATTTGTTGGGATGAGTATCAAAATTATCCAAAACCACTCAAGACCCAAATAAATGTCACATATTTTATGAGAAAAATCTAGAAAATATAAATTTTATGCTCTTATAAAAATTATGTCATACATAGAAGTGAAATATACATTTTTTGTAATTTAACAAAACTGTGATGAATTCTACTTCTTTTGATAGATTGTTCAACTGTGAATATTCAAAATCAAAATTTCTAATGAAACAAGTTAGAGAAATCAATTCAAAATAATTGGAAATTCTGTTTTTGTGTTAATTTGAGTCTAAAGTTAGAAATGACCTTGAGCTTTGGAAAGATGACCTTGAAATAATTAGAATGTTAAGTGATAATGACAAACGCAATTTGTAAACAGGTATCCTATTTCATAATCAAAGGACTCAAAAATGGGAATAAACATATTTCTAAATATGCAGTACGCCGAAATATTGATTCCAAGTTGCTATAGCAACAGCTTTTGATTAGTATTCATGACAAAATGGTGAGTTTCACCCTAAATTTTATTTCTTGAATTTTTCAGCAATGGACATTAATTTTGTCAAGGTGACATCGAATACCCGAATTTGCCAAATTATGGTTTTCAACCTTTAAAATAGTCAAAAACAGGCACAAAGTGACCCTAAAAATTGACCTTATTTTTGACATGGTTTCCATGACAACAGAATGTCACAATATGTCTTATTTCTCATATATCTGATGGTGTCAAATAGATAGACCCCTTTGCCATGTTAACCATGGTTCAAAAAATATAGTTTGTTTTCATTGTTTTTAGATTAAGTTTGATAATTACAGTTATTTTCATCAAAATCCATGACATGCTGTGGCCAGCTTTTTTTTAGGTTTTTACAGGGAATCCATATTAAATATTTACAACCTGTGACCTTGACCTTTGACCAGAAACCTTGAAAATCAACAGGGTATTTTCTCTTGCCATAAGTTGTAATTGTATGAAGTTGAATACAGCTCCTGCACCAATGAAAAGTGCAATCTTTAGGCTGTATACAAAGATTTTGAACATTTCCGATCTGGGACCTTGACCTTTGACCTTGAAAATCTTAAATTTCAACAGTGTTTTCAATGTTTATTTTCTGCAGCAATTTAATTATCTTAAAAAGGTTATCGATTTTCGTACGTAATATCAGTTATTCTTGATCTTTATTCCCAGACATACAGTGTATCAGCTTTTGGTTTATAAATAGAGTCATTATAGCCTATATATATTATAGTTTTACACTCTAATCCGTTGCTAAGGACATATAAAATACTGATCAGGAGGGCATTGGGGTTAACTTGCATCTTTCTTGAAGTCTTTTAAAACATTTATGATACAATTTGGCTAATAGAGATTTAAGATTGTTAGGAATATGGTTACACCGCATTTAATTCAAGAAACAACAACGGTTGCTATGGGATATTCATGGTTGCTATGGATGCCATGAATGGTTGCTATGCAGTGTTTAGGTTGTATGTCACTGTTTCACTCTTAAAGGCATAAAACTAAACTCAACCTAATTTTTGGTCTCGAAATCTCTGTTAAACTCTTATTTCGAGGAGTTGCTATGGAGTAAATGGTTGCTATGGAAACAAAAAAATATATAAAAAGATTCAATTATTTCATTCAACACCAAAACAACATTTATAAATTGATTCTACGGCAAAATGACGAATGAATCCAGTCAATACAGATGAAAAAGAGTAAGATATGATTTTTGGTCGTTTTGTTTTTACACAAAATTAAGTTTAAGCTTCGTTTCCATAGCAACCGTTAAGAGGCTTCCCAATTTTATTTTTCAAACAACTCAATAACCTTAAGTACTATACTGAATCAGTTTATTTTCGTTTGTACCGTGTTGCAGATTTGAACTAGCTGACCCTAAAAAATGATGAAATTTAGTTGAGTCCTTTTATGAAAACTAGGTTAACTTCCGGTTACCATAGCAACATATTCAATATATGCAGAGGATTTTTTTTATAATCATTCTTAAAGACCAAACCTCAAACTATGATATCACATTTCAGAAATAATGACATCTTTTATTTAAACCAAAGAAAACATAGTGTACATTTTGCTGTTTTAGACATTTTGATACATACAAAAAGCGGTATCCATGGTAACAACTTTAAATGCCATAAAAACAATGAAAAATTGACTTAATATCAATATCATGCACCGTTTTGTCTAAGAATCCTACATTTTCTTTCGATGAAATAAGAAAATTTGAAATGTAAATTTTTGCACTTTCCATGATTTTCATAGGGAATGCTCGATGGTATGTGATTTTCTCTCTTAAAAACACAAAATAAACCCATGAATTTGGAAGAAGAAGAGCTCCGAGCATTTCAATATCCATTTCTAACAAATCTGAACATTTGAACAAAATCCATCCGCCTATTCATGATTTTTTAACTCGGACTCGGACTAACGCTTTTAGTGTGCTAAAAATCGGTTTATTGCTAATTACTTACAAAATAATCAATTATTTTACAATCAAATAAAATGCATAGATTTGTATGTAAAAAATGGATATTTCCTGAAAATTTCATCAAATTCTATCTATCTGTTGCCGAGAAATTTGAAATTAAAAATCTCAACTCGGCTTTTCTCGACTCCGACTCGGACTACCACTTTTAGTGTGCACCGTGTTTCAGCACTTAACTTGAAATATATTGGCACAAAAATAATAATTCATTAAAACCAGCCGAGGTCAATATTTGTAAATTAAGAAAATATCACACCATATTCACCGAGTGAAAAGTCCACACTTGTTTTATTATATAGTTGAATTAATTATTAGTTACAAAGGTATCTTTTCGAAAATGACTGGCGTCGACATTTCTTTTAAAATATTTCAAGACTTGATCTAAGCGTACAATTTGTTGATGAATGATTCTGAAAGTAATTTAGCAAACATTCAATGAGTAATTTGAAGATGATTTCAATATCAAAATCAGTTGTTATTCTAAAATTGATTCAAAATTTAAGGATGTTTTTCAGCTCAGCCCTAGCCTCCTTGATGTTGTTTACGAGAGGACGTTAATGACGTAACAGATGTAAATTTCGTTTTCGATATTCCACAGTAGACCGGAAGCAAGAGTTTTCGCGGTAGTGTTATATAATGAATTCGCCCCTCACGTGTCAATATGATGGGACAATGACTCGTCACGTGACAGTTCTTAGTCATTGAGAGTGGGAATATAGAAGACTATATAATATTAGTTAATATATCATGTTCATGTATATAGAGCACAAGCTGTGAATGAATTTGCACCAATTTACACATTTATTTAAAAATCTTTTTTCAATCAACTACTCAGTTTAAAAAAGAAGAGGTGAATTTATGTTAAACTTTTGCATAAGTAATATTTACAGTTTTGAGAAGGACTAAAATATTCCTACATGTATTCTTTTACACAAAGACATTAGAAAAAAAATTCTTGCTCAAAGTTTGCTTGAACAAATAATTTTGCCCTGCTCTGGGGCGAAAAAAAGTAAATTTGCCCCGACAGAAAAAAAAATAAAAAAAACAAGCAACCCCTCTTAGTATCAAATGTTTCGTGCCTTATGTCAAGTTAAGACTTTCGCTTTTCATAATTTCATTTTTTTTTTTTTGATATCTTCTAACCAGTGATGCTAGAGTTCGATTTGACATAACTTGTTGAAATGCGCATATGATGAATTGTTATACCCTTAGATATTTTCCCCTTATTAGTCTATACAAGAAAAAAGTCCAACAGAATGACTGTTAGAAACAACCGGTTCAAACGAACTGTTAAAATCGACTGTTGGACCGGTCACGTGACGAACTGTTGACCGGCAAGATATTTTAGTGTTGTTATGACAACAAGCTTCTTGTTTATTTAGGTTATTTTATTTATTTCCTCAGTTAAAGACGCTGAATAATGTAAATTTGATCATTTTCGGTAATTAATTGTATTTGAAAAAAAGAACGTTCCCCTTGAATAGATCAAATATAAGAGTTATCTTCCCTAATCAGCTGTTTACATCGTTTCAAAATGGCAGCGAATTGCCTCTGCGACGGAGGACGATATAACAAAAATATTGGAGAACAGAGATGTTAAAAACACTAAGAATGCAAAAAGAACATCATTGAATATTCTCGTAGAATATTCATGCTCCATAATCTCAATCTGCCGCTGATCGCTGATTATACAGCAGAGAAATTTGACTAAGTTTAACAAAACAGTTGTAGAACGGAGTCTTTATATTCTTTTTACGATCAAAAAAGGTATAACAAAACAGTTGTTGACAGGGGTCTCGGTCGACAGCTTATTTGTTGGACCCTTGGATGAACTGTTGACCTCGGCCTTCGGCCTCGGTCAACAGTTCATCCTCTGGTCCACAGTCAACAACTGTATACTAATATCTTAAAATAGAACATATATATTTCAATTCTGACAATATACCGGATTTATACATCTCCCGATGAACGCCATATCACTTTCTGTAAGTCCTTCATATAAATCTTGACTTTCTTCTCTCTTTAGGTTGTTTTTCTCCACCAAGTATTCCAACATCTTAATGCTTGCAACCTCATGATTGATCTAAAAATTAGAAATGACGCATCAAAGAAATCATAACAACGCAGATATATCATTTAAGGTTATTCATATTTTCAGATCAAATGTAACTAAATTTTCTGAATTTTAAGTGACTATTATATTTGTGTATGACTCCTTTTGCAAATATTGCATAAAAAGTTTAGAAATATTTTGAAAGAAAAAGGGGTCCAAGGTCTTACAAGTATACGGTTTTGTCTTTTACCTGTTACATTGAATCTGTTGAAGTCTTTTACAATATCTGAACACATTCTAGCAACAGATGAACAATAGGGTAATATGTTCATCCACGTTAACTTCAAGTTATAAACACACAGCTGTCTACTTCCGTTCAAAATTACGCTTTTTACAGACAACTTACGATTACTGATATTTGGCAACGATGGTGTGCCGATAAATTCAGCTGTAAAAAAAACTGTTTCATTTGTATTTTCTTTTCTTTTTATCTGTAGGACTTAATTCTAATTCATTTCATACTCAACACGACCACAAAACTCTAATCAACGTTCAGTAATACATGTAAATTCATGCAAAATGGAAAAGTTTTATGGACAATTCTATTTGTTCCAAGTCGGATTCCTCATACATGTATGATACACCTGTGAACACATTATACATGGTCATTTGGGGAAAAAAAGCTCAAACTGAGACATTAGCGCGTCATTAAATAGAAATGAGGTAAAAATCACAGGATATAGACTTAATTTTAAAAAGTGTCAAAGGTAAAAAAAATCTCAATTTTTGCTCCTGTTTCATACGGTATTCTAACCTGCCAATGCTCGGGGTGTAAAAAAATCATAAAACTCGTTTTATAAACGCCGTATGAGTGAGAAAATTATTTAAGATCCTTTTTGTATGTCTTGTTTTGCTTGTTAAAAAAAGAACCCTTTCAAAATATGCAGTTTTTATGTTTGAAAAGGAAATGAAATGCAGTTCAAGCAATGATTTTAGAGTGAATCTCTGTTACCTGATGCGTTCTATACTACGGCATTTGAAGAATTTTTTGGGGAAATCATGGTTTTATCTGTTTACTAAGTATGTGCCTTTGAAATAGGCTACAATGGCAACATGTGGTACAAATGTTTAACGTCTTTGAATTCATTAGCATCATTTTAGAGCAGATAAATTTACAGCATGGACCAGACCAAACGAGCAAATACCTTTAATGATAATAATATAAAATACTACAGATTTATGACTTATTTTTGTTTTTTACAAACAATGGTAGTACTACGTATATGTATGAAAGACAAATAAATATTGTTCATTTGTATTGACCTTCGGAAATTGTCAAGCCTATATGTTCATGTTCAAGGTCATTGAAAAACATAAGCCCTGTTTCAGACGACATTTTGTGAATTTTCTTAAATGTCTAATAAAATGTAATACTGATCACTGAGACAGCACATCGACCTTATCAACCAACAAACAAGATGTACCAACAACAATATCGACAGAGACAGGCCATCGCTTTAATTTGACTATGGATGATTATACTTGAATAACTGCCTTGATAACTGACTTAAAATCCTCAAAGTCTGGTCTTTCTTATTCCTTTAGTGTGTTCCTTTAGTGTGTCAAAGATAGACAACATCACTATCGAAAATGCGTCAGAATCATCAAACGCCTTTTATACCGTGGATATGATCCTAATGTCACCAGACGGACACTAGGATGTCTGGTCCATGCTGTAAATTTATCAGGTTTTAAATGATGCTATTGAATTTAAAGACGTTTAACATTGGTACTTGACCAATCTACAGTCTTGTACAAGCGCATTCTTAAAACTTGCACTCTGACTGACTGTGACGACGGGACTCCATGACGGGCCCTGTCCAAACCTCTTTAGAGAAGACAGGGCCCCGACCACCTGTCCTCTCTGAATGTCAGTCGGACTCCTCCGTTGATAACATAAGTAAGCTCGCGGTGGCAGAGCACGGATTGTATTACGTACGCCCTCTTTTTATTTCCATTTACATATATATGCACAGCTAATGTAACTCCCTAAAATGTTACTATTGAAAGGAACGTGCTGCAATTCGTGTATTAACACTCGTGACGTCACAATGCATAAGATCTAAAGAAACATGCCGCGACGGCTGTTCTGACCTGCAAACTGAACCCGCGGTTAGATGAATTTTAACGTCGCCCTTTTACATAGAAAAAGCAATTTCAGAATACAAGAATGAAACAGACAACTAATGTGCATATATATAGAATAAATGTCATAATTTGTGTTTTGTTACGGGTATGCAACACACAGCAAGTGCATTTATCGTACATGTAATGCGCGTTAGCGCATTTCATGCGATAAATGCACTTGCTGTGTGTTGCATACCCGTAACAAAACACAAATTAAGACACTTATTCTCTATATTCATCTGTGTTGCTTGGGCCCCTGCGTTTTGCGGTCTTGTTGTGTGTGGTCATCTGACAGTGAGGAGGTTGTTTTACACCACAATTGTACGTTCTTCGAGACCTCTGGGTAATCGGAAAAGTGGGAGGGTTGTGCGTACGTAATCCAGGATAACCACACCTTCTGCTATTTCCGTGGCAGATGGCCGTCCTAAGTCGGCACCGGTTGCCCACTGGTCTCGTTGGTTTATGTGTAGTCCTTCGTGTTTGATGTTTCTGTGTTGTGCGTTGACGTTCCTTGTCCCTTATGCGTCTCTTTCCGTGCTTGTCTGCTTTGTGTTTGTGCATTGAGTGTTTTGGGGTTTTGCTGTGGGTGCTACAATCTGGTGTTGTTGGAGATCCCCTCCTTTGTTTCATGTTTTGTGGATATTGTTTTGTGGACGGGTGTTACATGCAATCAGGTGACGCTGACTCTCCCCGGGCACCTCGTCTCACTTCGGAATGTTGTTCATTCCGGGGTTCGCAACCGTTTCGAAAGGAATTCTCACGATTTTGCCTTGCCTTCTCGAATTTAAGACTGAGTTATGGTTAGGTACTAGTACATCTTTGATCTTTATTTCATTTTCGTGCGCGAACATCGACGGTGGGTGCGGCTAGCCAACAGGGAATGCTTACTCCTCCCGGGCACCTGATCCCACCTCTAGTTTGCCAGGGGTCCGTCGATGCTCAATCGGTGCTCTATTGTAAGTGCTGTTGAGATTATCGTCAGGATCTTTTCTCTCACTTTAGACTGATTTGTCCGCGAAATAAGGTGTCTGGAAAAATGCTGTCTCACCCTACAGGAAGTGTTATAACAGTAACGTCAATGTGACGTCAAACATGACTGCTTCATTAGTCGGTCATAATATGAAAATAATTACATGAAAACCTAATTTTTGAGTTATTTTAGACAGTGAGAGAAAAAAATCAATCCCCAGATGTGTCAGGGACACGGAAATCCAACCCTCGTGTCCAAAATTTGCTTCTGTCCACAGGCATATCCTTGAAACTCGGGTTAGATTTCCTTGTCCCTGATCACATCTTAGATTTTATTAATCTCATTTTTACCATACCTCTGCTTTTTCATCTTTTCTCACTTCTTTAAGAAACAAACTTTCGAACATATGTGAAAATGGTCCATGTCCTAGATAATGAAAAACGAATTTTGAAAAAGTTTGAATCCCTCAAAAAGAATGAAATTGTTCTTACATCAATTTTTTGGTTGTTCAGAATCTAAAAATTCGTATGAATTATGATTAAATTGTGTGTTTAAAATTAATAAGATTTTTTAGAAACAAGATGTATCCTCAACAAAAGAAATGAAGAGGGCGGAATGATTTTCTGGATAGAAAGACAGAGGACTATAAAAGCAGGGCTTTGTGGTAATTAACACGTGATAAACAAGTGAATTAAGTTTACATCATCATGATCATTCTGTTTAGAACAGGCGATCGTTTTACAAAGATATCGTAAGTCACAAGTCCTAAGTCGTAACTTTCATAACTTACGACTTTTCTCAGGACCGTTTTACAAAGGAGGTCGTAAGCGTAAGTCGTAAGTCGCAAGTCGTAGGTTTGGTCGTAAGTCGTAAAGTAGCTCTTCCGTTAATGAAGGACGTAATTGTACACAAAATCCGCGGGAAATATATCACATAGATTTCGTTCCGTTTAGTTTAATGAATTTCAAAAGAAATAAAAAGATACAATTACGTAAATTTCCAGTGGATTTAAAATGCGTAGACAAAAGTAATCGTTTACTCTTTTTAGAGCTGCCTGAAACGAATATTTGAATAGTGGTAATAAATGTAGTTATCAGCGAATTCTCGAAAAAAAAATGGTATTCGCGGAACATTTTATACTGCGTCGTAATCATATGCGTCTTTCATAAATATAGTGAAATTTCTGTGATACATTACATGAACGAATTTCACTATTTTTTTCAACACACAGCCACTATTCTTACAGAAACATGTATTTAGCAAATTTGGTCACCATGCTTTATATATAATTAATTTAAATTTGTTTTAGCATCATCATGCAGCGACACGTGGTATTTCTGCCCCCTTCCCGGCGTTTCTGACTGATCAACACATATGTTATTGTTTTTCTTGTACACTTTGCTGACTCTAAATAAGAATTACTTTTAATTCTTACGTCATTCATACAAGTCATTAAGTCATATATACTTAGCGTCAGCATAAATTTGTATTATCGAAAGTGCGCCGAGAGAGTCAGTGTTCAAAGTGATATTAGAACATCTGTGAAAATAGTATATTGCATAAGCTCTTAAAAAATGACATTTTTCATGCTGTAACCATAGAAAAAAAATTCCTGGTTTTAGAGGAAATCGACATTTTGTCAATTTACCCAATAAATTTTCGGGATCGACTGTATTCTTCGTGGGTCTCAGTAAATGACGTCAGAAGTTGTACACGACAAAGTGATTGCCCGTACACGCACATGTGTATACGCATGTGGTTACCGTTTCAAGAATAAAACAATCAATATCTGAAATATAGTTTTTTATTTATTGAGCAAAAAAAAAAAAAGAAAATAAATAAATGAAATAAATAAATAAAGGGCGCACCATTTCTAAACATGCTCATGGCTGGCGATCACCTGTAGATTCAGGACAGAAGTTTGACATAATTTATATTCTGATTAAGAAAAATAATCGTGCTGGCCAATATTTTTGATAGATTCTGTATCTAGATATGGAATTATGGATCTAGCACTTGTCAAATATTAGATCGTGGTTTGCGGGGGTAAACCCCCCACACACACACACACACACGCACATTTGTCCGTTTTGAGTCGTTGAGAGAGAGAGAGAGAAAGATCATCCAATCTTTTCTATCATCAATTGCCTCTCATGAAATGTTTTCAAAAATGTTTTCAGATATGAATTTATTGCTTCGTTCTTTTATGATTATGTTATTCCATAAAAACCGCTAGTTGGGACCATAACTTAATGATTTAGAAAAAAAAAGAATAATGTCGAATCGTTTTTCGTTGTAAATCCTAAAAATTGTGAGCATATATATTCATAGAATAAAATTTGATCCCTATTTTAATTAAAATAGATTCCGTGACATCGACTTGGAGCCTCAGAATAATATTAAAATTTACTGAGTGGTTTACCCACGTGGGGAGCTCGTGAAATAAGGTCTACCCTATATCCCTTGCACCAATGCAGGTGAATTTTGAAATAATTATTTTGTCAATTTGAAATATCGGGAGTTCGCTTCTTTTCATGTGGCGGAGGTTTCTGTTTGTTTGCTTTGGTTCCTGATTTTGTATGCCTTCGGTTTCTGATTTTCTGAATTATCGATTTTGTGCTGTATACAGGGATATGGTCATTATCCATATTTGTCATTTATAAAGATTAATTCAAAAAAATATATGTAAAATGAATTAATAACGTTTTGTTTAAGTCATTATACCCCTCACCCCCTTCCTACGCTTCTCCGAAAGATTGTTTTCCATGTTCACTGTGATCCGCCCTCCCCGCTATTTTAGATTCCTGAATCCGTCTATGCCAAAGATATTTCCATCTGTCATTTGTCATTAAAGTGAATGTATATGACAATATGAATATAGGTAATACTATGTTGTACACTAAGCTCAATAAAAGGATGGGCAGGGGGCCTCCCAGTGTGAAACTCCAGCTGCACGCATTCCAAGTTAACCCCCCCCCCCCTCTGCGTTAGAAACAGGTCGGGCTGTATATTCAACCATAGTTTCAAATCGTGCGTGTTTAGAACAAATAGTAAAATAGAACTGACAGAAAATATGATGTGACATCATGTGTGAAATAGTCCATCCCAAGACACTCCCCCCCCCCCCTTTATTTTCTCACGGACAGATTCTTGGTCGCATGAAAATTACTAACATTAAACATTTACATATAAATACTCGACATGATCAAGAAATTATCAAAAGGTGTGAAACTGAGCAAATAGAATGCGAACTCAGCTTCAATACCTCAACGGTACATTGCATTGTTTACACTACTTTCATCTTTCATGTACAACTTCCTACGTCATAAGTCTCTCCATCATATTTGCCGGAAGTGATCATTTAGAGAATCAGGGTTTCTGTAAATGGCTGAAAATAGCAACTTCAAAGCTGATTTACGTATGTGTGCAGTAAGAGCTTAAAACTATTTTTGGCGTATTAGGCTTTATTTTTAGGGAAAGTTTTAGGTAAAAGTATTCTCTCATATGTTCTAATAGCACTTTAAAATCTAACGTTCCTTAAGTTTTTAACCGACAGTTGTAAATTTTCTAATTAATGAGATAGAACGTATAGATGGCGCCTGTATGTAATGATACAATGTAAAAGAGTCCGGTATCATTTGCGTTACGCAATTTCGTCCGTGATATGGAATTGCACGTCGATGAATCGCTCAGGGTAAATCAACTACTATTATCACAACGATTTTTATTGTGGATAGGAAAAAATGTATTTTAATCAAACAGATTAACTAGATGTTTTTATAACACGACCGTTTTAAGAATTGTTCGCGGTTTACATCGTCAATTACCAGGTGCAATGGCAATAAAATTGTTCGAAGTGAATACTATCATGTTACAAGTATTATGTCACCAATACCCTCAGATTAGCCAGTGCCGTAAAATTTAATATTCTGCCATGTGTTCCTTTATCGCCGTGAGTGCTGACGTCAAATTTCTAGAAAATTGTAGAGGAGCAGTTCCTAGAATTAGCAATGTATCGAAATTTGTAAGGAGATTGTGCAGATTTGGTATGCAGTATATTGTAGGAAGATCCATTTTTGAAATAGGAATGTTGAATGAAGAAATTTCACTGTTATGTTTGCTCAAAATGCTAGGGACACGTCCATTGCTTTTGCTATAAGTATTTGTAGACGGAAGTTCCGAAACTAAAGTAGATATATAGTAACGTTTTCAAATGATTATGGAGTTGTTGGCTGCTTTATCTGCAGAAGCGAATACATATTTTCAAGTTAATTACGTAATGTTGATTTGAAATATCTTTCAGATTTAGAACTTGAATTTTCAAAAAGAGTAGGATTTTTGTGGAGGTGCACTATTCGAATATCAGTAATAACCAAAATGAGGTTTCTCCAGTCGTTCAGTGAAAGCGATTCGATTCCTTCCGATTTACACCATCGTTTGGTATAGTTATCACTGTAGCGAATCACGCGATATGCAAATAATCTCTTGCATGGGAATTACCTTCGATTAAACAAGGTAAATACTGTCTAAATCTACCTTACATGGATTTATTTTATGCCTATCATACGAGCATCGTTATCAATTATATGATGGTAATCTATTTAGGTCAAAAATAGAGGTATATCCAGAGAACACTTAAACATTTACGTGCACCATATCATAACATGTAAACAAAGTAGAAAATTTTCTGTTTAGTGTTCTATAAATATACCTCTATTCTTGACCAAAAGAGTACTATCATATAAATGATAATGATGCTCATATGATAGGCCTAAAATAGTTTCATATAAAGTAGATTTCGACCGTATTTACCTTGTTTAATAGAATGGGATTCCCTTGTAAGAGATTATTTGCATACCCCGTGCTTCGCCACCGTGGTAATCTAAGGCTTCCTTTACTACTTTTGAAAAAATCTATCTTGGATGAGATTCTATACTTAAGTCCTTTTTTTACGAGGCATGAAATACCTTGTACACGATGAATACGACGCGTGGCATAATATACTTGATATGATAATCGTGGTATGATACATACATATGGGGTACACGGTGTGTGATATGCGTGGTATAACAATCGTGGTGTAATATATGGGGTACACGATGAGTGATATGCGTGGAATGATAATCGTGGTATGGTATATGGGGTGCGCGATGAATGATATGTGTGGTATGATAATAATTGTATGATATATGGGGTATGATAATCATTGTATGATATGTGTGGTATGATAATCATTGTATGATATATGGGGTACACGATGAGTGATATGCGTGGTATGACAATCGTGGTATGATATATGGGGTATGATAATCATTGTATGATATGTGTGGTATGATAATCATTGTATGATATATGGGGTACACGATTAGTGATATGCGTGGTATGACAATCGTGGTATGATATATAGGGTATGATAATCATTGTATGATATGTGTGGTATGACAATCGTGGTATGATATATGGGGTACATGATGAGTGATATGCGTGGTATGACAATCGTGGTATGATATATGGGGTACATGATGAGTGATATGAATGTATGTGTGGTATTATAATCGTGGTATGATATATTGGGTACGCAAGGAGTGATATGCATGGTATGACAATCGTGGTATGATATATTGGGTACACGATGAGTGATATGCGTGGTATGATATACATGTTATACGTATTATGATGTATGTGGTATGTTATACTTGGTATATCATGATATACGTGATACAAGATGACATGCGTAATATGATAAGTATGGGATGATGTTCATGATATGATATATATGTATGAATTGATAGCAGATACCAAGGTCATGACATAAGGCGGCTACTTCCACTCGCAAAATATCTCCCTCAGTTATCTCAATTTTGCAAATGTCGTCATTTGGGTTGCTTTTCTTCACTTCTTCGAGTCTTTTCTTCAGTTCATGTAGAAGTGTGCTTGCCAAATGGTAAGTTCTGTGAATAATGATTCAACGTTCTTTACATTGTTTTTTTTTTCGATATTTCATTTTTTATACTCTTTCGTACTTCTCTCATTTTCTAATTTACCCTACTTTTGTCATGATATAATTGTTTGTTCGTTGCATCGTTAGTATACAACTTGTTTATAAACATCTGATTTGTGTTATGCACTTTTTGCGTAGAAAACTATCTGTTTCGTGTTCGAGGAATTTCAAGATATTTATCCTGATCAACATTTTCCGCCCATAGATTTCCACACATCGCCAGTCCAATTATCTCTTTGAAGCAAAATTTCACTTTCCAATTTTTAAATCATAAGAGAGTAATTATTTCCCTGTCGGAATATTTTAAGAATTCTTCAAAGCCGGATTTTTTTTTTTTTTTTTTTTTTTTTTTTTTTTTTTTTTTTTTTATTTTATTTTATTTATTATTTTTTTTTTTTTGGTATTTCAGATGGGATTGTTCATTCGCGCGGCAGCATTACCCAGACATCTTCTCGCCGGCAGTTCGGGCCAGATTATCATTTTGTAAAGATCGAAGCCGGATATGCATTTGCTTTTTTTCAATCTTCTTGCCATACCCATCTTTAAACATGAGGCCCAGAGCCAATGATGAGAGAACAATAGAAATCTTAGAGCGATTATGAATTATACCTGTTTAATGCTTATCGTGTGACATATGAAAGAAAGGGTAATCAAAGATGACATAGCTTGCAGTAAGAGCTGTAACGATTAACCGTAAAGTCAGTAATTCGCGGTTCAGAATCTCAATTCTCAACGGGTCAATTCCAGAATTCCAATCTAAAAAGGATAATAATGAATTCAAAAAATCAAATTATATGCGCAAAAGCATTCATTTATAATTCATTTTTACTTTATCTTAGGGGAAATGCTAGCTTGAATAAAAATGTCAGAGTGCAAAAACATATAACAGAAATGAAATTAAAATTATCATGATAACAGAAAAAAATGCATAAGAAGTTCAGAAAATAGATAAAAATGAAAGAATATGAAAACACGTTTTGGGTACCGCCGGGATTTGAACCCAGTTCCCTTGGGTCCATTGGGAACAGAAGACATACCTTTATACAATTTAGAAAAAAGTTTGTAGTGAAACAAGAAAGACGATACACAAAAGAAGACAGACGAGTATGCCTTTTATATGATACAATGTATTTTCTTAAACTAAGACGTATCTTCCTGACGACATAGCTCTGTCCTTAGCATTTTCTTTATCGAAATTTTAGGTCAAAGAGGTAGGGCCACGAGACCCCTGAATAGGCCCTCGATTATTCTCTAGAAATAAACTTTATGGGATATACTAGTCTCTCATGAAAATACATGAATGTTTACCGCTTTTAATGAAAAGAAAAATATCACCAAACATAGTGCCATTTAACTGTAATTACGTCATGAAGTGACGTCATTTTGATGTTATTGAAAAAATATGGCGAAAGTTGCTTGGAATTTTGTCTTTTGTGGAAGAATTCAATGTGGCCGCATGCGTAAACTGAGATAAAACTTTTATGACAAAAGGATATAATGATAATCTTTCACATATTTTTCATCCTAGTTAATGCATGCGGCCATTGCTAATAATATAGAAATATGTAGTTTTTGCATCAATTTCGCGGAATATGACAAATTTTGGTGTTTTCAAAGAGCTAAACGCTATTGATAGACACAATGTTTACAAAAGATATATTCGTGATTCAGTAGAGAATTAGGGCCAATATCGGGCTTCGTGGCCCTACCCCTTTTAGACTTTTGCTCTTAATAATTTTGTATTATTAAAATTTTCTCTTTTCCTACCTCGGACATCACTGATGAATCATAACTTGATGAAATGCGCATATGATACACTGAAATTTTATAATAGAACATATATTTCAATATTGACAATTTTGAGCAGGGAATTCTAATAAATAAAAGTACCCCAAACAATGTTCGAATCTGTTGTGGCTAGCCCCAGGATATACGTAGTAAGCTGCTCCTAGTTGCTTGAGGTGTCGTAGTCGCTGGAACTGTGGTGTATCAATAATCTTAACAACTAAAGGATTCAGCTCAATGAACCCATGTATGGGGTCCTTCACTATCTGAAAAAAAAATGACAAAATATTTCATAGAGTGAAATGCATTTCATACAAAACGTATTTTACTCTTTCATCAAATTCAAATGTAAGATATAACCAAGTTCATATTAATGATAAATCTCTATTCAATTTACATATGGACTCCTTTAAGCAGATTTCGATGTGGATGTTATACCTTCATTGTCTTAGGAGCCTTTACTTTCATTTCAGCCATTAGTACTCCTTATCGTATGATTTTCAGTCCTCTTTTTATGTACTTCTTCGGAATTCTCTGTCTGTTACCTGCAGAAGGAAAATATTTCTTTCAAAAAGTGCATTTCCTAATGTTATGAAAGGGAATGAAGCTTCATTGATCTACTTTAAAAAGTTCAATAAAGATCGTATTACTTACATAGAATGTCTACCACTGAATATTATTCAGATGTCACCTGTTCCACAAGGTTTTATTTGGATTCCTCTTATTCTACCTCGATTATTACTGACAAGATTTTACCTGAATGTGCTATGCTATGAAGTTTTAGCAACAAAACATATATTTTAAATTTATAAGACTGTATCCTGATCCCATGTCTAATCTGAAGGTTTGTCAGACTTCTCTTGTGATTTAACTTGAGCTCGCTTCAGCCAGCAGATCACAGACTGGTATATGCATGCCATATATTATTTTAAGATCCATTTACAGAGAATCTGTGTTACAAGAGGCCGCTGTATTTAACTATTTTGTTTGTGATGTCACCTTTTACATTTAAATCGATTCTTAGGCCGCTGCATTAAAATATCTTGTACGTGATGTCACCTTACAGGGAGAAGTTTTATGTTTGTACAACAATTGTGTCCGGCAATCTGGATAAGTGGAAGGGTTGTGCACACGTAATTAGGATAACTACACCTCTGCTAATAGTGGATGGCATGGGTGCATGTCTGTTGACATCTGTCGGCTACTACCTCACAGCATAGTGTCAACAACAAATTTTAGACATGCGAACCAGGAAACACTGATTCTACTCATCTTAACAACCAGGAAATTATTCCTTGATTTCACAATTTTCAAAAGTTTGAAGCTTACTTCATACATGTAGATTATTCCGGGTGTTTTATTTTCGGATTTTGCCTGCTATTGTATGCTTTTCTGTAAATGATTTAAGTTAGATAAGAAAATATCTTCAAGATGAAAGCTAATCTGGATTAATTGTTTTGTACAAGGTGTCTTGAAATAGAATGTAATCAAATTCCCTTTAGAAGCAATCCCCCCTCTGCTTCTTTTTCTAGAAAAATAGACATTTGTTTGGATTCATGAAAAATTATATGAAACATTATCTAACCATTACGAATGAAATATTATTTTTGAATTTACCTTTTTATCTTTATTATATGGTATGACAAAAGCGATTTAAAGGGGTTTGTTTTAAATATGATTCAATTTTACATAATACCTTTATACCATAGGAAATGTTCAAACAAGAAAAGGACATTTCTCATCGCTGTTAGAAGGTTCCTTTACACAAATGCTTACCCTACTAAAAATTGTACGTTTCCTTTTGTGCCTAAAGGATACCAATGTAATGCAGATAATTCTTTTAAATGATGCTATTTAATTTAAAGACTTTTAACATTCTAACGTCAACCTGACTGACGAGGGTTAAATACACGAGACGTGCATGTATGTTCCATGCTGCAAATTTATTTATTCTTGAATTATGCTTTTGAATTTGAAGAATAAGTGTTACCTATAGTACTTGTACATGCATTTCGATCGATGTATGGTTCAACTTAATTTAGTGTAGATAAATGTAGCTCTTTCATACGTAGGTCTTGAAGTCATCTCGTCATCTTTATTTCATAATGAACCATGTTTTGATTAAGATATGAATAAACATCAAAGAAGTACCTAACATTGATTCAGTCTCAAAGTCGAGAAGGCAAGGCAAAATCGTGAGAATTCCCATCGAAACGGTTGCGAACCCCGGAATGAACAACATTCCGAAGTGAAACCAGGTGCCGGGGAGAGTCAGCGTCTCCTGATTGCATGCAACACCCGTCGCAACAGCTCCATGGAAACCTGTCAAATTCGGTGATTGTCTCGATGTACATTTTGATGAACAGATCAGGTAAGTATGTCTTGTTTGGTGATGACATGACGACAGCCATTCAATCACAATGTAGAATGTCACTGATCATTCTGGAAAGGGGGATCTGATATGCTAAATTGGTGACGACGACAGCCATTCAATCACAATTTAGAATGTCACTGATCATTCTGGAAAGGGGGATCTGATATGATATGTAATGTTATTGCAAAATGCATTTATACATTCGGACAAAAATATTTATGGTCACTCCCTCTAGGCTCTGTTTTGTAATAATTTTGAGTTATCTCTCTTGATCTAATGTAGTGAAATTGGAAATCTCGAATTCATGGAGGTTAGAAAATTTTGGCACACGGCACTATGCTTAAAATAATATGAAATGGTGAGTCGTGAATAAAGGACAATAATAGAGAGGTAGGGTCATAAAGCCCTTAAATTAGCCTTGTAAGTTTCTTTATATACTTCATAAACAGTAATGAATGTTTCTCGCTCTTATTTAAAGGAACAACACCAAACGAAGCACCGTAGGACGTACCATGACGTCCTTTAGACTTTACTAGCTATACATGGTATAAAATTCTCGAAAATTTATCCTTGATGGAGAATTTCAATAAGGCAAAATGCGTCGAGAAACATGAAACTTTTATGACAAGAAGATTTAATGATAATCTTTTATTTGTAATTTTTTAAAGTTTATCGTTGCATGATACCAATGAGATATGAGACAGCAAATACAGGTTTTGCAGCAATTTCATGGAAACTTGGAGATTTTGGGGCATTCCGAGGGTGTAAAGCAGCTAACAACTGCATTCTTTACAAAATCCTTATTCATATTTCAGTGAAGAGACTAAGTTACAAAGTATCAAATCATAAATAAACATTCAACAAAATATCAAAGTTAAAAAAGAGGGTCGATTTAGGAGTTCGTTGCCCTACTCCTTTGTCAATGATTACAAATTATTCCATGTCAAAGCAAAGGACTCAAGTGCTATTCAGTCCATATATAACAAATAGTAGAGATTGCTAAGTCAATGGATAAACAAAAAGCCAAATATTTAAGGATAGGGGAATTTAAAATCCGTTCCGTTCATTGTGCAATTTATACCCGAGTTTCGTTTCTCTCACTTGTGATTAAGAGAATCATAGAAGTTCTAGAGCACCTGGTTCCCGCATGCTTCAATAATCATTTCTCTTCGATAACGTGTAGGAAATTTGTAATGTTTGGAGGAATGGTTACCGAGTATTTTAAGTAAAATTAGGGAATTCCAACTATAACCATATATGTATTCAATTTCTTTCTTATATTTGATCCAAAATTCGCGGATTACCTTAGCAGTATCTATCCTTCAGAGCTTGAAGTCAAGAAACTACAGAGACAAATAATTCAGCATCCTATTTGGACATAATGTTGTCCTACGAGACTGATGGTCACATGAACACCTCACTCAATGACAAACGTGACGACTTCAATTTCAGCATTACAAACTTTCCTTTTCTCAGTAGCAACATCCCTTCATCGCCTGCTTATGGCATGTTCATATCTCAGTTGATACGCTATGCCAGAGCAAGTACCAAATATACAGATTTTGTTCTTAGAGCTAGGCGTCTTTCCGATAAGCTTCTCAGTCAGGGATATGTTTGTGACCGACTAACATCGTTAATGAGGAAGTTCTACGGTCGATATGGTGAACTCGTCATACACTATGATGTCCCACTCTCCAGAATGGTGGATGATATTCTGTCATAGACCATTTGAACCATCCAACCAAAGATTGTACTCTATGTCTTCGGACAATGAAGAAGGGAGGAGATCTCCAACAAGACCCCGTTGCACCATCAACAGCAAAACACTAAATTATCCGATGCAAAAATACAAAAGACGAGTACAGCACGAGACGGAAAAGAGACACACGACATGTAAACATCAAACACAAAAGACTACACATAATCCGACGAGACCAATGGGCAACCGGTGCCGACTTTGGACAGCCATTTGTCACGCAAGTAGCAAATGGTGTGGTTATCCTGGATTACGTGCGCACAACCCCTCACTTATCCAGTTACCAAGAGTTCTCGGAGAACGTACAATTGTGGTGTAAAACAACCTCCTCACTGTAAGATGACCTCACACAAACAAGACCGCGAAACATAGAGGCCCCAGAAGCACAGATGAATATGTAAATGGATATAAAAAGAGGGCATGCGTAATACAGTCCGTGCTGCCGGCTGTAGCGAGCTCATGTATGTAATTACCTGAGGAGTCCGACTGACATTCAGAGAGGACAGGTGGTCGGGGTCCTGTCTTCTCTAAAGAGGTTTGGACAGAGCCCGTCATGGAGTCCCGTCATCACAATCAGTCAGAGTGCAAGTCTCAAGGATGCGCTTGTACAAGACTGTAGATTGGTCAAGTACCAAGCCTAGTGTCCATCTGGTGACATTAGGATCATATCCACGGTATAAAAGGCGTTTGATGATTCTGACGCATTTTTCGATGGTTATGCTGCCTACATTTGATCCTTCATATTTTGTTTATCATATGACCATAAAAGACAGGTTGTGTAATACCCAAAGTAATGTACTCTGTTGCGTGTATAGATCCGAATTTTAAAAGAAGTTGACTGTAATTTTTGTAAAATTTCCAGAAAGTCTTAACTAGTTTATGAAAGCGGAAACCTTGACCTAAAAGTTTTTTGGTAATTTGTAAATTTCTACTATGAAAATCCAAAATATCAGTACATGCTCTAGCGTACCGGATGAGCTGTGATATGTAAATACCGTATGACGGTAATCTTGGAACATCACTTTGACGCCAGGGGAAATTTACTATGTTGAATCCAAAATCATCCCTTTTGTCATACACTTGTATGAATCTTTCCGTTTACAATTTTGATATTTAGGTCCAAAAACGGTATTTCTGTATTTGTAACGTTTGCCTTGTTAAGTGTTAATTCTTTTGGATAAATTTCATTCTTATTCAATACAATGGAAGTAACCGGATGTGAATGTTCTACCGAATTGAAGCGGCGGGTGTTGTATGCAAGCAGGGGATGCTTACTCTTCCTGGGCACCTAGTCTCACTCCCATATCGGGAGTTCGCTTCTTTTCATATGGTGGATGTTTTTTTTTTTTTTTTTTTTTTTTTTTTTTTTTTTTTTTTTTGCCTTGTTCCTGTTTTATCCTGATTTTGTATGCCTTCGGTTTCTGATTTTCTGAATTATCTCTTTTGTGCTGTATACATGTCATTATATGGATATGGTCATTATCCATATTTGTCATTTTTATGTTCAAAAAAGTACCGAAAGATGTAGCAGAAAAGGTGGGATATGATGCTACAGGACCCACGTTTTAGAAATTTCACGAAATTTTGTAACAGAAAATTTCAAATGCGTTGAAGAGACAGACGATCAATCGAAATTTATCGAATTTGGCTACATGGTCCACCAGCAGTGACACTCACCAAGTAGTACAAATGTTAAACGTCTTCAAATCAATAGCATCATTTAAGACCAGATAAATTTGCAGCATGGACCAGACAGAGTGAAAGCACGAAACCCAAAATCCGAATTCAAATAAGGCACGGTCCATTTGATATTCTGGGGGGGGCTTGGGTTTTTTTCGAAAAAAAAAATTTTGCTCTGAATTTTGATGAAAAAAATAAATTTGCTTATGGTGTGACAGAAAAAAATAATCTTGCTCTTACAAATAATCTGAATTTGAAGAATTACCATAAAATTTTGCTAAAATTCTTGAAATTTTTCCGGCTCGCTTCGCTCGCCACAGTTTTCAATCTATCAAAAAATTTTGGCTCGCTTCGCTCGCCATAGTTTTCTATCAATCATTACTTCCTAATGTCAAAATTCATATATTTGAAGATATCAAAAGTGTTAACAATACTTATGTCTAACTATTATTACATGTTGCATGTATCCCATAGAGTCTCAATTTTATGTTCTTGTATTAGCTTAATTGGAAGGAGAACTTCAGTTATTCACCATTTTAAAATTTGTCTACAAGACCTTCCCCAAAGACCCTCTTGTATTCATGTACCTTATATAAATTTTGTTTATTTAGAATTGTATTGTAGAAATTTTTTGTCTCTCTATTTAGAATTGAATTGAATACTTGCACAAAAATAAAGTACATATTAATATTTAGAGTTTTGAGTAAAAATATAAATCATATCTATTGATAAAACACAAACATTCTTAATATATATGCACATTACTTTGTTAAAAAAAATTTCCTTGCTCCGACTTTGCAAGAAAAAAATAATTTTGCCCCGGTCCGAGGCGAAAAAAATAATCTTGCTCCGACAAAAAACCCAAGCCCCCCCCAGAATATCAAATGGACCGTGCCTAACACTATCTCAAATTCTTGAAAAATTATATAATAGAATTTTCTCACGGGAAATGAAGAATCGGATAACAGACAAAGACACAGGTACATTGAAACTCGAAGGAACCAAAATTTTATCTAATGAACAATCTATCTCCAGCGTCTACAGCGAGTACAGAAAAACAAATTACGTAAAAAAACGTAAAAAATGGAATTTTGAAAATGGAAATTTTGAAAAAAAAATTGTTCGTTGAATTAATACATAAACGGTATTCCATCAAAACCTGAAGTTATTTTACATCTATTATGCATAATATTGCTAATATTTGGGTCAAAACTTGTCTTTTTCCCATAGAAATCAATAGAAAACGGAAAAGTTTTTTTTAACATTGTTCGCCCCGGAGATACAGAACTCCATTTATACTGGAGGTGTATATCCATGATACAAAATTTCTGGAAAAGTGGGGTTCTGTATCTCCGGGGGAACACTATCCCAGAGACGAAAAACCAAAAAAGAAAGGGGGTGCATTTGTTAATGGATCGATCTTTAAGATCATTAAATATGGAAAATTTGACTATTTTTCCTCCTAAATCCATCAAAAAATGTCGTCTAAATACGATGGAATGAAATGTACAACAATTAGGAACGAAATAAGCAGGAGCGATGTGGATTTCTCCGCTAATGTGTATTTCGCGCTAAAAAGCTTCTATCATTGCCATTACATATAGAATAAGACCGTATTTTGAGTTCCGGATTTCATTATTTACCAATTTGAGGAGAAAGAACTTTCGTAATGTATTTCTGATTTACAATGTAGATATATTTGATATCTTTTAGTCAATATTTATCCATTTTATGCAAAATATTATAAAATTTTTACGTTTTTGGTTGATATTATCGGTTTTATTAACTGAATACCCCCTACCTCTTTGGACCTTCATTTTAGAATCTTCGGAGTATTTTATCGAAAAGAAAATCATACAAAAAGTCTTCAAATACATTATGTTTTAATAATGATTATCTTTTGTCTTCATATTTTCATTATTCATTATACCGTCATGTGGAAGAAATACGGCATGAGATTTAGGGCTAAAACGGCCTTTATCTTATCAGCTCCTTAGTAAAGTTAAGATAAATTCAACATGTTCAAGTATCACCTAAATTATGTTATAATATATAATGCAAGTTATAGTATAGAAGTAAGTAGGATTGAAAAGGAAGCTGTACATAGACCTATTTAAATTTCTTTTTCGGTGTGTCATTTGAAAAAATCCAGGGGTCGTACATTGGCCACTGTTTCAGAATAAGAATAGGAAACTTACCAAGATTCAATTTAAGTGGCGCTATCTTGGATAAACTGAATGGAAAAATAAGGTGTGCACTATCATTTAAAGAAAGCGATACAATTGATCCCAAAACCAGTCAATCGAAATGATTACTTGTGGAATCTGCAATTATGATTTACAAGATTTAGGACCACAGCTAACACTGAAGACTCTACATCGACAAAGAGATCCACAACAATTTATACAAAAGGTAAGGATGGGATAATCAACATAACTCGGTTGCAGTACCCACAGCATACTTTCTCCACACTAAATCATCAAACACAATAGGGTACATATAAACCAACGAGACCTATGGACAATCGGTGCCAGCTTAGGACGGCGCTAGTAGCAAATGGATCACGTGCGCACGATCCTCCCACTTTTGCGGTTACTCAAAGCTAGCCAACAGGGGATGCCTACTCCTCCCGGGCACCTGGTCCCACCTCTAGCTTGCTAGGGGTCCGTCGATTTTTAATTTTGTGCTCTATTGTGAGTGCTGTTGAGATTATCGTCAGGATCTTCTTTAACTCAAAGGCAAAAGGCAGTGTAGAATAAACAAACTTATGGAACGACTGTGTAATAAGTTACGTTAACGAAATGGAATGAATCATTAGTTACGTTCACGACATGGAATGAATCATTCGTTTTTTCCGTGATCATATCTCCGTCACCCTTGTGAATGTCTCCATTCTATCTTGAGACAGAGTTATTCAGTGTTTCGAAGCAAGTGTTATCTCTCTTTCTTTTGAACAATGCTCGACAATATCATTTCATCTTAAATAATAGTCTTTGACTTTTCCTTACTGCTCCCAAGTTTGGTTGGTTTTTTTTTTTCGTATCCTGTGTGTAATATATACTGTTTAATAAATGTTCATTGGCCAGATCAGATCAGAAAATCGCAAGATATATATGAACTGAGCGAGATGTACATGTGTCTGGATTTTCCTGGGTTTGCCGCCATTTTTCCTCATGCCGCCAGCCATGGCGATCGAGGCAGTTGATGCGCTGTTCCGTGCTTGGGATATTTTCAACACGTTAACATGTGAGTTCTCTTTAGATTGAATAAAAAAGAAAAAAATATATATATAGATATATATATATATATATATATATATGTATAAGCGAAATTTATGATTCTTCGGTATAATTGAAAGGCATCTAGATGCGGCATGCTTTATATTTTATCAACAAATGTGAGCTTCCAATAAAAGTAGGCCTTATAGAAAATTCTATTCAGACTTACGCTCGAAGCGCCATAACAGAATTTATGGTATTTATCTTCAGATTCTCTATTATTTTTGTTTGAGGGTGTAATCTACAGGTATCACAGTACTTAAAGCCTCTTTCATTGAAGTCTATCTGTTCAATTGCTTCCCGCGTCTCTCACAACATTCATCCCGAAGTTTCACTATATACGTTTTGTACACAAAGGTTTGTAATTCTTAAAAATGCTATCTCTAGAAAAAGTGACCACATAGTCTATAAAGATTGAAGATTTAGGTCCATTTTTGCACTAAAATCTCAAATACGATTTTTGAATTCATGGGACTTCTTTTAGATCGACCTTTCATCCATAGTTACAGCTGATAATTCAACAAGTTACTCATGTTTCAATTTCGTATTGATTGACCTTTTATGTGATATGATTCAATTATTTCAATTCTTTATACTGATTTAGAATTTCATTTTTAAAGTCGGGAACAAGATTTCAATAGTGGTCATATTTTGCCGTGTACCCGAAGGGGATTCCCATTTAGTACTGTGATATCTTGAAGGACCTCCTTATTTACAATATTATTTTCTTATATACTATAGACCTTAAACTTCATAAGATGATTTAGCAAAATTCAGAAATCGCTTTATGAAAAAAATTATGACCATCTATACACGTGTACCCCGTCTTCCACCGCAACGTCATAGGTTCCTTCCACTACTTTCCACTCTCAATATGACCTTGCCTTCACCCCTAAGGTCCCATGTATATTTCAAATCAATTAAAAGGGAAATTATATAAATTAAGATTGAAGATAGGAATAAAGTTAGAATAACTGTTCTAAATTATGGCGCCAAAAATTAAAAGTAATCGCATTTGTTGTTTTCCGACGTAATTAAACTACAATGACGTGACGTCATAATAGGGCCGCCGACAGAAATCCTGTCGAAACTGGGGACCCCTGAATCCAAGGGTACTTTGCGATGAAGCGTCTCGCGGAATGCGATGAAACCCTTGGTGCACCAAGATGACGTGTACCCCTTTCCATTTTCATAGTAAAGAGATGCATGATCATATTTTTCAGAGAAATACAAAATCTCTACAAATAAAAAACTGATATGTTTTGATGTATCATCACATAAATACACTATCTAATGAACTTATTTCATTTTTTTAAGAGCCAATTCGGCATAAAACCATGCAATTTGATCCAAATGACCTAGTAACCAAATTAAATGATTTTAAGTTATTCTAATAGATAAATGATTAGGAATAATTCTGTCAAATATTTTCGTTCAAATGTCCATGGTTACAGAGATATGCCACCCCATCATTTTTCCCGCCAAATTTACAAAACGGACGTAGAGATATCCCTTTTTCGCTGATATACTTCTCTAAAATTTAAAGTACAAATTAAATTGGACTTAATATTGTTATTGATATATTGAAATATAACATTTTATTCTATCATATGATAACATTATGTGTGAAAAATAAATTTCTAAAGACAGCAAAAACGTAACTTGAAAAGAGGTCAAAATCAGCTCAGTGAGAAAACGAGGTTTTAGAAGTTTTTCGCGCACCAATATCTTCTGTAAGAGAAGTTTGATTTTTTTTTCTTATTTAATCTTTTAACTCTTTGCTTTAATCTTATAAGTATATCAAAAATCCACCGATGCCAAATAATTACGTATCGAGATATAGACAGTTAAAATATGCATTAAAGATCAGCTTAACGAAAAAACGACGTTTTAGACGTTTTTCACGTACCAATATCTTCTATAATTGAAGATTGATTTTTTTTTCAAATTTCATCTTTCAACTCTTTGTTATAATCTTATAAATATATCAAAAATCTACCGATGCCAAATAATTACGTATCGAGAAATAGACAGTTATGCATTCAAAATCAGCTTAACGAGAAAATGACGTTTTATACATTTTTCACGTACCAATATCTTTTGTAAGAGAAGTTTGATTTTTTTTTCAAATTTCATCTTTTAACTCTTTGCTTTGATCTTATAAATATCTCAAAAATCCACCAATGCCAAATAATTACGTATTGAGATATAGACAGCTAAAATTTGCATCAAAGTGATTTTTTGCGGTGTAAAAATGCGAACGAAAAATAGGCGTAAATAGCTTCTTTTTTTTAAAACAAAAACCTGTCAGATGAGTTTGAACATACCACTATCTGACGGGTTTTGTCGCCATTAATTCATAAAGTCCTTTACCCGAAAGTGCGTTGAATGTACTTGTAACTCACTTACGACTTGCGTATATTGCTTCTTGGTGAATCCGTAGAACGCACTGATGGAGACCGCGAGCAGCGAGAGTTCTGCATGTTTTTGGTGACTGAACCCAAGTCCGTATGGAGGCGAACTGATGTCATGTAACGCACCGACCTCGTACGGAATCCCAAAGATTCAATCATTGCACACGTAGAAATACGCATACATGTCCTGCGAGTTGTGAACACAGCTGATTTGATCATGTCTTTTCACACGCAGGTCAAGGTCAAACTCTTTGTTCAAAATTGTGCAATCGATAGTTGGGAATAAATAACAAAAAAATGTTATCGAAGAAAATTATTGAAAAATATAAGCAATTTTAAAATTGAAGTGAGGAAATGATGCGAAGAAGCGAAGAAATTATCTCTTTTTTCGCTTCTCCGTATCATTCCGTATTTTGTTTCTTCACATCATTTCTTCGTTTCTTTTCATATTCAGTACACGAACAAACAATGTCAGAATTACGCTTTTGCAGAAAAGAAGTTATATATAAATGAAATTATATATCTCTTTGATGTTTGAAAGGCGTATAATGTATACATGTAGATCTACGCCCTTCGGTTAGCCCAGGAGTTTTTCTCTTTCGTTTCTGTATAATTTTTTTTTTCGGAGGGGAGGGTGTCGGTTTTTTTTTGTTTTTTTTTTTCGCTTCGTTTCATTTTGTGTTTGTTTTGTATTTACAATATTGTTTTTTTTTTTTTTGAAAGATGGAGTACCATGAACTCTTTTTTTTTTCTTTTCAATAAAAGTACTTTTTTATAGAACGAAGACCGCTCTGTTTTATAACAAGATAATATCAATACTTCGAAGGAGAAATACCTTGAATTAAGGATATGAAGGAGATAAACTTTTATGAAAGAATCGAGATTTTATGAAAGAAAGTGATTACTCACATAATTTACTCGCACACGGACCGGAAGGGATGAATACGGAGCAAAACAGCTTATACAAACGCAAGGATTCAGAACGTTTGGGGGGGGGGGTCCGGGGAAAAGAGTGCTTTTTCTAGTACGATTTTCTTTTTTAACGCGGGAGGGGGGCCGGGGGCAGGTGGAGGTTAAGACATATGTCGGAGAGGTTGTCAGGGCCCTTGAAATTAATAGACAAAGACTTTTCTCATCATAACCATAGATGACCGATTTGGTTGAAAGCGCTATTTGACGTTGAGTTGAAATCAAGAAAGAGACAGTCATATCAAACAATTTTCTTTTCTTCTTCTTGTTTTATGCATGAAAATAACAGAATGATCGAGGTTTTCTCGAAAAAAAAATAAGGACTGGATATATAGTTTATTCATTGATTTACTTTAAGTGAGGATAATTTGTGCAACCTAGTCTATTTTTTCTCTGAAATACGAATAAATTGTTATATTTATAGGAAAGATCAACCTAACATTTTAAGAAAAAAAAAACACGTTTATTTTATCAATTCAACAGATCGTTTTCAAAGGGAAAGAACTTTTTAAACACAATTTCCTATGAATTTGGAAAATCGATGAAAAGAGCAGCGAGTGTACTGTAAAGAAAACTTTTCTTTCCGATTTTCGACATTTTTAAAGAAAATACCACAGTCATGTCAACAATACACAGACAGGACAATTTGTTCATGTAACAGCGAATGAGAGATCATAGAAGAGTGCATCGAACGACCCGTTGTAGGACGTGTACAATACATGTAACAAATCTGATGACACGAACCCAGCAGTGGCATAGTGATCCTTTTTTGATGAACATTCGGAAGTTAAACGTCTTCAAATTCAATAGAAGTGAGATTAAGTGTCCCTGCTCCAGGGAGACTCGAACCAGGAACCTTTCCGTAATTGGTTCGACGCTCTAACCAGTACTTACTGGTAGTAGCACCGACTATTTTAGAGACTCGTTCTTTTACATAGATCTGTGAAGATTATTTCAAAAGATTTGGGATGGGTACATCTAATCACATCTAGAAACGAGGGAACGAGATTTGCTATGCAATCTTGATCTAAACTCTATCAATGTTATAATCTAATGCGATAGTTTATCCGTGTCAAGTTCTTATTTTATCGTCATTGTTTACATGACAAATATGGATAATGACCATATCCCTGTCTACAGTACAAAATCGATAATTCAGAAAATCAGAAACCGAAGGCATACAAAATCAGGATAAAACAGGAACCAAAGCAAACAAAAACAAAAACCTCCACCATATGAAAAGAAGCGAACTCCCGATATGAGAGTGAGACCAGGTGCCCAGGAAGAGTAAGCATCTCCTGCTTGCATGCAACACCCGTCGCTTCAATTCGGTAGAACTGTCACATCCGGTTACTTCCATTTTGGAAGATATAGAGTACAATCTTTGGTTGGATGGTTCAAATGGTCTATGACAGAATATCATCCACCATTCTGGATAGTGGGACATCATAGTGTATGACGAGTTCCCCATATCGACCGTAGAACTTCCTCAGTGACGATGTTAGTCGGTCACAAACTGACTGACTGAGAAGCTTATCTGAAGCTTATCTACCAGGGAACCTAGCCATGTGACGTCATCGCTAAAAGTCTGACTCGGTGGCGTCGTTCCGGGCTATCTCGAAAATCGTCTAGATTAATGATGGGGCTTATATAAGGGAAATTGAAAAAGATCTGAAACAATTTCCATCATTTTTAGAACATATTTTGTTAATATCTTAAATTTTTTTTCTAGATTATGATCAAAGATGCTTATCTTTTGAACATTTTTCCATTAAATCTTTTTATCATATTCCGCAAAATAATGAATATTCTTGATAAAATTTGCATATCTTAGATACATTTGGCAGCAACAGTTTTTTTATATATTAAAGTATAATAGGTTTACTTTATTATACTGAAATTTTGTGGGAAAATTTTCTCTCTTATAGATGTTATTCATGTTCGAAATAGGGACGCTTTTGTCAAATCCCAATATAAGTCGTATTAGAGCGCCCCCTGGTGGCAAGTCAGTTCGTATATCTTAACATTGCGAGTACTATAAAGATAAATAGAGTAAGTATCTGATTTTATCATGAAAAGAATTACTGCATATCAAAATCAAATCTTATTCAACGATGAAAATAGGGCTATTTTAGTGTTGTTTTTGAGCCCTGTTAATGGCGTTATGCCATACTAAAAAAAATGGGCCCATTACTATAAAACGGGACATATATGAATTTTAAAATATTTTTTTCTCGAATGTTTTTCATCATAGATTACAGAAATATACATAAAAATGTAAAACTTTGACCACCCTTTTGGACGATTCTTACGATTTTGCATGGTTTTATGCCGGATTGGCTCTTAAAAACATGTTTGCTGAAATTATGCATTATTCAATATTGCTCTTTGCGAAAAAAGAATGTGTGAATTATTTACTTATTTTGAATAAAAATTGAAATTTTAAGTACTTTGACTAATTCATATTTACAAATTCTTCTTGTTTTCCTGAAGTCTATTATCTCCTCTTTAAAGAATCGCAATCATGATGAGTGAATGAAATTTTAATTAGCCATGGTGAAAGAATTGGTCACACTGGTTATCAAAGCTTAGATCAGCTATTTATGACCCCCGTGCGATTAACGGACATACCTCGTTATTCTGATGCCTTATTTGAATGAAAATACATACATAATGGTTTTTTCTTCATATAGATATGCAGGTGATTTGCATGAAGTGCAGGGATTATGACTTAAGGGTGCATTTTGTGATGGCGATATTTATTATTTCACCGAGAATCCATGTAGCTCCTCCCATTCAATTATAGTCTGAATTTGTCTATGGAGGACCACACTGTTGCAGAGGAATTGGTAATGTATACGCAGTTTTATGACAATTTATTAATTTTGGTTTTTATCCTAAACGTAGCGCATATATTCTTAATGAAGATTGACCAATGGTTGATGCTAAAGATAGAGAGGGCAGGTAAAATCGGTATACAAACCGTAAATTACATGTGACCTAAAAAAAATTCGTTTTAATATTTTGGAAAGCCCGTTTCTATGTATCATGAAAAGATGCATTTATTCCTTGCAGGAGAAAATATTTTTTCTCTCAAAAAGGCACCTCCTTGAATTTCATATTGAAATAGTCTTTATTTCTGCAGGTACCCGTTGCCGCTGTTTCCAGCACTCAACATCCGTTTTGAATTTATGTTCTATATTTTCCAATGATGTAGGTTAATATCTAGCATTATTCCGGGAGGCGGTCCGTCTACTGAAATGGTTTTAGGTTTTTGCAATGTAATTCTACGGGATAGTCATGGATATTTGTACAGGATTAATATCTAAGTTTCTGTGAGAAACATGCCACATAGAAATGATAAGTTTGATTCTTTCATTTTGAAATAAAAATGATTTCTAAGTAAAGAAAGTTTACTGTATTCTAATCTAGCCGATGCTCTATTTTGGCATACAGTATGTAAACAGACACGCGTGCTTAGCCTGACATAGACTTGGCAGCTAATGTGTATCTATAAAAAACTGTTAGGTACGGAAGCCCATTAGTGCAAACCACAAAAATATTTTCCAGAACAAAAAAATATATTCCGGAACAAAAAAATATTTTCCAGAACAGAAAAATAAATTCGAGAACAAAAAAATATTTTCAAGAACAGAAAAATATATTCGGAAACAAAAAAATATATTGGAGAACAAAAAGATATATTCGAGAACAGAAAAAATATATTCGAGAACAAAAAACTATTTTCCAGAACAGAAAAATGTATTCGGGAACAGAAAAAGATATATTCGAGAACAAAAAAATTTATTCGGGAACAGAAAAATATATTCGAGAACAAGAAAATATATCAGAGTACAGAAAAATATTATCGAGAACAGAAAAAATATTATCGAGAACAGAAAAATATTTTCCAGAACAGAAAAATAAATTCAGAGTAAGTCTTCAGTGGCGTACCTTAAAGCAAGAGGCCCTGTTTATGATGCCGAGTTAAAAAATATCAAACATTATGATAGTGCATAAAACTATCAGCTAAGTTCGAATATAGAGAAAATAGGTCGATTTTGTGATTATTTTCTGAAACCAAGTGTGCATAATCAAAACAAATATATCAGAGATACAGCAGACTTTATCACAAAAATTGAAAAACTGAGATTATCAAGGGAATGTCTTTTAGTGAGTTATGATGTGACAAGCATGTATACAAATATGACATTCGATGAACTACTCAAAGCAGTGAAAAGAGCATACAATCCAACTGATGTTCAAGGTCAGACAAGCATTCCTTGTCCAGATGTCAGAGATCTTTTATTTCTGTTGCACACTGTACTTGATAACAATTACTTCGAATTTAATGATAAAATTTACAAATAAACGATAGGCGCAGCGATGGGAGCGGTGACAAGTCCAGAAATTGTGACATAAGAATGACAATGTTTGAAATTACACAAGAAATAACAAATAATTTTAAACATAGAAATCAGATTATCTACCATGGTCGCTATAGAGACGACGGCATTATCCTATTTGAAGGAAATAAGGAAGACATAGAAGAATTCTTCTCGATAGGAAACACTCTGCATAAATTATCAAAGTTTACATACCAGATTTCTGAGTCAAGTATTGTTTTTCTAGATACAGAACGTTACAAAGGAAAGCGCTTCTTAGAAACTGGTATCCTTGATACATTGTATTAAGTCATATATATATAGCCTACCAATAATTTTCACTATTTACACAGAAATAGTGCCCACAGTCCGTCAGTCTTTAAAGGCTTCATGAAAGGTGAATGTATAAGACAATTACGGAACACTAGCGATCATGGCTAACTTACATCAAACCTCTCACAATTCAAATGTCACCTACTGAAAAGAGGATATAAACAAATTGAAATGGACCCAATAATTACGAACATATTGTCGATGGAACGATAATCAGTGTTGCAACACAAAATAAAAGATGAAAAATCTGGAGTTCCTCTTGTAATGATCACAAAATCCGACCCAAAAGTTAAGGGACTTAAACGCAGATTGACAAAACATTGGAAAATAATTGAGAATGATGACAATTGTAGATCGATATTCAACCAAGTGCCAATTATAGCTTACAAAAACATAAAAATACAACAGACTTAGTGATAAGTTCACGCTTAAAAAGATAGAAAGATAGATAAGGGGACTCCTGATGATGGCGGACCTTATATAGAATGATATGTCAATGTTAACGCCGCCGAAACACCTGATACAAATTATATGATACTACATGATACAAAAACAATTTCACTTACAATGATACCGAAGTGTTTTGGGTGTCGGGTCCGAATTTTTGATATGCGTTAATGTTTGGTTTCTGATTATAAATAATATAATATAATAAAGTATCAATTTTCTCTGTTCCTGGAAATATATCTTATTCGAAAAAAATTCTATTATGGGGACCCGACATACATCGTATAACGTCGCTGCGAAACCCAGTTCAGACTTAGACGGAGAGGGTGGGGGGGGGTTAGAAACCCATGGAATTTGCAACAATGCGTATTTTCCTGTTTTACGTTTATTATTTATCTATCCATGAATACATTTCATAAACAGATTAAGCTAAAGGTGTATTTGTTTGTTTGTTTGTTATTTTTGGGAGGGGGGGGGGGGGGGCTGCAGTCACAGTATCTGCCAAGGAGATAATCTATCTATATCTTGAAAGCCAGATCCCGTGCGCGATGAGCCTAGAAATAATGTCAAGTCATTTAATAAATGCCCTGTGCACGCTTTTTTAAGTTCCATCAAAGAAACATTACCTTTGGAGTAGGGTGAAGCTATGGCCAAGGGCTAATCTAGATGATTATTGGAGGAGGGGGAGTCAGAGCCCCCTTGAACATGCAAAGAATACTGATTTGTCTTGTTTAAATGTATATATTTATATATTTTAAAAGTCAGAGGATAGAATACACCCAACTTGCATCTTTTTGTTCTAGATCCCCCATGGCAAGGATATCAATTTTAAAGTTATTGCTATGTTTTATAACCTCCACATCGGCATCGTAGACAGTGTCATTGGTTAATTTACTTCTGAAATCTTCTCTAACCTTTAGGTACGCCACTGAAGGCATGCCCTGAATTTACTTTTCTGTTCTCGAATATATTTTTCTGTTCTCGAATATATTTTTCTGTTCTCGAATATACTTTTCTGTTCCCGAATATATTTTTTCTGTTCTCAAAAATATTTATCTGTTCCCGAATATATTTTTCTGTTCTGGAAAATATTTTTTTGTTCCCGAATATATTTTTCTGTTCTCGAATTTATTTTTCTGTTCTGGAAAATATTTTTTTTTTTTGGTTTGCACTAACGGGCTTCCGTAGTTAGGGCATCTCGATGTATGGTACTTGATGCATATCAAGCTCATGTAACTTTCAATGGAAGGACCAGAATATGGCACGGAAAAGTGAAAAAAAACTCGGTATTTTCTAATATAAGAAATTCATTTTCGTATATGAGGAATTCATTTTCTGGTAAAAGAAATTTATTTCATTAATATTACAAATTCCCCGTTTTCTAATTTTCTAATACCTACTGTTTTCTTACATTAGAAAAAAAAATTTTAACTCTGAAATTTATTAAATTCATTTTCTTTTATGAGAAAATGATTATCAGCTATTAGAAACTTAACTTCTTGGTATAATTTCTAATAAGGGAATATTTTTATTTTATTTTTACATTTTTTATTTTTGAAAATTCAATTTCTTGTACATTTGTATATAAAAAATGATGTTTTAATAAATGTATTTGAAATTCATTTTCTGTTATAATAAATAAAATACGACTTTCTAATACAGAAATTTAAAATTACCTCTCATAATCATGATAATGACTTATTCCATTCGACATGGCTGATGCATATCTAGTCTTAGAAATTCATTTTATAATCCTAGAAATTCAGTTTATATTCTGATATTTGAAATTTATCTTTAAATATTTGAAATTTATCTTTAAATATTAGATCTTCATTTTCATTTATAAGAAATCGATTTTGTATTATATGAAATATATTTTTCTAACATTAGAAAATGAATATTCCATATCAGGAAATGAATTTCAATTATTAGAAATAATTTCTATAAGAAGTGAATTTCTAATGTAAGAAATAAATTTCCATTGTAAGAAATTAATTTCTAATGTAAGAAATTAATTTCTAATGTAAGAAATTAATTTCTAATCTAAGAAATTAATTTCTAATGTAAGAAATTAATTTCTAATGTAAGAAATGTAAGAAATTAATTTCTAATCTAAGAAATTAATTTCTAATCTAAGAAATTAATTTCTAATATATAAAAAAAGAATTCCTTATACTAGAAATGAACTTATAACATTAGAAAATATTATAGACCTGTCGTACTAGTACATATGGTTTATATTACTCAACGTAGTATTTCTTTTACCAGATTTGACAATTAACTTCTATTATGACCTACAAAAATTATGTAAAATTATCTCCTCTTATGGATTTTCAACAATTTAATAAATAAACCGCAGCATGTTTTAAATATTGTCCACAAGACACCAGATTTTAGACTGTAGTAAGAAAACAAAAAGACATCTGCAAACATATCCCCAAGTATTGAATATAGCACATTTGTACGGCCCGAAATTTTGATGCTTGCGTCAATTTGTTTTCTTGTGAGCTCTGAAATCCCTCTGTAACATTTTCAAATAGAATCCTTGCAGGTATATCAGTACTAAAAGCATTTTCCATTGACGTCTATGGAGCACCCACCTCCGCGTCTCTCACAACATTCACCCCGAAGTTTCACTATATACGTTTTGTACACAAAGGCTTGTGATACATAAAAATGCTATCTCTAGAAAAAGTTACCACATAGTCTAGAAAGATCTGGCCACTTGAAGATTTAGGTTCATTTTTGCACTTAAATCTCAAATACGATTGTTGAATTCATGGGACCCCTTTTAGATCGACCTTTCATCCATAGTTACAGCTGATAATTCAACAAGTGATCCATGTTTCAATTTCGTATTGATTGACCTTTTATGTGATATGATTCAATTATTTCAATTCTTTATACTTATTTAGAATTTTATTTTTAAAGTCGGGAACAAGATTTCAATAGCGGCCATGGTTTGCGTGTACCCGAAGGGGATTACCCATTTATTTCTGTGATATCTACATTATGGTAAATAGCACTGTACATATTTCAATTTATCACTATCAACATAATCATTACTGGGTCGTACAATCACGAGTGACTGTCATGTTGGCGACGTGTCGTAAGAATTGTAGCCAATCAAAAGATACCGTTTGTGATACTTAAAAATGTTATCTCTAAAAAAGGTTACCTCATAGTCCACTTGAAGATTTAAGTCCATTTTTTGCACTTAAATCTAAAATACGATTTTTGAATTCATGGGACCTCTTTTAGATCGATTCAATTATTTCAATTCTTTATACTTATTTAGAATTTTATTTTTAAAATCGGGAACAAGATTTCAATATCGGCCATGGTTTACCGTGTACCCGAAGGGGATTCCCCATTTAGTGGCGCTGTACATAGTTCAATTTATCACTATCAACACAATCATTACTGGATGGTTGTTCAAGGTCGTACAATCACGAGTGACTCTCATGTTGGCGACGTGTCGTAAGAATTTTAGCCAATCAAAAGATGCCACGCAAACACACATGATGTTAACTTATGTCATGTGCTATTTTTCTGCAATCACAAAATGTGATGCATCTTATGAATAACCTCAATTTAAGCCATGTGCTCCTGACCGAGTTTTCTTTTGCATAAATTTAACTCGGTCGCGAATGTACTCAATGACCCGTCTCTGAACAATTAATTTGATCACATTTATGTCAGTTGATGTTTTACACCGTACATACTGATAATTTCTGTCTTTTAAATGCATTTTCGCAAGAATACCTGCACTGCCATAGTTACATTTTGAGAATAACATACTTGTATAAAATATGATTCAGGCAGGTAATTAGGTATTAGATATCCCAATGTAAATCAATCAATCAATCAATCAATCAATCAATCAATCAATCAATCAATAATAGATAAATAAATAAATAAATAAATAAATAAAATAAAGTAAAATAAATAGATAAATATGACAAATAAATTAATGATTTACAGTAAGAGTGGCTTCTAATATCAGCGACTTTTGAAGTCTCTATATACGTATAGGTTCATTGTTCTATTCAATTTACAAAAGTTAAACCAATACAGAATTTTCACAGATTCGTGCCATAAAAATTATTTATCATACGTATTCAAATCAATACCGATCTTAAATAAAAAACAAAATAAACATAAACAAAAACTTATTTTAATGTCAAACTAACAGGCAACTTTCATTAATATTGTTGCACGCCAGATTGAAATTCCATTCATATTTATGTAAGGATTTACAAATAAAGGAAAGACATGAGCACACTATAGTATGTGATCTGCGAAATATTAAACACTTGTAAACAACTACTAAAATTTTCAAGAACGATCGCGCGAAGCGCCCTCTATCAGTTATGATGTATAAATATTTTCTAGATGAAACTATTCACCTGGTCTCATTTCGGATTGTTGTTCATTCCGGCGTTCGCAACCGTTTTCGATGGGAATTCTCACGATTTAACTTTGCCTTTTCGACTTTGAGACTGAATAACGTTTAGGTACAATGTACTGCTTTGATGTTGATCATACACATAGTAGCAGTTCAATGGGGCACCCCTCCTCTGTAATCCGTCTTTAAATAAATTCAGTTTATCACCTGTTTAATTTATAGTTTGTATTAAACATTGAATAGACTTTTGTAATCGTTTCGAACAATTGATGATGACATTTATAATAAATAAACAAATAATAATGTTAATTACCGTAATAAAACAAAAACAAAAAAAACCAGTCAGACCATACTATTAATAGAGGCTGGAAACTATGGTCATAAGAGTAAATCAACACAAAACAAGATTGAAGTCCTCTGATAAATGTGTAGGTCATCGTCTTCTCGGTAACCGAACTGATTACACTTTATAGTCAAGAATCACCCCACTAATTCCGAAATAACAACTTAAATGATGAAGAAAATAAATAAATCAGTGCATAAGTTAGGTTTTAGAAAAGTAAAGAAAAAGATAAACATATAATTTTATCAATGTCAGACAATCCGATGGTCACCAGACAAATCCGATGATGTTTGCTTCGGCCTGCATGGTTAAAAAATTTAACTTTTCCTTATGTAAAACAAAGGAGGTGATATCCAACAACACCAGGTTGCATCACCCACAGCAAAACCCCAAAACACCCAATGCAATAACACAAAGCAGACAAGCACAGAAAGAGACGCATAAGGGACAAGGAACGTCAACGCACAACACAGAAACAACAAGCACAAAAAACTACACATAAACCAACGAGACCAATGGGCAACCGTTGCTGACTTAGGACAGCCATCTGCCACGGAAACAGCAGAAGGTGTGGTTATCCTGGATTACGTGCGCACAACCCTCCCACTTTTCCGATTACCCAGAGGTTTCGAAGAACGTACAATTGTGGTGTAAAACAACCTCCTCACTGTCAGATGACCACACACAAACAAGACCGCAAAACTCAGGGGCCCAAGCAACACAAAATATGAAAATTCATATCAAAAGAGGGCGTGCGTAATACAGTCCGTGCTCGGCCGGCTGTAGCGACCTCATGTTTGTTATCAACCGAGGAGTCCCACTGACATTCAGAGAGGACAGGTGGTCGGGGCCCTGTCTACTCTAAAGAGGTTTGGACAGGGCCCGTCATGGAGTCCCGTCGTCACAGTCAATCAGAGTGCAAGGTTTAAGAATGCGCAGGTAGAAGACTGTAGATTGGTGAAGTACAAATAGTAACTTTCATACTTTTTTGGCATATTACATTGTTTAGATTTGAGGATCACTGACGAGGGTTAAGTACCCGAAACGTGCATGTCTGGTCCACGTTGCCAATTTATCTGTTCTTAAATGATGCTATTCAATTTGAAGACGTTTACACAAAGCCTAGTGTCCGTCTGGTGACATAAGGATCATATCCACGGTATAAAAGGCGTTGGATGATTCTGACGCATTTTCGATAGGGATTTTGTCTATCTTTGATCTTTCCTATATATCTTGGCAATTATGTCACCATAAAATGCAGGTTGTGAAATACCCAAAGTAACATAGTCTGTTGCCTGAATAGGTCCGATTTTTCAGAAGATGACAATAATTTTTGTAAAATTTCCAGAAAGTCTCTATCAGTTTGTGAAAGCGAAAACCTCTACACACGTTTGAAGTTTCTACGAAAGTTTAAAAACGTCTGGTAAGTTGTAAATCTCCCGTGATCTCTGCAATATATACACCATTACACAGATAGTATATATATATATATATATATATATATATATATATAAAAGCACAAGAAATGTTCAAGCGACCACGACACTAAACGTGTTTAAACCCAGCGGAAGGGACATTACATCCCTTAAGCCGCCTGGATACACGAATTAGTACCTATATACAGTCGGAACAAGGGACAGTACGTCCCTCATTCCGATCGGACACAAGTACATAAAAAAAACAAAAAAGCATACACACACTCTCATGCTAGTCAGAACCTGTACTGTACTGAAGCTCGAAAGGCTATAACTAGTACACAGGTAGGTAATATTCTCAATCCATGAACCGAAGCAGACCCCGCGAGGGGCGAGACCAGGTGCCTAGGTAGAGTCAGCGTCTCCTGTTTGCATGCAACACCCGCTGCCAAAAAGTCTAGACGGACAGATCGATAGAAACATGTCCAAGACTTCTAAAGGTTCAAAAATAGAAAAAAACTGAAAAGATGCTCCCTGATTGATCACACATCTTAATATATCCCTTCCGCTGGGTTTAAACACGTTTAGTGTCGTGGTCGCTTGAACATTTCTTGTGCTTTTATATCTTTTTTTTCCAAGCGACGTGCATTCGCCCTCTTTTGGGCTGATCCGACATTGTCTGAATAGTGAACGTGGTTGTTTTCACCTCTTTTGTGCTTTATATATATATATATATATATATATATATATATATATATATATATATATATATATATATATATATATTTATATATATCTAAAACAACTAAACAAACGTAGGTTTAATTTTGCTTTACGTAGACCAAGAGAACTAAATAATTAGATAGATAAATAAATGAATAGATAAATAAATGAATAGATAAATAAATAGATAAATAAATAGAAAGAACAAATAAATAAAAAGAATAAATAAATTCATTCATTCATTCATTCATTCATTCATTCATTAATAGATAACTAAATTAGTTTATAGATGTTTTTTTTTCTTTGGGTTTGGTATATCACGATCTTCCTCAAATTTATTGAATATCATGTTTATATTTACTTACAAGCATCTGAGATAACTTCCCGTCTCTGCGGCAAATAATTGGGCTTCACTATTGTGTTTTGATTGTGTGTGATTAATTGTGTATTTCCTACGACATTTACTTTGATAGTCGTCGTATACCTTAAACATGCATTTAAAGTGAAAATATTAAAAATTTGAAATTTTAATGAAAACTGTACAATGTCACTCTACATGTTTAGTTGAAAACTGGTTGAATTGGAATATTGAAAAGTGATTGAATATTGAAAAGTTATTGAATATTGAAGTGATTGAATATCGACAGTGATTATATATGGAAAAGTGATTGCATATTGAAAAGTGATTGAAATATTGAAAAGTGATCGAATATTGAAAAGTGATTGAATAATTGAAAAGTGATTGAATAATTGAAAGATGATTGATAACATATCTTCGAAATTACATTTACACAAAAGTATAATAATTGTGAAATGATATAATTAAAGACATGACAGAAACTGCCAACACATGTGTTCTTTATTCATTTCTATGCAGTTAACCATCTCATTGTAAAATGACAACAGAAAGAAGACAGTAAAACGCGGGGACCCAAGCAACACAGATTAAAGGTACAAATAGTCTAACAGGGATAAAACTGTCAATAATGAAGTTTTACCGTAAATTGCTTTTAAGTACTACCATTTGAACATCTATATATTACTTACATAAAACATCTCTCACATATTTTTAGACGTTTTACTCTCTGGTACACACGATTTCGGTAAACTTCGGAAAATGTTATTTGCATATACAGTATGTAGAAATATGTCACGTTTACCAAGGTCAAAGTGAACACGCTACCACGATCAGCCAGTCGCTTGAATGAACTTCACATCGTGGGATTACTACGGAAGATGTAGTAAACCACGTATACAGTCTTTTTGAAATTCTCTCTAAAAAAGCTAACTCACCAATATTTCATTAATTGCAAATACAAGGTTGATATCATGTATAGATATCATGTTCCATTCAAATAACTATTCATCTTGAATGTTAATAATCAAACACTTTCAAATGACTAACAACGTGTAAAAGTGTATGACGGCTTGAATGGGAGGCAGGTGTAGTTTGCTATACACATGTGTGTTTGTTTACCAAATCCTGAATGAAAATTAACCTTTTAAATTATCTAGTTATGATTTTTTTTGTTCGTTTTTTAATATTTGATTTAGACTGTGAATATATATATTATATATACACATATCAAAATTACTGTGGATATATATATATATATACACGTCAAACTTATATATATACTTCTCATAGATAAAAGTAAACGAGAACTATACATGTAAATGTACACTGTAGATCCCTTTAGCTAATTTTCCCTCAGACTTTTAATTTCACGGTCGTCCTCTAAGCTAGGTCTTTATAACTTTCCAATATCAAGCCAATACTATTGGTTCATTACATTTCTCTTTTCAGATTTTGATAACACCGATTGTCGATTCATTTTCGTCCCACGTGTTATCCGTCAGCCATGTTGTTTTATTTTGATACAATACTAGCCTTATGCAAATAAGTGCTTACATGTGTTCGCAATCGGTCTTCAACGGAGAAAAGTAGGTTATATTAGGGTACCCATTTTATAAGCAATAATTGATCATAGCTCGGTAATGAGGGCATATGTGACTATTGTAACCAGCCAGTTTCTAATTTCTTAGCATGATATACTCGTTTGCGTTAAAATTTTGACAAGAATAGTTGATTCATGGTTTTATCTTGACGAGACCTTTTCTACCTTTAATAAACTTAGACGTTCAGCAAAGAAGCAAAAAAAATCCGAATGGAGATGAGATCATGTAATCGGCGAGAGTAAGCATCTCCTGTTTGATAGCAACATCATATCCGATTAATTTGTTAAATTCGGTGTTTAGGATGCTTCTAACGCTATGAACAAAAGTTCATTGGACCTATACTAAGTACAGTCAAATCTGTCTTAAAGTGACCCTCTTTTTAGCGACTTCCTGCGTTATGTGACCTTTTTTAATTCCTCCCGAGTAATTTTCCTATCAAGTTAACCTTTAAATAACGACAACCCGTCTAACGCGACAATGACCGTGATTTTTCTGTCCCGTACCGAATTCCGAGCCTGTATATTACGACTTTTAGTGTTGTAAAGGACCCAAACTACATAATATTTTACATTAAATCTCTTCATCAGTGTCTTTCATTTTAAAATTTTCTGTGATGAATAAAATCTAATGTGATTTTACATGTGCAATACGATTAATCAATAAGCACACGAATTGATATATGCAGTGATTCATTTAATAGTATTGCTCTTATATTACAAAAATTTTGTTGGTCAAAATCAGATCAGCTTGAACCTGTATTCAGTGACCAACTGTCTTATGTGTCCTATTTTCTGTCGGCCCTTGCAAAGTCACATAAAACAGTTTTGACTGTATATGCATATTTCCGTATACAATTTAGTATGGGGATTTTTTACAGATGTCATTCATTTATGAAAATAGAAACCTTCCAGTTTCCGAAAGTAGATGAAAAGAAACTCTACCGTTTCCGAAAATAGAAAATAGAAACTTCTCGGTTTCCAGCAGTAGAAACTGAAGCTTTTTATAAAGAATTGAAAAAACTCTGAATTTTATAAACAGGATAATTAAATCACATACCTGTGTGAGCAAGAATAAGTTATTGATATGTAATGATCACGTTTAAAGAAGATATACCATCAAGATATGGGTTAGACTTTGTTCATAATCAAGATAAGAGTAAAGACAGATTTTTATAGGTGTATTCAATTTCATTGAGATATTCAATTTAATATGGCAAAACCACCCTATATCGCTTAATGCAATTGGCTTAAGAAATGAATCTTATATTTTTTCTGTTGATGCAGGTATCACCCGAAAAATTGGACAGAAAACTGCATCAAGGCGCGTAAGCGCGTTGATGCAAAAGTTTTCTGTTCAATATTTCGGGTGATACCTGCATCAACAGAAAAAATATAAAATTCATTTCTTATCATTTAATTGTGGAAAACAGACTGTTTTCTTGGATCTAAAAACAATCAATCATCGCACTATATTTCGTAAGTCGGAAGGTTTCGCAGTGATACGTCTGCCATAACTTGTTTAACAGCAAACGATCGTCCCTCTATATCTTTGGAATAAGGACCAGTTTGAGCAAATTCTACATGCACTGTTAACTTTTGAGTAAGTAGAAAAGAAATGGTACCCTTGAAATCATAAGCAAACATCAACAAATTGTATTTTCAGCAACGAGTTCATTCGTGATTGAGGGAACCCCAAGTTCTAAAAATAGTGCTATAAATAGACTTCCGTGAAAAATTGTGTTGATCGATGTATCAACAAAATTTCTCAGCCAATCAGAATCTTCGTTTCTTGAAAATGACAATGGAAATGGAATGATAACAAAATAATTTAAAAAAAGATTTAACCCTTTTTTGTGAAGTTTTCTTCAAAACTTCGAAAGATATTCAAATCTGATGCGATGGACATGGTAATAATAGTAAACATGAAAGAGATACCCATCAGTTACCCAATTTCAAAGAAGGCAAGGCAAAGCCATCAAAAGTTCCATTGAAACAGTTGCGAACAGTAGGGGAAAAGTGACAATTCTTCGTGAGATTTTAACATTGCGCCAACCCATAGCACCTCACTGAAAGTGTGGTGCAGTGACGTCATAGAGGTCAGACCAAATCTAACTCCACACTGACCGGAAATGACCTTTTATTAACCATGTAAGATAGTAATGAATGTATCCCGCTTTTCATGAAAGGAACAAACCACCAGAAGAAGCACGGTAGGAAGTACTTTGACGTCAACAAATGACGTCAATTGGACTTTATTGGCAATACATAGCATAAACTGCTCGAAAATTTATCCTAAGTGGATAATATCAATGTGGCAAAATGCGTCGAGAAACTAAGTTACAAAGTATCAAATCACAAATAAATATTCAATGAATTCCCATGTTAAAAAAGAGGTCCGATTTAGGGTTTCGTGGCCCTACTCCTTTGTCAAAGATAACGAATTATTCCAAGAAGGGAGGGGATCTCCAACCAGACCCTACTGCAGCATCGACAGCAAAACACCAAAAAACACCCGGTGCGAAAACACAAAGACGAGCACACGAAGAGACGAATAAGAGACATACGACATAGAAACATCTTGAAAACACAAATGACCAAACTTAAACCAACGAGACCAATTGGTAACTGATGCCGACTTTGGACGGCCATTTGCAACACAAGTAGCAAATGTTGTTGTTATCCGGATTACGTGCGCACAACCCTCCCACTTTTCCGGTTACAAGTCAGAGCAAAGTGCAATTAAATCTTTAATAGCAATTCTCTCTAACCATTTAAACAATTTCGGCACGCATGGTCTCCGATTTTCTTGAAATTTAACACATAAGTAGGGACCTATTAAAAAAGGTCAATTTGTCAAAAAAATATTTTTAGGTCATCTGGTTACCATTGCAACGGCCTTTAAAGTTGAGAAATCGGCAAAATTGAGCTACTTTGAAGCTCTATAATTTGGTCTATATACGACGATACGGCAATATTTTTATGCATCCTAAAATTTAGGACATAAAATTTTGAATAAGCTCACTAGAAGTGTCTGATATTGTCAAAAAGGCTGGTTACCATGACAACATTATTGGTTAATCTTAATATATTGATTTCAAAATGGTGTTTATATTTTCCAATTTTCTTTCTCTCTTGACATGTATATGATAAGGAAATGGAATTTCCTTTATAAAATGAGCAAATTCAAGATAAACTCACTTGTTGCTATGAACATAATTTATTTTGGCAACAGTAACTATGGTCTATATTTTCAACTTTAGAGTTATTTTAAATTTTTTTGCATCATGATGAACAGCTACAAATTGTTGGAATAAATCCAACACAAACAGATCTTTCAAAAACCGTAAAAAAATTATGGGGAACATATGTTATCATTGCAACCAGTTTTTATTATAATAGATTATATATACATCATGTACATGTAAAACAGTAATTTTTAATCCCATGAAGGTCAAATTCGATATTAATAAAGATCAAGTAAGCCTCTATCAGGATACAAGAAAAAAGTTTTCATATGATTAATGGATGCTATTGTAATTTGGCCATACTATCTAAAAAAAGCATTTTTTGCTGTATTTCGAAGATTTTTCCTCAAAAAACGAACAAGCTCACACGACTTTTTTTTTTACATATATGATAAAGCAAAGTCTAAACTTTATTTTAGATTTAACATTTTTCAGATTACTTTACTTTGGATGCCCGTATCCAAGGACTCAAAGTGGGCCTATATATTCACACAATCGTTCCCATAGCAACGGGCTATTTCCTCAATATTTTTAAAAACATTTCTTCCATGTAATGAAAGATCAACTTGAATACATTTATTAATTGTTATCACTTTGAATAAAAATTCAATGATCTAGTAAAAAAGGACTCTAAATATTGTCTTAGGCTCATTTTGCCATAGCAACGGACACAAACTTTCTTCCAATGTGAATGCTTATGTTTTATTTGCATAAACAACTAAAAATGTAATTAATGTATCATTGAATTTTGAAAAAAAAATTCCAAAAACAGTATTTTGATAGGGTACCTGTGTTGTTGCTATGGAAACATAAAGATGAGACCATAAACCTAACATAATTATTACTTAAGATGGTAGTCTCAGGGTAAGGGACGTAACTCAAAATCGATCTCGCGAACGTTTGTTGTCTGACGTAACGTTACCATCGTTTGTTTTCACGACAGGCATCTGCATGACTAAATCATGACGTCATAATAGGGGAATTTCCCGCTCGGTGCACGGAGGTAACCGTTACTCTCTTTATCATTATCTATTTTCATCAGTATGCATTTCATTTCTCTGTGTCATTTCCTGAAATTGAGCATTACTTATAGATTAAATATATTTCCGAGATAAATACAATTCTTTATTCTTTTGATATTTTCAGTATCTACATGAATCCCTTGACCAGTGTACGGCATGTTTCATTCCGTAAATGTCGAAAAAATCGAAAGAATTCTGATGTTATCTGATAATTATGACCATGATTACTTCGATTTTATTTGAGCGTGATTAGTGTAAATAGAGTACATTTAGCTTTATAAGATACCTTCGTTTGATAAGAAGTTCATCAAGAAGAAAAAAATGTATCGTAGTAGAAAGGGGGTAAGTTGTCCGGCTCGGCAATCTGGGACGATTACTTTTTATTTTGAAAAATCGGGAAATAATGAATTTGTACAAATTTCAAAAGGAGAGGTCCAGGATGGGGTGAGAGGGGTTCGGTTCTTAACAACTCGACTCCATCTATACCCGCGCATTGGACAGTCCAATGGACCCTATTTTCCTTTTTTTTTTATTTTAACTTTTGTTCGGTTGCTTCCCGTGTTTCATCGGCATATCAACTGAGTCAAATGCACAAATTACGACTAAATTCTGAAATAATGATAACTGTTATTTATTCAAATTAATTTTACAATTTCGCGTAAGCATGTTGATAAAAAATTTGCCAACAAGACCTACAACGCTATGCTTAACCTCGACGTAACGTATCGCGACGTTAAAAAAAGAAAGGGTAGGGGTCCCCGAAAGGGCGCTAACTCTGTAAAAATAGGTTCGATTTCCCTGACCAAGATTTTGTGACAAAATCGCCATTTTCTGCATTGAGAGGGGGACAAAAGTTGTAGATTTTGAATTGCGGCCCACGCAAACCGATTTGTTCGATTTCTTTCAAACTTTACCAAAAGACGAATGACATCATAATTAATTAATATTGCAATTATGAAGAAAATTGAATGTAGGTGTATGGTGAGACTACCACCTTAACTTGAAAGAACAATGATAGGATACTAATAATTCACCAGTGTTTGTTTTAGATTATGCTGCATGTTTTCAATATTCAAAGTCCGTTTCCATGGCAAGCGGATGTGATATTAAGAATTTTTAAACAAATTTTTACCTTTGGGTCAGACCCAACCTTAAGTTTAAATTTCATCAAAATCTGACACATACCGTGCCATGCGTCTTTCATAAAATTGCAAATGCTTACAGAGAATAGCTATTTAAAAATAACAAAATAGTATAGAATTGGTGCTGCACCTATATACCTCTCTGCTAAGTCAATAAACAAAAACCCCACCAAATCTTTAAGGAGAGGGGTATTTAAAAGAAATCTAACAATCTCCGTTCCGTTCATTGTGCAATTTATACCCGAGTTTCGGTTGTCTCACAGCTTGTGGCAATATATGATATAAGCCGCAACTTTCTTTAAGTGAATTTGATATTCCGTTTCCTTGCCTGTAAAAACCATTGTGAATATCAGAAGAATCATAGACGTTCCAGAGCACCTGAAGCCTAAATCTATTTCTTCGATAAATTATAGAAAATATGTAATATTTGGAGGAATGGATATTTTCAGTAAATTGAGGAAATTCCAAATGAAACCAAATGTACTCCATTTCACAGGAAGAAAGGTTTGATCGCCGTTGTCCAAAATCGGCACCGGTAACCCATTGGTATCGTTGGTTTATGTGTGGTCTTTTGTATTTGATGTTTATTTGTCGTATCTCTCTTTTCGTCTCTTAGAATGCTCGTCTTTGTGTTTTCGGATCGGGTGTTTTGGTGTTTCGCTGTTGATGCTGCAGCAGGGTCTTGTTGGAGATCCCCTCCCTTCTTTTACCGTCCGTTGATAGAAAAGCACTGGTGATGCGACATTATCACCGTCCGTTATTTAGCAATAATCTTGTAAAAAAAATTATTATCGACCGAGGTCTAAGATGTCCTCTCGTAACTCCTCTTTATAGATCTATACTTCCCTATTCAAATTCACAACATAAACCATCGAACAATTCGCTGTATATAATATCATTCTAAGTATCATTTTTCTTTTGCGCCTTTGTAATCGGGGAGAGTAAGCATCTCCTGTTTGCTAGCAACATCCTTTACGTAGGCCGTGCAGGAAAAAATCATATCCGATTAATTTGTTAGATGTTTCTAACGTTTTGAACAGAAGTCAATTAGACCTACGCATATTTTCTGTATACAATTCAGTATGGGTTTTTTAGATGACATTCAAATATGAAAATAGAAACCTTCCAGTATCGGAAAGTAGAAAAAGAAATCCTCCAGTGTCCGAAAGTAGAAACTGAAGCTTCTTATAAAGAATTGAATAAAACTCTAAATTTAGTACTTATAAGCAGGATAATTAAATCGCTTACCTGTTTGAGCAAGAATAAGTTATTGATATGTAATGATCACGTTTTAACAGGATAAACCATCAAGATATGGGTTTAAACTTTGATCATAATCTAGATAAGAGTAAAGATAAATTTTTCATAAGGGTACATTCAGATATGTACAAAGGTATTGATAAATTGAATCTTGGTCAAATTTTGAATCACAAAACTGTCACGGAAAAAAATCCAACCATATTTCAAAAGAAAAGAAACTTCTTGTATTTCCTTTAGCTACACACCAAAAGTTGCATCTAAAATTTACAATTACAAACGATTCCTGCAGTGTATTGATTTAAGTAATCCCTCACTACATCCACTTCCTTGCGAATGTTCTTCATCGGACTTCACCTACTCCTTATGGACACGTTATTACTGGTGACCTTAGTATAATCAAGAACGACAAGTTGAGAGAATTGTTTAAAAAAAGGGTCCCAAATACAGAGAAAGTATGTCCTTTACATGGAACCAAAATGTCAAAATTACCATGGACTCCGAGGAATATGCTAGACGTTGGGCAAAGAAAGAGGATGTACAGCTTGACACCCTTTCCGAATGGATAAAACCCGTCAGAGGGTTACTTTTATCTAGACTTTACCGATTAAAATCAATTGTGACCACCAGATTCGAGTCTATCTTTAAAGACCCTGATATTATCACAGAGCTTACCTACCTCCAAGAACATTATGTCATCACACCAGCAGACAAAGCCTCAAATAATTACACATTTACTTGCAAAAAGTACTATTTCGACAGTCTAGTTAAAGATTTGGGTTTATATTCGACACCTGGATATCCCATTTACACCCCAATAAACCTTTCTGCCTCTGAAACAAAGGAGGAGATCTCCAACAACACCTAGTTGTAGCACCCACAGCAAAACCCAAAAACGAAAGGTGAATTATGATCCTGCGTAGAAGACACTACAACAAACAGCTCTTGCTTCCTTTGGCTTCGACACTAACAATTTAGATTTATATTTACCATACTTATACTGCAAACCTAAAATGCATAAGAATCCTTACAAACAATGTTCCATCGCTGGTCCCTCAAAATGTTCTACCAAATCTGTATCGATCTTACTCATCAAAGTTTGATCTGAAATCAGATCTGGGCTTCAAAAATATTGCTTGACAGTATATTCCTGCAGTGGTATCAACCAGATGTGGATTTTAAAGAATTCGAAGGAACTTTTAGAACATCTAAAGTCCACTCATTTCAGTAGAGTCCATTCGATCAAAGCTTTTGATTTTTCGACACTTAACACTACAATCCCACATTCTAAATTGAAAAAAGGCTCGCAGAAATTATAAGTAATGCGTTAACAAGCAAGAACGGCAATCGCAAATACAAATTTATTGTTGTTAATTATGACAAAACCAATTTTGTAAAAGAAAAGTCCTATTCTGAAAATAAGTACACTGAAACAGATATTATTCAGATGTTAAACTTTCTGATCGACAACATTTTTGTGGTGTTTGGAGGAAAGGTCTTCCAGCAAATTGACGGAATTCCAATGGGGACCAATTGTGCTCCACTCCTTGCCGACATTTTCCTTTACTCGCACGAAGCAGAATTCATTCAATCTTTGGTCTTTGAAGGGAAAAGAACTTAGCTTCTGACTTCAACTTCACTTACAGATACATAGACGATGTGTTGTCCATTAATAATCCAAAATTCGCGGATTACCTCAGCAGTATCTATCCTTCAGAGCTTGAAGTCAAAGAAACTACAGCGATTCACATAATTCAGCATCCTATTTAGACATAATGTTATCCAACGACACTGATGGTCGCATGAACTACTCACTCTTCGACAAACGTGACGACTTCAGTTTCAGCATTACAAACTTTCCTTTTCTGAGTAGCAAAATCCTTTCATCGCCTGCTTATGGCGTGTTCATATCTCAGTTGATACGCTATGCCAGAGCCAGTACCAAATATACGGATTTTGTTCTGAGAGCTAGGCGTCTTTCAGATAAGCTTCACTGAGGAAATTCTACGGTCGATATGGTGAACTCGTCATACACTATGATGTCCCACTCTCCAGAATGGTGCATGATATTCTGACATAGACCATTTGAACCATCCAACCAAAGATTGTACTCTATGTCTTCTAAAATGGAAGTAACCGGATGTGACAGTTCTACCGAATTGAAGCGGCGGGTGTTGCATGCAAGCAGGAGATGCATACTCTTCCTGGGCACCTGGTCTCACTCTAATATCGGAAGTGTGCTTCTCTTCATGTCGTGGATGCAAGTGGCAACAAAATAATTCTAAAAAGATTAACCCTATTTGTGATATGTATATGTAATATCATTCTAAGTAACATTTTTCTTTTGTGCCTAAAGTAACTCCTTAATTTCCTTTTATTTCAATTATACTATTTCTGTCTCTAGCTTTTTGACTCTCATTTCCAAACTATCCATCCTCGAAATTTATCCTTCTATCTTCACCAAGCGCTCCTCTATATCTGATATCGTATTCAGTTTTCTGACAAGATTTTCTAGCATGCTGTAAATATCAGTTCGATCCTTGTAAGGCATTGCTCTTTCTTTCACCGTTCCCCTAGACATTTGTGAAATCTAATCATAAAGATGACAAATTAATGAATAATCTATAAAAGGTGTATTTCTTCGACTTTATCCTTGGAATTTCCACAAAATACGTAATGAAGGTAAAGTTATGTTTTCACCAACTTTCCGTAGTACTTATCCCTAAATAACAACCAAAAGTTCCGATATTTGTCGAAGCTCATAAAAACACGACTACTCTGGGTACTTAATGTTAAACGTCTTTAAATTCAATAGCATCATTTAAAACCTGATAAATTTACAGCATGGACCAGACATGCACGTTTCGGGTACAAAACCTACATTCATCTTGTTTCTTTATAGAGCATATTGTTTAGAAAAATCCTTTAAGGAGGGTTTGAACACCAAGATGGCGGCGGCATTATTTGTTTTCTCACTTCCTAGGAAAAGTACAGTCATAACTCCCTTAAAACATTTGATACTCTGATTGATATACGCATTTGAGTATCCTGATAAAGTTTGAATACTTTCCGGTGTCATTTGAGGAAATTATGGCTATTTTCGAAATTTAGGACTTACGTGCATGTCTGGTCCATGCTGTAAATTTATCAGGTTTAAAATGATGCTATTGAATTTAAAGACGTTTACCATTTGATAGTTTTATCCAAGAGCAAATCACGACGTCATTTCGACGTTATCGGGAAAAAAGTCGTCACAAACCTTCGCATTCAAAATGCAATAAAAACATTATTACAGGACGTATTGCATTGAAACTTGGCATGTATAAAATAGAAAATTAAATCTCCATCACACGGTATTCGTTTACAAATTTACGTCACAGGAAAGCGGATGTCCCTTCATTGAAAATGGACGATTTTGGAAGAAAAAATCGGAAAATATAAAGCCTTGTAATATTTTAATCCTAAATTCAATTTTTCCCATTTAATCATGAAATCATCTCTAGACATTCTTGGTAATTTTGATAGTTTTTGACAAAGATTCATCCACAGGATTCCTCATAATTAACTAGCAACTAGAGTAAATTGGGCTCGAAATTGCATTTTTTTTTTAGCGACAGTGTCAACTTTTATTCAAGTATCCTGCCTTTGTTTAAAACACAATTCATTTGATCTTTTTTTTTCCATATGAAAGTGCAATATATTTATGGATATTTTGGAAGTTAAATCAAAATTAATTTCCAATAGCTTTACGAGAACTGGAATGACACTTTCAATATTATGACGTCATCAAGAAATTCACGGAAACGTCGATTCATGCATATTTCAAAGTCTCGTAGAAAATTTTCCTGTGGACAGAATCAAATGTAAGTTTGTATAGTCAAGGACAGACAAGAAATATATAATTTCAGAAATTTTTAGAAAAATTGAATTTGGCGACCAAGTGTTCAATACCTCCTTAATACATTTCATTATGACTAGCAACGGACAATTAACAACGGACCAAATTTCCTATACTGTCTACCAAAGGACAGCTTTATTGGCATGTTGATTTTTTTCTGTTAATTCACTTAATTCCTTTACATTGATGTGTATTGAATGATTATATATTAGCGTAATGTCAAAAATTATAGGAGCAGCAGGATGAAACATATGACAAAAGTACATATTTTACAAAATAGACACTAGTTGACAAGGTATAAAGTGGGGTGTCGTTCACGGAGAATGTAAACTCCTCTTAAGCTACGACATCCCACGAATCAGGATTTCTGCAGAAGAATATATCATGTAAGATAGGATTCCCATTGAAATCTCAAGGTTTATAATGCTATATATCATTTATAAATTGCAAAAGTTGCTTACGAAAGTCTACTTCCGTTCAATCCATGGCACATTCATGACGTCGCATCACCTGTTTTTTTCTATCCACGAACGGTAAACTCGCCTAAATTTAAAGGTTTTGAAAACAACGGCGATAAAACCGTCTTAACGAATTCCTCCCCGTGCATTTTATGAAGCCGAATCTAATCAGCCCTTGCTCATCCGCGGAAAGAAACACTTGGCACCCCAATTTCATTCTACATTCTGATATATCAGTTAATTATAGTCAAATTACAATCCAAAAATCACAATCACAAATTCTTGAAAAATTATATAAAAGAACTTTCTCACGTGAAATCAATACAAAGAAACAAAGACACAGCTACATTGAAAAACGAGGGAACCCTTTATTTAAGCAGTGCGAGTACAGAAAGTAGGTTGTGCTGTTAAAATCGCGCCGCCTTGCTAATCGATAGATTTTAAATAAATCCAACATGTTCAAGTATCACATTAATTATGTTATAATATATATAATCCAAGTTAAAGAAGTAAATAGGATTGAAAAGAAAGCTTTTCTCTCTCTCTGTGTATTTTCCAAAATATAAGGGGGTCGTATATTGGCCTCTGTTTCAGAATTAGGAAAAGAAAATTGCCAAAATTAAATTTAAATTTAAGTGCCGCTTTCTTGAAAAAAAAACTGTATGAACAAAGAAGTTGTACACTATAATTTAAAGAATGAGATTCCATTGATCCCAAAACCAGTCAATCGAAATGATTACTTGTGGAATTTGCAATTATAAGTAACAAGATTGAGGATCACAGCTACCACTGAAGACTCCACATCGACAAAGAGTAAGATCCACAACAATGTATACAAAAGAAAGAAGGCGATTTCCAACAGGACTCGGTTGCAGTACAAACAGCATAATTTCCCAACACCAAACACGACACCAAATCATCAAACACAAAAGACTACACATAAACTAACGGGAGACCTATATATAGATGGACAATTGGTGCCGACTTTGGACGGCGCTAGTAGCAAATTGTGATCAGGATTACCTGCGAACGTTCCTCACACTTTTGCGGTTACTCAAAGGTCTCAAAGAACGCGCAGTTGTAGTGTAAATGATTGGTCATCACGATAATCTCAACAGCGCTTACAATAGAGGTGGGACCAGGTGCCCGGGAGGAGTAAGCATCCCCTGTTGGCTAGCCGCACGAGTAAACTTTCATTGTAAGATGACCACAGAAAGAAGACAGTAAAACGCAGGGGTCCAAGCAACAAAGATTAATAAACTTAAACATTCTGCAAAGAAGCAAAAGTGAACACCCAATGGAGATCTAGATGACGTTATCAGGGAAAGTAAGCATCTCCATTTTTGCTAGCAACACTCTTTACGTAGGCCGTGCAGAAAAAAAAACATATCTGATTAATTTGTTAAATTCAGGGTTTTTTTTATTGTTTTAACGCTATGAACAAAAATCGATTAGACATATGCATTTTTCCGTATACAATTTAGTATGTTTTTTCAGGCGGTTTTCATATATGAAAGTAGAAAACTTCCAGTTTCCGAAAAAAGAAAACCTCCATTTTCCGAAAGTACATGTAGATAATAGAAACCTCCCGGTTTCCGACAGTAGAAACTGAAGCTTTTTATAAAGAAATATATAAAATTTAGTACTCATAAGCAGAATGATAAGATCGCTTACCTGTTTGGGCAAGAATAAGTTATTGATATGTAGTATTCACTACACCTTCTTAATGACTTTCTAAATAAAACCAAACAGCAAATACAATTTGCTGACAGCCCGCCAAAGTAACTGGACGCCAGCTTTTATTTTATTTTTACAAAAAAAATCCATACAATATATGCAATGCATTGTTAATTCATACCATCATACATATTGAACAATCTCACATCTCATATCAAATTCTGTAGCAATCATCATGATATATTAATCAATGAATCAGTACATTTTCAGCCACAATTTATTGAATATTTGTAATAATTTGAATCAAGTAATATTGATTTTCTTTTTGGGATATTAAAACTAATATCGACATAAATTATCAAACCCAGGGGAAAACAGAGATAAAAAACCTCATGGGCAAAAATACTCTGAAACTGGGCGAGATAATTTAATTTTACTACATAATTAAGTGCATGTATAAAGTTTAATGTGTTCATTAAGCGTGGCGGCTAGAGAATGACCACGTTGGCTACTTTCTCGCCAACTACACCTATCCTATGAAATGATTGGACAATTCATTCAATTGTGACAAACAAGACTTAGAAAAAATTCATACGGATCCGTTAATACAATATTTTTCCGCTTTACTACCGAATCGCGGAAAAAATTAAGTATTCACTACACCTTCTTAATGACTTTCTAAATAAAACCAAACAGCAAATACAGTTTGCTGACAGCCCGCCAAAGTAACTAGAAAATTTTCAAAGATAGGTGATACAGTAAGAGAAATGAACAAGATTTTTAACAAAAAAATAGCAAAAAATTGAAATTTGATTTCTTGACTTATTATAGAAAATTTGAATTTCAAATATGAGTTGAAATTAATAATCATGAAGTAAAATAATAATTTTTCGATAGTGCATCAGAGCAAATCATCTCTATAGACCCAAACTTTTGGAAACTGACAGTCGATTCTCAACTGAGTCTTCGACATAACCGTCCTTACTTGACTCGCTCTTCCAGCGGCCATGACGTTTCCAACATCTATCATTTTCAAAAGCTGATGAATTTGCAGCCTGAGTTGCACCCCCTGCACGCATAGAATGTAAACCTAGGTCTAAATCTTTTGCTACTAGTTTTAATCTAGATATGATGCTTGACTTTGCTGCAGTATAACTCAGTTTTTTGTTTTTGTAAATCAAACCACATTTGTCTTTTGATCTATAAACAGGTTTGAATAAGAAATGATCTGATGACAAATCAATCTGCGCAATGTTTACATATTTTCTTAACATTTTGACGGGACATGCAATTGTAGTACCGCAAGAAATAAGAACCTCGTTCCCATTCCTATACTGATCTGTTTTGCTCTTTCTTATAATCAATGAAACATAATCATCAAATATTGTGACATCGTTACATGCTAAAGAGCTCACTTCGTCATATCTTAAGAAACCAGAAAATGAAAGTAATATCATGCATAAATCACGGATAACAAGAAGGTCATTGTCATATTGAAAAATTTCACACAACTGAATAAGCATGTCTGAAGATACAGGATCTTTACGTTTTCTTATCGGACGGAAACGTCGTCTGGCCGAATCTTGAAGATTTTTTACGAACGCGTTACACGTAGGATCAGCAAGCCCGTTGAGATCATGAGCCCACTTGATCGAATACACAGCATTATTAACAACATTACACGATGAACCTGAATCCATAAGATGTGTTATATACAAAGCCACATGGACTGGGTGAGCAGGTAACGCCGAAAAACCTTGAGGTACTATGAAGTTTTCCCATCGTCTAAAACCACTTAAATACGTTTTGCTAGTATTGTCGCTACGCGAATGTACCAAATGCTCTGACAAACTGCTCGACAATGAATGGAGATAGGTTCCTTTGGCTACGCCGCTGGATTCCAGCTGATCGTCAACGTGCTTCTTTAAGTAGATACCTGTAATAAATCAATTGATTAGAACACAATTCTTAATGCTACAAATTAAAACTTTGCAAATGTCTACCAAATTTTCCATTCCTTCCTTTTCCTTTATGTGTAACGTTATTACCTTCAAAATATCTATGATCTACTATGAAGGATTTGAAAGAATCGTGATCATATATCATTGGCCAGAAAGAAGCCGACTTCCAAACAGGTATAAACAACGTACCAGTGACTTCTTCTTTCGTAATCTTTTTGATAACATTTGAGATTAATGATGGAGGTGGCACTAACCAATTGTTTTCGTTTGTCCATTTTTGATTGAATGCATCGACTGAGTGTGCCTCTTTACACCAAAACTTTGTACTAAATTTGTCACATTTTCTGTTGTACACTGAGGCAAATCTATCATAAGTATGAGGACCCCATTGGAAATCTAAGCTTAAATAAACCCACCATTGTATACCCCAATCATCGCAGTCAAAACATCTGCTTAGTCTGTCTGCCTCTATATTACTGGTCCTCGGTATCCAATGAGAGTCTAACCCGAACATCATTTGTGTCACATGTATCCAAAATTTCTAAGCCTATTTTGTTAAGACAAGATTTTTTACTGCCTACCTGTAGTATATGTTTGACATTTTTGTTGTCTGTGAATACCTGGACAGTCTTACCTTTTACATGTTCCAAATTTTGATGGAGTACCCTATTTACAGCCTCAAGCTCTCTCCATGTAGAGCTTTTTGAGATTTCAGTAGAAATCCAGTTTCCAAACATTTCAGAGTTTTCGAGAATCTCGTCATTCTCATTGGCTAAATAGCCACCATAGCCTTCACCCGAGGCATCACAGTACATCTTTAAATCAACAACAGTTGACTCTGTCAAATGACTAAAAGAGTTCCCTTTTTTATTCAAAAGCTCTGCGTTTTTATGCCAAAACTCCATTTCACTTTCAGTCTCTTTTGTAATATAAACCTTTGATTTCCAACCTAATCTTTCATTTATGCATTCATAAGCATTTCTTGTCCTTAATCTGACTAATTGTCCAAAGACTGACTGAGCCGCGCCGAGATCAACTGACCTACAATTGATGCTAAAAATTTAACATCAACGACTCTACTTCTCGTTCGCAAATGTGCTAAAAAGATATCAATATAATGTACAAGTTTTTGCAATCTTTCCTCTGTTAAGTGCATTAGACCTGATTCCATGTCCCACAGCAAACCAAACCAAATAACTTTTTGTTTTGGTACCCAGTAACATTTTTCGTCAGCTAAAAGAAAACCGAATTTCTGCAAATCTTCTCTAATCACGTGACTTAGTGCTTCTGATTTATCGCTTGTGTCAGACCCTGCAAGGCCGTCATCTAAGTACATAATTAATTTGTGACCCAGTGATCTCCAATATCTAACAATCTCACGAGTAACCTTGCTAAAAATGAATCCAGCAGTAGCTAAGCCAAATGGCAATACTTTGAATACATAAAAATGTTTGTCCCAATAAAAACCTAAGTATTCATAAAAAGCTTCGTTTATCATTACATGTATGTGATGATACGCTGATTTCAAGTCAAATGTAAACATGTAATCCCCTTTACTGAACAGCACTTTAGCAACTTCACCGTTTTCATATTTAAATTTGAATTGAAATAAATGTGGATTTATGTGCCTACAGTCAAGTACCATTCTAAGTTTACCTGCCTTATTTTGGGCTACAGTTAGAGGATTTACAACTAATGGTTTTGATTTCACTTCAGTTATACATCCTTTTTTCAATAACTTACCAATCTCCTCATTAACAAATGACGGGTGTTCAAATGCAGATCGATTGTTAGTTAAGAAAACAGATTCTGGTTCTGATTTAAGTGGTAATCTGTAACCTTTGTCAATGACGCTCAATACATACTCACTTGATTCAATCATCTTCCAATGAGATATATTCATTTGTAACCTGCCAACTGGCGTGACGGAATTTACCTGGTTCACGCTCGAGTAACCTATTTTACTATCAACTGAATCGTTAAATGAGTCGTTACCTGTGTGTACCATGCACTTTGAACTTTGATTCTCTTCGTACAAATGTTTTGATTTGACTAAATAATTATTACTTAACTTGCTAATGGTATTCTGCTCTTTCTGACATTCTTTCTTCAAATGTCCTTTCTATCCACACCCAAAACACCTGCCCGGCTTAAAAGTTCCGATCTCAGGCTTGTTTGTATCCTTCCCAGAGGGAGGGTAGGGGGTAAAGCGACGGAAGGAGTCCTTTCTTTTTGCCTTCTCCGTCTTGATCTTGCGTTCGGCTCGATATTGGGCCTTCTGGATCCTTTTTTCATCGTCGGAATCTTCGGCAAGGGGATTTGATTCGTATTCTTGGACGACTCGCCATCCGGCTTCGTGAGAATCAGCCATTTTAATTAGTTTTTGTCTATGTTTAACGACTGTGATACCTTCGGATATGCGTTCTCTGCAACTCAATATGCTGTCCTCTGTCAGGTTTTCATCCGTGAGCAACTTATCTGCCTCCTGAAGTTTTGTCATAACTTTATTATTGTGTTTAAATTGAGCCTCGTTCCCCTTCTTCTTGAACTTATATTAGTCGTATAATGTCTCCTCGATCTTGTTAAGTTGAGTTTCTGCTAACTTTATATTCTGGGTCTGCATTTTACCCATTTCCTTCGTTATGAGGCTCCTCATTTCTGTCATGAGAGTGTTTTGAGAGTCCACTAAAGCATTTTGAACTTCTACTCTAATTTGGGTTTGCAAACTGGCGTCCATTCTGTATAAAGTTTAATGTGTTCATTAAGCGTGGCGGCTAGAGAATGACCACGTTGGCTACTTTCTCGCCAACTACACCTATCCTATGAAATGATTAGACAATTCATTCAATTGTGACAAACGAGACTTAGAAAAAATTCATACGGATCCGTTAATACAATATTTTTCCGCTTTACTACCGAATCGCGGAAAAAATTAAATGATCACGGGATATACCATCAAGATATAGGGTTAACCTTCGTCGTTTATTTGATTAGAGGAAATATTTGTTTCATAGGGGTACATTCAGATATTCAAGGAAAGGAGCACGAACGATAAGTATGGAATTCCGCCCAGTTGGGACCGAAAAAAACTTTTTCTCATTAAAAAAATTAAAACTCTGAATTCGGTAAGATTTTTGCTGAATTTTATGAAAATAGTAATATTTCAAACATGCGACCTATATTTTGTGTATAATTTGGGTTAAAACAGTCGATTTTAACACTAAAGCCTATGGAAACTGGAAAAGTTTTTTAGAATATTGTTCCCCACCTTGCTACAGGATATCCTTTTAATAGAAACTTTAGTTTGACAAGATCTTCCAGCATGGCGAGTAAGATCCTGTAGCAAGGTGGGGAACGATGTCAACCAGGCGATCGAAATAAAAAAAGGGGGGTGAGAAAGCTCAAAATCTTGAGTAATTAAACATAAATCTATCACGTTTTCTTTCGATGAGTTTAGAGTGATGATATACTTGCAATTATATCTAATATGTTAATTATTTAATTATTTTTATGATGTCATTTTATGGTTTGGGTGAGTAGTAAACATTTTGCGACTACATTTTTTTCTTTTGAGATATTCATTCAAACAGTGTCAAAAAGAATACTGATCTCGATTATATTTTATTTTCCTCTGTTTATGTGACGTCAAATGTGACGTTTTCAAAGACATTTAATAACGTCACAATGTTTTCTTCCGTCAAATACCTGCAGAAATCGAACATACGAAGGCTGATTGTTATGCAATGAGCCTCGTATTCACTCAGAACGATTTTAATTTTATCAGACATTTTGCATTATCTGTCTACACATCTTCTTTTGCCACCGGTGTTTGGGGCCTTCAAAACAACTTTTAAAGAACTCCTTATCTTGACTGGTCAGAAAACCATCCACTGCAAGTATGACGTCATCTTCGGACCAAAAGTGGGTGCTAGAAATAGCTGCAATCAGTTTTGGGAATAGATGAAAGTCTAGTTTGATTTTTTGCATAATTTATTTTGCTATTTATAGAAACGGTCATTTTGCTCAAAAACTAATTTGGATACATATTGATTTAACTGTTTTAGGATAAAGCAATACCATAGATATATGTGTAGAAAACAAATTGTGAAGCTGGCGACCTTCTAGCAATATAAAGAAATAATGAGTTGTTGCCATGGCAACCAGCAACATAGTTTTTATAAGAAAATAATCTCCTTAGAACTGATTATTTTATCAGAATTTCTCAAAATAGCCTTTAATTCATCCACAAGCTATAAGAATCTTGAAAAATAAGGATATATATGAATTTTTAAGATTTCATGCATTTCAGAGGTATGTAAAGTTATGATGTGGTATTCTCTAATGTTAATGTTAAAATAGGCCAAAAATGGACGTTTATTGCCCAAAAAAACGAGACGGGCAAATTTTGATATTTTGGTCTGAAAAGTTCGAGGAAATGTTCCTCTACATATGAATCTATCCATACTCGTACATATAAAGCTATCCATCTTTCTTCTACCTCATTTCTATTAAAAGTCGCCACCCTGACCTTAAGTTTAATATTTTACAATAACTGAGTCAGAAGTGAATCATAGTATGTGCCATTGATGTTTTGGGGATAATCTATCAGCAGAATACCTTCTGCATCCCAGAAAAAAACGAGGCTCACAACATATCGATCAGCCCTCGTAAGCCTGTAAAATCGAAAAGACGAAATGGAGAAAACAAAACAAAAATATTACAATTAGCGTATACTGAAGGCAAAGGGGTCGATCAAGCTGTAAAAAGTTCATCCCAAACATGACTATTCTGCTATAATCACAGCAGAACATACATGAATAAAATGAAACAAACAGATGGGGACAACAAGAGACATAAAACCGGGAATTTCCAAATATAAAGACGACAAATGAGATGAATAATGTCACGTAATTATAACATGAAGAATGTGAAAAAGAACAAAGATAGAACTTAACCGTAATTTTGTTGATATGATAACAATTCCAATTTTTCTATTTTACAGGTCTTTGCTTGGTATATGATGGTATCTGACGTAAAAGCATTGTGACGTCGTTCAATTCCTATGAAAGCGTCATATTTTTCGCTCTGCATCCCTGAATTTTATGCTGGTTTCCATAGAATTGAATGACATCACAATTACTTGACGTCAAATACTTTCAAAAATGGGAAGCGTAATTCTGTATTTCGAAAGGACAGAATAATCATTTTTGCATGTTCGAAGATGTCGCGGTCTCAGGGTCTTTAATGTATCGTTTGAGAAGACCACGATTAAATGTGCTCAGAATGTTATGTGCTCGTAGTTTGTCTTCTCTTTGCAGTGTGTGGGGCGGATATATGTTCTTTTGATTGATACATCAAACGTAATATCTCTCCCTTGATTCAGTTAATCTCCAAATCCACATAATCAGAATAAATAAGATAAAAGGTTCATAATTATTACCCACTGTACGAAAATCTGAATTGTAAATCATAAAAAATGGGTAATAAAGAAATGGCTTTGTTTAAACGATGTGTCCTCTATAATCTCAACGTATAATATAAAACTGACCTGAGAGTGAAACTACTCACTGGTCTTTAAATAATAATACGGAAGTGTTCCAACTCTATACCTTCATGAAGAAAATTCCAAACCAATTTTTCTGCAAGAGACACATGTTTCGAATATCAAATTCTCATCAGTGATGCTTTCAGCGGAGCCACCAAAATTCATTTCGAATTTCAGTAGCTCCCTCTTTTAGTTTTTGGATAGGATTTGTACATTTACTTTACAGAGAGTGCACGGCTCCTTTCCTGTAGGGTCGATTCAGTAGCATATAAAAATATGAAATTTATTGTTGGTCTAAGGATCAATGATACCCCCGCCCGGCATATTTTACATATAAGCAATGTATAAAAAGTTGGAAGAGGCACAATTCAACACAAAATGAAGGAACATGACCCTTTATTTGAACTTGATCTGTATTTCTCAATGTAAAGCTATATCTAAGAAATAAATATGTTCCCTGTTATAGTTTTCATTTAAATGTCAGGCAAGCACAAAATATTGGAGTTTTTTTTCCAAGTTTAAAGGGGCACAACTCTGCATAAAATTGAGTCATACTCAAACCTAACCTGTAATTTTTGGTATAATAGCTACATTCAACAAATGAATTTATTGTCTGTAACAGTTGTCCTAATGTCCAGAAACCACAAAACTGTGAATTTTTCTAAGTTTCAAGGGGCATAACTCTGCACGTAATTGAGGGACATGACCTATATTCGAACTTGACCTGTATTTTTTGTTGTAATAGATATCTGCAAGAAATGAACGGATTATCTGTAACGGTTTTTTTTTCAAGGGAAAATAACTCTGCACATTATTGAAGGACATGACCCATATTCGAACTTGACCTGGTTTCCTTGGTGCAAAAGCTATATGCAAGAAATGAATTGATTATCTGTAACGATTAACCTTTAAAATAAATGTCCGGAAACCACAAAATTTTGAATTTTTATAAGTTTCAAGGGACATAACTCTGCACATAATTGAGGGACATGACCCATATTCGAGTTTGACCTGTATTTCTTGGTGTAATAGATATCTGCAAGAAATGAACGGATTATCTGTAATGGTTTTCCTTTAAACGTCCAGAAACCACAAAATTTTGAATTTTTCTAAGTTTCAAGGGGCATAACTCTGCACGTAATTGAGGGACATGACCTATATTCGAGCTTGACCTGTATTTCTTGCTGTAAAAGCTATTTGCTAAGAAATGAATTGATTATCTGTAATAGTTTTCCTTTAAATGTCCGGAAACCACAGGTTGGACGGATGCACGCACGGACATGTGCATCACTATATATGGCGGGGGTATGAAAATATATGTTCAAAATAGGATTGGAGGGATGGTGCTAAGATGTTAATCTCCTTTAATTTCGGTAATTGTTTTGAATGGAAATAATTGACAAGTTTTCGAAATAGTAAAATAATATCTATGATGTGAAATCGATAAAGGAACAAAACAAAGCTTCTTTCAGGCGAAAGAAATAATTAATACACTTCTAAACATCAGGTCACGGATAACGATTTTAACTGTTTCACACTGCAACATGAAATAAGTGTTTAAAGTAATAAAAAATTGCTCCTCTGGAGCAATATTATAATGTTATGAATCTGGAGATTGTTTATTGGATAAAGTTGTCTTTCGTGTGTTTCTGTGTGGAGTTGTATTATTATCTCCGTCTCTTTGTTCGATTTCTCTTTCATCGTGAGAAATTTTGTTTTATGTTGTTTCTTTTTCAAGAATTTGTTAACCTTTTGATTATAACTAAGTATAACCGAATTGAAGCGACGGATGTTGCATGAAAGCAGGAGATGCTGCATCTTCCTGGGCACCTGGTCTCACTCCTAATTGGGAGATCGCTTCTTTTCATGTGGCTGAGGTTTTTGTTTGTTTGCTTTGGTTCCTGTTTTATCCTGATTTCGTATGCCTTCGGTATGTGATTTCCTGAATTATCGATTTTGTACTGTGTATTGGGATATGGTCATTGTCCATATTTGTCATACATTTGTACATCGAAGAAGCACCAATCAGACATTCAGTCTCAAAGTCAAGTCCATTTGAACAGTTGCGATCCCATGAATAAACAATATTCCGAAGTGAGACCAGGTGCCCGGGGAGAGTCAGCGTCTCCTGTTTGCTTGCAACACCCGTCGCAACAGCTTCATGAAAACTTGTCAAACGCGGTGATTGTCTCGATGCACATATTAATGTACATATCAGGTAAAGATGTCTTGGTTGTTGATGTTGACAGTCATTCAATCGTTGATTATAATTTATGGAATCCTTTGGGGGGGGGGGGGGGGGGGTGATTGACTTTCTTTCACCGGTGTAAATATATGTATCTTTATCTTTCAGGAGCAACATCACGTAAACAAAAACTCATATATACATAATTATACCAAGTAAACGAACGCGAGCAAAATAATTTTCAATTAAGTTGGGAATGCATATTAAACAATTCAACGAATAATTGTACTCGTCAATCGATTGAGGATCACTGACGAGGATGAAGTACCCGAAACGTGCATGTCTGACCCATGCTGCAAATTTATGTGTTCTTAAATAATGTTACATATTGAATTTGAAGACGTTTAACATTTGTACCGCTTGGTGAGAGTCACTGCCTGATGGACCATAAGTCCCCAAGGGCACATGTAGCCAAGTTCGATCAACTTCGTTTTCAAGATCGTTTCTTCAACGCCTTCGAAACTTCCTGTTATTAAAAGATCTTGAAATTTCTAAAACCTACCCATCCTGCTACGTCTTTCGGTACATTTTTGGACATAACTTACACATTCTTTGGCCATATTACATTATTATACTGATGAACACTGACAAGGAGTAAGTACACGAAATGTGCATGTCTGATCAATGCTGCAAATTTGTCTGTTCTCAAATGATGCTATTGAATTTGAAGACGTTTAACATTTCAAAGTTTTAACACAAATTGCAAATAGAATACCTAGCCATTCTTTATCTTTAGATTACAGTATATTATATATTTTCAACATTTTTAGAGTATACAGTACATTTGGGGGTTCCGGGTCGGCTTGGGTATTCAGAATCAAACCTAACTTTTACTTATTTAAGATGGAAAATGACATTTGGTATTTTCTACAAAGGAAACTGTCAATATGGAATAATGAAATAATAACTAATTACGAAAATTAGTTCTCATTTCGAATATAGGAGCTTGTCTACAATATTCATAGTTATTTTGGAGCTGTACGTAGTTAAGTTCTTTCTACATGACCCCTCTTCAAGTAACCCCGGCGCGAAACAACCTAGAGGTTAATCACTTTGATAACGCCGTTTTACCGGCTAGACGTATTAGATTGTCCATTAAAATTCCCACCCTCCCACCCGGTTGGGCATCTCAGTTTATAATACAATTTGGATTCAGCTACTAGTGAAGTTGATTAAAACTATTGTTATTATCTGGCGTTAGATTTCTTTTATCTTTCAGTTATGGCTACGAAACTGTCCATCTTCGATGTATTGAATGCCCTTGAAGTCAGTGAGCTTGGTCGACGCCATAGTTGTTCTGAAGACCCATATCACATATCCTTATAGAAGGAAGCACCCCCTTTAACCCGTCGCGGTGGATCCAATCCCTAAAATAGATGTCCACTAAAAATTGGAGCAGCCGTTGAACCAGATTAGAGCGAAGTGAAGGACAAAAAAGCAAGATTTCGTCTATCCTGAAAATACATATACTTTTTCGTACATCGGGTTCCAGTAAGCATGGCTTTCACCGGCGGTATTGTGAACCTGATCTAGCGAAAAATTCTCCTTAAATAGCGTAAAAACCACTCAATATATATTCTACATGTGGATTATCAGGCAGGAAATATTACATTTTGTACATTACGTTCCAGCTCGCAAGGCATTCACCGGCGATGCTGTGAACACAATGTCAATTTTCTTGGATTTGAACTTTCTGGTTCGATGATAGATTTCATCATGCACGGCATTCAACTAACGAAAACTTGATTCCAACAATGACGTCATATGTGTTATGAGACAATTGATTTTATGTGTAATGTAAAATAACATAACTTATAATGTATGATCATATTAAGTTAAATAAGTTATATTAAAAATCGTTTGCATAAATCAAATTTAATATTTCATAAATATATGATTCATAATGTGTCATAATATTAATTCATAAATTTGTCATATCCACCGCGGCCATACATTGCCAATAAATATATAAAAGTATTTCAGGTCTTTTTATCTAGAATAGGAATATCTAATCAGGAAAACGAGGCTCGCTCGTTTTCCTGAACAGATTATCTTACGTACAGCTTCCAAAATAACAAAAAGTTATGTACGACCCGGAACCCCCAAAACAGGCGACCCAGAACCCCCAAATGTACTGTATACATAAAGTCGCCTTTAATATCTTGAAATTCTGCCCAACTTCTGCGCCGCCATGTACATATCTTTGGAAGCTGTCATCGTCTTGTTTATCTAACCATAGCGCACGCCATCAATTGTCATATAGCCATGTGCACTTGGTCCGTCCGTCGTGGGGTAGAATCGTTCGTCTGTTGTAACCTTTTCAAACATCTACTTCTCCAAAATTGATGCAAAGAATTACGAAGCTTTACGGTTAGCAGATTAATTAAGGCCCATTACCCAAATAATGCATTTAGATACAATCCGTCAAACATAATGGTCGGCAATGAATTTGATTGGCTATTACATTTTGGAATTCTCCTCAACAATCGTTACTCAGAATTTCACCGACCGTGAGTGAATGATTACATCTGACAGCAAGTGTTTCGACCAAATCTGTCGAAAAGGCCATCAAGGGATCTGACTGGTGGACACATAATCAACTTCTCCCTTTCCTTGACCATTTTGCGGTTTTGTTTTGGGTTTGTAGTTTTGTTTGGGGGGGGGTGTACTTCTCTACTCTGTGCTTTCGCATAAGAGTGTTTCGGTGTTTTTATTTTTATTTTTTGTTCCGGGTGAAGTAATCGAGTCTTGTTGGAGATCACCTCCTTTCTCCTCCACAATGGTTGCAGAAAAACTTACCAAGTCTTCAGGATGCAATATTACCCATGGATATGTCTTTATGCCAAAGTTGTGTGGGTTTCATTTCTAATTCGCTTTTCTTTTTTTTTTTTTTTTTTTTGGTTTCACCTTAACAGATTTGTCAAAATGTACTAAAAGCAAAATGTCAATGTTATGTGTTTACAAATATTTCATGTCATAAAAATGGGCGAGTATGAAGAAAATCAGTTGGAACTAATACGGCGAAAGAATGTTCAATGCAATGTTACGGACGTGTTACCTAGTTCTGAGATCTAACTGCTTTATCGGCTCTCTGGTAGGCTGTTCCAAACATTGACTATACTATATAATCTGTTAGTTAAACAATTCCTATTGTTCAGTCTGATTTTACATAAGTTTTTGGCTGTTGTAATTTCCTCCAGTTCTGTTATCCAAACATTTGATGATGATCTGTCTGGTATCCGTATTGACGTCTTTAATGCATGTCATACATATATGTCATATTTCGTCTATATTCCATTGCGGGAGAGTCTGACCCAGATGTGGTAGTCTGTAAATGATCGGGTTTCCATGAATTAGTTTTGTTGCTCTACGATGAGTGTTTTCGATTGTGATGGCATATTCTTAAACTGATAAGACGTAGTTATTCAGAAGGTTTTATTTTAAGTAGTGTTATCTTCCCTATTGATATGATTAAGTCGTCAACTGTAGTATCGGTTGGGAACGCTTTCATTTTGAAATATCTCCATAATTATTTCGGATCCCTTTTCATCTTCATATTCATGTTTAATCAATTTTACAGCATAATTTGCCTCGTTCCGTGCCCTTTTGTAAGTACATGTATGATGACTCTATGTGTTTGGACAGTAGATCAACTTCCGTCATGCTATTTTCTACTTTCTCTAGATTGAGGATTCATCCACGGAGTTAGAATGTACTTGAATTTTTCTTTGACGATTCTCTCTGGTATATTTCCTCTAACAATTATTGTTTATTTGTTTTTTCAAATGATGTTCATGCTTTCTCGGTAGATGTTTCCTCCAATGGTGTTGCCCTAGCTGTTAATTTTATTTATTTTGTTATACTGCTGATGAGTTCATTTTCTGCTTTGAAATACAGAGATTTACTCCTCATGTCCAAGTAAATTCAACTGAAACTGTCAGATCTCTGATATGATCACTGGCTCCTAGTGGTTCAATGAACTCAATTACATGCATGTGCTCGCTCCAGTCGGCAGAGCACGGACCATTTTTCGTATGCACTTTTTTATATCCATTCACATGTACTTGGGCCCCTGCGTTTTGCTTTCTTTGTTTGTGCATGGTCAGTTTACGGTGGGGAGGCTATTATACACAACAAGTGTTGCGTTCTTCAATACCTCTGGGTAACAGAAAAAAAAAGCATGTGAGTGTTGTGCGCATTTAATCTGGATAACCATAACATTTGCTACTGACCTGGAAGATAGTCATTGGTACACTTTTTCGACATAGTAATTTTCATACTTTTTTGGCATATAACTTTGTTTAGATTTAGGATCACTGATGAGGGTTAAGTACCCGAAACGTGCATGTCTGGTCCACGTTGCCAATTTATCTGTTCTTAAATGATGCTATTCAATTTGAAGACGTTTACATTCTAAGTCGGCACCAATTGCTCCTTGCTCTTGTTTATATGTAGGGGCTAGTTTGTGTTTGGCGTTTTGATGTCCTATTTTGAGTTCCTTTTCCCTTTTTATATATATGCACAGCCAATGTAATTCCCTGAGATGTTACTATTGAAAAGAACGTGCTGCAATTCGTTTATTAACACTCGTGACGTCACAATACACAAGATCTAAAGAAACATGCCGCGACGGCTGTTCTTACCTACAAACTAAACCCGCGGTGACCTGAATGTTAATGTCACTTTTTTACGTGGAAAAACGCGATTTCAGAAAACAAGAATGGAACGGACAACTATGGTGCATATATATAGAATAAATGTCATAATTTGTGTTTTGTTACGGGTATGCAACACACAGCAAGTGCATTTATCGCATGAAATGCACTAACGCGCATTACATGTATGATAAATGCACTTGCTGTGTGTTGCATACCCGTAACAAAACACAAATTAAGACACTTATTCTCTATATGTTTGCCTGCTCTGTGTTTTCGCATGGGATGTTTTTGGCGTTTTGCTATGGGTAAAGCGCAATCGAGTCTTGTTGAAGATCCCCTCGATCTTTTCTTCAATGTCACCAATGCTATATATGGTATGATCATGGAATATAACGATCAGCTTGATAGCATCCATAGCTGTAAGGAATTTATAAGTGACAAATATGGATAATGACCATATCCCTGTATACAGCACAAAATCGATAATTCAGAAAATCAGAAACCGAAAGCATACAAAATCAGGATAAAACAGGAACCAAAGCAAACAAACAAAAACCTCCACCACATGAAAAGAAGCGAACTTCCGATATGGGAGTGAAACTATGTGTCCAGGAAGAGTAAGCATCCCCTGCTTGCATGCAACACCGCTTCACTTCGGTAGAACTGTCACATCCGGTTACTTCCATGTCGGAAGACATAGAGTACAATCTTTGGTTGGATGGTTCAAATGGGCTATGACAGAATATCCTCCACCATTCTGGAGAGTGGTACATCATAGTGTATGACGAGTTCCCCATATCGACGGACCGTAGAACTTCCTCAGTGACGATGTTAGTCGGTCACAAACATATCCCTGATTGAGAAGCTTATCTGAAAGACGCCTGGCTCTCAGAACAAAATCCGTATATTTGGTACTTGCTCTGGCATAGCGTATCAACTGAGATATGAACATGCCATAAGCAGGCGATGAAGGGATGTTGCTACTCAGAAAAGGAAAGTTTGTAATACTTGATTGCGCGAAATATACGCATATGCCTCTACTATTATAACTTCATAACTACAATACTAATTTTAGAAAGATAAGTGTTGTTCTAAATTTAGCTCTCTGGAGGTGGATATAGCGATATATTCAGAAGCTCCAGACATGTTTTCAACCAATCAGCAATGGGCATATTTTCCAGTCATACAATAAACTCCTATAATCACAGTGTAAATTCTATACAAATGAATGGGTATATGTAAATGTAAAGTATTATAAGATTCCTAGTAGGTATTTTATTTAAATAAAATTGGTGAAAGGTGTTATAATTACGGGTCGAAGAGGTAGGGACCTCCTACTAAGGGGTACTAATGACTGAAAACGTCGAATATCGAACGAAAATGCACAAAAATGCATTATTTTATAAATACATTTTTATGTTCATTATACTTCTTAACCTTTTTATATCAAAACTGGATAAGAGAAATTAACTTTGAGGTTATTATCGGTATATATATCAATAGAATCGACAAACTCTGCAATCCGGAAACTGAAAAACGGTTTTATTTTGTACTCTTTGTAGCTTTCTGGCGCGAAATACACACTATGTAGAAATAAACAACTTTCTCGTTTAGTCCATACATGTTGAAAAGTAGGAATTTATCTTGGGAAAATTCTATCCTGATAAAATAATTAATTTGATCTTTCTAATAGTTATAAGTCATATATGTAGATTGTGTTTACCCTACATAGAGGGTGCTAGACAAGATATCATTCACACAGGGATTTATCTCGCTAATACAGGTTACTCTATTTACTATATATGTGTCAGGTTTTGACATTGATTAGCCTATTTCTGAAGACTTAACGATGACTTGTCCACTTTTCGTTAAACGCCGAGTTAGATCCCTTTAACACATATATAGTAAATAGAGCAACCTGTATTAGCGTGATAAATCCCTGTGATCATTCACTATAAAAATCTAGAAAAAAAAACTATTTTTACTAGAAATAAAAAACTTTCTATTTTTTATAGCAAATGGGGATCGAGCTTTATATTAAACTCAGAAAAACTCATTTCTATTTAATTCTAACGCCTTTCCACTCACGAAATTCACATTTTTCGTTTTTCATTAATTCAACCTGAAATTGATTAAGTGATTTGAATTTATTTTTTGTGAAGTGAATGAATGTTGTACGGTAATGTCAGTTATACTGTCTATGCTTAACCTTTGTGTTGATGTGATATTACTTGTACTTGTATGTCTGTGTGTATGTATGTCTGTATTTAATAGCATATATGACCTAAAAAATGAAAATAAAAAAAAAACTTTCTCGTTTAGTTAGATGTTTGATTGGAACACACTCTAAATAGATTGTTCCATGATAAATATCAAAGGAAAAGATACCAACTTCTCGCTCTAGAGACAAATATAAATAGTCACCCCCCCCCCTTTTTTTTTTTTCTTTTTTCGCCTGTGGGACATTGTCAGAACCACATTTGGTCAGAAAATTTGTTTTATTGATATTCACCTTTGGTGAAAGTGGCCGTGTAAAGCGAGGGGGACGATGTTGTTTAAAAACGCCGTTTTCCACTGATTTCTGTGTAAAAAAAACCGCTTATTTTGACCAAAATATCGGTCTTGTCAGGGACGTACAATGTATATAAAATTTTATACGTCCTTGGTCTTATTTTGAATAAATTATCCCATTTGACAATACATTCATATGTGGAACAAGTTACTTGTCATTTTCCCCGAAAAATAAATCTCAAATTATGCATTTTGAAATTTCGACTTTTCAGAGCAGATTTTCTTTGTAATCCAATATCATTTTTTCGGTTAACTTGGAGCAAGATTTTATAAATATTTAGACTGCAAGAGTTAAGTAATGTTTCATGTTTGCCTATTTTTATTTAATTGTTGACATTCTCAATTTCGTCTATGCAGTCCATCATGTGCTCACTAAATGGAATGCTTTCTTTTGTTTATACCGGTATCGTTATTTCTATGTCTTTGTGCTTAGGCACGGTCCATTTGATTTGGGGGGGGGGGACTTGGAGTTTGTTTTTTTCTTTTTTGAAAAAAAAATCTCTGACTGAATTTTGATGAAAAAAATGAAATTGCTTTATGGTGTGTCAGAAAAAAAATAATCTTACTCTCACAAGTTATCAGAATTTGAAAAATTACCATAAAATTTTTAATTTGTATAAAAAAAATTGGCTCGTTTCGCTCGCCATAGTTTTCTATCAAAATATCTATTTTTAAAGGCAAAGTTCGTATTTGAAAATATCAAAAGAATTAATGCAAGTAATGGAAAAAGGGCTTCCTTAGAAGCTTAAATATATTTTCGATATAATGTATTACTGTTAATAGATGCATGTATCACCATACAATCTCATTCTATTACATACAAGCTTTACAGGGGAACTTCAGTTTTCTACTTTAATTCTAAATTCGAAACTTTGTCTAGAAAACCCTCCCCTCAGATCCTCTTACTTGTACCTTATATACAGATTTTGTTTACTGAGGATTTATATTGTAAAATACTTCTATCTCTCTGTTTAGAAGTGAATTAAATTTTTCATAAAAATAAAGTAATAATTTAATGTTTTGAATAAAAATAAAGAAAATCTACTGATAAAGCACAATCATTGGACATCACTTCTTAGAAAAAAGTTCTTGCTCCAACTTTGCAAGAAAAAAATAATTTTGCTCCGGTCTGGGGCGAAAAAATAATCTTGCTCCGACAAAAAACCCGAGCCCCAACCCCCAGCGGTAACCCCCCCCCCCCCCCGAATATCAAATGGACCGTGCTTTAGACTACAGTAGTCTCATTGGATATTTTCATGCCAATGTTCACGATCGAATAAGATTAAAAGCGAACGTCCCGCTCAGTCGCCTCCAGTACGAATCAAACGCAAGTCGATAGGACTCTGAATTTACAGATCAAAGAAAGAAAAATATGTTTTAGTGCAGTGTTTACCAAGTCTTTGAGAAAAATGTATAGATTTAGACAATCTAAATAGAGAAAAAATGGATTAAGAGAGGTAAACTGTCTTTCGGTCTATCAGAATCTAAGTCTACTACCACTGTAATTTCAATGGAAGTTGAGGAGGACAATAAGTAAAGAAGCTCCTCAGGTTCCATTGAAATTACTACAGTACTACTGAGCACAGGCACATGTAGAAAGAACGTCAATATTCTGTATGGTCATAAAAGAATACTGGTATATATCGAGAGACAAGGCTTCCAACTTCTTCTTCTTCCTTAGTATGATGAGGATAAAAAAAAACGGTGTGTGCGCATGCGCCAAGACTAACATTTCCTTTTTCTTGGTCCTGCTATATTTATCAATTTTCTTGGTTTTTAGCGAACCTATAAGATCCTGATTGTTCGCACGGTTTGTATGGTGAACTTGACGTACTGTCTATGCAGTCATTTGATAGAGATCCCTTTTTTTCAATTCTTTTCAAAAAATTTTTGAATCCCACTGTTGTTAATCAGCTGATGTAAACTTCCGGTCAAAAGGCGGAATTTTCAAAACATAAATCAAGGTACAAAGTGGCAATCAATCATGGCGTTTGGTATGGCCATATCACTATGTCTGGCTCTCCTTGTGAGTAATCTATCATATCAAAATCCAGATCCTAAGATTTTACCACTAGCAGATATTCTGCCCGAATTTTCTCTGTCTCTCATACCATCTATCCAGAGTAGACTTGTTACATCACTTTCCGTGCTCAGATTGATGAATTATTCTAAAACATCAACTTCACAGCAAAGGTACAATCTCTCCCACATGTATTTATCTGTCATTTTGATAATCCTATCCTTTGATGTGCAGTCAAATCCTGGCCCTGACCAAAATGCAAATGCACAGTCAAATGAAACTGCAGACTATTGTGGTCAATGTAACCAAGAAGACCTTTGGGCCCATAAAGGGGTTTGCTGTGATCAATGCCAAACTTGGTACCACATTGATTGTCAAAATATCTACAACGACACATACGAAATATTGGGTAACTCGAACGTATCGTGGTATTGTCTGAACTGTGGAACCCAAAATCTAAGTAAAAGCCTGTCAGACATGATAACATCAGTCTCGCTCCAAAATAGTTTCTCTGTTCTAGCCAATCATGACAGTGAAAATCCTTTAGCTTCCTCGACACCAATGAAAACAGTCCCACCTAGTACTAAAAGTTTGCCACATCATAAACAGGTAAAACCTGGTAGGAAGAAAAATCATTCTAATGCACAAAACATCAAAGTGCTTAACATAAATTGTCGATCAATACAGAACAAAAAGGGTGAGTTCTATCATATGATTGAAACCCAGCAACCTGACATCATTGTTGGGACAGAGTCGTGGTTAACACCTGACATACAAAATTCTGAAATATTTCCAAATGACCTAAACTACTCTGTACACCGAAGAGACAGGAGCACAAACAAAACAGGTGGTGGAGTATTCGTCCTCGTTAAAAACACCCTTGTCTCAACCAGAATATCAGATGCAGAGACAGATTGTGAAATCTTATGGGTTAAGGTAGAACTCAAAGTAGCAAAACCGTTACTGATAGGGGCATACTACAAACCAACTGAAAACGATGAAGTAAGTATTGTTGAGTTATCTAAGTCATTAGATTTACTAAGAGGTCAAGGTAACACAACATGGCTATTGGGCGATTTCAACATGCCCCATATCAACTGGGTAAACAATAGTCCATCGCCACAATGTAAGCTCCAAACACTGTACTATACCTTTCTAGATACACTGGATGACCATGACCTTCACCAAATGGTCGATATACCCACAAGAGGTGAGAATATTCTTGATTTATTCTGTTCCAGCAATCCATCACTAATACGAGAGGTATCTGTCATCCCTGGCATAAGTGACCACTGTGCAGTGATGATTGAGTCTGACATTAGACCTAAAATTAGTAAAACTGCACCAAGAAAAATTACGCTTTACAAAAAAGCTGACTGGACAGGCTTCAAAGGTAAGATCTCTTCCTTTTCGAACAGTGTGCTTAATGACCCTGGTAAGTATACAGTAGAGTCACTATGGGGTGAAATCAAACACCAACTTGAGGATGGCATCAGCCAGTTCATACCTACAAAGATGGTTAGTGGTAAGAACAAGCTACCATGGGTGAATGTTGAGATCAAGCGGCTAATTCGTAAGAGAGATAGGTATTATTACAAACAGAGAAAGTCAAAATCACCCCAGGACAAAGCTTCATACAAGAGCCTAAAACACCTGGTACAACGTAAAATGAGGTCAGCATATAGTAAGTACGTGGAAAACATCCTGGACATACTTGAATCAAACATGTCAGAAGATATACCAGATGAAAAACCAGTAAGAAATCCTAAAAAGTTATTTACATTTTTGAAACATGCCAAACAAGATTCAAATTCAATTTCCATGCTGAGAGAAGAAGGTAAAGAATTATCAGAAGGTGTAGACAAGGCAAATGCTCTTAATCGTCAATTTCAGTCAGTTTTTAGTCCTAAGTCTCCCTTAAATTTGAAGCAGCTGTGTGAGATGTCAGTAGGTACCCCCCAGGACCCCCCAATCAGTAAGTTCCCAGCTATGCCACATATAGAGGTAGGTGTTGAGGGTGTTGAAAAACTCCTTAAAAACCTGAAGGCAGACAAAGCGGCAGGTCCGGACCAGATCCGTCCTATCCTCCTTAAGGAACTCCACAGTGAGCTTGCACCGGTAATCACTTTACTTTTTCAGATTTCATTAAACACAGGGCAGCTACCATCAGATTGGGTAACAGCAAATGTTACTCCGCTGTTCAAAAAAGGTGAGAGATCAAAACCATCAAATTACCGCCCTATCTCCCTGACATGTATACTTTGTAAGACCCTAGAACATATTGTGACATCAAACCTAGTGAAACATCTTACTAGGAACAACATCCTATACGATCTCCAACATGGGTTCAGGGAGAAGAGGAGTTGTGAAACACAACTGATAATGCTCATCAGTGAACTTGCTAATAACATTCAGCAAGGTCGGCAAACAGATCTTATCCTGTTAGACTTCAGCAAAGCTTTTGATAAAGTGTCACACCAAAAGTTAATATACAAGCTGTACAAATACGGAGTCCAGGGTAAGAATCTGGGCTGGATCAAGGGCTTCCTGAGTAATCGTTCACAAAAGGTGGTACTTGATGGGAACAATTCTTCAAACATACCTGTCACATCAGGTGTACCCAGGGCTCGGTCCTTGGTCCAGTCCTTTTTCTTACCTACATCAATGACCTCCCCGAGCAAGTGAAGTCGCAGGTAAGACTGTTTGCCGACGACACTGTTGTTTACATCACCATCTGTAAACGGGGGGACTCTGCACAGTTACAGGAAGACCTCCATAATCTAGAAACTTGGGAGAAAGCCTGGGACATGGAATTTAATCCCAGCAAATGTCAGGTCATACGTGTGTCAACATCCAGAAATCCAATACAAACAAAGTATTCACTACATGGTCAGGTCCTCGAGGCAACCTCCTCGGCCAGATATCTGGGTGTTGACATATCGTGTGACCTGAGCTGGAGAACTCATATAGACAGAGTAACATCTACTGCTACCAAGTCCCTGGGCTTTCTCAGGAGGAATATCAGGACAAACCATCCGCAGCTCAAATCTCTAGCATACAAAACAGTAGTTCGGCCACAACTAGAGTATGCTACCTGCGTGTGGGACCCTTATCAGGCCACACACATTAACAGGATTGAAATGGTCCAGCGCAGAGCTGCGCGATGGGTTTGTCATGATTATTCCCCCTACTCAAGTGTAACATCTATGCTTGAAAATCTTGGCTGGAGGTCCCTGGAACTGCGTAGGAGCGATGCTAGGCTATCTATGCTTTACAAAATTGTCCACGATAAGGTTGCCATTCCCTCTGATCAGCTAGTGCGACCAACTAGACTGACACGCTTCTCTCACTCTTGCACATTTCGGCAAATACAAACTACAAAAAATGTTCTGAAATATTCCTTTTTTCCCCTTACAATTGTACAGTGGAACAGACTGCCGGACAGTGTGGTATCATTGCCCAACATTGAAGAATTCAAGTTGGCAGTGAGCAAGATACACCATCTCAAACCCTAAATTACATACTGTTTTTAACTTTTTTACCAAGTCTTTCTTCCTATCTTTACCCCTAACACTGTACATAACACTATCTTCTTTTCTTCACTTTGAAATTACTCTAACTATCCTTTTTACCCTTTTTATCTTTTAACTAGCATCGCACACCTACTCAGAGTACTCTAAGAGAGGGCGAGTAGTAAAGAGAGATAGATAGATAGATAGATAGATAGATAGTATGATCCTCCGCTTATCGGAGCACTCCCCAAAGGGGATCACATATTAAACATGACATTATATCAAGACAATATTTCAAATTCCTCTCATTACTCCTCAACACTCACAACTCACCACTCGTTCACCATGCTCTGTACAAGGTACCTTCCACTATGTATGCAAGTGTATGCGGTGTATGCGGGGAAGGTGTGATTTATGTACTACAGTGGGTGGTCCGTATTTCCAACGGCCTTTAGCGTGCCATCACATGAGGCAATCACCTCAGCCGCAGCTGCCGAGGGGCCACTCAGACCGTTTTAGTTCTCTCCGAGTCGGAGAACAGGTGGGGGCGAGATGATAAATCACCTCTGAGAAAGTCCGCCCTCAACGGGATTCGAACCTGGGATCTTCAGATTGAAAATCCGGCGCTCAACTGACTGAGCTATGCGCCCCACGAATTTTCAGCTGGAGGTCAGTGTTTCCATTTGAAGTATTTTTATACCGATAATCGGCAATTTCCCCTCGTCAAATTTGGCGAAATTTTCCCCAAATAAAAATCCAACCACAATTTTCATTCCGATACCCAAGTCTCTCAAACGCTTAAATCATCCGAGTTGAAGTAAACTTGTTTCAAGTGTTCAAGTTGTGCATTGCTGTATCATTGATATAGTTATTGAAATGATGAATATAACTTCCTCTAATTTCCTGCATTAGTTATTCTTTACATGTTGATAGCTTTGTGTGTAAAATCAATACTTAAGAAAAAATCCCAATTTGAATGTTTTGTCGCTGTTTTTCCCAATTCAAAGGGTATAGGGTACTTTTGAAAAAAAGTGATGGAAACACTGGAGGTAGCATTTCTGCAATTTTTGCATCTGAAGGGAAAAACGGGGTATGACCATAAAGATTCATTTGTATTCTACCTAAAAACATAAATAATCCACCAAAAAAGATCTCATAACATAGCCTAATTGTCTACCAAAGTTGGACTGTTTTCTACTTTCTGTCTTGCTCCATTGCCAGATTAGCTAGTCTGAATCATCCAGGTGTTTTACTCTGCTTACAGTATTAGCAGAGAAAAGCCTCTGAATGAATCAGTATTTGTCCCATCTGGCAATGGAGGTTCAAGACAGAAAGTAGAAAACAGTCCAACTTTGGTAGACAATTAGGCTATGTTATGAGATCTTTTTGGGTGAATTATTGATGTTTCTAGGAAGTATACAAATAAATCTTTATGGTCATACCCCGTTTTGCCCTTCAAACATGTCAAATGCAAAAATTGCAGATGCTACTTTTAGCCGAAAATTCGTCGGAAGCCTTGTATTTCTATACATATATTCTCTTATGACATGTAAAGGGGTATCATACAGGATAATGACGCTCTTTCTACACGTGCCTGTGCCACTGAGAACTTATCTGATATTTTTTCAATGAACGTGCACAGTTGATGGTTACTGTAGGAGCTCTTTAATGTTGATATGATTAACTATATCGAAATGAAGTTATGCCTGCAATATGCTGATATGAGCCATCTTCTATAAAAGACTTGAGCCTTTTCATCACAAGGACATTTTTGTATGATTTCACATCGTATCTTTGGAATTCCTTCCTTTAAATAAGGCGCACCGCCTACAGCAATATTGTCCAAAAACGTAAGCAGGATTTGGAATTTAGACCTGGCAATCAACTCAACTGAAGCAGTGAGGGTTCTTTAACCTGCCATCGCCAATTCTGCGACACAGAACATCAGTTTCAAGTATATTCTGAATGACTAGGCCAGGGTCACTTACTTCAGCTACTGGTTGGGCACATATTATCGCCACTTTTTTCAACATTATTTGCTCCAAAATCTTTAATTCTTCACGATATTTAATGAAATTTGCACAGAAGGAGGAAGAACCTTGATACACAATTCTTTTAATTTTCATGAAAATCTGACAATGAGTTCTTCTTTACTGATGATTCGTGAACGTAAAGGTTTGGCTAAGTTTGAAAGAAGGGAGGGCACATATTATTGCCACCTCCATCTGTTCTTGCTGAAAATCTTAACTTTTTTCACAAAATTCACATAATCAGAATCTCTGAACTTTCTTCTTTTTGCCTGTAAAAATTTCACGCAAAAATAATCAAAAACCAAAGAGATATAGGAAGATGAAGTGACCTACCCTTTCCCCGGAGAGGCGGGGGAAATACATTCAGATTTACCGATACATGTATAATAAAATTCAGTAATTCCAGGCTATGGAATTATTTGAAATTTTGTATACCTTTTCAATATGTTTCAAAGATGTAAATATGGTGAAAAAATTAAATTCCTTCATCAACAATATGTGGAGATATAAATGAAGTGGCGATATCATATATGCCCAGCGATAATATGTATCCGACCTGTATATGTTTGACCTAAGTATCACAATGCAGTTTGGATGTTTGACCTAAGTTTGAAGCCAGTTTTTCCAAAATAAAAACTACTGTCTGCATAATTCCTTTTGCAATTCGGGCACAGATTGTTTGATTGTGCTGCAGTTAACTGATTGTCTTTATCCGAACCCCTTGTCAAGACTTGAAAAGGTTATTCAGGGTGTAGGCCTTGATTAACCCGTCCACTTTGCAAGCCCGTCCACTTATTTACAAATTTATTTACAAAATGTGAATAAACTTATAAAGTGGGCATGTAAGTATTACCGGTATACTGTGGCCATTCATAACTCCGCAAAATGTAAATGACTCCGCAAAATGTAAATGACTCGTCAGTTGTGATGCAATGATTTCACTGAGATATCTCGTTATCTTAGTCGGGACAATGTAATTCATTTAAACATGTTCATTAAAATTAATACTATTGAATACTTCACATTTAACCAACGATTGATAATGTGACAATATGACAGATACTTTTTATTATGAAGTTTAAAGAGCACGGCGATGTCGGAGAAACAGATTTTACATGGACTTAAATGTCTTTATTGAACATCAAATATTGTATTATGTTTAAAGGAAAATGATTATTTATTATCTTGGAACAAAAAATCATCAGACATTTTGTCTGGCTTGGAACCAGAGACTGTTGGACATTTGAAAAATCCACCGGAGATCGCTGGCAATCCGGCACTTTTCGTACACTCTGTGTTATTATACATTTTTACAAGAGTTTGCTAGATTTATTACTGTGTCTTATGAACAAGTTTGATTTTGTGAGTAGCTATAAGGTAAACCCTAAGGTAAAATGTACATGTACTGATGTCAACATTTTCAAAGTTGAACAAAATCAGTATCACAGTGGTTGGATCATTAATTGACTAAGGCTTACACTTAAAGGCCGGGTGGGGACTAAAAGAAGACAGGTAAATTTCCTGTCATTTCCTCACTGACCACTGTAGGGTTAACATCTCTAATCGCAATCTGATTGGTCCTATATATCCTTTTAATTTTTGATTGACAGCTTCAAATTGGTAAAATTGTGGTATATCTAACTAGCATAACCAAGTATACCCGTCGGTATGTCTTTGATGTCACAAACTGCTTGCGTCTCTAGGAATATCACTGGTCAGTAGACACCACGTTTATCACTCCTACCAAGCTAAAGATCACTCAGGTGTGCATATTAATTACCACTCGGTAAAAAAAACGGCCTTTAAAGGTAGAGTAAATGTGTGAAGTCTTTTGTTAAGATTAAGAGGCTATAAGGAAATTGCCTTTGCATTTCTTATAGTAAAATAAATAATTAGTATTACAATTCTGTCATCCATCGAAGTAATAGTTGTAGAATATGGCATGTTTGGTAGACGGCGCTAGCATGTTAAATATTTTGTATAGAGTGCTGCTCCAGACAGGCAAAATCGTAAAAGTATACTTTAACGATTTCGCTGTAATTTTTACAATTTTTGACCTACAAAAGCCCTGCGCTTTTGCTGCTCATTACGCCTAAAACATATTTCCAGTTAGAATTACTTTTAGTTTTAAAAACATTTTAAACGAAGGCATAGACTTGCCTTTAAATTTGTTGTTAGTTCAGGGTTTGATATCGTATAAGCAATTGTGTAAATGATTTAAAATATTTGTAAAAATTTCAAAGTAGGGAGAAGACAATGTTTTTTTCTTAAAATTACAATCAACTGTGTTATGCTTAACTTCCCTAAATTACAATTTCTTTAGCAAAATTTTACACTTTTGGTAAGAAACAAGTACTCAGTTCTGCCGCTCTCTGGCAGAGGTATTAGACACTTTGTTTTGGTTTGTTGTTTTTTTCTCGAATATTTTTATGTACATGTATGTCTGCTATAACTTTAAGCAATGAGACTGTGAAGTGTTGATTGGTAATTGTACGCGTAGCAAGTTTAATATCGAATAATGCACCTTTTAAAACACCATAAATTATCAGCAAAAGATACGAAGTTATTTCATATCTTGTAATCAATTAATAATATTCAGATGAAAAAATATGTGCGTTGTAAAATGAATATACATGTGATGTATATCCATCTTCAAGGCATATTTTAGATAAAAGGATTAAAAATTTAACTAGAAATTTAACTCAAAATTTCATGTTCTTCTCTTACAGGAAATGCCTCCACCCTGTGAGCTAGCGTAAAACCCACATCAGTACATGAAGCATATGTACCCATCACCATGGTAGACGCCAATAAGTGGCCTATTTTTAGCATACTAAGCTATGAGGAGCTCGTCAAGATTAAACGTATTTGTGTGTTTGGAAGCTCCGGTAATGAAGCACTCTACATAGATGACGAGGATGATGTCTATGCCATAGGATCCAACTGTAGCAGCTGCCTAGGCTTGGGTAAAAAATTTTAAATCATTTGTGTTATGAATTTTGATTTGATTGGGGGGGGGGGGAGTTAAAATGTGCTATTGTTCGATTTTACGTAAGTTATCATGATTGTACAAATGTTATCAATCTACATGAACATTTTGTTCTAATAAATAAGTCTTTATCAGTCACCTTCGAAGGAAAGTGACTACTAGGCATAATTCAATTTGCCTGTCTGTCTGTCTGTCGGGCTTGCTGGCTGCCATTTCATCAGTCCGTTTATCTTTCTGAATTCTTATGGATTCATTTTTTAGCTCTACTGGTCTCAGACCAGTCGAGCTTATGCGATCACCCTTCGTCCGGCGTCCGTCCGTCTGTCCGTCTGTCTGTCTGTCCGTCTGTCCGTAAACAATTCTTGTCCGGACAACTCCTCTGAAACTGTTAGAGATAGAAACTTAATTCTTCTTGTATTTTACTTGGTCCATGGTCTAGTTGTGCACCTGACATTTAGTTTCATTCCCTGACCCCCAGGGTCTTAGAAAATGGGCGTGGTCATAAAATTCTATGTAATTTTGTCTGGACAGCTCTTCTATCACTATAAATGATAGAGACATAATTCTTTTTGCAATATGATGGGTCTGTAGTCTAGTTGTGCACCTGATATTTTGTTTGAGCCAATGACCCTCAGGGTCTTAGAAAAGGGTGTGGCCATTTTCTTTTATATTATTCCATATAATCTTATGCTTACAGCGCTGACACTATAAATAATGGAGACTAAATTCTTTATGCAATATGATGGGTCTGTAATCTCGTTGTTCACCTGATATTTTGTTTGAGTCTCTGACCCCAAGGGTCTTAGAAAATGGGTGTGGTTGTTTTCTCTCTATTAAACTACATGTGATCTCATGATAGCTAATTTCCCAGAATTTATGGATAATAATTAATTGATTTATTCCAAAATATTATCGGTTTGCAGTTTAGATGTCATTACAGTATTTTACTTGAGTCCCTGTTCCCTAGGATTATGGGAAAATGGGTATATGGCTATTTTCTCTTACCCTTTCTACATGCATTTAGAGTACATAAGTGACAGAAACTATAAATAAACAAAGATATTGCCATTTTACAATATTATCATAGATGAGTCTGTAATTTAGTTTTTCTCATATTTTATTTGGGATCTGACCCAGGATTTTATCTTCAGTTCTATAGAAACAGCGCTAGGGGATAGTTTCGGAATTTCCTCTGATCAATCAATCAACATGAAAATCTTTTCTATAGTGTTTATATAGTGCAAGAAAGATATCAAATTATCAAAATGCATGTATTTCTCACTAATTTTTAACTCACCTCGACGAAGTTGAGATGAGCTTATGCTATAACCCCGGTGTCCGCGTCCGCGTCCCCGTCCGCGTCCCCGTCCGCGTCCGGTTAAAGTTTTTGGGTAACTCAGTATCTGACAAAGTATTGATGCTACAGTAACCAAACTTGCACAAGTGATTCATCTTTGGATGCTGAGGTGAACCCATGCATCAGATGCTGCATCTGACCTACATTTTCCGGTTGAATGACTTTGTCAATGTCTGGTTAAAGTTTTTGGGGTAGCTCAGTATCTGACAAAGTACTGATGCTACAGTAACCAAACTTGCACAAGTGATTCATCTTTGGATGCTGAGGTGACCCCATGCATCGGATGCTGCATCTGACCTACATTTTCCGGTTGAATGACTTTGTCAATGTCTGGTTTAAGTTTTTGGGGTAGCTCAGTATCTGACAAAGTACTGATGCTACAGTAACCAAACTTGCACAAGTGATTCATCTTTGGATGCTGAGGTGACCCCATGCATCGGATGCTGCATCTGACCTACATTTTCCGGTTGAATGACTTTGTCAATGTCTGGTTAAAGTTTTTGGGGTAGCTCAGTATCTGACAAAGTACCGATGCTACAGTAACCAAACTTGCACCAGTGATTTATCTTGGGATGCTGAGGTGAACCCATGCATCGGATGCAGCATCTGACCTACTTTTTCCGGTTGAATGATTTTGCCTTTAAAGGCTAATATTGTGCAAAGTATAAGTGCTACATGTACCAAACTTGCATATTGGATGTATCTTTGATCAAACTTTCATAAATGACCTTGACCTACTTTTTCTGCTTGACTGATTTTACCTTTAAAGTCCAATATTGAGCAAAGTATAAGTGCTACATGTACCAAACTTGAATATTGGATGTATCTTTGATCAAACTTTCATAAAATGACCTTGACCTACTTTTTCCGCTTGAGTGATTTTACCTTTAAAGTCCAATATTGAGCAAAGTATAAGTGCTACATGTACCAAACTTGCATATTGGATGTATCTTTGATCAAACTTTCATAAAATGACCTTGACCTACTTTTTCCGCTTGAGTGATTTTGCCTTTAAAGGCTAATATTGAGCAAAGTATAAGTGCTACATGTACCAAACTTGCATATTGGATGTATCTTTGATCAAACTTTCATAAAATGACCTTGACCTACTTTTTTCCACTTGAGCGATTTTTCTTTTAAAGCCAATATACATGTACCTAGAGATATGTTTGAATTGAATTTTGCTGCCGCGAGGTGAGCTTCGTAATCTTTGATTACACTATGTTTTATTTTTAGCTCACCTGGACGAAGTTGAGTGAGCTTATGCTATAACCCCACGCGTCCGCGTCCGCATCCGGTTAAGAAGTTTGGGGTAGCTCAGTATCTGACAAAGTACTAATGCTACAGTAACCAAACTGGCACAAGTGATTCATCTTTGGATGCTGAGGTGAACCCATGCATCGTATGCAGCATCTGACCTACATTTTACGCTTGAGTGACTTGGTTAAGAAGTTTGGGGTAGCTCAGTATCTGACAAAGTAATAATGCTACAGTAACCAAACTGGCACAAGTGATTCATCTTTGGATGCTGAGGTGAACCCATGCATCGTATGCAGCATCTGACCTACATTTTCCGCTTGAGTGACTTGGTTAAGAAGTTTGGGGTAGCTCAGTATCTGACAAAGTACTAATGCTACAGTAACCAAACTGGCACAAGTGATTCATCTTTGGATGCTGAGGTGAACCCATGCATCAGATGCAGCATCTGACCTACATTTTCCGCTTGAGTGACTTGGTTAAGAAGTTTGGGGTAGCTCAGTATCTGACAAAGTACTGATGCTACAGTAACCAAACTGGCACAAGTGATTCATCTTTGGATGCTGAGGTGAACCCATGCATTGTATGCAGCATCTGACCTACATTTTCCGCTTGAGTGACTTGGTTAAGAAGTTTGGGGTAGCTCAGTATCTGACAAAATACTGATGCTACAGTAACCAAACTTGCACAAGTGATTCATCTTTGGATGCCGAGATGGACCTATGCATCGGATGAAGCATCTGACCTACTTTTTCCACTTGAGTAATTTCGCTTTTAAAAGCCAATATTGAGCAAAGTATAAGTGCTACATGTACCAAACTTGCATATTGGATGTATCTTTGATCAAACTTTCATAAAATGACCTTGACCTACTTTTTCCGCTTGAGTGATTTTGCCTTTAAAAGCCAATATTGAGCAAAGTATAAGTGCTAGATATTCCAAACTTGCATATTAGATGTATCTTTGATCAAACTTTCATAAAATGACCTCGACCTACTTTTTCCGCTTGAGTGATTTTGCCTTTAAAAGCCAATATTGAGCAAAGTATAAGTGATACATGTACCAAACTTGCATATTGGATGTATCTTTGATCAATCTTTCATAAAATGACCTTGACCTACTTTTTCCGCTTGAGTGATTTTGCTCTATAAAGCCAATATTGAGCAAAGTATAACTGCTACATGTACCAAACTTGCATATTGGATGTATCTTTGATCAAACTTTCATAAAATGACCTCGACCTACTTTTTCCGCTTGAGTGATTTTGCCTTTAAAAGCCAATATTGAGCAAAGTATAAGTGATACATGTACCAAACTTGCATATTGGATGTATCTTTGATCAATCTTTCATAAAATGACCTTGACCTACTTTTTCCGCTTGAGTGATTTTGCTCTATAAAGCCAATATTGAGCAAAGTATAACTGCTACATGTACCAAACTTGCATATTGGATGTATCTTTGATCAAACTTTCATAAAATGACCTTGACCTACTTTTTCTGCTTGAGTGGTTTTGCCTTTAAAAGCCAATATACATGTACTAAGAAATATGTTTGAATTGAATTTTGCTGTCACGAGGTGAGCTTCGTAATCTGTGATTACCTATGTTTTTAACATGTTTAAGGTGTAAGATTTTTGGGGAGAGTAGTGAGAATTTTTGTTGCTAGAGTAGAATTTCCTAAGTGATCACAGACTTGAGCTGTGCTTTCTGTTAAATGGGAACACCAGAATCACAAAGATTGATCAATTTATCAAATAAAATAGCAATAATGCATCCTTCACATTGCCAAATGAAAGGAATATTGTGCTTGTGTAAGTTTTTGTTTTTTTTGTTTTTGGGGGGGGGGGGGGGAAGAGGGGGGGGGGGGTAACTCTTACATCTTTCTTCTTATAAATTCCTCCACTGCTTGGAGTACCACCCCCAATGGGATGTAAAACTGTGTGGTTTGATGAAATTTTCATAATGTTTACATTAAAGCAAGTGACACATGTTTTAATAGTAGAAAATATAACAAGAGATGCCTTATAGGCATATCTGCTATGTGTTAATCAAATTAAAAAAAAAATTAAAAAAAAATACTAAAAAATTCATTTGTAAACGCCAACTCATACAAAAATATTTCAACCCAGGAAAACTTCTACCAAAATCTTCCTTTATTGCCATTTTACAATATTATCATAGATGACTCTGAAATTTAGTTATTCTCATATTTTATTTGGGATCTGACCCAGGATTTTATCTTCAATTCTATAGAAACGCTAGGGGATAGTTTCGGAATTTCCTCTGATCAAATCTTTTCTATTATGTTTATACAGTGCAATAAAGATAACAAACAATCAAAATTCATGTATATCTCACTTATTTTTTAATTGTTTAAGGTGAAAGGTTTTTGGAGAGAGTAGTGAGACTTTTTGTTGCAAGAGTAGAATGTCCTAAGTGATGACGGACTTGAGCTGTGCTCTCTGATAAATGGAAACACCAGAATCACAAAGATTGATCATTTTATCAAATAAAATAGCAATAATGCATCCTTCACATTGCCAAATGAAAGGTGCTTGTGTAAGTTTTATTTTACAAAATTCCAAATTTAGTATTTATAGAAGTTAAATTTGTAACAGGAGAGGGAGAGATGTGACTGGACCGGGAATCGAACCCGAGATCTTCTGCTATCAGGGCAGATGCTCTTACCAACTGAGCTATCTGGGCACGATGCCGGTTCCTGCCACACTCCTCTCAACCAATTTTTCAGGTTTCCATGCACTGAAAACCTCACACAAAACTCCACTTCACCTTGAGTCATTTAGTTTGGCGCCAATTCTGTAACAGGAGAGGAAAAGATGTGACTGGACCGTGAATCGAACCCGAGACCTTCTGCTATCTTGGCAGACACTATTACCAACTGAGCTATCTGGGTACGATACCTGTTCCTGCCATAAATTACTGGTAATAAACAAATGTTTCAGGCCTTTTTGTCAATTGGACCTCGAGTCATTTTGTCCTTTTACAATTTGACCAATCAAAAACATCATTTTAACCTCATGCAGATTTTAAAATATTTATGGAACACCCTTATTCTGAACTGGGATATATGGTAAAAATGTTTTCCATAGAGGATCAAATATTTCATTATAACCGGTATGTAAAAATAGTTTGTATTATATTTTAATAATTAGCTTCTGTCTAAAAATAACATTAATACCACATTCACCCTAAAAGTTCATGTTCTTCGTTCAATATTCTATTTACATTGTTTTACATTTACTAAAAGAATAGCCTAAAACCTTTTTAGGTTTTAGAACAAAATGGCCGATACTTTTTTCACTTGGTAGGCCACAATTATGTCCTATTATATTTAATTTCAATCTGAAACTGTCTGATTACTTGATCTAAGTATTTTCACAGGTCAGTATAAGAAAGAAGGAAATATCTTTATAGAGTATCCAATGCAATACTATTTCAGCTCAAATGAGAGGTTATTTAATGCCTTTAGTCTTAATATTATCAAAGGGCATATAGTGGTAGGTCTGTCTGTTCATCTGTTTGTCTATCCATCCGACTGTCAGTATATATTCCATTCAACTAAATTCTGATGAAAGGGTATTAAAGATAATATAGCTGTCATATATTGCATGTCTATGTATCTTGAGAATGCTCATCTTTTGGAGCCAAATTTTTAACCTTTGACCCCATCCCTGACCTTTGACCTACATTTTTCGAAAAATAAAAACATCTGTGATTTTAGTTTTGATACATATGGTATGTTATATATACACATTTTTAGAAATTCTCTCACATTCTAGAGAAATCTAAGGCATTTGATATTCTTGGGGGGGGGGGGAGAGAAAGACACCGTTTTTTTTGGAAAAAAAATAATTTTGCTCTGAATTTTGATGAAAAAAATTAATTAGAAATTGATGGATATGCATTGGCATGTGCTTGTTGGTTCTCATAAAAAAACTTGATATATACATTTATCCCGCCTCTGGCAAATTTCTTGCAATCTGATTGGTCGAGAAGAACCAAATATTTATAGAATAACTGTCTTTTGGAATGTGATTATACTGTGATAACCTACAATGGATCCAGGAATTATGTTCCATAATGCGCGTTAGCGCATTATGAGAAACATAATTCCTGGATCCATTGTAGGTTATCACAGTATAATCACATTCCAAAAGACAGTTATTATATATATTTACATTCCAGTCTTTCACGCTTAAATGATGTTGAAATACGAACAAAACTCCGTTGCTAAGGCTCTGTTACTACGTACCGTCAAAGTTCAAATCAAGCCAAGTTACTATGACGTCATAGTTCAAACCACGCCACCGCGGTTATACTACTATAATCACAGTGTAAATTCTATACAAATGAATGGGCATATGTAAATTTTATGTTGTATTATTTTACTAACAGGATATTATTTTGATATCCTGCTTCTACTAAGACCCTTTATGCTTTTGACGTCACCAAAATGCTTTAAAATATGTTGACGTAAGATACACAAACCAAAAGCGATTCAGCGGGATAAATTTGTTATACAGTGTTTTCAGGGGGGATACAGAAATATATTGGGTCGATGAAAAAAGTGGTATTAGGCGAGGTGAAGCCGAGCATTCATTCTCTTGAGTTTATATGTACAAATCAACCAGGAGAGCTTCAGTCTCATCAGAGACTTCTGGTCTGAAAATACATGTAGTGATGTACCGTCCTGTTTTCTAAATCTAGAGTTGCTTCAGCATGTTTAGGACTACCTTCTGGTGAAGCCATTTTAATTATTTATTTAAGTAGCATTTTCTGTGATGGGAATTAACAAATAGGTTACTTGATGCATCTGTTATCAAGGTGCTATAAGAAATCTTCGTAGTAACAATCTACAAAAAATAATTTTTCAACTACCGGTACTAGCCCAAAGACAATTTCTACTTGATATTTGTCATGTTTGTCTTCATGTTTGAAGACTGCAGGGATGCAGATCAGAAACAGAATTTTTAATAAGATTAATATTTTTTAGGTGATACACACAGTAGCTTTGAGCCGAGAAAAGTTGAGGCGTTATGTAAGAAGAAAATAATGGACATAGCTTTTGGAAGTGGACCACATGTTTTAGCAGTATCTAGTAGTAAGTGTCTTAGGTATTTCTGTAATATTCTCATACTTCAACTACAGAAATCTTATACTTGAAAAGTCTTATACAATGTACTCAAAATGTTGCATACATGTACTTGAGAATTCACATATTTTAGAATGGGGCTCAATTTTGAAAGGTAAATGCTTATGGCTTTCATATTTCTCATGTTACATGACAAGACCAAAATTTTTATGCCAATTTTTAATCGTGACTGAGGCTGTGGAGCTTTACCTACATTTGGTAAAATTTAGTTGTATCTCTTGCACCTGTGTTTAGACTCATTATGCATTTTTGATTGTGATGCATGTAGATGTATATACATATAAATTTATATCTTTATTTTAGCCGGTGATATGTACAGTTGGGGCCATAATGGATATTGCCAGCTGGGTAATGGTGGATCAAGTCAAGGGTTAGCGCCAGTACTTATAACGGCAAATTTACAGGGCAAGAAAATTCTCAAGGTTGCATGCGGGAGTCACCACTCATTGGCCCTGTCTCAGGAAGGGGAGGTTAGCCACATCTGTCATTTATGTCCGTTTCTTTACTAGAAAAATAAAAGGAAATTTAGATACTTGCATGTACATTGTCGCTGCATCTGTGTTTCATAAAAAGAATTTCGCTTTTTTTTTCAGATTTATGCTTGGGGACAGAATAACTGCGGTCAAGTTGGTTCTGGAACCACTACAAATCAACCCACTCCGCGTAAAGTGATGGCTGTAATAGGTAACATCATTGCTAACCAACTGTCCCATTAATTTCTCTCATCCCAGCCTCGAGATATACAGCTTACATTCATTTTCCTAAATAACATCAGAAATAAATTGCAACTGAAGGACTATTGATAAGATTTTGATTTGCTAATTATTCATTAATCGCCCTACTTTGAACATTGTATGTTATGCATGTATCTATGGTAACCTATTCTGATCATATCTCATGCTTAAATCTGATGATGATTTGTTCTACTGGAGGAGAAGTAATTATCACCAATTTTTAAAGCATTTTTGCTCTGTTTCCTTTAATTTTTTAGACTTGCACATGAAATTTGGACAGCACAAAATAGAACTATACTTCCATAAATTTTCAATAAATTCTGATGACTGGTAATGGTTTTATAAGCAATTAAAATGTGCTACTTTGAAGTACTCTTTAAAGAGGTTGGAGAAGCAATTATCGCCACATGGGATATTTCTGGTCTAATATCCACAATATTCCAACTATACATGTATACATGTATATACATGTATATAATTATAGCATCAGATTCCCCTATTCTTTTTCTAATCAGTTGTGATAGAGATCATTGAAAATAGTTTGAAATTTCTACAATGAGTAAGACAGAAGACAGCAAGGTGCACCGCCATCACCCCTGAGGAGCTCGGGGAAAGAGAATGCATTTCCATGAAATTTAGCTGCTAAAATCTTAGTTTTCATCGCATGGATTCATTTGAAATTTCAGATACAGTTTGATAAATATAAGAAGTATTAGTGCTGAAAGAATCAAGTCTCTGTCTGAAGTATAACTGAAGATAATGGGCAAACGGCGATAATTACTGCTCGGCGATAACTTCTTCCCGACCATTAAAGCTGAAGGGAAAAAAAAATCAGAATTGATAAAAAAATCAATGTTTCCTTTTATTTGTACAGTTTACTTACTGTTTCCTTTTATTTGTACAGTTTACTTTATATACATTGTATCTGTATAACATTTTTTTTAAGTGAAACTATATTTCAGTGGAAAGAGGAAAGGAAACAGCATTGTGATACAAAAATGCATCGATCGATCAGTGTGCATGCCTTGTATTTCATTATTGTTTATCACATATAAAAGTTTCAGCTTATTCTTTGACTTGGGAATATCACAGTAGTCCCCTTCACCACTAAAATATCTATTTTGGTAGAATATAACAATCTTGCAGATGTTCTTTATTTTAAGGTACCAAGGTGGCGTCATCCATAGCGTGTGGACAGACTTCCTCTATGGCCCTGATGGAAAATGGAGAGGTCAGTATCGGCAATATTCAGTTCGTTATTCTTAACGTCAGGTACAATTGACCCTTCCGAACTCGGAAAAAATTTGAGAAATTCCATGACGTCACAATGCAATTTCCATGTTTGACGGAGGTTCAAAGTTAGTTTGTCCGAAAAAGCATTGTGATGTCACGAAATTTTGCATTTTTTCCCCGCAATCGGAAGGGTCAATTGAGTGATAGCCAAATATCTAACATCACACCTGCTGGCTGGCTTTTACATATGGACATCATTTTTGCACACGTCATAAATTTGTATAAATTTTTTAAATACTGTATGCAACATTGTTTAGTAAACAATTAGTACAATGGACACCTCAAAATATATGATCTGTTATAGTATATATCATTTTCTACACTGCAGGTATATGGATGGGGTTATAATGGGAATGGTCAGCTAGGACTCGGAAACAATGTAAATCAGCCCAACCCTTGCCGCGTTCAACAGTTACAAAATATTATCATATGTCAGGTAAGCACTGTTAAGGTGTCGTATTGAGGAGAATTTTATTCTTTATTAAAGAAGTTCTTTGCAGGGAAGATTGAAAAATGTTCAAAATATAAAAAAAGTTTGATGACTCGAGAGGAGATACATGTACATGTACCATCCATGACTTCTCTCTTTTACAGATGCTTGTATGTAGCGCATTGAAAAAAACACAAAGTATTGAAAGTATTGAAATTATTTCTTAAGGCTGATTTGCAACATTATAATGGAATTGAATTCTGAACCTTTTCAATATTTTACATGTACCGTCTTGAGCTATGCACAATCTTTAATACCAAAAATACATGTACATGATGTATTCTGATTAGAAGCATGCCGCAAGTGTTTGCTCCAAACATTATATATGATCAATGGTAAAAAAAAGAGTGAGAAAAAATTCAGCAAATTCAGAGTCAAACATCTGTACCTTTTTCCAGCTTGCCTGTGGCTATGCCCATACCTTAGCTTTGTCAGACGAGGGCGTTCTGTACACATGGGGAGCTAACTCATACGGACAGCTGGGAACGGGAAATAAGGCTAACCAAGTCTCACCATCCAAGGTGGTCGTCAATGGAGATAGGTAGGTCATGATAAGACCTTTAATTTTGTATAAGCTTTATCAGACGTGGGTGTTCTGTACACATGGGGAGCTAACTCATACAGACAGCTGGGAACGGGAAATAAGGCTAACCAAGTCTCACCATCCAAGGTGGTCGTCAATGGAGATAGGTAAGTCATGATAAGACCTTTCATTTTGTATTAGCTTTGTCAGACGAGGGTGTTCTGTATACATGGGGAGCTAACTCATACAGACAGCTGGGAACAGGAAATAAGGCTAACCAAGTCTCACCATCCAAGGTCGTCGTCATCAATGGAGATAGGTAAGTCATGATATGACCTTTAATTTTGTTTAGCTTTGCCAGTTGAGGGCGTTCTGCACACAAGGTGAGCTACATGCAACTCTTGCAGACAGCTAGGACTTTAAAATAAGGCTAAGCAAGTCTCAACCACCCAAGATTGTCATCAATGGAGTAAGGTTGGTGGTGATACGATGTTTCCTTTTGTTAAAGGAGACTAAAGTCATTTTCCTAGCTGAAGGATTTGAATTTCTAGGTCAGAAGAAATCAGACAAAATGCTAGTATGAACCCCATGGTCCTTATAAAATCATTCAAGCATGACAATTCTTCTTTTCAATTTACCAATAGGGAGATGAAACTTATGAAATGAATTTGTCAACTGCAAATATTAGAGAAATCATTTCTCTGATTCATCTAATAAATTTCCTTCCATAAATACAGACTCGTCGAGATAGCGGCCAGCCATTATGCCCACATATCAGCGGCCATGACGGAGACTGGGCGGGTATACATGTGGGGTCAGTGTCGAGGGCAGTCACTCACGTCCCCTTTCCTCACACGGTTTCAATGTACAGATGATGTGTTTGCAGCCTTCAGTGCTCCTTTGGTGACATGGAGAACATATTGTGTTGGTATGTAATCAGAGCCAAATGCACGCAGAATTTTTAGCTCACCTCGCCGAAGTTGAGTGAGCTTATGCTATAACCCCACGCGTCCGCATCCGCGTCCGCGTCCGTGTCCGCGTCCGGTTAAGAAGTTTGGGGTAGCTCAGTATCTGACAAAGAACTAATGCTACAGTAACCAAACTTGCACAAGTGATTCATCTTTGGATGCTGAGGTGAACCCATGCATCGGATGCAGCATCTGACCTACATTTTCCGCTTGAGTGACTTGGTTAAGAAGTTTGGGGTAGCTCAGTATCTGACAAAGTACTAATGCTACAGTAACCAAACTGGCACAAATGATTCATCTTTGGATGCTGAGGTGAACCCATGCATCGTATGCAGCATCTGACCTACATTTTCCGCTTGAGTGACTCGGTTAAGAAGTTTGGGGTAGCTCAGTATCTGACAAAGTACTAATGCTACAGTAACCAAACTGGCACAAGTGATTCATCTTTGGATGCTGAGGTGAACCCATGCATTGTATGCAGCATCTGACCTACATTTACCGCTTGAGTGACTCGGTTAAGAAGTTTGGGGTAGCTCAGTATCTGACAAAGTACTAATGCTACAGTAAACAAACTTGCACAAGTGATTCATCTTTGGATGCTGAGGTGAACCCATGCATCGGATGCAGCATCTGACCTACATTTTCCGCTTGAGTGATTTGGATAAGAAGTTTGGGGTAGCTCAGTATCTGACAAAGTACTAATGCTACAGTAACCAAACTTGCACAAGTGATTCATCTTTGGATGCCGAGATGGACCCATGCATCGGATGCAGCATCTGACCTACTTTTTCCACTTGAGTGATTTCGCTTTTAAAAGCCAATATTGAGCAAAGCATAAGTGCTACATGTACCAAACTTGCATATTGGATGTATCTTTGATCAAACTTTCATATAATGACCTTAACCTACTTTTTCCGCTTGAGTGATTTTGGCTTTAAAAGCCAATATTGAGCAAAGTATAAGTGCTAGATGTTCCAAACTTGCATATTGGATGTATCTTTGATCAAACTTTCATAAAATGAACTCGACCTACTTTTTCCGCTTGAGTGAATTTGCCTTTAAAAGCCAATATTGAGCAAAGTATAAGTGATACATGTACCAAACTTGCATATTGGATGTATCTTTCATCAAACTTTCATAAAATGACCTCGACCTACTTTTTCCGCTTGAGTGATTTTTCCTTTAAAAGCCAATATTGAGCAAAGTATAAGTGATACATGTACCAAACTTGCATATTGGATGTATCTTTGATCAATCTTTCATAAAATGACCTTGACCTACTTTTTCCGCTTGAGTGATTTTGCTCTATAAAGCCAATATTGAGCAAAGTATAACTGCTACATGTACCAAACTTGCATATTGGATGTATCTTTGATCAAACTTTCATAAAATGACCTTGACCTTCTTTTTCTGCTTGAGTGGTTTTGCCTTTAAAAGCCAATATACATGTACTAAGAAATATGTTTGAATTGAATTTTGCTGTCACGAGGTGAGCTTCGTAATCTGTGATTACCTATGTTTCATATATCTAATATTAAAACAATTCTTAGAAAAGCTTTATTATCAATAAAGCATGTTTTTAGAAAGAATAGTTGATCTTCTATCTTGTGCTTCTAGTCTAAGTGCCTTTCACGAAACCCAAAAATTTGTTACGCACAAAATGTTTTTGCATGAAAGTGTTGTCAATACCCTCTTATTAGCTCACCTCGACGAAGTTGAGTGAGCTTATGCTATAACCCCACGCGTCCGCGTCCGGTTAAGAAGTTTGGGGTAGCTCAGTATCTGACAAAGTACTAATGCTACAGTAACCAAACTGGCACAAGTGATTCATCTTTGGATGCTGAGGTGAACCCATGCATCCTATGCAGCATCTGACCTACATTTTCCGCTTGAGTGACTTGGTTAAGAAGTTTGGGGTAGCTCAGTATCTGACAAAGTACTGATGCTACAGTAACCAGACTTGCACAAGTGATTCATCTTTGGATGCTGAGGTGAACCCATGCATTGGATGCAGCATCTGACCTACATTTTCCGTTTGAGTGACTTGGTTAAGAAGTTTGGGGTAGCTCAGTATCTGACAAAGTACTGATGCTACAGTAACCAAACTTGCACAAGTGATTCATCTTTGGATGCTGAGGTGAACCCATGCATCGGATGCAGCATCTTACCTATATTTTCTGCTTGAGTGACTTGGTTAAGAAGTTTGGGGTAGCTCAGTATCTGACAAAGTACTAATGCTACAGTAACCAAACTGGCACAAGTGATTCATCTTTGGATGCTGAGGTGAACCCATGCATTGTATGCAGCATCTGACCTACATTTTCCGCTTGAGTGATTTCGCTTTTAAAAGCCAATATTGAGCAAAGTATAAGTGCTACATGTACCAAACTTGCATATTGGATGTATTTTTGATCAAACTTTCATAAAATGACCTTGACCTACTTTTTCCGCTTGAGTGATTTTGCCTTTAAAAGCCAATATTGAGCAAAGTATAAGTGATACATGTACCAAACTTGCATATTGGATGTATCTTTGATCAATCTTTCATAAAATGACCTTGACCTACTTTTTCCGCTTGAGTGATTTTGCCTTTAAAAGCCAATATTGAGCAAAGTATAGGTGCTAGATGTTCCAAACTTGCATATTAGATGTATCTTTGATCAAACTTTCATAAAATGACCTCGACCCAATTTTTCCGCTTGAGTGATTTTGCTCTATAAAGCCAATATTGAGCAAAGTATAACTGCTAAATGTACCAAACTTGCATATTGGATGTATCTTTGATCAAACTTTCATAAAATGACCTTGACCTACTTTTTCTGCTTGAGTAGTTTTGCCTTTAAAAGCCAATATACATGTACTAAGAAATATGTTTGAATTGAAATTTGCTGTCACGAGGTGAGCTTCGTAATCTGTGATTACCTATGTTTTGATAATCCGGCTGATGCCACTCTGGCATCCTTGGGCATTTCGAAATTTTGGGGTAAAATGGAATTTTTCGAAGAAAAACCGTTGAAAATAGGAAAAATTCAATTACTTTTTCCATGCTGCAGCTAGATCAACAAAATTGGTACCAAAAGAACGACAATTTTATTGTCTTTAAGTCTCAAGCTCAATTTACTAATTTACTTGTCCATAAAATGGGGAAAACTATGGATTTTCGATGAAAAATCGTTGAAATTTGGGAAAATACCATATCTTTTTTTATTCTGTAGCTAAATAAACAATTTTGGTACCAAACGCACAATAAATTTATTGCCTTTCATTTTAATTAATACAGAAGTCAGATTTGCAATTTGCTGGTACGAAAAATTGGGAAAAACAACTACTCTTTGATGAAAAATCGCTGAAATTTTGCAAAATGCAATGACTTTTTCAAACTGTAGTATGAGGTTCTGCAATTATGGTACCAAAATAAAGGTTTCTGTTATGGTCTTTTATTCTGAATACATATTAAGCAACTTGCTCATAAATAAAATGGGAGAAGATCAATGAGGGAGAAAACTTTGATTTTTGAAGGTTTTTTCCATACAAAGTTGGGACTTTGAAAAATGCAAAACGTTTAGAGAAAATCTAGATCAAAGATATGTGTATTCAAGTCAACAGTTTTAAGAAAAACAATTTACTAGTACATGGAGTCTTGTAGCAAGCTTTTGAAAGATGTGGGTGAAATTAGACACATTGTTCAAAAGGAAGCGGCTACTGTCTATGATACATAACGTGCATGTCTTGTCCACGCTGTTAATTAATCTGCTTTTAGGTGATGCTAATGAATTTGAAGACGTTTAACATTTGTACCACTTGGTGAGTGTCACTGCTGGCGGACCAGGAGTCCCCGAGGGCACATGTAGCCAAGTTTGATCAATTTCGGTTGGTGGTTTCTTCAAATCGTAATCCAGGATAACCACACCTTCAGCTATTTCCATGGCAGATGGCCGTCCTAAGTCGTCACCGGTTGCTCGTTGGTTTATGTGTAGTCCTTTCTGTTTGATGTTTCTGTGTTGTGCCTTGACGTTCCTTGTCCCTTATGCGTCTCTGTTTGTGCTTGTATGCTTTGTGTTATTTGCATTGGGGGTTTTGCTAAGGGTGCTGCAACCTGCTGTTGTTTGAGATCCCCTCCTTTGTCTCAAACGCATTCGAAAATTTCTGTTTGCAAAATTGTCACAAATTTCTGAAACCTGGGTCCTGTAGCATCATATACTAGTCATCTTGCTACGTCTTATATTTTGGACATAATTATCACACATTATTGGCCATATTTCATTGTTTGGATTGAGGATCAATGACGAGGGTTAAATATCCGAAACGTGCATGTCTAGTCCTCGCTTTTAATTAATCTGCTTTTAAATGATGCTAATGAATTTGAAGATGTTTAACATAGATGATTTCTGCCAGGGTTGTGAAGTTGTTTTCAATCATTGAAGTAGATCTTAAAGACCTGCTTAGTGGTGACATTGTTCAATGTAAAAAAGATTACTTCAGTTTTTCAACTTCGAAATATGTTCTTAAAATAAGCTCCAGGTTATCTATTCGACAAGAATGCCTAGGCGCTGGTGATCGATTGATGTATGCAGCTAGGGCTCTGGTGTATCAACTGACCATTAAATGGTAGAATTAATACCTTGATTGTTTCTGGTCATATAATTCTGAAAATTACTAAACACTTCAGATGTTCAATGATAAGTGTTCCAGCTATCTACCTTCTTGAAGAAAGTTTTAAACCAATTTTACTGCACCAGACACGTGTTTCGGATAGAAAAATCCTCATCAGTGATGCTTTCAATTAAAGTGACTTCATGGCACAGCCAAAATCCTCTCCAGTAGCTCCCCTGGCCCTATTTTCTGAACTTGAAATTGCTATTACTTTGCAGAGAGCAAATTTAAATGGTATTCAATTGACTCCTACTTACGATCACAATGACATAAAAGATTAAGTCAAGAAAGCTACATCTCATGAAATGAAGTGCAACTGATTGATATGACTTGTACTTGCAGTCATTTGATCGAGAAAGCAATCCGATTGATTAAGAACTCGCATTCTACACATTATTCTAAAGATGTAGGTATTGCGAACAGATCATGATGATGGATACCATCAACATATGATGGTATAGGAGAGACAAATGTTGTTCTGTGGGAAATCTTTTGAAGTGGTGTTCCGTGTCAAATTTGAGAGAAGTTAATTCAGATATTGAAAAGAATCTAGACAGTATATCTGATGTCAGGTCCAGTGTACGATTGAATGAAATGGGCTATAAGAGAAAGGAGGGGATCTCCAACAACACTAGGTTGCAGTCCCCACAGCAAAATCCCAAAACACCCATGCAAAAAAAAAACACAGAACAGACACCCACAGAAAGAGACGCAAAAGGGACAAGATCATAGAAACATGAAACATAAAAGACTAAACATTAACCAACGAGACCAATGGACAACGGGTACCGACTTAGGACGGCCATCTGCCACGTAAATAGCAGACGGTGTGGTTATCCTGGATTACGTGCGCACAACCCTCAAACTATTCCGATTTCCCAGAGGTCTCGAAGAATGCACAATTATGGTGTAAAACAACCTCCTCACAGAGTTCAAAACTCTTGGATGACCATTACCACCAATTTTATTAATTGAGGAATTTCGATAAAATGTCAAGAAAAACGAAATATTTTTAGCCATGCATAAGGAAACATTCTTAAGATCAAACCTGGATCTGCTGAAAGAACTAAATTTAAAATAAATTTTGAGACCTATTGTGATAATATTTTGCCAATTGCGTCTGAACCTCTATCTGTTATCCTGTTGATTTGTTGTAGTCGCACATGAAATCTGAGCTGTGTAACAAACAGATGTGACAAATTCTGTGCTCAATTTTCTTTAATTCTGTAAATGTTTTGGAGTAGAAAATTGTCAGAGTACGATGCAAAGGAGGCATTTTGATCAACCATGTAAGAGGGGTTTTTTGTTGTTAGAAGTAGTTGCACACAAGAATTACAATTGCATGTTGATGAAAAAACAAGGCAATAAGAAAGGAGGTGATATCCAACAAAACTAGGTTGCAGCACCAATATCAACACATCAAAACATCTCAAGTAAAAATACAGAGAAGACAAACACAGAAAGAGAAACCAAACGGGCAGGGAACAGCAAACACGACATCAAACATCAAATATGAATTATGCAATTAAAATGGAACATTCTTTTCGTGAAATGATGCGTGATGTTGTAAGATGATGCTAGGACATTTATACTATTTGGAATGATATATCTAGAGTAGAATAAAGGGTAATAAGAGAGTGCAAATCTAAAACTATCAATATGCAATCATTTTGATACGAAAATTGTTGTTATAGAATTTCTTTAAACCGATTTTTTTTACAATTTAAAGCCTGTTTTTAGCAAAAACAAAACAAAACAAGAAGATTCAATTTGCTTGAGTGGAATTCTGAATTTAAAGCAATGAAATCATTTTTCTTGCTGTTGTTCTAACTACAGCATGAAAAAAAAACATTGCAATATCCCAATTTTCAGCGATTTTTCATTCAAAATTCATTCTTTCCCCCATTTTTGTACCTGCAAATTGCTAATCTGATATTTAAAATGAAAGGCAATACATTTATTGTGCGTTTGGTACCAAAATTGTTATTTTATCTACGGTATGAAAAAAGATATGACATATTCCCAATTTTCAACGGTTTTTCATCGAAAATCCATAGTTTTCCCCATTTTATGGACGAGTAAATTGATAAACTGAGCTTGGGACTTAAAGGCAATGGCATTGCTGTTCTTTTGATACCAAATTTGTTGTTCTAGCTACAACATGGACAAAGTAATTGTGTATTTCCAATTTTCAACGGTTTTCGTTGAAAAATTACCTTTTTTCCCAAAAATTTCGAAATGCCCAAGGATGCCAGAGTGGCATCAGCCGGATTATCAAAGTAGAGAGTATTAACATCACTTTCATGCAAAAACATTTTGTGCGTAACATTTTTTTGGGTTCACCCTAAAATAGCCATTTGGCAACTAGACTATTCAGCATTTTTAGCTCACCTCGATGAAGTTGAGTGAGCTTATGCCATACCCCTGCGCGTCCGTGTCCCCGTCCGCGTCCATGTCCGCGTCCATGTCCACGTCCCCGTCCCCGCCAGGTTAAGAAGTTTGGGGTAGCTTAGTATCTGACAAAGTACTGATGTTACAGTTACCAAACTTGCACAAGTGATTCATCTTGAGATGCCAAGAGGAACTCATGCATCGGATGCTGCATCTGACCTACATTTTCCGCTTGATTGACTTGGTTAAGAAGTTTGGGGTAGCTCAGTGTGGCTTGGTTAAGAAGTTTGGGGTAGCTTAGTATCTGACAAAGTACTGATGTTACAGTAACCAAACTTGCACAAGTGATTCATCTTGAGATGCCGAGAGGAACCCATGCATCGGATGTAGCATCTGACCTACATTTTCCGCTTGATTGACTTGGTTAAGAAGTTTGGGGTAGCTCAGTGTGGCTTGGTTAAGAAGTTTGGGGTAGCTTAGTATCTGACAAAGTACTGATGTTACAGTAACCAAACTTGCACAAGTGATTCATCTTGAGATGCCGAGAGGAACCCATGCATCGGATGTAGCATCTGACCTACATTTTCCGCTTGATTGACTTGGTTAAGAAGTTTGGGGTAGCTCAGTGTGGCTTGGTTAAGAAGTTTGGGGTAGCTTAGTATCTGACAAAGTACTGATGCTACAGTAACCAAACTTGCACAAGTGAATCATCTTGGGATGCCGAGAGGAACCCATGCATCGGATGCAGCATCTGACCTACATTTTCGGCTTGATTGACTTTGTTAAGAAGTTTGGGGTAGCTTAGTATCTGACAAAGTACTGATGCTACAATAACCAAACTTGCACAAGTGATTCATCTACGGATGCCGAGAGGAACCCATGCATCAGGCAGCATCTGACCTACTTTTTCCTCTTTGAAGAGTGATTTTGCTTTAAAAGCCAATATTGAGCAAAGTATAAATGCTACATGTACCAAACTTGCATATTGGATGTATCTTTGATCAAACTTACATAAAATGACCTTGACCTAGTTTTTCCACTTGAGTGATTTTGCCTTTAAAAGCCAATATTGAGCAAAGCATAAGTGCTACATGTACCAAACTTGCATATTGGATGTATCTTTGATCAAACTTTCATAATATGACCTTGACTTACTTTTTCCGCTTGAGTGATTTTGCCTTTAAAAGCCAATATACATGTACTTAGAAATATGTTTGAATTGAATTTTGCTGCCACGAGGTGAGCTTCGTAATCTGTGATTACCTATGTTATATGATTGATAGAATCTACATGTATCATGGCACTGCCTCTTACACAGGAGATTTACTAGACTGTTGCAAAATCGATAGTTAGCGATCCATTAAAAATGTCCGGGAAGCTAATGTCATAGTCTGAGCATCACCATTGGTTGCATGGACAAAAACACTAACCTGGGCAATATCTCATAAACTGGAAGGCTTAGGGCTTTGATATTTCACATGTTGATTCCTCATGACCAGACTTTCATATGGGACTTGGACCTTAGATTTTGACCAACTTTTAAAAAGCTTTAACCTGAGTTATATCTTTTGATCTATAATGTGTATTTCTTTGATATTTCACATGTAGATTCCTTATGACCAGATTTTGTTTTCATTTTGGACCTTGATTTTTGTCCAAGTGACCTTGACCTTGGAGTTTGACCTACTTTTGAAAAACATTAAACTTGGCTAGATCTCATGAACTATAAGGGATAGTTCTTTGATATTTCAAATGTAAAATTCCACAAGACCAGACCTTTCATTCGGTACTTTGACCTTTGACTTAATTACCTTGACCTTGGAGTTTTACCTACTTTTCCAAAATTTTAACCCAGGCTATATCTCATGAACTATAAGAAGTAGGGCTTTGATATTTCACATGTAAATTCCTCATGATCAGACTTTTCATTTGAGACCTAGTGACCTTGACCTTAGAGTTTGACCTTCTTTTAAAAAAAAATTAACTTGGGCTATATCTCAAAGGCTGTAAGGGATATGGCTTTAATATTTCACATGTAGATTCCTCATGACCACACCTTTCGTATAGAACCTTGACTTGTTAGCTTATGACTCTGACCTTTGAGTTTGACCTTCATTTAGCAAACTATAAACTTGGCTATTACTCATGAACAGTAAGGGGTATGGCTTTGAATTTCTCATGACCAGACCTTTCATATGGGACCCTGACTTTTGACCGTGACCTTGGAGTTTGACCTACTTTTTAAAAAAAAAACCTATTTCATGAATTTTTTATGTAACTATCAAAAACCTACATGGTGAGAAATTTTGTCTTTTGACAAATCTTATTTTTTTGGCGCCTGCAAAGCATAGCGACACTTAGGGATCACTTTGTCCGTTGTCCTTCTGTCTGTCTGTCACACTTGGATGTCACACCCTATAAAAGTGATTCCGGAGTGTCGCTATGTTTTGCAGGTGACACATGCATTCCTTGGAATTATTTTATTGATATCATTACAATGATTTAATAACTGTTAGCAAGAACCAAAGTAAAATGTGTACATAACTAACAATGATGTTCTATGACGTCGTAATATGTTGTCTCACACTCAACATTGAGTGTAAGACAAGAAGAGCTCACACTGCTATGCTTATGGATATTTTCAGTGTCAAGAAGCAAGTTAATCAGAAAGATCTATATTTTAAAAAGCCCTTGGTTTGTTTTTCTAGTTTACAGTATTCTATAATAGCACAGCAGATTTAGCATAAAAATATTTTAAACCTCTCATTTCAGACAAGATGCAAGGAGCTCAGATTGCTGAATGTATTGCCAAGTCATTTGATGATTCAGTAAGTTTGTTTGTCAGTGAAAAGGATAGTGGCATAACATGTTTGCCATTTATGAATTAACTTTCATGTAACATATTTCACAATTATTTACTATGTCATATTGTTTTCTATTCTCTTTGAAGGTTATATTCCTTTGTATGATTGTTTGATACAATAGTGCACTAAGGTTTTATGGTTATGTTTGAACTGCTTGCTTAAAGATTTTAATCATATCCATGAACATTTATATACATGTATTATTAACTATTTCCTCCAAATGAATTTCAAAAAGATGGGGATCCTACCTGTAATTTAAATTTACATGTTATATACAAAAATCAAGAAAAAAAATGAACAGATCTGCCAATCTGTACTATAACATCAGTGATCCTTTGATGTCCCTCCATGGTCATCTTCTCGAGACGAGTGTACGTAATACCTTACTTCCCCTTGTCGGATGTCATACACAAAATTGCATCTCCGGTGGGTGTCGTAGCGGAGACTTGTCAGGCCAAAAATTCGTATAGATTACATTTTGTACTAGCAATTTAAGTGCTTGTTAATGCGTTTGAATGATTTTACTCCCAAAATTGCTTGTATATGAAAGTTTGATACATCTTGTCGTATATACTCTCCACTACGACACTCACCGGAGACGCAGTTTTGTGTATAACATCGGACAAGGGGGAGTAAGGTATTACATACACTTGTCTCGAGAAGATGCTCCATGGTGAGTTCATCTTAATTCTTAGACTTCCATTCAATTTTAACATAAATATTACAAAGTGCTACATGTATGTTCATGTATTTCAGAATACTAGTGACATAAAGTTTGTCGTGGAAGGAAAGGATATCCATGTACACAAGTCGATCTTGAAGATTAGGTACGTGAGATTACGTGTTTCTGCTCAGGAAATTTTGTTAGAAAATAAAGAAAGTTTCCACGTGAGATTACGTGTGTTTTTCGCTCAGGAAATTTGTTCGAAATTAAAGAAAGTTCAATTTAAAGGTCGGGTTTTTTCAACCACCTGGTCATTTAATAAAATGTGCACACCAAAGTAATGTTGACTTGTTGGGCACAGTTGGGATTTTTCTCCGATATTTATAGCATTAACTTTCTGTTATATATTGTAACATTATAGGTACTGTATTTTATGATAGGTTAGTCTCCTTTTTAGGTCATTTCCGATATTTTTGCTCACAGAGAGAATCATCACTGTAGGCATAATATAAATGTACCTGCTTTGAAGATCAGCATGTGGCATATCAAACAGATACCCACATGTAATCCTTATTATCCCTAGGAGATACCCAAGTATTATCTGTATTAAGCTTTCTATCAAAAATTGAGAGGCCTTGTTAAAAGGGGTAAAACAGACCTATCAAATTACAATTAGAGATGTTAACCCTATAGCGACCAGAGACCTGTCTCCCCACAAACCCTATTAAGTTAATTAGCTTTAAAAATATCTCTGTTCCCGAATTCCATCATTTTACTGGAAAAAATAATTTCATTCTTTCATTATACTGGACACAATTATCTTAAAATTTCATAATTTCAATTTCGTTACTAAGTTGTTATGTCATTTCTATTTATAGATGTGAACATTTCCGCTCCATGTTCCAGTCATGCTGGGATGAAGATGAGAAAGAGTAAGTTTATTCTGACAAAAGCATTTGGCATCTTATACCTACACATTGTGTTGAGTGGATTCAAAATTCTCTATGGTCTTTGCTTTCAATCAGTCTTCTGTAATTATTCTTCATACGGTATGTGTTACATCAAAGAAAGTTTGCTCACAGGGATCCTTTTACCTTGTGTCCGTCTTGTTGCAATAATATACATGTATGTCAACAGCCATAAAATCAATCACACTTTCTGGAACTCTTTTAATACGCGAATAATTTATATGTACAATATAGAAGAGCAAAGTATATTGCAGACATACATGGAATAACAACAAATATAGATTCTTGTACATCAAACTCTTAGGCATGTACATATACATGTAGGTTCATGTGAATAATACAACAGAAGCCACTAGGGAATTTTAAAAATAATTTAAAAATGATCATTGTTTATGTACATGTAGTTATATGCACATACTCTAATATTTTTGTACATTTCCTATTTTACCTAATTACAGAATTCAATTTATCAAACCATAGCAAATTTCTGGAAAAGGCCAAGGTCATGTTCATACATAAAGGTCAAACATATTGCAGGCAGCTTTTATATTCCAAAGATACTTTAGTTCTGTGGCAGATCCAGCACCCGTTGTTGCTGTACGAGGGGCAAAATTTGCTGATTTTGACCAAACAGTGTCCAAAATACAGGGTTTTAAGGGAAAATTGGATCAATGTCACCCCTAAATCTGCCACTTTCAGATAGATTTATATGTATAATATGAAACTATATTTTAATAGTAGCACTTTTGTATGTTTGCAGTTCTATAGAAATAAACCAGTATCCCTACACTGTGTACAGAGCTTTCTTGGAATATTTATATACAGACCAAGTACAACTGAAACCAGAACAAGCTATAGGTATTATCAATATATCATTTAAAAACTTCTCTACATATAGAATAACTCTGTCTTTATATGTACATCATTCAATCGTTTGAATCGATCAACACTTGCTCCAGAAGTTTTTTGAAGTTACTGTATGAGATTGGTATGTGTACATTTAGATCTAGTGCTTGTCCCAATAGATATGAGATTTGTGTTTTGTTAATACATATAGCATACTTAGTCTCTATTGGCAAGATGAAAAAATATAGCTGGTAAAAATTTAATGGAAGGATAGAGAAATACATGTACATGTACATTCATGTTACGAAAAATTCATATTGGAATTCCGAAAAATATCAATACACATGTATCATTTTAATCCAGGTTTGCTGGATCTTGCCAATGCTTACTGTGAGCCCACACTGAAACAGCACTGTGAAAAGATAATAAAAAAAGGAATCACTACGGAAAATGTAGCCATGTTGTATGCCGCAGCTATCAAGTTTGAAGCCAAGGTAAAGTTTGTTATTCTTAATTAAAAAGAAAACTGAAAACATGTAAATGCCTTAGGGTCATTTTACCTTCAGTGTTGGATACCCTTCTGACGGCCCACAAATTTTAGGAAATCAATGACGTAACATTGCATTTTTGGCCTGATTGCAAAATTCGATTATGGATTGACGATGTCTGTCTGTCCGTCTTCCGTCAACATTTTGGCTAAAGTTTCTGGTTGAAGCAAAATCTAAGGATAAAACTACGGTATATACAATAGAAACATGATATTATACAGGTAGGTTGCCTATGAAGAGACCGTTCCATTTATAGGGTAAGATTTGACCTAGTGACCTTGGACTTTGACCTAGTTAAAGATTTTGGTTAAAGTTCCTGGTTAAAGCAAAATCTAAGGAACTACATGCAGTAGAAACACGATACTGTACAGGTAGGTTGCCCTTGAAGAGACCTTTCAATTTACAAATGTATGGCGTAATATTTGACCTAGTGACCTTGACCTTGGACTTTGATCTACTTTTATGTAACTTTTACATGGGCCATATCCCTTCAACTAAAGAGTGTGTGGCTTTAATATTTTATGTGAAGATTCCTTGTGACATGAGCTTTCATTTTATACCATGACGTTTAACCCAGTGACCTTGACTATAGATTTTATCTACTTTTAAAAATTAATAACTTTGGTTATATCTCACCATCTACAAGAGAAAGCGGTTTGATATTTCACATACATGTATATATTCCTTGTGACATACTTAATATTATGAACTTTGACCTAATGGCCTTGACCTTTTGACCTTCAACAATTTATGTTTATTTCCCATCTCTGTTATACCCAAATTCACAAACATCAGTGCGATGTATAAGACACATTGTACCTCAGTTATTGATATGACCAATATAAATCTAAATATATGGGCATATAATAACTTTTTACAGACAGAAACTTTGCAATCAGGCCATACTGTCTTTAGTGGTGTTTTAATTATGTTTGACCAAGATTTGAAGTTTGTACATGTATAGTCTGAGGTAAAATCACAAAATTCAGCACTTTGTTTCTCACAAGTAGAACTTCAAGAGTGAATTGAACATACATATGCAGGCCTTTTTCATTCTACAATACATTTATTTAAGCCATACCAAATTAATTCAATGCTCTTTGTATTTCCCGCACCACTAAATTTCTGGCTCAAGAATTTTTAGGGTCAGTTTTGATTTCTGCAAATCTTAAAGCTTCTAGAAGTCTCAGATTGTGCAAATTTCGAAGAAAATGATACTTCTTGTGTTTGAAAAATTTTGTTGGGAGCAAATTTGTTGTCCCAAATACACGACACTGAAAGTCAAGGAGGGAGAATTTTCGAAAATCTTTTCCGTACTGCGATGTGCCAGGCTTCCTAATCACCCAATTCCTATGGGGATTCCTTTTTGAGTAAATGTATTTCTGGGGTAACCTATATCAAAAATAAAGTTATTTCACTCATTCGCACCTTAATAACTGCAATACTTAAAAATAATAAAATACATGTAATTATATTTTCGCTCGCTCACACCCTTTTTTTCTCAAGAAAATCCAAAGAACATTTAATTAATTTGGTATGGCCTTAGTGCCTACTCATTCATGATGTTTTCTACCATCTTTATATTTAGGAGCTGGAGGGCTTTTGTTTCCGATTTGCATTAAATCACATGACAGCAGTGACCCAAACAGAGGCGTTCGGACACTTAGACGAGTGCGTGGTCAAGGAATTCATCAAGAAAGCAGCACTGTCTGGGGCATTTCGATACTGACGCTTGAATGATATCGTAGATTGTATCTGAATGTACATGTACCTTTTGCCTCACAGTATATGTGCGCTGGTATTAGAAAATTAGACGTACGGCTACGACAATCTCCAAATAAGTAATGTAACTTGGTCATTCAAAAGATTCTGTATTATTCCAAAATGTTTGTGTTAAACTAATTTTATATTACTTTTTGAATGACTTGTGTAGGTCAAGGCGACAGGGAAAACGAAATGACCAAATATGCCAAAAATGACCTTGTCTCAAAATTTAACCAAGCTTTGAATAAACTATATATATTTCAAAGGCTTTTTCCCAGGAAGCTTTGAATAAACTACATGTATATATATTTCAAAGGCTTTTTCCCAGGATCCAAAGCTTAAGCATGGTCATATTTTTTAAAATTAAATCAGACGGAGATGGAATTTCTCAAACTATTAGTATTCGATAAAATTTCTGCGTTAGGGTATAAAAGGACCATTTTTTTTCTGCAGAATAATGAACTTTGAACATAGAAAGCAGGGGAAAAAAGTTTGCTTATGTTGTTTTAAAATTGCAAATGTTTGAAATATTACCTATTTATAACATTTTAAGACATTGAATTTTTCATGTTTGAACGTTTTCTGGTTGAATTGCATATAGTGCCATAATGATGTTATGAACTGCAGGTTTTCAAAATTATTTTGTATGGACCACTTACTGTGTGAGCCTTTCTTATTGATTGACAGATAAGGATGATGTAGAGGGTAGGTTGGAAATATGTGTATTCATATTCAGGTTTTATCATGCATCTTAAAGTATTTAAATCTCTCTATCAATATGTAATTGCCAAGTATCAAAGATGAAAATTCAAAGTTCAAGAACACTTCCATGTTTATTGTCATTCATTAGATAATAACTAGTAACGCTTTGCATTTTCATCTCTTGTTTGAAATTATACTTCTAATGTTTGTTGATTAATATTACTGTAAACGTGGTTATTTTCGCTGGGGGAATTTTTCGCGATTATAACATCAAGACGTTACACGTGGGGGAAATGGTTGTGATAAAGATGTCTTTCCCATTGTAAGAATGAAACAGGGGTATTTTCGCATGGGGGAAATTTTTGCGATTATAACATCAAGACATTACGTGTGGGGGAAATGTTGCGTTAAAGATATCTTTTCCATTGTAAGGATGCAACAGGGATATTTTCACGTGGGGGAAATTTTTGCGATTATTATAACATCAAGACATTACGCGTGGGGGAAATGTTGCGATAAAGATATCTTTTCCATTGTAAGGATGCAACAGGGATATTTTCACGTGGGGGAAATTTTTGCGATTATTATAACATCAAGACATTACGCATGGGGGAAATGTTTGCGATAAAAATGTCTTTCCCATTGTAAGAATGCAACAGGGATATTTTTGCGTGGGGGAAATTTTTGCGATTATAACATCAAGACATTACGCATGGGGGAAATGTTAAGTTAAAGATGTCTTTCCCATTGTAAGAATGCAACAGGGATATTTTTGCGTGGGGGGAATTTTTGCGATTATAACATCAAGACATTACGCATGGGGGAAATGTTGCGTTAAAGATGTCTTTCCCATTGTAGGAATGCAGCGATATTTTTGCGTGGGGGAAATTTTTGCGAATTCCATTGATTCACGAAAAACGTGAAAAATTCTACGTTTACAGTATTCACTTTGCAGTATCAATTTTAAAGCGGTATGCTTTCTTTGTTTTGTTATTGAATAAATTTGTCATTGTACAACTTTTTCTTGAGTGAAACAACCCACTCTTGTGCTGTATAAAACTTTAATAGAATCCATGTGTTAAGTAAAGAGTTAAAGACTGCATTTGGACCATTAAAGGTTTTGTGAAACTGCCCTTTATTCCTGTGATAACGCTTGTCATTCCAATGATGCCTGTAAAAATTGTTTAAGTTTTAATGCATTGCATTGTAAGGGAGAAGATACTGTACATTAATCTCATCATTTGTCCCTGAATTTTAAGAAATTACTTCAGAAATGAAGCCCTTATGACCAGTTATAACAATGTGAATTACCGTATAACCAGAAATTTTCATGAGTATCAAATTTTGCGATTGTATGGAGAAATAAGGTGTCTCTATTTTCGCGAGTGCAATTTTTCACGATTCCTTATTTACAAACAAATATGAACACATGATGTTTTCATTATTGAAGTTTTAGTTAGTTCTATCATAAGAATACACTCAATTCACTTTTCTTTATGTTTAATAGGAAAAAGTGAAGGATGGCACTTGTACAGTAAAAACAAAATGTGTCTGATATACCAAATAATGTTATTCATTACTAAAAAGAATTTTTTGCGAGAATAATTTTTCGAGAATCCAAATCACTCGCAAATTTAGCGAAAATTAGTATCTCACGAAAATTTCTGGTTATAGAGTACTCAAATTTTAACTGGTTGTAATACTTAAACTTAGGCTAAATATGAATTTTTGTTCTTGTGTTATTTTTTTCTTATAGATAGGAAATGAAATAACTAGAAAGCTATTATATTCTACGCATATTTCAAAATTGGAAATATTCAACATACATGTATAAGTTTAGGAACTCCCCATTTTATTCATGTAAGAAAGATAGATCCAGTTGATCAATAGATCTACCAAATGTTTGATCGTTTTGTTCTAGTCAATGTAAATAAGAAGTTTTATTTTTATGTTCCGTCATAATGTGCTGATCCAATTTACCAGCCATTTACTGAGGTTTTTTGAAATTACTTATTTCCCTTTCGGAGAATACTTGATGAAAAAATATTGTATCAAGAAATTCCTGTGGAACTTCAGTATCATACTTTACATAAAGTTTCATAAATTGGACTTTTCCAGTCCTTTTACGCAATTTTTTATGGAATTTAATCAGTACCATCCAAAATGGGAAATAACTCCAGTTTTATAAAAAAAACTACAGTTAGAGCTAAACAAATGTTTGATTGCATTTATAATTTTCATGTATATTCCATAGATGTACATTGTATTTGTGCAAGTTTAAGTGTGCAATATATTTATTATGTTCAGGATCATAAAATTGTTTTATTCATAAGTACATGTATCATATTCCCAAGTCGCGGTGATTGATTCGTTTCTCTTCTCTCATGACCTACTACTTTTACAATTCATGGGCTCCGCAGCGCCACCCAGCAGAAGATCGATAACTCTCAGCTGGAACGATTGACCAATGAAATTAGCTCTAACTAATTAGTGGCTTTGGTTGTAAAGTTAACAATAGGGCGATGACAGAAAGTCAGCTTGTTATGTTTCAGTCAATGATACATGGGCGCTGATTGGTTCCATTGCAAACATAAGGAGCCAATCATGACTAAGACCACGAAATGTAAAAGTATTTAGGTCAAAGTGAGAAGAGAAGAGAAGCAAATCAATCACTGTGACTTGTGAAGATGTACATGTATGTACAAATGTAGTACATGATACACATGATTAACAGCATTATGGATATAGTGTATTAGCATGATTAGGTGAAGAAATCCATGTACTTGTAAAATCAGATTTCTTCTATGAAGCCACTCTGCAAAAAATCTGATTGCACTCCGTGTGAGGTCAAGGAATTCATACATGAACATTCATAATTAAGTCGATGTTTGATTGGCTAAGCCATTTACAAGATGTAATTTGATTTGTTGAATAAGGAAATTATTTGACCTTAATTAAGTTTTAATTTCATTGGTTGAGCATTTAACGTATCCAATGTACAAATGGAGAACTCGCTGACGTCTCGTCCATTTAAACATTGTGAAAAAGATCTCGGTAATATTCGGCAGTGTCTCGATAGTTTCCGTGGCTTAGATATGGGTTGGCATGTTGACCTTTGGTGTTGGAACCCAACTTTTATGTTGAATTATGGTAAATCTAGGTTAAGATATGCCGTAATTCTTTCTATATAATACACTTGATATTTATTTGTACAACGGATACCTTAAGGAAATTAATCGACCATCAGAGGAGTGTATTCAGATCCATTTTGTAGTTCAGTGTTACATAGAATAGATCTTGACTAAAATTAGATTGTCCAGTTTGTTATGTACATGTACATTGTAGTATAGTCTATAAATTACAAGATACACAACAGAATTTGGAATTTAGAGAGAAGTACTACATGTATATATACAGAGTATTTGATTTTTTTATTCTTTCTTGTCTTTTTGTCCATTCAAGACACTGTTTCTCAGTATGGAAAATAAGATTATTCATACATGTAGTGAAATCTGTTAACTGTACCATATGAAGCACAGGAGCTTGACACCAACAACCCTCAATGACATCTGCCCCTTAGTAGTGACAAGCTCCTGTGATAGGAAGTGTTATTTGTACCTAGAATCTCTAGAAGGGTCCACTTGTCACTGTTGATATTACCAAAATAAAGTGACATTGTCATTGTCTTTCAAAGCAACACATATTATGTTGTTATGAACAAATATTTTTTTTAATTAATTTGCAGAGTATTAATTGAGTTTGTTTATGAAAATGTTGTATTTGCTTTGAATATTGTATATTAACATTGACAAAATAAATACCTTGTAAACAAAATTTGAATTTGCATTATCTATAACAGATCTAATGGCCCTGTCACACCTTCACTTTTTTGGTCAACGCACAGGTAACGACCAAGTAAATTTGCCAACACGTCAAAGAACGTTGAGGTCGTTGTTTGGTAACTGCCTGGTTATTGTGTGGTTGATCGAGGAGGTTGCATGTGCTGTGTTTGCGGAAAATTTTGTGCATGCATAAAACCACCGACGACTGCCCAGCGTCCAATTGTAAGTTGTTGAGTTGTTAGGAGGTGGCTGGGCATGCATTCCCGTGCGCTGTGCAGTCGTTGCTAAAAACATTCAGAGGTCGCCAATAATTTGAAGAACCATGTAACGACAGAGGAGCGCATGTCTTAAAGCATACACAGCAACCCTCTAACGATGGTCTAACGTCCCTCAACATGCCCAACAAAAGCCTGACGACAGCCTATTGTCCTTGGCATGATGCTGAACTTCTTGACAATGACCTGTACATATTAAATATATTTTCATCATAGCATTAACGAAATATTTTCTGAAAATTAAGTTTTGCTGTAAACATTGTAGATAGTTAGAGGGTCATTTGCAAGTTGTTAGACAAACATTGTGAGCCGTCGTTGAACACGCGTTATAGGACGTTAACAGGTAAATTGTCAACTAGTTTAATGCGTTGGAAGACGCTTAAGTCGTTAGGGGAACGCTCCCTGTGTGTGACAAGGTTGCTACGTGCTCGTTGAGAACGTTGCTTCATAATGAGTTCTCGGACCAAAGCCCAACATTTGTCAGCGTGCTGAAGGTCGTTACTTGTGCGTTGGCCAAAAAAGTCAAGGAATGACAGGGCCATAATATTTATATCCCAATCTTAAAGATCTGAAGTGCTAATGAATGAGATTAATTCCCCTTTTTGCGAAATTTTCCGAAAGATCGAACATTGCTTATAAATACACATGAAATTAAGGTATGTCACCTATCATAGTGGTTGGCTATATATTCGGCAGAGTGCCTTTGACCTTGAAGGTGACCTTGACCCTAATTGGGCAGAGTTTCACCATTCTTGACTATCACTGTATGTTCAAAGAATTTGTAATACAAGTAATAGTCCTGTACCTTGAAGTATGACTACAAATCAATTTCTTTGTAATATTAGGTTAAGGTCAAGATAATTGGTAAAGGTCATAAGGTCAAGGTCGACATTCTACAGGGCCATGGAAAGTGTACATTTTCCAACCTTGCGCATGGATTTAGTTTACTACAACAGAATATGCATTGTTGTTCATTGAACAGATTGCAATGTTAATGTTCACCTCTAAAATGATTGGTGATATGAAATAGACTAGCTCTGCTCTTGATAGTATGAATAATTTGCAAAGGAATTCAACAAGGGTAACATGTACGTACCAATGTCACATGGGCAGAAAGCTGTGTTACAATTGCAAATGGATGAAAAAAAAAGAAATTACAGATTGACATTCTGAGAGGGTAAATGACTCATAATTAAAATGGTTTCAAACAAACATGTACACTCTTAACAATCCAATGATTCAAATTTCAACTTTGTGCAAGTACCAACTCTGTTACAGTCTACTTGGACATTTTTGAAAATCCTGATGAAAATAGGTTTTTTTTTAACATAGTTGACAGTGTGTCTTCACAGCAAAAAATATCACTTCTCAGTTGCAGCTTCACAGTAAAAATATCACTTCTCAGTTGCAGCTTCACAGTAAAAATATCACTTCTCAGTTGCAGCTTCACAGTAAAAATATCACTTCTCAGTTGCAGCTTCACAGTAAAAATATCACTTCTCAGTTGCAGCTTCACAGTAAAAATATCACTTCTCAGTAATGCAGCTACACAGTAAAAATATCACTTCTCAGTTGCAGCTTCACAGTAAAAATATCACTTCACCTTTGCATCTGTCAAATGACTAGCATAATTAACAGAGCCCCCCCCCCCCCCCCCCCCCCCTCTTTCTGATTGATTTTGTTTTTGGGGCCATGGGTTTTTTTATTTTTTATTTTTTTTTTCTGTATTATAGCTGAGGTATGCAAACGATTTTATTATCCGTGCACTCATATTCTTTCAAATTCGCGTCTTATTTCACGTGCACCAAGGATCCACGTGAACTCGTGGGCGTGGCTCGGTGTTTGTTTACGTTGTGAATCTGGAAATCCCCGATGTCTGAAAATAAAGTGAAGTGCCGCAAGATTTTGATAGGATGCACAGGTAGTGTCGCCTCAGTCAAGGTGCCGATTCTAGTACAAGAGTTCTTAAATATCGATGATCAGGTGAGAACTAAATAAAATTTGATCAGGAAAAGCGTAGAAAGGAAAGACTTGGCTCGAAGTGCCTCTGTTCTGTATCTCTTTGAGTTAATTGTGCAGTACTGTGATTACTTTTAGTTTTACCTTTCCTGTTGTTATAGATGACTATTTGCATATGTACTATCTTAATCTATGTTTATTGCTTTACCTTGTAAAAGATTTTAAAAGAATTGACATTTCAGTATTATGTTAATGGAGGAGGAAGGTGTGTGTGTGGGGGGGGGGGGGGTTGCTGTTGGCAAATATTTCAGTTTTCTGATCATTTCTTTCTTTACAGCTTGAAATTAAGGTTGTGTCCACAGAGAATGCTTTGCATTTCTTTGACCAAAGTCACCTTCAGGTACCAGTGTTGTTGGATAGAGATGAATGGCAGGTATTTACTATCTTTAAATTAATTTCATTATAAACACTTTAGATTCCAATACCAAATCCAAATTTATACATTTATGTAATCAAGTATAATAGAAAAGATAACTGGCTTAAAGAAAAGTAGTTACAGTACAACGAATCTTTGAAGACAGGAAAATTACCGAATAAGAAAATAGCATCTTCGTTGCACTGTAACTATATAAGAAAACCTGCTTCATCACAGAATCTTACAAATTATATGACTATAAACCCCTTCATTTCTGCTTTTCGCTTTCATAATACATGTATAAATGCTGAACACTATGAAAGAAAGAATGAAAAAGGAAGAACTAGGGTTTGAATCATATTTCCTTGCACCAACTGTCACTGTTTCTTAGTACCTTTAACTCTATCAACTAATATGTATTGATGCCCTGTTTACACGACGGGTTTAATGTGCATTAAATCAAATTTAATGCGCATTAGATTTTAGCTGCGTTCACACGGAGAATCTTATGCGCATTAGTTTAATTCGCATTAGATTTAATGCGCATTAGATTTTGTCGTGTGAACGCAAAGCGAATCTAATTCGCATTAAATCTGGCGCATGCGTATATGATTTACTAGAATTCTATAGTACATTTCCATCATAACTGGGCACTTTTAATTACCCTTGGACCTCGAAACATAGAATAATGGGTAAAAATACTTGATTTTATTCACAATGAGCATTAGAATAAAGCGCATCAAATCTAATGCCAATTAGATTTAATGCGCACTCGTGTGAACAGGGCATGAGAATTGACAATTTTCACATTAACCCAGTCGACTTGAATAATGTTGAATTTAGACACTCTAAGACCCGACATCACAACTTTTGATGTTACTTTTTACTATGACGTCAAAACGGATTTGTGACGTCATAAATGCAAAATAATGTCAAAAAGTTGTGATGTCTGGTCGTGGAGTGTCTAAAATACAAGTCTAGCGGTAATTTAGCTATTATTTAGATGATATTTGAATAATTTTTCTCTCTTTGTTTTTAATTATAGGGTTGGAAACAAATGAGTGATCCAGTTCTTCATATAGAGTTGAGAAGATGGGCCGATTTAATGTTGATAGCTCCCTTGGATGCCAATACTTTGGCTAAAATAGCAAATGGAATATGTGATAACTTGCTTGTAAGTCAAGAGGAGCCTCTGTTATTTGTATGCATTTTTTGAAAAATCATCAAAGAATATATTGTTTTGTTCATCTTGACACATTATAACAATTACATCCTCCTTTTTTGTAGCCCTTGACTTTAAGGCATGGTCCATTTGATATTCAGGGGGGGGCTTGGGTTTTTTGTTGGAGCAAAATTATTTTTTTCGCTCCGGACCGGAGCAAAATTATTTTTTTCTGGCAAAGTTGGAGCAAGGAAATTTTTTTTAAAGTGATGTGCATATTAAGAATGTTTGTGTTTTATCAATAGAAATTATTTAAATTTTTACTCAAAACTCTAAATATTAATATATTAGTTTATTTTTATGCAAGTATTCAATTCACTTTTAAACAGAGAGATAAAAGATTTTTACAATACAATTCTCAATATTTTATATAAGGTACATGTATATAACATGTATAAGAGGGTCTGAGGAGAAGGTCTCCTAGACAATTTTTTAAATGTTACTAAGAATTGTAAATTGGTGAATAACTGAAGTTCTCCTTCCAAGCTTACATGAACATGACTGTATGGGATACATGCAACATGTATTAACAGCAATACATAAATATTGATAATATAGTGAAGCTTTTAAGGAAGCCCTTTTTCATTCACATACATGTATAACTTTTGATATCTTCGAATATTTGAACTTAAAATGCTATTAGTGAATAATGTTTTGATAGAAAACTATGGCGAGCGAAGCGAGCCAAAAATTTTTGATACAATTTTGAAAACTGCGGCGAGCGAAGCGAGCCGGAAAATTTTCAAGAATTTTAGCGAAATTTCATGGTAATTCTTCAAATTCAGATTACTTGTAAGAGCAAAATTATTTTTTTCTGTCACACCATAAGCAAATTTATTTTTTTCATCAAAATTGAGAGCAAAATTATTTTTTTCGAAAAAAACCCAAGCCCCCCCCCCCCCCCCAGAATATCAAATGGACCGTGCCTAAGTGACCTGACAGTACAGTGGTTTATTGAATGTATAAAAATTATAGTAATTACCATACATATCTAAGAGAATAACAAATATGATTGAAGTTGAACTTACTGATATTAAGTGTGAAAATATATGTCATAATTCTACTGTGCTTTTATTCCTAGACATGCATTGTACGAGCATGGGACATGCAGCGCCCCCTGTTGTTTGCGCCTGCTATGAACACTTTTATGTGGGATCATCCAATCACAGCTCAGCAAATTAATGTTCTTAAGACATTTGGATACAAAGAAATTCCATGTATCAAGAAGAAACTTGCTTGTGGAGATACAGGTATTTTTACATCATTAAACAAGAAAAATTTAGAAAAAAGACTCGGAAAAAAGGACAAGCCCTATTATCACCCTATTATAAATTTTGTCTTAAGATGTGCTACTCCCTTGAAATATGAGATTATACTTTAAAAACAGATTTGAAAAAAATACATGTAAATGGAAAGCTTTATTATGATTTCATCTTTAATATTTGTAAATTAATCGAAACAGATCTAAAATAGTACATTCCACAAGTATATATTTTCAAATAGAAGTTGAATGCTTATTTTGGAGGGGATGGACAGGGTTAAAGGGAAGGGGTGGGAGGAGGGAGGGATGAGGAGAAAGGGGAGGGAGGGGGGAGGTAAGGGAAGGGTGAATAGAAATGAGGTAAGGGGGTTGGAGGGGGAGAGAGGTACCCCCTGTCTGCCCCCCCCCCCCCCCATTTTGATATCTATAGAATTCACTAAAAACCATACATGTAAGATGAGCCTCTCTGGATCCTGTGCCCCTTTGCCGGGGCATGAAGGGGCAAATTTTGTCGATATTTATTGAAAATGGGTCAAAATATTGGGGTTGGGGGGAGATTTTGGGTCAGTGGAGGGGGAGGGGGCTAACTGCCCTTTTGAAAAATTTTCTGGATCTGCTTGATGTAAAATTTAAAGTTCATAGTTCATAAATGTGAAATACTAACTTACAGAAATATCATCGTTTTAAGTTTGCCTTGTGTTTTCAGGTTACGGTGCAATGGCCGAGGTGTCATCAATTGTTGCCATGACGATGGAAGTCCTGAATTCTGCAGTTACATAATTTTGAATTTGCTGCATTAATAAGTTGTGACACATTTTGTTATACATGTATGAATTGTACAACCAAATTTTTTGTAGTTCAAGACATTTTTTGTTTATCATTATATTATTGTTTATTTTACACCATTCATAAATTCATACAAATATTTCAATTTATGCATTTTTATGTTGCCTGCAAAGCATAGCAACGTTAAAGGATCACTTTGTCCATTGTCTGTCTCACTTGAGTTGTCACACCCCATGATGACCCTTAAGTGTCGCTATATTTTGCATGCAACATGCGCATTCCTTGGAATGCAGCTATAGTATACACAGTTTTTAGCTTGACTGCACTTTATTGCAAAAGAGCTATTGCAATACCCTGGCGTCCGCGTCCTCAGAACTAGATGATAAGGTAAATGTTAAGATCACACAATTACCTTTTCGTATATTCATATATTCTGATGATTCTTTTTGTTGTTAATGTTTAATTGTACTTTGTTTTATATAACCAGATGGGTATGTAGTCCCTGGGGGTTGGGATTTTTAAAATTATTTCAAATGATAAGGCTAATGTTGAGATGATAAAGTATATGTTAAGATAGCAATATTTTGCCTTTAATAGCCAATATTGAGCAAATTATAAGTGCTACACATTTCAAACTTACTTTCATAAAATGACCTTGACCTACTATTTCCACTTGAGTGATTTTCCTTTTTAAAAGCCCATATTGGGCAAAATATAAGTGCTACATCTTCCAAACTTACATGTTGGATGCATCTTTGATCAAACTTTCATAAAATGACCTTGACCTACTTTTTCTGCTAGTGATTTAGCTTATAGGAAGCCAATATTGAGCAAAGTATAGGTGCTACAATAGTATACAATTGTGTACATGTAATTAGATATGTAAGTTGGGAAAAAAGTGAGCTTAACGAAATTGGCTGTCATTAAAGACATTATGCTATGCAGTCGAGCATTAGGTGACTCTGGCAACTATTTTTAAACGTTGATGTGATTTCTCATGATTTCTTGTATGGGTTAACCCAACTAATTAGATCTTGTTATGTACATGTATGAAAATTAAATTGTTTGTCTCATCATAATCTTTTAAATCTTATTTCTAATGTTGCAGTGGAGTGACGAGTAGCGTAACTTAAATTATCTGTCTAGAGTTTGGTGTAATATGACCTTGTATCAATGTGTCCTTCATCAAGGAACAATTCTGTAAAATATTACTCATACACACACGTGATGAAACAGGAATGGGCAGGATAAGGTTTATCGATAAACATTTCAAGGTTTTACCCATGTAGTGTACTGTGACCTTAACCTTTTGAAATATGACCTTGGTTTGAGGTTATGACACATGCACCTTTTGGACCTTAAGCAACAATTATGTGAAATATTGAAATACATGCAGAGGGGAAGAAGTATCGGTCAGCCAAGATTTTACCGATGTAGTGTATTGCGACCTTGATTCGCGCCCCTATCTAATTCTATATTTCCTAAACTACATAGACGTAGTTTACGAAATAAAGAGAGCTGAATTTTAAGTTGATTGATTCGAACCTTAGGTCCTAAGAAACGTGCAGTTCTATTAAATATCTGATACTGATATCCATAAGGAGGTAAAAAAAAAAGTAACAGCCTTGTCAAGGTTTTACCTGTGAAGTGTTCTGTGACCTTCACCTTTGAGGTATCAGTGACCTTGGTTTGAGGTTATGACACATCCTTAAGTCATATAACCAACAATTCTTTGAACTACTTTGAAATCCATGCAGAGGGGAGGAAATTATATGAGGCGCCATTTTACTATTTATTCCCTATTTTTTTATCTCACAAATTCGAATTTTTGATATCACAAATTCGAATTTTTGATATCAGAAATTCCGTCATATTTTGTGATATCAAAAAATAGATTTTATTTCACAAACTTCAGTAAGGTATAACAATGTATTTCCCCCTTCGGCTACCTCAATCTAGCCCGTTCAAAGCTGACGTCATATTAGCGCATGCCAACTGCGCATGCTCATTCTCTCTTTCGGCTTCCATAGTTGAATTGTTTCAACGTCCATAGTTGAATTGTTTCAACGTCACGTGACTTAAATGGTGGAAGGAGCACGGGATTTGGAGCACCAAAGTTTTAGAATAATAGTAGTTTAGAGAGCACAATTGCACTTTTTTAGTATATTAGGAATTTATTTTAATAACTAGGAGGCCATCTTAAATGTCAGGGTTTTTGGCTCTTGACCAGGGGAGCCGTGGTAAGAATTAGCATTTTGGCGGGTTGCCTTTGACCTGCTGTCCGCCATATTGAATATTAGGAAACCAAACGAAAACAAAACTAAAAATAGGATCCCTAGTCACTAAAATTCTTACTAAATCATAAAAGTCTTATTAAATAAATTAAATATTTCCATCCATATATCCGTTGAGCCCTTTTGATATTAGGCAAGGTTTATCTAGCCAAGATCAAATAGGGCAAAAAATAAATTTTCTGTCACATAAAGTTAAATCAGTAAATGTCTACCTCAAAATAAATTATCCCCCCTCGTACCCTCTTTGTCCTTGCATTATTAGGCAAGGTAGCTAAATTTTGGTAGACCAATAAACTCTCTGTAACACTCAAAAGTTCAATTTTCTAATTCAAATAGTAAAATCCCCCCCCCCCCCCACTCTAATTGACAGCCTAGGCAAGGTTTATCTAGCCAGGCATACTATCTACGGTTGTAAATGAGCGTGGCAAAACTTGACAAATTCCTGGCAAAGCCTGTGGTAAATCCGAAAAACACAATATATAAACACCCCATCCTACTAACTGATAGCAAAGGATACTCGCTGAAAAACAACCACACAGGACTATTTCCACTGGAGCTATGGGCAAAATCAGGTGCTGACCTGAAAGACCGTATAGATACACTAGAGAGACAAATCCCGAGGATACTTGAGAGACATAATAAAACCATAGTATATATATGGGCTGGTACCTGCGATATCACCAAGAAAGAAGGAAATAACATCTATATTAGAAATAGAGGGGATACAACAGTTGAGAATATTTTGGAACAAGTGCACAGAGCATTTCGTCTAATAAGAGACAGGGAGAAAAGAATCCAAATTAAATTTGTAGATATACAGCCTGTTTCCACTGAAATCTACAACGGCAAACACAGAGCCCTTACGGAAGAAGAGACAGAAAACCTAAGCCGTGACGATAAAGAGATCAGCCTACAAACAAACAAAATCAATAAAGGAATTAGAGAAATCAGCAAGGACAATCACCAAGATACTGTTGGATTCACGCACTTTATAACAAAGTCTAAGGGAAAAGGACCAGGAAAAGGTCACAGATATACCTTCAACTTCGATTTGTACACTGATAGCGTTCATCCAGCTAGTAAAATTAGTAAGGTCTACACCAGAGTACTGCAGGAGGACATAAACAAATCGTGCTACATTGACACGAAGGAAGAGGACATACTAAATCTGAACCCGGACAGTAGTGAGTCTGACTTCTAGTCTCATTAAGCAAGGTTTATCTAGCCAGTGGGGCTTAAATTCAGACTCAATAGGAAAATGTCCTTACAAACCAGGTCAAGAAGGCTTCGTAAGTCAAGGGATGTATTCACTCCAAGTAAGCAGATACTAACAAGAGAAACAGTATATACATTAAATAAGGAAAAAGCAATCCGAAAGAAAAAAGCTCACACCAACAGAGAAAATGTAAAAATAGAACTCAAAAGAGGTAACAATCTCGTACTCTCCCTTTCAGCAGCGGCATTTGAGGCATTCAGGATAAGTGTTAAGGAAATAGAGAACTCTGATGGCCATATTGAAATAAATACACATACAGAAAACACAAATCTAGTAGTACAAGAATCAATTTCTGTCCGACGTAAACAAAGTGAGGAACAAATGTACTGCATAAATATCTACCTCACAACATCCAGGGTGAGTGTCAATGGAAAGCATCTATACACCTTCATTCAAAAACAACTCCCAAAAATTTTGGACAAAATGGCCACCATGGGAAATTTCAAACAGTTGAATGAAGAAATATACACGGCCTGTAAAGAGGTTATGTCAAAACTGGATGGAAAACAAAACAAAACAAACAAGGAAGTTAAAGTCAAAGGAAGAAAGGGATTTGAAAGCAAAGACGAGACAGTCGTAACATGCAGGCTGGAAAAGTCAGGTAGCAGTGATCACAATCTAACACAAACCCAAACAACTTCTAGCAATAATGAAAAACTGAAGAGGAATTTGCTAGCAATAAAAAACAGGAGTGCTGAAGATAGAGAAATTCAACGGAATGAAGAACCACATCTATGTCAAGTATGTGAAACGGAGTGCAAAGATGGATGTATTTATTGCGACTGCTGCAATACGTGGATACACTATGTTTGTGAAGGAATGAGTAACATAGATATAAACCAACAGGAAAAATCATGTACAGATTACACATGCAAGAGCTGCTCGGATCTCATGATGGCGGATCCAAGGGACACCAGTACAGACATAATGAATATGAGTGTAGAAAGTGCCAGTAATGCACCAGTAAGCAAGGATCTCATGATGGCGGATCCAAGGGACACCAGTACAGACATAAAGAATATGAGTGTAGAAAGTGCCAGTAATGCACCAGTAAGCAAGACAAAGGATGCAAGTGTCAACACAGATGAATGTGAAATAAAAACCAAAGAAGAGGCAAAAAGAATAAAGGAACTAGAAAAGGAAATTAAAATGCTAGAAAAAAAGCACCACGATACAACAAAAGAACTCTCAACGGCAAGAGCATACATCATCAAGCTAGAACAAAAAATGGTAGACATGGAAAAATCTCAATTATTGAAAGAAAGAGCACATGGAGCTGGATCAGAATCTGTACAAAAGGACAGGATGACAGCTATAGAAAATAGGCTACAAGCAATGGAAATCAACATGATAAATAACAGGCTAAATGCAATAGATGAGAAACTAAAACAGCATGATGAAAAATTAGGCCAGTTAAACAACGTAAAAAATGCAGTACAAAGAGGACAAACGGAAGAACAAACGCATATAAGGGAAAACTCGGACAGTTATAGAGAAATGTCTAGGACTACGGACAAGATACGAACAGAACCTACTGAAGAAATCGACGAAAGGATATGTGTAAATTCAAAATCAAGTAGAAGTCAAAGATACTTACCAGATATTGAAGTAGAAGCAGGAACTGGCTGCAATGAAGAAATAGGTCAAAGGTCAAACATAAACATAGAAATAAACAGAACTCAAGACAACATACTGCATAGGGAAAAGACAAAGAAACATGAAGGAAAAAGCTTTGAGGGAAATGTCCAGAATACAGATGAGAAATATTTTTTAGGGGTGCCCCTGAGGAAAAAGGAACCCCCATGGAACAGATCAACTCAACAATCAACAAGTGCGCAACAAAACCGAGGACATCACATGAATCAACAACTATACAGGAACATGTGGCGACAGCAAAGCAACATTCAACTACCACCTCAACGTCAGGTACAATTTCAACACGCACTAATCAACCCAAACACATCAGTGCAAATGTACCGCTACACCAACAACATACCGCGAATGCAGATGGGGACAAATCATCTCAACTCGTACAACATACCCCAGAAAAAATACTAAGGGTAACAACGCTAAATGTAGAAGGAATTATGGCAAACAAACAGGTCGTACAAGACCTTATGAAATACAATGATATTATAACCATACAAGAACATTGGTTATTCAAATTTGAAGAAAACGAGATAATAGAACTGGCTGACTCCCTGGACAGCATGTGTCTAACAGTGTGCTCGGACGAAGACGAACCTATACAGCCACACTATAGACCCAGGGGGAAAGGAGGATTAGCCATTATATGGAAAAAAGAGCTGCACGAACAAATCCAAGTCTTGCCTGAATTAAATAATAGGATAGCTGGGATAAAAATAGGAAAGGACACAGTACTATTCAGTGTATATCTTACCTCTAGGGGAGGGAGGGGTGCAGATATGGAATTTGAAGAACAAATTGAACAGCTAAAGGAAATAAACACAAAATACATGGAATACAAAATAGTCTATATTGGAGATTTCAATGCATCGCTGCACAGGGAAAAGGGATACAGAAGAGATAAAGTTTTTAAAGAAGCAGTTCAAATGATGGATTTTATCCTGCCTGAAAACTATCCAGAAACACCTACATTCTATCACTGTAATGGCATGGATTCCTCACAGATAGACTACATCTTATCTAAATCAAATGATGACATGAGGAGTGTAGAGCACGTACAGTCTGTTGCAAACAACACATCTACTCACATTCCTGTCAAAGGAAAAATTAGATTCTGCTATAAACATGAAGGTAAAAAAGTTATCGAAGAAAAACGTGCAAAACGGAAGAAAGTAATATGGGAGAAGGTGGACATACAAGAATACGAACGAAACATAAAGGATGCTCTCACAAATAGGAACTGGGATCCACACAAACCAGCAAATGAGCTATTACAACAACTTACTTCCTCTATAAATGAAGTCTCGGAAAAGTTCAGTGTTCCTATAAATAACCGAAAAGGAAAGAGGAAGCTACTTTCACCCTCAGCAGCACGCCTCAGTAGGGAAAGTAAAAGTTTACATTGGACGTACAAAAACTTCACTGGTACAACAGAGGAAAAGGGAAAATTAGAGAAAAAATGTAAGCAGAAAAAGAAGGAGTTAAGAGCATGTCAAAGAAGAGAATCAGCGGAAAAACGTCACACAGGCTATAAAGAGATAATGAATGCTAAACAACATGATCTACAACTATTCTACAAATTAATACAGAAGCAGAGAGGGGAACGAACAAACAGATTGTCAAAACTATTTATCGATGATAGACATCTAGAAGATAAGAACGAAATCAGAGAGGGATGGGCCAAATACTTTTCTGATCTAAGCACACCTACACCAGACATTGGAGACGAGGAGTATAACAAAATGATAAGAGATGATGTTGAAAATATAGAAACCATCTGCCTGGAAAGCGAAGAGGGCACCATCAATCTAAGCATGGAAAATGTTGTCATGAAGATAAACGGAATGAAAAATGGCAAAAGCCCTGACAGCAACGGCATATCTGCTGAACACTTAAAATTTGGTGGACAAACTCTTGCAAAAGTACTCCAAATTATCTTCAACAAGGTCTGTGAAGAAAGGAAAATTCCGGAAAGTTTCAAAAATGGAATTATAACTCCCATTTACAAAAAACAGAACAAACCAATAGAAGACCCAAACTCGTATAGACGAATTACAGTATCAGACACCATTGGGAAAATTTTTGAGAAAATTCATCTGGACTCTGTCAGACATAACATAGAAACACATCAAAATGCACTACAGAGAGGGTTTACCAAAGGGACATCCCCTGGTCTCGCCGCATTACTACTCACTGAAGCTATTGCGGAAGCAAAAGATCTTAAGAAAATGCTCTATGCAACGTTCTTGGATGCCTCCAAAGCCTTTGACGTAGTGTGGCATGATTCTATGCTACATAAGCTGTATCACTATGGACTAAAGGGGACAGATTGGCTTCTCATGAAGGAGTGGTACCAAAACATGAGCTCGCAGGTCAAATGGGAAGGGAGCTTATCAACAAAGTTCATGGAATTACAGGGAGTAAGACAAGGCGGAGTGTGGTCCCCAACTGCATACAAAATGTTTCTAAATCCGGCTTTAGAAATCTTTCAAAATAATTCACTAGGCATGAGGATTGGATCAGTAAATATTGCTAGCCCAACATGTGCAGATGACGAACTGCTACTTTCAATGGACCAATGTGAGCTAGCTACTATGACTAAAGTTCAAGAAGACTACTCAAAAAAGGAACACTATAAACTCAGTGAACAAAAAAGCAAGGTCATGGTATTCAATCAACAAAAGAAATTAAAAGCAACTAGAGGAAATATAATTGAATTACATGGAAAAGAAATAGAGATAGTTGAAGACTACAAACACATAGGCATCAAAAGGACTACTAATACTCAAGGTCAAGGTCATATAGACGAAGCAATTTCTATTGGAAGGAAAACAACATATGCCCTGATGGGAGCTGGACTACACGGATACAATGGCATAAATCCAAAAATAGGCCTACAAATCTGGAACATCTACATAAAACCTAGAGTGATATATGGACTGGAGAACATCAAATTATCAAATGGTGATAGAAAGAGGCTAAACCAATATCACAAGCGATGGCTGAAACAGATGCTACAGCTTCCAGAAAGAACTGCAGATGAAGGGGTTTACATAATAGCAGGAGAAATACCCATAGAAGCAGAAATTGATAGGAAAATTCTGACACGGCTAATGCAGATATTTAGGGGAGAGGACATAGAAAAAGATATAGCAGAAAGACAACTTGCGGTCAAAGATTCAACTTCAAACAGCTGGTTCATCTATGCGGGGAAAATTCTGGAAAAATATGACCTTCCAAAAATACATGACCTTTATGAACCCCCATAGCAAAAGGAGTCTGGAAAAAAAAACTGACAGAAAGCATTATAAACTTCTGGAAACATGATATACTTGAAAAGGCTAAAGAAAAAAGTTCTCTGAAAAATCTTGATTTGAAGGACTTTAAAGTTGGGAACATACATAGTATATGGAAACACTGTAATGAAGATACATTAGCGGTCAGTAAAGCAGGGATAAAAGCGAAGCTATTGACAGGGACCTACTTATTACAGTCAAATGTCGCAAAATTTCAACAAAAATCTGAAACAGCTACCTGTAAGTTGTGTGGAAGACAGGACGAAACTGTAGAACATTTCATTTTAATCTGTGAAGCGATAGAACCACAGAGGAAACCATTCATGGAAAAATTCAGGAAAATACTCGAACAACATGATGTCTGGAACCACATACAGGTAAACAAAGATTTACAATTGCTATCAATCATAAATCCAGGACATTGGAAGGTTCCATTGAGACTACAGGACGATGGTACACTACATGACCTTGAATCTATAGGAAGAGGAATGTGTCATGCTCTTCATAGGGCCAGATCAAATTACCTTGAAAATATTACATAAATGGCCTGATTATCCACTACATGGAAAACCCTAGCAACTCCTGTAACCTTATTAGTCTCATTCCTGATAATAAAATTTAAAATTCTTTTAAAAATCAAAAAATTTTATTATTAAATGCCCCCCCCCCCCCCTCGTACACCTTTACTATAAATAACGCTTCAATTCCGGTGTTGGCTCCCCTGGTCACGGAAATCTAACTCTCAAGCCTTTATTTCCATTTTTTAAAAATCCACAAAAATAATATTTTTTTTATTTTTAAATGCCCCCCCCTCCCTCGCTCACCTTTTCTATAAATAACGCTACTATTCCATCAGTATGCACATATCTATGAGAAAACCAAGTGTAACAAACCCCTGTAAAATAGATGAAACCCTACTAAATCACATACCCAGTGTACATAATTACTAACTGAAAAATCACTATTGGAACGGGTTATATTGCACCTGGAGTGGAATTTTATCATGATGCAATTATTTTAACATAGGCAAAAGAAATTTTATCATGTTCATATCACTAGCATTGTGTAGTTTAAGTTATCCTGTGGAATCTTTTAACTTAAGTATTCTGCGTGAACTGAAATCTTAATATACATAGATTCTTTTAGAGTTACTTCTATTTTATACTTAAACCCTAAGTTTTAATATTTTACATGTTTACATTTTTCCTTATTTAACATTCAGTAAGGGTTAGGTTTTAGGTGCTCCATAACAGCTACACTTGAAAAAGTGGTTCTCCTAGAAGAGGAGGAAATTCAAAACAGAACTGAACTGAAGTTGTCAGACGTCCTTTTTCAATCTGAGTTTTATCCAGAGCAATCCTTCATTATTATCCCACCGAGGATTACTTAGTTAGTCAAAAAATGACTGACAGCAGTTCAGAATCGGGAAATGAGTCCAGAAGGACACCTACTGAGACCAGAAGGTCACAAAATTTAGCCAGAAGGCACTCCGATGAATCGGACATAAAATCAGACCACATGGCTGATAATGACATTTTAGATGTATATGGCAGTGATGAAGACCCATATGCCAATTTTGATGCTGAAGATTCAAATGCAAGCTTTGATTCTGAACCTGCTAGGACCAGATATGACCCCTGTGAGGGCGATAATCCGGAAAAACTGTCCGGTGATATGAGAGACTACGTTTATAAACACTTTACCCATCATTTGAAGGATGATGTCATTAAAGACAAGATATTAAAGGATAATCCAGTACCCAATAACTCAATTTTCAGTGCTCCACAGTTGGACGAATTTGTAGAGGAATTGATCGAGGACAAAAAAGCTATGATGTTCACTAAAATTCACGACGGGAGCATCAAATTTATTCAGAAACGAATCGGACAAGTCATGGGACCGCTCACCAAAATATGGAAAACTGTTGAAGATGGTGTAGCGGGGAAAACTGAAGAAAGCCCTATGGGTTTAGATGAATTACTAAAATTACTTGAGAAAACGGTCATGTTAGTGGGACAAGCAAATGTGGCTTGTCTTTATGAGCGCAGACTTAATGTACTTTCAAAGGTGTTCGGGGACGTAAAGAAAGCCCGAAAATCCATATCAACAAATGAGAAATCGTTTGCGGACGGCACGCAAGGGAAACTTCTAGGAGAGGAATACGATAAGGTCCTAGATAAATATTCCAAAACCAAAAAGCGTGCGAGAGAAATTTCGGATTCCTTGGGACCGTCCACGTCCAGAAAGCGTGCGAGATACACTGACCAACAACGCTTTCCTCGTCGTCAGGACCAAGGGCAAGGTCAGAGGGGCTTCCAGAGCCAGAGACGGCCCTTTCGGGCGGGGCCCTCGCGCACAGCGCGTGGGGGCAAGACTTCATCCTACTCCAACTCGGGGAAAAGGTATTGTTAACCTCCTTAACAAAGTCAGTGTGGTCAGAGGAAATTCGACCAAACGTATTCGTAGAACTGACAAATTTGGGCCTAGTACACCCATTTCAAGAAATGTGTTCAGTCCCAGTAGGGGGGAGGTTATCCCTGTTTCGTCAAAACTGGGAATGCATCACGAAAGATCATGTGATCCTAGATGCAGTTTCGGGTTACAAAATAGAATTTGTAAAAACTCCGAAATCAAATGCAAATCTCCCTCAGAAAATGTCAAACGAGAGCTTAAATGTCATAGAGAAAGAAATCTCAGAATTACGTGTAAAGAAAGCAGTAGAAATGGTCGAATCTCCTCACCACGATCAAATTCAAGTTTTCAGCAATATTTTCATACGTCCGAAAAGAGACGGGGGGCTGAGACCAATATTCAATTTGAAGGAACTGAACAAATACATTCAGTACGAACACTTCAAAATGGAAGGTTTTCATGTAGTAAAGAATTTACTGCAAAAAGACGATTACATGGTAAAAGTAGACTTGAAAGACGCTTACTTAACAGTAAACATTCACGAAAATTTCAGGAAATTTTTAAGGTTAAGAAACAGTCAAGGTCAAATACTACAGTTCAGAGCCCTTCCTTTTGGTCTGGCGTCAGGTCCTCGTCTCTTCACAAAAATTATGAAACCAGTAGTAGCACGTACTACTGAGACAACTAGGGGTGCGTCTTGTAATCTATTTAGACGACATACTACTGATGAACAAGAGTCTCACTGCTCTGGAGAAGGACAGAGACTCTCTAATTTGGCTGTTACAAAATCTGGGATTCATAGTGAATTGGGAAAAGTCAGAATTGACACCATGTCAAAAAATAGAGTTTCTGGGATTAATGATCAATTCGGTGTCAATGGAAGTATCGTTATCTCCAGAGAAAATTCAAAAAATTTTAACGAAATGCAAATCAGTTCTTTCTCCAGAGAAAGTGACCATTCAGGAGGTAGCAAGCCTTCTGGGTCTTCTAAATTCAGCAAGAGACGCAATTGTACCAAGCACATTATACGTACGACAAATGCAGATGCATCAAACAAAACATTTGCTAATAAACAAAACTTATCAAGCAGAGATAACACTTTCCCCAGCTTGCAAAGAGGAGATCCATTGGTGGATCAACCATGTTCATCATTACAATGGAAAGCAAATATTGACACCCAGCCCAGATCTGATAATAGAGACAGATGCATCAAATCTGGGTTGGGGTGGTGTTTGTCAGGGCATGAAAATGGGGGGACCCTGGACAATGGACGAAAAATCACTACACATAAATTCTCTGGAACTAAAAGCAGCCCATTTAGCACTACAATCAACAATAAAAACAAGGAGAAACATATTAGTTCACTTGAAAATGGACAATATAACTGCAGTAGCTCACATAAACCGCATGGGGGGAACAAAGTCAAAGGTACTAAATCAAATAACTCGTCAAATTTGGGAATTCTGCTTGGAGAGGGAGATAACTCTCACAGCGGAATACCTTCCAGGTCAACAGAACAAAGTAGCGGACTGGGAGAGTCGCCATGTAAGCTCCTCCTCCCAGTGGAAACTAAATACAAACATGTTCAACCAGTTGAACAAAATATGGGGCCCCATAGAAGTAGATCTGTTTGCAGACAGACTGAACAATCAAGTACCCAATTACTACAGCCTCAGACCGGACCCAGGAGCATTGGGGGTGGATGCATTTCTGACGGAATGGAGGAATCGCAGTGTATATGCATTTCCTCCATTTTGTCTGATAACGAGGGTGCTTGCCAAAGTAATGAAAGAGGAATCAGATTTAGTAATAATAACACCATCTTGGCAAACACATGCAGCATACCCAATGCTCCTGAACATGACAGCAGACTTCCCAATACTACTGCCACCATTGAGGGACCTACTGCTGTCACCGGAAGGGGAGTGTCATCCCCTGGTTGTGAACTCGACACTCAAGCTAGTGGCATGGAAAGTGTCAGGAAACAGGCAAAAGCCAAAGGTCTTTCAAAGGGAGCTTCAAGCCTATTGGTCAGTTCATGGAGGAAAGGGACCCAATCCTCTTACAACACCTGCTGGAAATACTGGGATAGCTGGTGTTGTGAAAGGAATTTGGATTCCTTTCAAGCCCCTGTGGAACAAGTAGCCAATTATTTGGCAGATTTATATGATAAAGGTTATGCTTACAGTTCCATAAATACTTACCGTTCAGCAATATCAGCATGCCATGTGGGAGTGAATAGCACTCCTATTGGCCAGCACAGTGTGATTTGCAGACTAATGGGGGGAATATTCAATGAAAGACCAACAAAACCTAGATACACATGTACCTGGGATGTTGATACTGTACTAAGATTCCTAAACTCAAATGAGGACAATGAAAAACTATCATTGAAAGATCTTACCCTAAAAGTTACCATGCTTATTGCACTGTCTACTGCCTGTAGGTCATCCGAGGTCAGCAGACTTGACATGAATTACATGGTGATTGATGATGACTCTATAATGTTTAGTGTACCTACTTTGACAAAGGGTAGGAGATGTGGGGAGCCCCCAATTGAAATTAAAATTGGGAAATTTAGAGCAGAACCCAAATTAGATGTGGTTACTTGTATATTGGAGTATATCAATAGAACGCAAGACATCAGAGGCAATGAGACTGTCCTACTCATTAGTCATATAAAGCCTCACAAGCAGGTAAGACCCTGTACAGTAGCTAAGTGGTTAAAACAAATAATGCAAATGGCAGGAATTGACATATCCACATTCAAGGCACATTCTACAAGAAGTGCCTCAACATCTAAGGCAAATAAACAGGGCCTTTCTGCACCACAAATAATGAAAATGGCCAAATGGAGGTCTGAATGTACATTCAAGAGGTTCTATAATAGAACCATAGAGGGAGTGGGGGAAAACCCAGCTAACAGGTTCTCAGATGCAGTTTTTCATATATAGCTTTGAATATACATTGTTATACCTTACTGAAGTTTGTGAAATAAAATTTAAAATTTTGTAAGTGCACGAAGTGCACGAAATGAAATTATAATTTTATGAACAAACTTCAGTAAGGTATAATCTCCCACCCTCCCTCCCTAGAACGAGGCACAGATTGTTTTTTATCTGTTACATTTAAATCTGTTACATGCTTGATTTTACCTTGTATATATATGAAAAAAAAAAAAAGAAATTATTTAAAATTTCTTATCTCTTTTCAGAAGTAGCCGATGAAGCATTGGTGCGATTGAGTACCGGCAGACAGTAGATGTTTGGCAGTCTAACGGATGTGAGAACTTTTCGATAAACATTATGTGCCCTAGACAAGGAACACAAGGAAACACAATATTACATGCTCATGTATTTTTGTTTGATTAAATTTGTAAAGATGCACACAAATAGTGTTTACTTGATTTTATTAAAAAAAAAAAAAAAAAAGAAAGAAAAAAGAGTTGTATATATACAATTTGAATGTATATGTGAAAAAGAAAAAGAAAAAATCTGAGGAAGAAAACAAAAAACAGAAAAAAAAGTGGGTTGAGATATGGTTATATGATATGGTCTGATATTGAGTGCATGTCTAGTACATAATTTAAGTGCATGTATGATACATACTTATATAGAAGAGTTATGAAATAGGGTGAGTGAGAGGAGGGAAATGAGGGTATTAAAAGTACCCTTTGTTAACAGCAAGGTGGTTGCAAAACAAAAACAAAAACAAAAAAAAAAAAGAAAAAAAAAAAAAAAACAAAAGAAAAAAGGAAACAAAACCAACCATAAACAAATAGACAAAATCAGAACAAAGAGACACACTACTCCAGCTCTCAGAGAGAATGAGCATGCGCATGCAGTTGGCATGCGCTAATATGACGTCAGCTTTGAACGGGCTAGATTGAGGTAGCCGAAGGGGGAAATACATCGTTATACCTTACTGAAGTTTGTTCATAAAATTATAATTTCATTTCGTGCACTTACAAAATTTTAAATTTCTTGATATCACAAATTCGAATTTGCTCCCCTAGACCCGCGCATAAGGTGAATGTTTAAAAGTGCTTATTAGATGATTGTATCTACTAATTAGGAGACAGTGCCTCATGATTAGGTGAGCACTAATAAAGTCTTAATTAGGTTATAGTATCTCCTAATAAGGCGATAGCTTAGTCCTAATTAGCTGACAGCCAAGTCCTAATTAGGCGATAGCTTAGTCCTAATTAGCTGACAGCCAAGTTCTAATTAGGTGATAGTATCTCTGATAATTAGGTGGTAGTATAGATCTCCTTATGAGGATGTAGTATATCTCCTAATTAGGTGGTAGCTAAGTCCTAATTATGTGATAGGTAAGTCCTAACTACTATAGGTGAAAGGTGATAATTGGGTCATATTATCTCCGTATAATTGGGTGATACCTAAGTCCTAATTAGGTGATTACTAATTAGGTGATAGTACCTTCTCATTTGGTGAAAGTTAAGTCCTTATAAAGTTATAATATCTCCTAAAATTAAGAGAAATAATGTTTCACAATGTGGCATTAGGACGCTTCCGTAGATATATACATGAAGCTTACATTTTACATCAACCAAGAAAAACTGCAAGTTGGAACATTCCGGCAAAATACACGAATCGTCTGCCCCTTGGCCATTATCAAGAAACAATATCGATGCATTTTCAACTACGTATATCTAAATTTCTTTTTGCCTTAAGTCGGAACTTTTTTTGACAATGCAAAAAATGCAGTTTATTTACCGTTCTGAACTTCATGATCATCGTAACTTTTTTTTTACAATCTCCATTCTTCTCCGGGGTGTGCTTTAAATCTTATCTTTCCATTTTTAAGAAAAGGAAAGATAGGGAAAAGCACACAGGAGAAGATTGGAGTTTTAAATTGTTCTTACTACTATTTATTTTAATTATCTTGTATGCGAGAATATATTCACACACAGTTGTTAGAAAATAAATCCGTTTCCGTTTTGCGTTCTTTCTAAATTGTTTAGTCCGGAATATAATTAGTTAACCACATGCGACTACCGGTTTCAAAATGGCGGACGTTTTGGATCTACACGAAATCGAAGAAGGAGGAGACGAGTTTGAGGTTGATGAAGAGGGAGATCGTAAGTTGAAACACTTTAATTTAAAGTAAAAAATTTACTTGCTTTTAATTTTACACAGTACTGGTGTTGGAACAGTTTCCGGACGATTTTAAAGGTTTTTCTGGGATAACTCCGCTGTCCAACCTGTCGTTCTATTTCAGAAAATAAATTATTGTCCTACCTCACGACTCTGTTATTCTATTAATGAAATCTACAGGAAAGAAACAAAATCGATGTTGATTTTTTTCGATTTTCCCAACACATGTAAATCCACCAATATATCGTCTACATGGGACACGGCGGACGAATCCGGGTCATACTATTTTAAGCCTAGGAGAATTTTAAGCCTAGGCATACGCCCAGGAACGCCCAGGGGGTTTTGGTAGGGTGTAAACTTAAAATTTCAATTGGTATAGTTAGATAAGCATAAAAATATATCACATGCAAAAATTCAAAAAAATTTATTGACATTTTATATGCTTTATTTGCAACTGAATGTATGCATTTCCTGGGCTTATTTTGAAGAGCTCACTAATACCAAAGAAGGATAACTCTGGTATGAATTTCTATTTGGTAATGTACAGGTATGTATGCTTTGGGGGGAGGGGTGTATAGTTTATCTACTTTCTTTTGTTTTTATTTATTTTTATTAATTTATTAAAAGGCAGGTAGTTACCAGTATGTAGCATCCCATGATGCACGATGACATGCAAGATGACCTGTGGAGGTTGTGTTAATTACTGTTCTCACCAAAAAGGGATGAAGATTCAAATACATCATTACATGACACGTTTTATATCTCGGTTCTACAAGAGCTGATATTCTTTTTCTTTTAATACTTGTTCATTTATTTTTAATGAATTTGTTTTGGTGAGAGTGCAGAAACACAAATTATACCACAATCTCACCAAAAAAGGAATTAAGGAATTATGTTGTAACTTCCATCTCTGATCTACATAATATTATACAGGAGCTTTATGCATGGTTTTCTTACTTCTTTTAATATTTTCCTCCCTACATTAAATTGCTGATTTGATACATAAGTTGAATCTTTGAACTTTCTTCTTTTTGCCTGTGAAAAATTCATACCAAAAAAAAAAAAAAAATTCAAAAAGCAAAGAGATATAAGAAGATGAAGTGACCTACCCTTTCCCTTAAGAATTACATTCAGATTTACCGACTTTATATAATAAAATTCAGTATTTCCAGGTTATGGAATTATTTGAAATTTTGTATACCTTTTCATGTTTCAAAGAGATAAATATGGTGAAAAAAATAACTTCCTTCATCAACAATTTGTGGAGATATAAATGAAGTGGATATAATATGTGCCCGGCGATGAGATGTACCTGACCAGTAGTGAGAAATAACCCAACAATATTTCAGAAACCACCGATTTGAATATCTCGGGGTAGAAATTCGAATTTACAACGATCACCAACAAAGTGCAGTTAATCAGGAATTTTCTTCATCTTAAGAGAAAAGTTCTAAGTACAAACAAATTTCTTCGCTCTTTTCTAGCTAAGTTTTTATAAGGCCAAAAATAAAATTAAGATTGTTACCCCAAACGCCACCGACCCGCAAAATTCAGCGCGACTCGAATATTTTTTTTTTTTGCGATTTTTTTCAAAAAATTATATTTTTCTGGATTTTATGTATACCCAATTTGGATTCATAATTTTATAAGGGCGCTATCGAGATAAGCACCGCGCTCCGTGTATTTACTTTACGTTAATTTATTGATTTTTAAAATTAACATCCGCACACCCGATTAAGGTGTCAAGCGTCTTGAAGCTTGTATATACCTGAGAAATGGTTTTATGGCTTCTACGGCGCACGTTAATCTGTCGGCTTTGTAGTTTTAAAAGACAACCGATCTATAACGTAACATGGAAACGTTTACATGTATCATTGCTAGTTCAAAGGCCGAAAGGGTGTTCACCTAGATGCCGTCCATACAGATTTCATAGGCAGACTAGGTTCAGCAGCTTGAACTACATCATTGCTAGATCGCGTTGACCGGCACGTGTCATATAATAACGGCGTGACGGTACATTAGAAATAGAAATTCGATGTATCAGATTTCACTAAATTTTGTTTTTAATCTGTATTATTCGATGAATTTTCCGACCTCGCCGTCTTTGTCAAACAAAATAATTGCCGGTTTTACAAGATAAGAACGAGGATATCTCGCTCGTGCAAATCGTTTTACTTTGAATAAATAAAGAGTTGGTATGTTCGTGTTTTTTTAATAATATAATTTTAAAGTGAGAAGTTGAGACGTATGGAATAAATCAAGAAACCCACAACACGTAACATTGCACGAGAAATCGTATTATTGAAGAGTCTAAGCGCGATATTGAAGCATTTTAAAAAAGATCTCTGGAGGAGGAAGGGGGGGGGGGTCGTGTTCGGGGAAACAAACATATTTTTAAGGTTGGCCTAAGAATGTACAATATTCCAACGATCGCAAAACTCCTTTTGGTACTTCCCCGGTCAAAACGGATCCACCAAAGCGAATTGTTTCTTGAATTATGAGATTACGTAAATCATTACTTATTATCCTTCCAGACATATATTCTCGACCTTTTGAATTTTTTCTTGTCGCCATCATAAATAATGATACGTTTTGTTAAATGAAAGTAATGATCTTGATAAAAGGAGCAAAATATATTTTGACCAAGAATATGGAAATACGTCGAAGTAAAAATATCAGCCGTCGGCAACTAAGGAGCAATTTAAATCAACGGCAAAACGTCACTTTATTTACATTACTGGTATAGCTGCCGTCAACTTAATCCACAACCCGCTGTGAACACGGTCATATGGTGAATTTCAATCAATAAAATCATTCTGTTTTTGTGGGGGATTATCGGGTACATGGTCAATGTGACATGAGTACATGTAGTTGGCATCAACATGGACACCATACAAGTCCAAGTAGAATATGGGATCGGTAAAGTTAAAAAATTCAATATTCCTGACTAAGTATGTACGTTAGAAGAATTAAAATGTGACATTCAAGGCAAATTAGTTGCCCTATTTAACAAAGAGTTTGGTATGCAATGCCTAGATGATGAATATAACTGGATTATTGCTATAAGTGATGCATGTATTCAAGAGGCATTTCGATTTTTATAAGAATAACAGAGTCGTGTGGTAGTGAGCAATATTTTATTTTCTCAAATAAAACGACAGGTTCCTGTGCTTCAATGGAAAACATTCAAATTTCTCTCAAATAATGCCATACCCTTCCCACAGATACTCATGTTGAAAGAAAATATGAAATCTCTCAAGAAATATGGTTTCTAGACAAATTTTATGACCCCATGTTTTGGCCATTTTTCACAAATCACTGGAACAGTTTCCGGACACTTGATTTTAAATCTGTCAAACTCAATCAATTTCAGCCCAAACTGGATGATTTATGGATATTGTTTTCTTCAATCTTTTTTACAAATGACTGTGTAAAAATAATTTTGAAAATAGAACCGAAACTTCTCAAATCATATTGATTAAAATAGTATAGCTTTCGCCGACTTCCCCCCGGTGCACGATATTAAACGGGGCAGAAAGGGGTAAAAAGGTGGTGTGATAAAGCAACTTAGATGCAAAATTTTGTTTATATGATTCGTGATTTGAATTCTGCGTTTAAATATCTACAAAATTGTCACAAAATTTTGAAAATAATTTTCTTCAAAGTACTTGAAATGGGCGACTGTCCGGAAACTGTTACTGTCCGGAAACTGTTCTGACACCAGTACAACTAAGCCAATTCAACCGTCACCTTAGAAGACGATGTGGCAGTTCACAGATGTGCAAACATTTTCAAAGCAAGTGTTGTTGACTGTCGTTTTAATAGAAAAAATAAATTATTGTTCACTACCTCATGCCTCTGTGTTCATATCACGATTTTCTGTAATACGAACATAGAGGCATGAGGTAGTCAACAATAATATATTCTCTAGTGTTGGTTCCTGTAGTTCAGGTCACAGGTGCCAGATTCCTAGAAAAAAAAACTAAAACCACATCTTAAACTCCCGTTTCTCCACTCTTTACTCTTTCCTTAAGGCACCACAACTTCCATGTTTAAACACCATCCCCCCTCTTTACCCCCTTAATATCGTAAGTTTCAACAGGATTTCAGCATAAAGCTATATATCATTATTTTCTATAGATAATTTTCTTTGTGATCGTAACCTACTTGTCCTTGATTTTACTTGCATTTAGCCGCAATTAATCCAAAAACATGAAATGGAGTCGAAACCTACACTTTAAGTTATTCTTAGCAGCGCAGTATGTTAGTTCGAGTTGTCATTCTTGCCGCTAAAGGTAAAGTGTAGGTTTCGACTCGATTTAAAACATGGGAGCTGTCATGCCTCATAAAAGGATACAGAGAAGAGAAAGGGCATTCTAGATGGGTTACAATTTTGTCTCTAGGAATCTGGTGCCTGTGGTTCAGGTACCGATAGTTCAGTACAAGTTCTAAGAATGAGCTATCAGGATGTCCCTTTAGCTCACTCGGGAAAGAGTCTGACTATGGCCCGGAAAGCCGGGGAGTCCTGGACTGGGCACCTGCAAACTAATTTAATGGTGACGAGGTGAACAATTGGTGTATTTGGGCCAGCTGATCTGCAGGAGTGGAGGCAGAACCCTGCCAGGGGTTGGAGAGTGGCAACACAGCGGGGTACATCGACCGCCCTCAAGGAAAGGAGGGAAGGTTGTAGTGGTTCCAGTAGTGCAGGTACTGATAGTACAGTACAAGTTCCAAGACTGAGCTATCGGAATGTCCCTGTAGCTCACTCGGGAACGAGTCAAACTATGACCTGGACAGCTGGGGTTCAAGTTCCGGAAAGGAATTTATCTATTAAACCGACTGGTTAAATGACTGAGCTACCTGGTTGACCCTTTAGCTCACTCGGTTACACTCTGAAATTAAAATTCGACCTCAGCAGTTCAAAATCCTGCTGCGCTGGGGCGTTTAGTTCACAGGCATTGAGGTGAACAATGGCAGTGCGTGCGCCGCATGTATGTACATGTGTGTGGGATGAAGGAGAAAAGAGTTTAATATTATGGTAGGCACCAAGAGCCTTCTCAAACAAAGGAAGAAGTTCTTGAGGGCGAACTATAAGGATATGAAGTAAACTGACTTACTGAGCACTAGCACCCTGACCGGGTTATCGAATGACGGTCTTTGGATTGGAATTCCAGAGTGTTACAGATTGAGCTAAAGGGTCAACCCCATAGCTCTCATTTTTGGCTCGACTGCAATAGAGCTATTGCAATACCATTGGCTTCAGCGTTGGCGCCGTCCAAACTACATGTAGATGATAAGGTAAATGTTAGATCACACTATTACCTTTCCTTTATTGTTTATTCATATTCTGTTGGTTCTTTTTGTTGTTAATGTTTAATTATACTTTGTTTATTAAATATTACCAGATGGGGATGTAGCCCCTGGGGTTGGGATTTTTTTAATTATTTCAAATGATAAGGCAAATGTTGAGATGATAATCCAAACTCCTTATATATATTTTCCCAATTTATGAGAAAAAGCCACTATTCTTCCCAATTTCAAAGGCCCTGGGCCCCTGTCCCAAAAATGGGTGTGAGAGCCCTGCTTTGATCAAACTTTTATAAAATGATCTTGACCTACTTTTTCCACTTGTGTGATTTTGCCTTTAAAGCCAATATTGAGCAAAGTATAAGTGCTATAAGTTCCAAACTTACATCAGTCAGGGGTATAACTCATTTCAATTATATATTTCGTCATTGAAATCTGTTATTTTTTAGATTTTCTTGCAAGATATTTATAGAATCACTTAAAATATAACTGATTCAAGTTACAGAACTTTCTAAGGTCAAATGTGTCACAGTGATTATATCATCCATTGCTTACAGAAAAGTTTGACCTCATCAGACATGTCAGATTTAATATTGGTGCCTCTTCAAAAATAAATTAAGGTCACAGCTGGGAAAAATCAGGTTTGGGGCAAAATCTAGGACAAAAATAAATATACCGTAACAGAAACAAGTTACTTTTAATATGTGAAAAAATAATCATTTTGGATATATTGTTTTTGGTCATGCTTAGATTTTCTTATCCAATTTTTTTCACTGATACAAACTGTAATCAAGAGTTCAATATCATCTTTAAACATCACTCCATTAAATTTTGTAAAATAATCCTTTACGCATTGAATCAATTTCATATACTGCAGAAATCAGTTATTTTTTATGACCTACCTAAACATTACCGATTTTCATGGAATGAAAAGTAACTGATTTCTGTCATAAACTTAAATCAGGGGTTCGTAATCCACAACACTCTTCTTTTGACGTTAAAATTGTATTGCACAAAACTGTCCATGGATAGAATTGAAACTGATTTATGAAATTTTATCAGATTTTCTCTCATTCTTTTATTTTCAGAGGGACTTCAGAAATTGAAAGAAAAGGCAAAGAAAAGAAAAGGACGAGGATTTGGTTCAGGTATTATATTTCTAGCTGTGGTACATGTTAAAAATCTATGTCGATAGTTTCCTTAAACAGTCTTGAGGTTCATGAAGTCGGTTCAGCAGCACAAGCAGATGAGAGGGTGTTATTCCTCTCCTCTGATAGGATACTGGTCTATCGCAGGTTAATTTTCTAGCAATGCTACATGTACATGATGTACACGAAGAAATGACGATACAAAACGTTTAATTTAAGCTAGTTTGAAGTAATCATAAAATAAAATATACATATACAGAAAAAAAGAAACTATTGAAAAAATCTGATGATGAGCTCGCGAAATTAATGTCACGCGAATTAATTTGTTGTCGAGTTGTCGCGAAAATTGATTCACACGAATATAAAGTCGTTTAAAGTACATTCACTTCAGAGCTTTGTTAATTGGATTGCTCATTCATGGTAAAAGTTGCATGCTCTGGGAACACAGCCACAGCTTGACAAAGTGAAATAAGATGAATTTGATTTAAAGGCCGGGTGGGGACTATAAAAGAAGACAGGTAAATTTTCTGTCATTTCCTTGCTGACCGCTGTAGGGTTAACATCTCTAATCGCAATCTGTTTGGTCCTATGTTTCCTTTTTAACCCTATCAATTTTTGATTGACAGCCTCAAATAGGTAAAATTGTGGTATATCTAATTAGCATAATCAAGTATACCTGTCAGTATGTCTTTGATGTTACACACCGCTTGCGCTCTAGGAATATCAGTGGTCAGTAGACGCCGCGTTATCACGCCTACCAAGCTAAGATCACTCAGGTGTGCATATTAATTACCACTCGGTAAAAAATCCCGGCCTTTAACTGCAATATTAATAATAATTTTCAATCCAAATTAAGTGGGTAAAAATGAACAAATCAGACAATTTACAGGGTAAGATGCTTTATCCAGTTGCCAAATGGGTGAGCAGCTGCCGATATCAAAGTTGTTCAGAGTCAAATTAAGGGTATCAAACTCCTTTTGAATAATTTGGTAGATTTTGTTGTTTCTTGTAATCATCTTGCATACTATTACAAGTACCAGTATTCCAAAGCTTTTAAAACACTTGAAAATGCTATTCATGTATTGTTATAATCATAACCTATTTTTCATGTTCTTAGATGATTTAAATAACTTTTTCAGAGGGCGCGACCCGAAGCGGAGTAGAGGAATATGAGGCGATGGAAGTTGACGAAGAGGGCGGACCAGGCCCACAGAGATGTTAGTATAGAACATGTTGAAATCTTTATACCACAAAATAAAATTTTGAACTTATTTTACATCCTTTAACAAACAAATTACTAAAAAGTGTATACAACTTATATCAATATTATTATAATGATAATAGAAAACAATACATTTTTGTTGGCCGGATTGCAAAGCCATTCCGGTCTATAGATTGACGATGTCCGTCCGTCCGTCCGTCTGTCTGTCCGTCCGTCCGTCCGTCTGTCCGTCTGCCGTCAACATTTTGGTTAAAGTTTCTGGTTGAGGCAAAATCTAAGGAACTATATGCAGTAGAAACTTTATATTATACATGAAGGTTGCCCATGACAAGACCTTTCAATTTATGCCGTAACATTTGACCTAGTGACCTTGACCTTGGGCTTTGACCTAGTTAAAGATTTTGGTTAAAGTTCCTGGTTTAAGCAAAATCTAAGGAACTGTACGCAGTAGAAACCTTATATTATACATATAGGTTGCCCATGACAAGACCTTTCAATTTATGCCATAACATTGGACCTAGTGACCTTGACCTTGGACTTTGACCTAGTTAAAGATTTTGGTTAAAGTTTCTGGTTTAAGCAAAATCTAAGGAACTGTATGCAGTAGAAACCTTATATTATACATTTAGGTTGCCCATGATGAGACCTTTCAATTTATGCCGTAACATTGGACCTAGTGACTTTGACCTTGGACTTTGACCTAGTTAAATATTTTGGTTAAAGTTTCTGGTTTAAGCAAAATCTAAGGAACTGTATGCAGAAGAAACTTTATATTATACATGTAGGTTGCCCATGATGAGACCTTTCAATTTATGCCGTAACATTTGACCCAGTGACCTTGACCTTGAACTTTGACCTAGTTAAAGATTTTGGTTAAAGTTTCTGGTTTAAGCAAAATCTAAGGAACTGTATGCAGTAGAAACCTTATATTATACATTTAGGTTGCCCATGATGAGACCTTTCAATTTATGCCGTAACATTGGACCTAGTGACTTTGACCTTGGACTTTGACCTAGTGAAAGATTTTGGTTAAAGTTTCTGGTTTAAGCAAAATCTAAGGAACTGTATGCAATAGAAACTTTATATCATACATGTAGGTTGCCCATGATGAGACCTTTCAATTTATGCCGTAACATTTGACCCAGTGACCCAGTGACCTTGAACTTTGACCTAGTTAAAGATTTTGATTAAAGATCTTGGTTTAAGCAAAATCTAAGGAACTGTATGCAGTAGAAACCTTATATTATACATTTAGGTTGCCCATGATGAGACCTTTCAATTTATGCCGTAACATTGGACCTAGTGACCTTGACCTTGGACTTTGACCTAGTTAAAGACTTTGGTTAAAGTTCCTGGTTTAAGCAAAATCTAAGGAACTGTATACAGTAGAAACTTTATATTATACATGTAGGTTGCCTCTGACAAGACCTCTCAATGTATGCTGTAATATTTGACTTAGTGACCTAGACCCAGTTGGTGACAAAAACTTACTTTGCAATCCGGCCATACCGTCTTTAGCGGTGTTTTATGTTTAAACATATGAGTTAATCTGCAATGTACTTGTAAGATAAATTCAGAGAATTGCAACGAGTCTTGTATTTGATTGAATTTGGCTTTACAAACTGGCAGTAAAATGGCTAAGAACACTTGTAGATGTTTGGAGAAGAGGAAAGTATCTTCTAGCAATTGACCCTTCCGAACGCGGGAACAATTTGAGAAATTTCATGACGTCACAATGTGATTTCGATGTTTGACTGAGGTTCGAAGCTTGTTTGTCCGAGGTAAAAGCATTGTGACGTCACAACATTTTGCATTTTTTCCCGCAATCAGAAGGGTCAATTGGAAATTATGTCTGTCTGTTTTACATATTTCATTATGCTAATGTACCTAAATTATATGAGGAGGAATTTCCCATTTCCCAATTTAGCTCATTCAGAATTTTTGTACTAAGATTTTATGTATTTCAGCTGTTGAGGGGTGGATCCTGTTTGTGACAGGGGTGCACGAAGAAGCCCAGGAGGACGATGTCATGGATAAATTTGCAGATTACGGTGCAATAAAAAATCTTCATCTCAATCTTGACAGACGAACAGGATTTTTAAAGGCAAGATCTCTAGATATAGTCTTTGTTTTCTATCTAATTACGGAAGTATATGTGTCCAAATTATTCAATGATTCAAGTATTTGCTTTGTTAGTCACACTGTCAGGCTTTTGGATTCTAGATGATAGTTCCAGTTGCTTTGATACTTTTCACCTTATTTAAATCCTATTTAGGTGCATGGATTCTTATGATAAGGGAGAGGTATCAAGGTTACAACATAAAATATTGCATTAAAATACAGTACTTAATATGATAAAAATTATCTACATGTATATTTGGATGTAAGTTCTACGTTGCTTTAGGAAATGTACATGTATATTGTATTGAAGTGATGAATGCTTAAACTTTGAGTCAAAAATAAAGACTGTATTATTCAATCTTTTCAATATAGAAAGTGATCTCCCGTTTTGGGTCGTATCAGATGTAAACTAAATGTGACATCATCAAAACCAGCTTAAAATTCAGGGAAAATATGCTCCAAATTAAACGTTTTTATAGGAATGTCATTATGTTATAAAGCATTTCCATGTACATTTGATACTGTCCAAAATTGAAAGTATCTTTGTATATTGAAAAAAAGACGGAACAATTATACAAGATTATTACCTTGTGAATTTCATTTTCTAGGGCTATGCATTGGTAGAGTATGAAACCTTCAAAGAAGCCCAGGCAGCAATGGATTCATTAAATGGTTCAGAAATCCTCGGTCAAAAAATTAATGTTGATTGGTGTTTTGTTAGAGGTCCACGCAAAGGAAAGTAAGTACAAATATGGATTTTGTATTTTAACATCATCTCTAAGTAAAATTTGAAGCATAGTTATGAGAAATCCTTTGAATTTTCCTTATAATGTGATTTCCATTTGGTCATATTCAATTTCCATTACGTAGTAACAGTAGAATAATCCATGATTTGTTGGTACCCACAAAATCCCTTCCCCCTCCCTGATTTTCACAGCTTTTCCGGTGACTAATCATTGATCTCATTACAAACACACAAAATCATGTGGGATTTTTATGCCCCCGGAATCAAAGATTCAGGGGCATATAGTTTTTGGCCTGTTCGTCTGTTTGTCTGTCTGTTTGTCCAAAAAACTCTAACATTGGACATAACTTTTGAATGGGAGGTGATAGGTCTTTCATATTTCACATGTGTATTGCTTGTGACAAGACCTTTCTAATGATACCAAAATTTTTGACCTTGTGACCTTGACCTTTGACCTACTTTTCAAACACTTTAACATTGGGAAAACTTTTGAATGGTAAGTGATAGGGCTTTGATATTTCACATGTGTATTCCTTGTCACAAGATTTTTCCATCGATACCAAAAATTTTTAACCAAGTGACCCTGACTTTGACCTTTCACATACCTGTACTTAGCAGAAAATAGTGTTTATACTAACAAAGATGCCACCGGGGGCATTCGTGTTTCACAAACACAGGCTTTATTTCCAATATTTATGTCGCCTGCAACATATAGGGATAACTTTTTCCGGCATCTATTTGTCCATCAGTCTGGTAATCACACTTTCACATATTTGGCTATAACTTACTCGATATACATCAGGCATCTTTCAAACTTGCAGGGATGATAAAGCATGATAAAACTCAGCACCTAGTGCATGTCAAGGTCACTTTCAAAGGTCAAGGTCATGTACATATACTTAAGGTCAAGTATGAGACAGGCGACATACCTGTTCTTGAATAGTGCTGTTTTTAACCCTAAAAATTGCGTTCATAGTTTGTCATAGATTTGAAAGTAACAGGTATTTAAATTTTATATCTGCTCCTTATTTTTTGCAGAGGAAGGAGTCGAGATGATCGTAGGAGGAGATAACTGTGATTTTACATGTGTTTTATGGTCTCTGTTTTATATGATGCGGACGTACTTTGACGAGTCGGCTTAAGCAACAGGAGGGATTTCTACTAGCATTTGTAAGAAAAAAAAAGTGCCACCTGCTTTATATACAACATGTTATCATTGTATTACTGAAAGAAGCCGCTAAACAATACCACAGAACGACTACAGATGAAAATCTGGTATTTGATTCCTCACTGTGACAATGATATTCAATTGATGTTGGCAAGAAGCTGACTTCATTTTATGGGGATACAAAACTGGAGTTAACTTTATTTTCACATTGTTGGTAACCTGATCATTGTGTCCATTGAATCGTGTAGTCTACTCACATTCTTCATCCATGTTTTTCAGGCGTATAAATGTACGTAGCTACATTTGAAACTAAGAAGTATGTATTTTATTGTCCTTAGTTCATGATTGATTTTGTAATAAATTGTTCATAGATTGCATATACTTTATGATTTAATGTTAATAATTCAAGTGAACTGAGTAAGATTAAATTCTACTTCCAAAGTTGAGGTCACGAGAGAGCACTATAATTCTACACCACCATCCATAAATTAGTACATTGTATACACAATTTCTGTTCAAGTTGCTGTTAGAAATTGCACAGTTTCGAATCCATTGCTGTGTAATTCTGAGGATGAACCTTATCAAAATCATTTGTAACAAGTTTGATCAAAATATTTTTGTTTTTTGAATTTTGATTCTTTTTCATATAAAAATGACAATTTCTAGAAAAAAAATTGGGCTGATGAAAAAAGTCTCTTTTAAAATTTTTGTTATCACAATTCATAATTTTGAATACGGAAGATCGCAAACACTTCTAACTAAGACTATAGGATTGTTCTCGCGCACTCTTCGATTGTTATGACGTCATCAATTTACTTGGGCAGAAAAGGTGCCCAAGTTTTGAACAATGGTTTGGGTAGGTGACTAAATGAAAAATTAGAACGGACACACTGCACGCTATGCATTTGCGATCTTGCGAATTATGTGAAGCCAATTATTATGGATCTTCCATATTCAGAATGGAAAAAATCTGGATAAACTAGTAAAGAATTTAGAGTGATTTCCTTATTTGTACCTGTATAGTTATTTATGGATGGCAGTGTATAAGAATACCCATTATTGTCAAAACTTGCCATGCATTACTGTATAACAAGCATTAAGAGTTTGCTTTCTCCATTATGCTTTTCTTCCATCTGTCGTTCCATCTTTACTCAACCGAACTTCATACAGTTATAATTGTGAAGGTCAAAGGTCATAATTTATAGCATAAGGGAAGATACTGCCAAAACCTCTTAATGCAAGAACTTCAAATTTGTTACATAGCTTAAAAGTGAAAATGAAACCTATCAAGGTCAAAGGTCAAGGTTACATGCTATTTATTTGAAGTTTTGAACAAAAAATCATTATTAGCATACACATGTACAATGTAATGTCTTACTTCTCTGTTACTACATTGTGCAAGAAGTACATTATTGTCTTGTTCTCTCAGCTAAGATTCTGATTGCAATGAAGATCTCTGATTGGCTACTTTACATTTGACTGTTGCATATTCAATAAGATAAGATCCACAAGTATTAGCTTCTACAAAAAGCTTGCCATCAGTTGGCTGACTTTAAATAAATGTTATAAATTCTAGAGAGAACAAAATCGGAATATACAGGATGCATTCTTACTTTTGTTGTGCGACTGTTGTAGGACGTATTGATACAAAGACTTTTTGATGCATTTTCGGAAGGAAATACACTGTTACAATATGACTTTCAGTTCTCTGATCATCTAGATTTGAGCCGCCCAGATGAAAGAATCTTGTGAACAGATTCTGAATAACTTAGATAAATATTTGCATTTTTCGTAATTGTCAACCAATCATATTTCCAAGAGGTATTCTATCCCTGTAAGATGGTCACGAATGATTGCAGTATACCTGCAGTCATGACTGCCGGTAATGATTACAAAAATTGTTAAACTAGATGGCCTAATTGGCTCTCAATTTCAAGTTCTCCAAAATCAATGATAGGCCAATGCCTATCATATTAATTGATAAAACATTATAGGATACAGGCAGGACCTTAAGTTTGACGACCCTCTTTCTTTCCATAAAGGGTCACCATCGCAGAAAAAAATCCTCTCTATTTTCAAGGTCATGATTACATGTTACAAATAGTCAACGATAAAGGTCAAAGTAACATCTTTGAAATAGTCTGATAAAGGTCAAGGTTACATCTTTTGAACAGTCGATGATGAGTATATATTGTGCAGATCGAGGTAGTAAATTAAGGCGCATTCTTGGTTTGCTGAATTTGACCTTATAGTTTATTTTTCTCTCGACTGACAAGGTTTTAAAATATTGGTAAGGTCAACGTTGTAGAAAGTGAGAACGCAATTGAAACAAAAGTTTTCGCAATGGTTGCATTTGATATACTGATTTTATTTCACTACTGTATACAGGGAAAATTTCACTCCTGTTCTTTTTTCCCTAGATGACGACAGGGCAAATTCAAGGCAGAGTTAATACAAATATGTTTAAAGGACCATTTATTTGTAAAAAGAAGAATTCAAAACTTCGAATTCAGTCCAATATCACAATAGGATGAAAATAAGACATGGAGAACTCAAAACTGCATACAGTATTGTACAGATGCTGACTTTTACCTACCTTTATCTGTTCGCGTTTAAAAAGTTTTGGACTAATCTGGGTTGAAAAGAGGTTGTCATATGATTTAGAATTTACGTAAAAATCCATCTGTTCATACCTAAAATGGAAATATAAGTAATGCCTGTTTTACTTTGGGTGTTGATTGTAGCATAATTCTGGTTGGACATGTATTCACCGAATTTGCGCGTGACCAACCAGAATTATGCTACTATCAACACCCAAAGTGAGACAGTCATTTCTTAAATGATGTCATGCTGTATATGCATTTCCACTTGACTGAATATTTGTTGAGATTTGAGAGCAAGGCCTGCAGAATAGTGATGTAACATTATGTCCTTTCAGAAACTTCATTCAAAAATCTGACGATCTTTTAAGGGTCTATGTTTCAGAGACGCATTGGAGTTAGGTCTAAGTCCGCCACTCTCCTTCGCAACCAAAATCATAATGTTGAAAGTTGGAAAATTACCACATGAAGGAAAACTACATATCTTTGAATGTCTGCGATGTGTACATATATAGAAATTACTTTGTCCGAAGTCCGTCCGACTGTGTTGTAGCCACACATTATCTTGCTTAAAGATTATACTAGCATCATGCAAGGGTGTGTAGGCGTTGATAATTAAATTGCAAGGTCAAGATTTCCAATGTCCCACATAGTGTCAAATAGGCAATATGTCTATTTGTTCAGGTCTGCATTTTATTTTACGTACGACGTATAGGTAACCTTTCTCTGTAATATTTCCTTGATCAGCGACTGTTGAAAACCATACTCTTTGACCTGACAGGTAAAGTTATGTAAGAACTACTCTTTGAAAATAACTCAGATAGTGGGAAAGGCACCATTGGTCCAACATATTCAGAGCTTCCTGGTGACTGTTCATTGGCTGACAGTTTAATAGGTCTTAAACTGACACAAATCCAACGATTGCACCTGGATATGTCGACACATTTCATTATTTTCATGAGAATGCTTAAATAAATATGATAATATGTGGCCCTCTCCCTTTGACAGAAATCGGTTGTAATTACCGTTACAATACAATGAATTAAATTATTTATCAATTATTTTAATTGCTTTTATTTATAATCTCATTCATGACACTGACTCTAATTCATTATTTCTAAAGTTTAAAGTACCTTTGATGAGATTAAAAGAATAAATTTTTACCGATTTTGTTGTGTCGCCTGCGAAGCACAGCGACACTTAGGGATCACTTTGTCCGTTGTCCGTCTGTCCGTCCGTCCGTCTGTCTGTCTGTCTGTCTGTCTGTCTGTCCGTCTGTCTGTCACACTTGGGTGTCACACCCTATAACTTTTGATTGGTAAGTGATAGAGCTTTGATATTTCACATGTGTATTCCTTGTGACAAGACCTTTCTACACATATCATAATTTTTGACCTTGTGACCTTGACCTAGATATTTGACCTACTTTTCTAAAAACCCAATATTGGCTATATCTTTTGATTGGTAAGTGATAGAGCTTTGATATTTCACATGTGTATTTCTTGTGACAAGCCCTTTCTTCACATACTATATTTTTTTACCTTATGACCTTGACCTAAATATTTGACCTACTTTAAAAAAAATCCAAGATGGGCTATATCTTTTGATTGGCAAGTGATAGGGCTTTGATATTTCACATGTGTATTCCTTGTGACAAGACCTTTCTACACATACTATAATTTTTGACCTTGTGACCTGGACCTAGATATTTGACCTACTTTTCTAAAAATCTAATATTGGCTATATCTCTTGATTGGTTAGTGATAGGGCTTTGATATTTCACATGTGTATTCCTTGTGACAAGACCTTTCTACACATATCATAATTTTGACCTCGTGACCTTGACCTAGATATTTGACCTACTTTTCAAAAAAAAAATTAGATTTGCTATATCTTTTGATTGGTAAGTGATTGGGCTTTGATATTTCATATGTGTATTCCTTCTTGTGACAAGGCCTTTCTACACATATCATAACTTTTGACCCCATGACCTTGACCTAGATATTTGACCTACTTTTCAAAAAAATTTAGATTGGCTATTTCTTTTGATTGCTGAGTGATAGGCTTTGATATTTCACATGTGCATTCCATGTGACAAGACCTTTCTTCACATACCATCATTTTTTACCTCGTGCACTTGCCCTATATATTTGACCTACTTTTCAACAAATCTAAGATTGGCTATATCTTTTGAGTGGTAAGTGATAGGGCTTTGATATTTCACAATTGATTCCTTATGAAAAAACCTTTCTAAACATTTCATAATTTTGACCCAGTGACCTTGCCCTTGACCTATTTTCAATAAAAAACGAATCCGCTTCGCAGGCGACACAAGCATTCCTTGGATTGCTATTTTTAAGAAGATTGATCCCTTAAACCAAAGTTTGGACACTCAATTTTTTCTTATAGATAGTTGAGGCTTCTTTTTACAAAGCTTCATAGAAATATACAGTTAACTCTCGTTTAGTCTAATATGGCAAATTCGAATTTCCGCTTAACTCGAACTATTTTTAATGTCTTCCATTGGTATGCATTTTCACTCCTGATAACTCGAATTCCGATAACTCGAACTAATATTTAGGTCCCATATAACTCATTTCACATTGAAAATTTACCTCGATAAGTCGAACCACAAATAAATTTCAATTCTTAAACAAAATCCATTAATTATAAGGAGATCGATGGACATATAATGGATACTTTCTTGCAAAGGAGTTGCATTACATACAGTAACTGTAGCTTTATCGTTAAAAGTGGACAACATAAACGTTTGTGCAAGGTGACAAAAAAAAGGGACATAAGTCTTGTCAAAGTCATGAACTCAGTAAGTCGAACTCCTGATAAGTCGAACTATTTCAAATTTGACTTATCGAGAGTAGACTAGTATGTAGATAGACTCTGGCACTGTAAGTTTTTCTCCTTTTACCCTTCAAAATGTTTGAAATGCACAGTACATGCATTTCCTTGTCATAGACTGATAAGAACATGAACGCCTATTCAGTTCACTTCAAGTACACAAAAGTAACTCTGCATAACTTCCGTGAACTCCGTTTGTAACCCCACATATCCAAAAATTGGAACTCCCTTTCCACTGCATTCATAGACATACATCCAAAAAATAATCTCTATGGGCCTCCCTTTTGCCGGGCCTATAAATTTTCAAATCATTGTATACACGTGCACGACATGAGTGGAAGATATGCTCTATTGACAATGGAGCGTGTATGGTACAGACTCCGTTAAAGTGTTACATTACTAAATTTGCGCGTCCGCAGCCTGTACAGAAATATTTTAATGGTCAACTAAGAAAAAATATCGATTTTGATAACCTTTCACAATGTTCCAACTTACCACAATAGTAATTACAACCAGAACATTCGTGGTTCTTTTCCTTGGACTCACAAAGGGTCAATTTTTAGTGAATTTGCCTTGTCCGTTGCACAAGGCTACATTTTTAATGTAGAAAAATACGTTGTAGAAATTAATGTATCATTAATGTCCTTTTTACTCCCAATTGAAACCCCAAAGTATTACTTTTACATAAGGACTAAAACTTTTCCTGCATGAGAAATGTTGTTTTTGAAATAAGAAATATTCTGTTGTCCGTTAGAAGGCGAACAGATACGTTACCACACTTCAAGCTGCTAGAAATGTAAGACAATAATGACATATCCGAAATCTTTGAGTATAAAAGAAAGCATATACATGGGTACTATCAGCAAACAGAGTCCTTCGACCATTCTAGCAAATGATATTTTATATGTTTCATCGGGAGTTTTTAAAATCGGCATTTGGACGTTTAGACAGCAACAGATACGTTACCAACTATCTAGCTCTACAGTGAGAACTCAACCGATTTGGCCCTATTTATGGATTAGATGGAGTGAATATTGGTTAAAAACGTTGGCTCTTTTAATATAAATGAAGAAACATGCAAAATAACGCGGAAAATGCAGCTAAAAACCAGATACGTTACCGACAGATACGTTACCTAGATTTCATTTTTGGCCCATATGGAAGATGCTGACTGACTGTGACGACGGGACTCCATGACGGGCCCTGTTCAAACCTCTTTAGAAAAGACAGGGCCCCGACCACCTGTCCTCTCTGAATGTCAGTCGGACTCCTCGGGTGATTACATGCATGAGCTCGCTACAGCCGGCAGAGCACGGACTGTATTACGCATGCCCTCTTTTTATATCAATTTACATATTCATCTGTGTCTCTGGGGCCTCTGCGTTTCGCGGTCTTATTTGTGTGATGTCATCTTACAGTGAGGAGGTTGTTTTACACCACAATTGTACGTTCTTCAAGACCTCTGGGTAATTGGAGAAGTGAGAGGGTTGTGCGCACGTTATCCAGGATAACCACACCAATTGCTACTTGCGTGACAAATGGCCGTCCAAAGTCGGCACCGGTTGCCCATTTGTCTCGTCGGTTTATGTGTAGTCTTTTGTGTTTGATGTTTACATGTTGTGTGTCTCTTTTCCGTCTCGTGCTGTACTCGCTTTTTGTTTTTTGTTTTTGTTTTTTTGCATCGGGGTGTTTTGATGTTTTGCTGTTGATGCTGCAACGGGGTCTTGTTGGAGATCCCCTCCCTTCTTTTATATATTACTGGTTTGACGCTGATATTTTAGCTTTTGTTAGAAGAAACATATAACAATTGAAAATAAAGCAAAACCATATCTTACAGGGCATATTTTGTGTTTTAATGGAAAATCATGAGAAACAGCCTTTCTCTCGGAAAATCAATAAATGTCTTAATAGAGAGGCATAATTTATGCCAGAAATTGTTGTCACATTACTCATTTGTCACGGTATTGAGATTCATAGGGGATAACCTTTGCATTGTACTCAAATACGGCTTTAGAACTGAAAGTAACGTCTCTGTTTCAAATGGTAACGTATCTGTTTCGATAGTATTTCTAGTATTTTAGAGAAACTAAAGTGAATATAATAAAATAATGGGTTACTCATATACACTGCTTACTTATTACATCAATTAAAGATATTTTTGACCATATATTTTGATAATTGGTACTTTTATAACAAATGCTCTATCACTGGTATACCAACGTAAAAATGCTGTCAACGATTTTCTAAGCAATTTACATAAAATTATAATGTGCTGGATCACATATGATACCATCTGGCATAACAAGCAATAAATATTTAGTTGACCAGGGATGCATGTTTTGTATAATTGTAGATGGAATGTACAGAGTACGAAAAATTTTAATACAGAAATATTTATGCCTTCTTCAGACGTCAAATTTTCAAATAATGTACGAAATCAAAAAGGTTTATTATACCTCAAAAGATTTCTTATGCATAGTAAAACGTCAGAAGACAAAAGTTTATACTGTAACTACTTTTGTTCCTTCATCGATGGAATGAACAAAAGGCTACCCCTTGTAACGTAGCTGTTAAATTGTAATCCAGGCCCCTCTATTGAACAAAGCATATCACTAGAAGTAGACCAAGAAGAGATTTCCCCTGTTCCATTTCAAATACCTAAGATATATATCCTTCAATAAAAATATAAATATTTATCAAATGCGAAACTTTATTTTTCACCATTTTCAAATCGTAATTTAACAGTTTAGTGGACACTGCACCGTATTGCACCTATCATCGTGAAAGTTGATAGTTATATTCCCCATGAGTCAAGGTTGTGTCCTAATGAGTTTAAGGTCAAAAGGTGAAATGTAAAATTTGATTATTGGAAACTTCAGGTCATAACGGATTGTGTTTCATGAAACTGGCTAGAAATGTTCCCTTTGAATTAAAAATGTGTTCCGGTCATAGTTCTATAGATTGTTATGGACCATAGAGTGAAAATTCATATGAATGCGCTGTAGATGGACAGTTCCTATCTGTCTTGAAAAATCTAGCAACACATTAATATTCTTTTTTGAGTGCAAATCGGCACATTGCATCTGTGATGCTCATTTTAAACCTTAGCTCTGTCCTTTGTAGGTTGCTTGGCAGAAATTTTAGGTCAAGTTTAGACTTTTGCCTTCATAATTTCACATTATTTGGATTTCCTCTATATTTGGCCTCAACCATCACTGATGAGACACAACTTCTTGAAATGTGCATATGGTGCACTGTAATTTTATAGTATAGGACATATACATGTATTTCAATATTGATAATGTTAAATATATTGGTAAGATCAAAGTTATAGAAAGTTTGGATGCAACAGAAGCGAAAGCCTGTGAACCATTTCAGGTTGACATCTTGAGATTTTACCAATCAGGATGAAAGAATAGGACAAGTCTGGGTTGGAAAGGTGTCACATAAAAATTCACGTACAAATTCATCTGTTCATACCCATGTCATGCTTTAGGTGCACAATCTGACCTAAATTTTCCGCTAGGCTGAATAATGGTTAATGTTTGAGAGAAAAGCCCACCACAATAATGAAGAAGCTATATTCAAAGCGTCCATGGACGTCCTTTTTGAGAACAGGGGTCTCAGAGCCACAAAAGGGGAATAGATATTTTCATTGTCTACGATGAAAAGCAACGTGTACATATCATTTTGTCCGTCCATCTTTCTAGTAGCAACATATACTGGTCCGTAGCTAGAACATACAATGTGCATTCAAGATTTTCAGTGTCCCATATACAGTCTATTTATTTCACTTTTTATGTCCCCGAAATCTTTGCATATAGTTCTTCGCCCGTCCGTTTGTTTGTCCGAAAATAAAAACCTTTTGGCATAACGGTGAGCTTTGATATTTCACATGCGCATTCCTTGTGACAAGACCTTTCCGTCGGTACCAACATTTCTGACCTGGTAACCTTGACCTTGACCAACTTTTGAAAATCTTTAACAATCGACATTACTTTTTAATTATGATTTCATATTTCAGATTTGTATACCTTGTGGCATCCATAATAAATTGTATACCTTGTGACCTTGACCTTTGACCCACTTTTGAAAAACTTTAACATTAACTCTTTAACATTATGTCTGATTATAGGTGATATATGTTTCTTAAATGATGCTATTCAATTAGAAGACGTTTACATTTATACCACTTGGTGAGTGTCACTGCTGGTGGACCAGGAGTCCCCGAGGGCACATGTAGCCAAGTTCGATAAATTTCGGTTGATCGTTTCTTCAACGCAATCTAAATTTCTGTTATCAAAATTTCTTGAAATTTCTAAAAAGTGGGTCCTGTAGCATCATATCCCACCCATCATGCTACGTCTTTCGGTACCCTTTTTCGACATAGTAACTTTCATACTTTTTGGCATATTACATTGTTTAGATTTAGGATTTAGGATCACTGATGAGGGTTAAGTACCCGAAACGTGCATGTCTGGTCCACGTTGCCAATTTATTTGTTCTTAAATGATGCTATTCAATTTGAAGACGTTTACATTTCCCCTCATACTCTGGCCCGGTTTTGTCAATTGGGTAAAAATCCCACCATACTTCAAAATAAAAGTAACTCCTTGTATTTCCTATAGCTACACTCTAACAGTTGTATCTAAAATTTACAATCACAAACGATTCTCGCAGAGTATTGATTTAAGTAATCCCTCACTACATCCACTTCCTTGCGAATGTTCTTCATCGGATTTCAACTACTCTCCTTGTGGACACGTTATAACTGGTGACCTTAGTATAGTCAAGAACGACAAGCTGAGAGAATTGTTAAAAAAGGGTCCCAAATACAGAGAAAGTATGTTCTTTACATGGAACCAAAATGTCAAAATTATCATGGACTCTTGTGAGGAATATGCAAGACGTTGGGCAAAGAAAGAGGATGTTCAGCTCGACACCCTTTCCGAATGGATAAAATCAATCAGAAGGTTACTTTTATCTAGAATTTACCGATTAAAATCATCTGTGAACACCAGATTCGAGTCTATATTTAAAGACCCTGGTGTTATCACAGAGCTTACCTACCTCCAAGAACATTATGTCATCACACCAGCGGACAAAGCCTCAAATAATTACACATTTAATTGCAAAAAGTACTATTTCGACAGTCTAGTTAAAGAGTTGGGTTTAAATTCGACACCTGGAAATCCCACTTACACCCCAACAAACCTTTCTGCCTCTGAAATAATAGATAACCACAAATCAGCTCTTGCTTCCTTTGGCTTCGACACTAACAATTTAGATTTAGATTTACCATACTTATATTACATAGCTAAAATGCATAAGAATCCGCACAAACAACGTTTCATCGCTGGTTCCTCATAATGTTCTACCAAATCTGTATCGATCTTACTCACCAAAGTTTTTTTCTGAAATCAAATCTGGGCTTCAAAAATATTGTTCGACAGTATATTCTCGCAGTGGTATCAACCAGATGTGGATTTTAAAGAATTCGAAGGAACTTTTAGAGCATTTGAAATCCACTCATTTTAGTAGAGTCCATTCGATCAAAGCGTTTGATTTTTCGACATTTTACACTACAATTCCACATTCTAAATTGAAAGAAAGACTCGCAAAAATTATAAGTAATGCGTTTACAAGTAAGAACGGTAATCGCAAATACAAATTTATTGTTGTCTACTATGACAAAACCTACTTTGTAAAAGAAAAGTCCGATTCTGAAAATAAGTACACTGAAACAGATATTATTCAGATGTTAAACTTTCTGGTCGACAGCATTTTTGTGGTGTTTGGAGGAAAAGTCTCCAGCAAATTATCGGAATTCCAATGGGGACCAATTGTGCCCCACTCCTTGCCGACATTTTCCTTTACTCGTACGAAGCTGAATTCATTCAATCTTTGGTCTCTGAAGGGAAAAGATACTTAGCTTCTGACTTCAACTTCACTTACAGATACATAGACGATGTGTTGTCCTTCAATAATCCAAAATTCGCGGATTACCTGAGCAGTATCTATCCTTCGGAGCTTGAAGTCAAAGAAACTACAGAGACAAATAATTCAGCATCCTATTTGGACATAATGTTGTCCAACGACACTGATGGTCACAAGAACACCTCACTCTATGACAAACGTGACGACTTCAATTTCAGCATTACAAACTTTCCTTTTCTGAGTAGCAACATCCCTTCATCGCCAGCTTATGGTGTGTTCATATCTCAGTTGATACGCTATGCCAGAGCAAGTACCAAATTTACGGATTTTCTTCTGAGAGCTAGGCGTCTTTTAGATAAGCTTCTCAGTCAGGGATATGTTTGTAACCGACTAACATCGTCACTGAGGAAGTTCTACGGTCGATATGGGGAACTCGTCATACACTATGATGTCCCACTCTCCAGAATGGTGGATGATATTCTGTCATAGACCATTTGAACCATCCAACCAATGATTGTACTCTATGTCTTCCGAAATGGAAGTAACCGGATGTGACAGTTCTACCGAATTGAAGCGGCGGGTGTTGCATGCAAGCAGGAGATGCTTACTCTTCCTGGGCACCTGGTCCATATCGGGAGTTCGCTTCTTTTCATGTGGTGGAGGTTTTTGTTTGTTTGCTTTGGTTTCCGTTTTATCCTGATTTTGTTTGCCTTCGGTTTCTGATTTTATGAATTATCGATTTTGTGCTGTAACAAGGGATATGGTCATTATCCATATTTGTCATGCTATATGTAATAAAAAACCAATTAACTCTTACCCATCGAGTTTGACAAACTTAACTGAAAATTTTAATACTGACATTTGAAGATGCCGTCGGGGCATTCGTGTTACACAAACACAGTTTTTATTCGTAAAAAATTGTCTTTCATATTTCCTGGATCAGCGAATGTTGATAAACTGCCCTCATTCTAGTTGTCAGGTCCGAGCCGCTCTGAAAATAACTCCGATAACGCTAATTACGCCATTGGTCCAAAGTCTTCCTGGTGGCCGTTTAATAGATCTTAAACTGACATAAATCCAACGATTTAACCTGGATATCACATATTTTTCAATGTTTTTCTTCAGGTGGCCCCGGTAGGCTTGTTAAAATTAATAGGTGGCGTACTAGCTTTGACAGAAATGAGTTATTTTCAGAGAGTTTGCATCTTTACAATACAATAGATATATGAATGATTTTAAATGCTTCTTTTTATTTTGGATCTCATGGCACGGACTCTTTTGATTATAATACACAATTGCTGAAGTTTCAAAGTACCTCTGATGATATTTTTTAAAAAGAATACATGTCTGAATTTACCCATTTTTGTTTTGAAGATTAAGGAAATTTCTTCGTTATTTTCTGTCCATGTGCTGGTAGGTCATAGCCCACAGTCATAAAGCAACACAAAATTAATATGATTAAATCTTTTGCAAATAAGATGTGTTTTCCACAAAAATTAATGAGAAATTGTATATATTTTTTTAATTTCATGTAAAAATGTAAAAGTACTTCAATGATTCAAGAAATTACAGTATCTATTTTTCTTTTGTTGACTTAAATCTGTTAATAATCAAATAAAAGAGGGCATCTCCAACAACACTCGGTTGCAGAACCCGGAGCAAAACACAAAACAACCTATGCAAAAACACAGAGATGACACGCAAATGAAGAGACACAAAAGGGACAAGGAACATCAAAACAAGACAGATACATCGAACAGAATTTAAGACCACAAATAAACCAAAGAGACCTATTGGCAACCAGTGCCGACTTATGACGGCAATCTGTTACACCAGTAGCAAATGGTGTGGTTTTCCGCATTACGTGCGCATAACCTTCCCATTTTCCGGTTACCAAGAGGTCTTGAAAAACGTAAACCTCACTGTAAGATGAACATACAAACAAGACAGCACGTAGCATGGGCCCCAGCCACTTACAGATGGATAAATATAAATGGATATAAAAATAGAGAAGTACGAAATACAGCCCTTGCTTTGCCGGATGTAGCGAGTTCATGCATGTTATCACCCGAGGAGTCCGACCGACATTCAGAGAGGGCAGGTGGTCGGGGTCCTGTCTTCTCTAACGAGGTTTAGACAGGGCCTGTCATGGAGTCCTGTCGTCACAGTCAGTGGGAGTGCAATTCTTAATGATTACGTTGATACAAGACTGTATATTGGTCAAGTACCAAACCAAATTCCCGTCTGGTGGCAGCAGGATCATATCCATGGTATAAAACACGGCCCTTATTCAGCGTCTGAATAATCATAGTTCTATTCAACAAGTATTAGCTTTTACAAAAAGCTTGCCGTCAGTTAGCCGAGTTGAAATGTTGTAAATTTCTAGTTAGAAAAAAATGGAATAAAATGCATTTATCAATCACACATTTCCGGGCTTTTCCGTTTTTTTTCCTATTCAAGTGACGGAAATTTCCGAAAATCTACGATTGTTACAGGACATATCGGTGCAAAGACTTTTCGCTGGTTATTTCGGAGGGAAATACACTAATGCGATACGACTTTTATTTGTCAGGTCATCAAGACTCTTAAGCCAACCTAATGAGAGAATCATATACACAGATTCTGAATAACCTAGACGAATATTTGCATTTTATGCAATTGTCAACCAATCATATTGCCAAGAGGTATTCTGTCCATGCAAGTAGGTTACGAATGATTACAGTATACCGTCAGTCATGACTGACGGTAACAAGGATGGTACTTTAATGGAAGTGTATATGCGTGTCCGATGGGAGGTACCAGGCGCTTAAAGTTCGATATTCACGACGATATTGATGACAAACTGAAGAAAACAAGAGACAGAAATATCGATGATTGAGCGTAAGACATCACCATTTAATGATTAGATTACCTGTACTTTTCTGAAGATCAATGTCTGTAAGCGACCTTTAAATTAATTGTTTCGTATTTCTGTTTACAGTTGAACGATGATGACCTTAGTAAACTGACAAGAGTTTCCCATAGATATTAGTATACGAGTTAGTATAATGTATATCACCTATCAAGATTTCTATATCTATTTGTGCGTTACTTATGTTTGAATGTGGTGTGAATGTATTGTACTTTGGATATTTATCAACTGAATGTTTCCTCAAATGTGTACTTAATAATACTTAAATGCCAGTTGACAAATTTAAGATTTTAAGTATGAATTGTAGAGGATTGCAAGATTATAAGAAACGTAGAGATGTATTTGCTTATATAAGGGACAGGGGTGCGTCTATTCACTGTCTTCAAGACACGCATTTCGGTGAAAAGGAAAATAAAAACGTCAGATCACTTTGGGGGTACGAACATGAATCTAGCTATGCAGAACGAACGCCAGGGGTGTTTCGACACTTTTTAATAATAATTTTCCGTATAAATTAACTGACACAAAGAAAGACTTAGAAGGAAATATGATTGCTTTGAGCATTTGTGTAGACAATGAATACAGTTTCACCTTAATTAACCTATATGGTCCTAATAACGATAAACCAGATTTTTTCTTGGGTATTAAAAATGTAATTGAAGAAATGGCAAACGATTTTGTTATTTTATGCGGTGATTGGAATTTGATTCAAGATGCAAGTAAAGATTGTAGCAATTATACAAATATAAACAATCCTAGGAGTCGTGAAATTATTGATCAATTAAAATACGAATATAATCTGGTCGATCCTTGGAGAATTTACAATCCGGATAAGGTATCATACACATGGCAAAGACGTAACCCAACTAAATTAGCGAGACTTGACTTTTTTCTAATATCTCATGAACTGCTATCATTGGTAGAAAATGTTAAAATTTCACCAGGCTACAGGACAGACCACTCTTTAGTTGAACTTACTTTGCGTTTGAATACTTTTAAAAGAGGAAGGGGTTTCTGGAGATTCAACAATTCTTTATTACGGGATACAATTTATGTTGAAAAAGTTAAACAAGTAATTTCAGACACATTAAAGGAATATTTACCTTTGATAATTAATTTTGAAAACATAGAAACCCTAATTAATGAAAACGTGCAACTGACAATAGATGATGACTTATTCTTTGAGATTTTGTTACTTAACATAAGAAGAATGACTATACCTTATTGTGCAGAAAAAAAGAGAGAGAAGACTGAACAAAAGGAAAAGTTACAAAAAGAGATAGAGCAAATAAAGGCAAATTTAGATGGAAATTCGTCGGAGACCTTAAACAATAGATATACAGAATTAAACCTAGAACTAGAAAATATTAGAAAATACGAGCTTGATGGAATTCTTCTTAGATCACGCTGTAATTGGATTGAAAATGGTGAAAAGCCGACGAAGTACTTTTGTTCACTAGAAAAAAGGAATTATGTGAATAAGAATATCAGTAAATTGGTTATAAGAGATAATTCTGTGACCACATCTCAGTCCGAAATACTAAATGAATTACGATCTTTTTATTGTAAACTTTACGAGGATAAAGATAGTGAACTTGATGATGTTGATTTAAGATCGCTTTTGGAAAACTTTAATGTACCACATTTGACTGAAAAACAGATAAGTGATTTAGACAAAGATATCTCAAAAGCGGAAATTCTCGAAGTTCTAAAGTTGTGTAAGCCAGTCAAAAGTCCCGGAAGTGACGGATATACTTACGAGTTTTATAAATTTTTTTGGAGAGATATTGGCAATTATATTTTTAGATCATTTAAAAGTAGTATTAGTAAAGGCATTTTGTCTCATACTCAACGATTAGGGATAATTTCTGTTCTACCAAAAGGAAATAAACCGCGCGAGTATCTCAAAAATTGGAGACCCATTTCTTTACTCAATACTTCTTATAAACTTTTTGCGGGAATAATTGCCAAAAGACTCAAATCTGTCCTTGATTCTATCATTCATGAAAACCAGAAAGGATTTATTTCAGGTAGATTCATGGGGGAGAATACTAGATTATTATACGATTTAATGCACCAAACAGAGGAAGAAAATATACCTGGAATAATTATCCAATTAGATTTCGAGAAAGCTTTTGATACGGTGTCTTGGAACTATATATTTAAATGTTTGAAGTTCTTTAAGTTCGGTAGCAACTTTCAAAAACTGGTTCGGATCATTTTACAGAATATGAAACTTTGCGTAATTCAAAATGGTATTTTTTTCAGATTTCTTTAGCATCGGGAGGGGCTGCAGGCAAGGGGATCCGGCATCCCCCTATATTTTTCTGTTGTGTGCCGAAATACTTGGAATTCTCATGAGAAATAATACAGAAATTAAGGGAATAACTATAAGGTCACGTGAATATAGATTTATTCAATTTGCAGATGATACGACAATTCTTCTAGATGGATCAGAAAAGTCTCTTGCAGCATCTCTACATCTCGTAAATCAGTATTCAAAGTTTTCTGGGTTAAAGCCAAATTTTGATAAAACTACTTGTATAAAAATTGGGTCGTTAAAGAACACATTATTAGGTTTTGAAGCAAAATATGACATAAATTGGAGCCAAGGGCCTTTTACATACCTAGGGATAACTTTCTCAGTGGACTTAGTTCATATGATTCAATTAAACTATGAAGCAAAACTAGTAGAACTGAAAAACATAATAAAGAACTGGTCAAGAAGACTGATATCAGTCATGGGTCGAATTACTGTTGTAAAAACCATTCTTATCCCAAAACTTGTACACCTTTTTGTTAGTTTGCCGAATCCTGATAACTCATTCATTAAAGATATGGAAAAGATATTATATGGTTATGTTTGGGGAGGAAAGGTAGACAGAATAGCTAGGAAAACTATTATTCAAAACTACGAGAAGGGAGGACTTAAAATGATACATATAGAATCTTTTTTAAATAGCCTGAAATTGACCTGGATAAGAAGAATTTTAGTTTGTGAAAATGCCTCATGGATCCATCTCCTAACAGAAAGTCTTAACATTGATTGGGGGTCTTTTTGGCAATTTGGAAATGCATATATAAAGAAAATTTCAGAATCGAATAAAAATAAGTTTTGGGGCGATGTCTTCAATTCTCTTTATACTTTTAAGTCGCTTGTAGACGAGGACAATCTGTTATTCCAACCACTATGGTATAATGAAATGTTCGTAATTGAAAACAAAACACTTTTTAATAAATTAATGTACGAGAAAGGAATAAGATATGTCTACGACCTGATTGATGTGAATTGTGAGTTATTGTCCTTTAATGCATTTCAGATTAAATACTCTCTTAATATCCCATTCACAATTTACTATGGTATTCTAACGTGTATATCAAAAAGAAAAGTTAACCTATCTGAATTCAATGATTACGCTGTGAACATACCTTTCACTCCATCCTCAATTACAAAAATTAGAAAGGAGAAAAAGGGAACAAAATCACTGTACGAAATATTTATAAAAAGAATGTATGTAAAACCAAAAAGTGAGCTCAAATGGGAGAACGATCTAAATATTGAAACAGATATAACGTGGTGGGACAATTGTTATTCTCTGCTACATTATCTTACTAAAGATGTTAAGTTGCTTTGGTTCAATTATAGGATTTTACATAGGATTATTAGTACAAACTCTTACTTATTTAAGATAGGAATTAAAGAATCCGATAAATGTTCTTTTTGCGACCTCGAAACAGAAAACATAAGTCACCTTTTTTACGAGTGTTCATATGTGAGATCTCTTTGGGGGCAGATATCAACATGGATCACAGAGAAACTGAATATTGATATAGATTTTACTATTGAGAATATACTATTTGGAATGTTTTTACATATGAAAATTCTTACATTAATAGTCACATTGGCAAAATATCATATTTACAGACAAAAAATGAGAAATGCTTTACCCTCTACAGAAGGTTTTAAACGGGAACTTATTCAATATAGGAAATATGAGAAGTATATATATATGAAAAACTTTAATATTGACAAGTACATAAACAAATGGGGAATCTTTCGCTTTCTTGACTAAGCACTATAATCTATATTAATTAATTAATTTCATGGCATATTAATCTATAGGATGTATGAATCTGTGAGCAAAAGAGTGTGAATGAACTTATTGAAATCATATGTTTATCATCATATTGTTTACTTAAAAATGCTAAAAACAGAATAAAAATTAAAAAAAATAAATAAAATGCGTTTGAAGATTCTGACGCAATAATGATGTCAATTCTCCTTCTTATTTTGTTTATAATATCACCATAAAAGGCAGGTTATGAAATACCCATAATAATATACTCCGATGTTTTATACGTCCGAATTTCAAAAGAAGTTCACAATAAGTTTTGACTACTTTGTGAAAGCGAAAACCTTGACCTAAAAGTTTCTTGGTAATTTATAAATTACTACTATGAAAATCCAAAATCCAGTGCATGCTCTAGCGTACCGGATGAGTTGTGAAATGTAAATACCATATGACGGTATCGTCAAGCTAGGGGAAATTTACTATGTTGAATCCAAAATTATCTCTTTTGTCACACACACTCGTAATGTATTTCTCCATTTACAATTTCGATATCTAGGTCCAATAATGGTGTCTCTGTGTTGGTAACGTTTGCCCTGTTCAGTGTCAATTCTTGTGGATAAATAACATTCTTATATTTTTCAAAAACTGGACTGTCGATAATAAGAAAATCGTCAAATTTAACAAGTTTCTGTCAGATTTCATATGGTACTTACTACGTCACAAATTGCAACTGTTTTATAAGCTTGTCTGCTTTTCTTCCTGGCTGGCCTGGTACAATGTAGCAATAGGATGCAAATATCTGTTAAAATAATCAAATGCAACATGTTTCTGTCAGATTTCACATGGTACTAGTACGTCACATATTATGAAATTGCAAGCTTTGTTTTATATGCTTGTTGTTTTTCTTCCTGGCTGGCTGGTAGCTATTTCAATTTCTAAAGGACGCAAATCAGGATGAATACAAGAAATGACTTAATCCATGGAAGCAGAATTGGGGCACTCAGTTTTTCTTATAGGTAGTTGAGGCTTTCATTTTTCAAAGCTCCATGGAAATATTTATGAACTTTGAGAAATACTGTTTAATATGTATTTCAAAATGATTGAAATGCCTGGTACATGTATCCTCTTGTCACAGACCGTAAGAACATGAACACCTTCTCAATTCACTTCAAGTATGTAATAATAACTCTGCATAATATCCGTGAAAACCATTTGTAACCTAGAATTGAAACTCCCTTTCCAAAACATTCATAGCCATGCATCCGAAAATCAGTTCATAAGGTTTATATGTATGGCCCAGCCTTTCGCATCCCTCCAGGTCTGGGCCGGGGCTTATGTAGCAGCGCATGCATGCTCTGATTTTGTGTTGTATATTTTTTTTCTCAGTATGTTCATGATGAGAAATAAACAAGCTTGTAAACTTGAAAACTTGCAGGGTCTCAAAGTATTCGATAGTGGTATTGTTTCTGTCGCATGTATGAAAGGCGTCGGTTTATTTTGAAAATTAGCGAAAAATTCAAATCAAGATAGCGCTGCATGGGAAGGAAATTAAATTTGCTTCTCTGCATCGTACGAATCGCGCTTTGTTTTGCAACAAGGTGGATGTAGCTCCTTGATTATCTTATAAGAAATGTAAATGTTTGCAAGATATAGTCGATCATGGACGTATGGATCCTATACATGTAAATATAGTCAAGATCTCCAACAAGACCACCCTTCACTGACAACAGCGGAACACACTGAACATCAGACAACACAACTTCAACAAACAACAGGGAACAACGAGACACACAACAACATCCATATCGAACACACACACAAAAAAAACCGATCCCAATTCAAACAGGCACACCGGAACAATAATGCATAAAATTAATGGAGGGATACCAATGTACACCTGGTACATGCTTTGGACGGCCATAATAATATTTTAGAGAATGATGTAGTTAACCAGATAACGGTCGCGCAATTATCTAATTTACCTTGATACAAAGTTGTATAAATTTAACTCCCTGTTAGGTGATATAAAACAAGACAGTAAATTGCAGGGGCACAAGATAATACAAGATTATATCAAAAGGATTGGGTATAGAATCAATTCGTGCTTTGCTGGCAGAAACGAACTCATGATCGATGTCCCGAGAAGTCTGACTATAACAAATCCAGTTTTGTCCTTTGACATATGAAACCTTATACATTCTGCATGGCAAAGCATTGTAATGCATATTTCTAATCAGTTGAACCAAACTGGACAAACCCTGATTTCCGTAACCAGATTGTCCTTGCACTGATAAGACCTTATAAATACATCAGTCTGCATGATTTATCTGCATAACATATTCGGGCACCAGCAGAGAACATACGTTACAAGAAATGAAGAACCTGGTAAGTATTGCATCGACTTACCTCCTCTAATAAAGTTCAGTCTGGACACAGATTTTAAAGAATATTTAAGAAAATACATCAACATACTGGCATCCAAAATTCAAGTAATATATTTTTTAGATTTTTTTCTTTCCTTTTCTTTCTTTTTTTTTTTTTTTTTTTTTTTTTTTTTTAAGCCTTTGTAACAAAATATTTTTCTATAGAGAATTTAGAAATAAATCAATTTGGGTTGATCGAGTACCCGAAACGTGCATGTCTGGTCCATGCTGCAAATTTATCCGTTTATAAATGATCTACCGAATTGAAGCGGCGGGTGTTGCATGCAAGCAGGAGATGCTTACTCTTACTGGGCACCTGGTCTCACTCCCATATCGGGAGTTCGCTTCTTTTCATATGGTGGAGGTTTTTGTTTTTTGCTCTGGTTCCTGTTTTATCCTGATTTTGTATGCCTTCGGTTTCTGATTTTCTGAATTATCGATTTTGTGCTGTATACAGGGATATGGTCATTATCCATATTTGTCATTTTTACCACTGTTCATGTGTCACTGCTGGTGGACAAATTGTCCCCGAGGGCACTTGTCGGTCAGTCTTTTGCTTAATGGATAGAACTCACGGGACCTACAAAGCGGCTGGGGCGTCGCCCACAATAAAAAGGTCCCAACCTGTTGCGTCTACGGACACATACGCAACAGGTAACTTAGGTGTCCCTAGAATTAGTTTACATGACATTAGAGATGAAACATTTGCAGTAAGTAACAACCATGAGTTTTGGTATAAACATGCAGATGGGTATATTAAAATCAAGCCCTGTAGGATTGAAGTGGTCGATATACTAAAAGAGCACCAATTTTCACCAAGCGATTGCTCAATTTCTAAGTGCCGGCACGAAGAACTGCAAAACTTGTAACATCCTAATAACAGACACTTCATTCTCAAGTAATCTCACAAAACAAACATTTAACACGCATAGTTTTGAAAACCTTAACTGCATGATATCTAATGTTGTGTACGGAATAGAGTGCTCACTTTGTGGATTGATTTATGTGGGTGAAACCAAAGGTAAGCTCCGAAACAGAATGTCAGGACAACGGTCAAAAATAAATAATAAAGGAATGAGTTTAAGAAGATCCTGACGATAATCTCAACAGCACTCACAGTAGAGCACAAAATGAAGCATCGACGGACCCCTAGCAAGCTAGAGGTGGGACCAGGTGCCCGGGAGGAGTAAGCATCCCCTGTTGGCTAACCGCACCCGCCGTCGATGTTTAAGCAAGAAAATGAAAACAATATCTAAAATTCATGCACTCTCTGACGTTTTGTCTATATAGAAAGTGCTATGGCGAGAATGTCAGGGAAATTTATTCAAAACAGTTACAGTCAGACCCCTCGCGGGGAACTTTTTTACGAGCTCCACACGGCAAAGGGCATAAGTGTGACAAATGAGTTAAAGAAGAAGTCAACTCCTTTATCGACATTTTGACCAGGCGGATCATTCTATTTTATCTATGAGAGTCAGAATCCTGGAGAAAATATATCATCCCACAAACAATCCCAATTTGAGCACACCTTTCCGTCGCAACAGAGAAGAGTTCTTGATAAAAAAAATCTTAACACTGCAGCGCCCTATGGATGCAACGATAACATCAGCAGCATAGGAAACTTAACACGTCCCGGTTGTCAATCGGTAAATGTGACTAGCTTATTCGATCAACAGATCACAAAGAAGACCTCGGAGTCATGGCATGCGAAAATATGATAGGCCTGAGATACATATTTTCTCCTTCGATGACTTGGTTCCATTTTTGAATGAGCCTCTAGGCCTACATTATATTCGTACCAAATTATACTCTGTTCCTTTATGGAAGTTACACGAAATTTACGAATATACGAAGGACCTCACATTTACCGATACACGTTCCCCAGAATACAGACTACAAGGAGTAATCTTGGACATTTCTACTTTTCGTTTATTTCAAGCAGTTAGATCAGATAAATCAGAAGAGAAAACAAACCGTCCTTTCATTAAAGTAAGATTTGCAAACCAAAGTATTGATAAATTGAATCTTTGTCAAATTTTGAATCACAAAACTGTCACAGAAAAAATCCCACCATATTTCAAAAGAAAAAAACTCCTTGTATTTCCTATAGCTACACACCAACAGTTGCATCTAGAATTTACAATTACAAACGATTCCTGCAGTGTATTGATTTAAGTAATCCCTCACTACATCCACTTCCTTGCGAATGTTCTTCATCGGATTTCAACTACTCTCCTTGTGGACACGTTATTACTGGTGACCTTAGTATAGTCAAGAACAACAAGTTATGAGAATTGTTAAAAAAGGGTCCCAAATACAGAGAAAGTATGTCCTTTACATGGAACCAAAATGTCAAAATTATCATTGACTCTTGTGAGGAATATGCAAGACGTTAGGCAAAGAAAGAGGATGTACAGCTCGACACCCTTTCCGAATGGATAAATCCATCAGAGGGTTACTTTTATCTAGAATTAACCGATTAAAATCAACTGTGAACACCAGATTCGAGTCTATATTTAAAGACCTGATGTTATCACAGAGCTATTTACCATACTTATACTGCATACCTAAAATGCATAAGAATCCGTACAAACAACGTTTCATCGCTGGTTCCTCAAAATGTTCTACCAAATCTGTATCGATCTTACTCACCAAAGTTTTATCTGAAATCAAATCTGGGCTACAAAAATATTGTTCGACAGTATATTCTCGCAGTGGTATCAACCAGATGTGGATTTTAAAGAATTCGAAGGAACTTTTAGAACATCTGAAATCCATTCATTTTAGTAGAGTCCATTCGATCAAAGCCTTTGATTTTTCGACACTTTACACTACAATTCCACATTCTAAATTGAAAGAAAGACTCGCAAAAATTATAAGTAATGCGTTTACAAGTAAGAACGGTAATCGCAAATACAAATTTATTGTTGTTAACTATGACAAAACCTACTTTGTAAAAGAAAAGTCAGATTCTAAAAAATAAGTACACTGAAACAGACATTATTCAGATGTTTAACTTTCTGATCGACAACATTTTTGTGGTGTTTGGAGGAAAGGTCTTCCAGCAAATTGTCGGAATTCCAATGGGGACCAATTGTGCCCCACTCCTTGCCGACATTTTCCTTTACTCGTACGAAGCTGAATTCATTCAATCTTTGGTCTCTGAAGGGAAAAGATACTTAGCTTCTGACTTCAACTTCACTTACAGATACATAGACGATGTGTTGTCCATCAATAATCCAAAATTCGCGGATTACCTGAGCAGTATCTATCCTTCGGAGCTTGAAGTCAAAGAAACTACAGAGAAAAATAATTCAGCATCCTATTTGGACATAATGTTGTCCTACGACACTGATGGTCACATGAACACTTCACTCTCTGACAAACGTGACGACTTCAATTTCAGCATTACGAACTTTCCTTTTCTGAGTAGCAACATCCCTTCATCGCCTGCTTAAGGCGTGTTCATATCTCAGTTGATACGCTATGCCAGAGCAAGTACCAAATATACGGATTTTGTTCTGAGAGCTAGGCGTCTTTCAGATAAGCTTCTCAGTCAGGGATATGTTTGTGACCGACTAACATCGTCACTGAGGAAGTTCTACGGTCGATATGGGGAACTCGTCATACACTATGATGTCCCGCTATCCAGAATGGTGGATGATATTCTGTAATAGACCATTTGAACCATCCAACCAAAGATTGTACTCTATATCTTCCAAAATGGAAGTAACCGGATGTGACAGTTCTACCGAATTGAAGCGACGGGTGTAGCATGCAAGCAGGAGATGCTTACTCTTCCTGGGCACCTGGTCTCACTCTCATATCGGGAGTTCGCTTCTTTTCATATGGTGGAGGTTTTTGTTTTTGTTTGCTTTGGTTCCTGTTTTATACTGGTTTTGTATGCCTTCGGTTTCTGATTTTCTGAATTATCGATTTTGTACTGTAGACAGGGATATGGTCATTATCCATATTTGTCATTACCTACCTCCAAGAACATTATGTCATCACACCAGCGGACAAAGCCTCAAATATTTACACATTTTCTTGCAAAAAGTACTATTTCGACAGTCTAGTTAAAGAGTTGGGTTTAAATTCGACACCTGGAAATCCCACTTACACCCCAACAAACCTTTCTGTCTCTGAATTAATAGATAACCACAAATCAGCTATTGCTTCCTTTGGCTTCGACACTAACAATTTAGATTTATATTTGCTATACTTATACTGCATACCTAAAATGCATAAGAATCCGCCGGGCACCTGATCTCACTATTCTTATGGATTGTTCACTTTGGTTCCATGCATAGATGGTCTTGAGTAGCATTCTGTTCTCCTTTCTTCCGGTTTCCCTTTTGTATATAGAATATAGACTAAGTGTCTTAACGGGCATGCTATACACGACAATACTTTTAGTGCTATTTTAATGTTTAATCGTACATGTAATGCGCTAAACTCCGTATAACATATCGCTTTATTTGTATCTCAAGCTTCATCTGCCCATCAGACCATCAGTTGTTCTGTGGGCAGGCATCGTTATAGCGCCACGGGCACGGGTTACTATCCCTACAACAATGCCCTGGAGGGAGGGTTTTATGATATGAGAGGACATCCTCTACACACCTTACAGGTAATCTTCACTTCTTCCCATTTATATTCGATCCAGTAAACTTGTAACAGATAAATGTAACTTGATCTTTAAGATTTTTAAAATTTCTGTTACTTTTGAGTTGTTTTCTTGTCTCCAAATTAGGACTTTTTAGATGGTAAAACGTCAGAGGTAAGCGTTGCCATGGACAATCGTGCGGGAATAGCTTATGGAACACACATATGTATTCGGGAACTAAACAGGAAGTATCATAGAGTCATCAATTTTAGGGTTTGTATATATAGTTTCACTGAATTCTATTGATTTTAACCATTCCCCTTGTTTGATCAATGAACATTTCTGCTTGGAACTCGTAAATTTTTGTAAAGCAAGATCTATATGGAAAAGGGGACCCCACCCCTGAAATTCGTAAGAAAAATTTCCCGATCTGTACGCTTAGTTTTGGCCATATCACATTGATTAGATTGAGGATCGCTGACGAGGGTTGGGTACCCGAAATGTGCATGTCTGGTCCATGCTGTAAATTTATCTGTTCTTAAATGATGCTATTCAGTTTGAAGACGCTTTAATTAATATTTCACCAAATTCACTTTTCGACATGAGTTAGTTGTGCCAAAAAGTTTGCTACATGTTGAATTTCCATTATAGGTGGTTGATACTGGCTCGGCGTTTTATGGAAAGGGTCACAGTAGAATAGACATCTGTGTCCGCAATGCAGCGGCTTCGTATGATAACACCATTAATGGCCATCTGACACTGGTCTTTCCGTGACCATCTATTATTTTCCAACTGCTAGTATGAAGAGTAATTTCGAAAGTAAAGAAGTAAGAATAATGTTATGCATGCATTGTTTTTCATCTTTTCATATTGAGTCTTTGCGGAATACAGAGTTATTTTCCCTTATAGACGGTATCTGACGTAAAACCATTGTGACGTCATGAAAATGGTATGGTAACGTCGATTTTGCACCGTCATTTCCCAGATTTTTACGACTGTTTCCATAGAATTTGATGACGTCACAATCAGTCTACGTCAGATACCGTCTCAAATGGGAAGTAACTCTGGTTTTCGAAAATAGCGAATATGCTGAAGACAATTAATGTACATATAATTCGATTACTGTAAACGTCGTTATCTTCGCGTGGGGGTAATTTTCGCGAAGTTCACGTATCAATGAACTTCGCGAAAATTTCCCCCAAGCGAAAATAAACCTGCTGCATTTATATAGAGACAGAGATGTTTACATTATGAATATTCCTCAAAGCTTAATGCATCGATGTTATAAGCGCAGAACTTTCCCCAGCGAAAATAACCACGTTTACAGTACATAAAACTCTAAAATTGGAATGTATTGCATTTTCCTATGAAAACATTTCGTAGCGTCACAGAACTGTGACTTGATGTTTTAAGTGTATTAATTAGTTCTTTCCAGATCTGTCGCCAGATAGAGGCTTTGTTTTGGCCCTAATGTTATGAATTTGATATCATATCGATTATTTTGCTATTTCGGAAATGTCATTTCATTCAAAAATACCATCACAAAAGGAGGTTAACATTCCTCCAATGCTATTTAGAGCATACTTTATTTGGATATGCTACTGAATCGACCCTATAGAAAATTCGGAGCCGCGCACTCTTTGTCAAGTAAACGAACAAATTTACATTCAAACAATAAATCAGAGGGCGCTACTGACTTTGGCTGGAAGCATCAGTGATGAGGATTTTGAACCCGAAACACATGTCTGGTATATAATAAATGGGTTTGATATTTTCTTCAAGAAGGTAAAGAGTTGGATCACTTTCGTATTATTGCGATTCGCGAATCCTATTTTGATCCAAACTTGGGCCTCTTACTACGTCCAATGAAAAAGAATGAAAAGATATCCAACAAGACAAGATTGAAGTGAAAACAAAAATTAACATATGTGCAAGATAGTATACTGCTTGCAAGTCTCCATGCAATTCCTCCAATTTGGTTACTTGAAACCTATAATACATTTTCCATGCGTCGTGATCTTCGTGCTTCGAACGGGCTGTGCACTTCGAAGGGACTGAGTAATTCCAAATGTATGATGGAGTGTCAATGTGTTTATAATGCCGTTCTACTTATGACTGGTCAGATGGGAATGGAGGGCTTTAAATCCCTTTCCCTTTAATTTCTTGTGCGTTCAGATCTTTCTCTTTTAACCTACCCAGATTTCTATGAAAAGAAATTTATATTCCTATAATAAAAAGCACGCTGTCTGTGCAAAGTGCGACGTCCGATGTTCTTCAACTTGAAAAAAAAGTCTAAGACCTGGAGAGTTTAGGGGGTCAGCTAAAATGCTCCTGTTTCCGGTTTGAATTCTTTCAAACTCATAGACAGGAACCCCATCCTCCTTCTCCCCAGATGGGACGTACCTACCTCTCCACTTGGAAATAAATCTAGATCCGCACATGAAACCTATTGCAGCCAGGTTATATGAATATAACTAACGTACAAGATTTCAACAAATAACGGACACAACGTAAAACGATCACAACAGACAGTCGATGACAGAGTGACATACAATATAAAGAATAGAGATCAATTCAATGCGCACCCGTAACTGACTTTTGACAGTCGCCTGATACATGTCTGATACATGTCTAGCAAATCGTTTGATTATCCGGATTACATATGCACAACCCCCTTTTTTATTCGGATACACATTGGACTCCCAAGACGCACAGTTGAACTCAAGTTTTAACCATGTAATAATAGGCGTTTCTAAGTGTGTTGTTCTTGGTGCAAGTGTACCTTTACTTTTACATGTCATGGACTGATAAGGAAATTCAGAAATTATAGTAGGTACTCTTCATTCGCTAGCAGAGGACATCATAAATTAAAATGCCTTACCGGTACTTCGTACGTATATTACATTTACTTACTGTAAACGTGGTTATTTTCGCGGGGAAATTCGCGAAATGACCATTGCAGCAGTACGCTTGTGGTAATGATGGCGAAATCGTTCTTAGATACAAGTTGTAATTTTCACGCGGGGGTTATTTTCGCCATATATCACGAAAAGCGCCATAATTACGCCCCATGGAAAACAGTTTAAATGTTACTCTCTATTTATCATCTAGTCCCGCCTTGGTGTTATTGTTAGCGCGTTCGCCGTGTACCCAGATGGTGCTTGGTCCGAGCTATCGGTATCATTTGATTCATTTTACTCTGTCAGGTTTACACAGTGTTCAAAGTAGGAGAAAATTATAGAAATATAATAAATAACAATGAACACTCTATATCCACAAATTTTCGGCCACTCGGCCTTTATCAAATGGAAAAACACAAATTTTTTGTTTGAACAAATGGTTCATTTTACGCTGGGCTTTGTTTACCAACAGTTATGGATATTACGTAGAATTCTTTTGTATTTGTACTTTTCCACTTGATAAAGGCCGAGTGGCCGAAAATTTGTGGATATAGAGTGTTCATTGTTATTTATTATATAAAACTTCCATAGGGAGGACACTACTTCATTCTAGAGAAATATAAATCGAGACACTAATTACTATCTTCTCGAGACAAGTGTACGTAATATCTTACTCCCAGGGAGTAAGATATTACGTTTACTTGTCTCGAGAAGATAGTAAGATATTACGTACACCTATCTCCAGAAGATGGGATTTATAGTTCTTTGATCACAACCCTTTGACAATGTGAAGATTACTATCGCAATACAAACTGGTCTTTCAGCAAATTGTGAGACTTTTTCCAGTGGGAAACAACTTTCTATACGCATATGAAGCCAAGCTTGTGCGGTTCTTGTTCTCTCGTGTAAAGAATAATACGGAAGTGTTCCAGCTTTTTACATTTTTGAAGAAAATTTCAAACCAACCCTAATGCACCAGACACGTGTGTCGGATAGTAAATCCTCATCAGTGGTACTTATTAAATGCATCGACTTGATTTTCTGACACAACAAAATGTATTTCAGTAGCGCCCTCTGGTTTTATTTTTAATTGAATATAAATTTGTGCGTTTGATTTAGTACCTAGCACTCCAACACAGTATGTCGATATCACGATCTAAATTAATAATCAAAATACTAGTATTGCTGATTATCTCAGCACAATCCATCCGTGAGAGCTAGAAGTGAAGTATCTGCTTAATGTTTAGATCTCACGTTATCTTTTGAAGACAATGGTCACCTAAGTACATACCTCAATATACGACAAAAGTGACGACTTCAACTTCAAAAATACGGTTTTTTAACGACTGATTTTGTCATTGAAAAAAGTATTTGGACGATATAATGAAAATAAGCATTACAAAATCTCGTTGTCCTCAATGTTGGAAGGATTTTTAGAGCTATCCAAAACACTGAATTTGACACATTTATCGGGTTTGACTTTTTTTTCTGAACGGCCTAAGTGATGAGTGTTGCTATCAAACAGGAGATGCTTACTCTCCACGGACACCAGATTTACGAAAGTACTTACGAAAAATTTAAGGATTTTTCGTAACTCTCGATCGCCCAGTACTTTTAATATACTAAAATTAGCGATGTTTTGTTTCTGAATTTGTATTTAGTATGTAGAAATGTTATCAAAAAGGACAACATAATCTAAAGAGAAAAAGATTTCCATCTTTTATTTGATGATGAAGGTTACGGAAATTCCTTTAAAAAATCGTAAGTACTTTGGTAAAACAGGCTCCAGATCTTATCTCCAATATGTTTGATTATCGATCACTGATCGTACATCTATCGGTATAGTGAACGCAGAATCTGTTCGAATTTCAGCATTGCACAGTCGGAATACTACTTTGCCTCCATCTACAGGGGACCCTTGGTAAGACAATATCTAAATGTGCTAAATTTTAAAATCTCACTCACTGTACTTTAGATCTGTGTCGTTTTAGCTTTTGGTGTTGCTGGTGGTGCTTTGTGTTTGTGGAAACCTCTCAGGGACACTGAGTACTAGTTCTTCCTTCTAGTTAGATACAAGTGAAATTATATTTCATAGTCTTAGAGGTCTTAATGTATGTGAAATACATGTATGATAACACATGTTATAGTCTCATGTTATAGTCTGTTTGTATGGTCATCTTACAGTGCGGAGGTTATTTTACACAACTATTGAGCGTGACCTCTTCGTAATCGGAAAAGTGGGAGGGTTGTGCGCACGTAATCCGGATGAATACAACGTCTGCTACTGGCGTGGCAGATGGCCGTCTTATGTCTGCACCGATTGCCCATTTGTCTCGTTGGTGTATGTGTAGTCATTTGTGTTTGATGTTTCTATGTATTGGTGTTCCTTGTACCTTTTGTGTATCTTTCTGTGCGTGTCTGCTCTGCGTTTAACATTGTTTTTTTTTGGGGGGGGGGTCGCTGTGGTTTGTGCCTGCAACCGGGTGTTGTTGGAGATCCCCTCCTTTCTCTCAGACGCCTAAAATGCATGTTAAATGTGTTAATTCCTATCAGATCCGTAAATTGATGATTTTACAAGTTGACGGATCAGGTGGACAGCACGTGTATGAGTATGTATTTGGTAGAAAATATTGAGTAGAGCTTAATTCACCTTATTTAGGTTTTTAAAAATAAGTCCGTGAGTTTTCCAGATTTTGAGAAGTCAAAATAGCATGTAATGGATCAACCTTATAGACACTTTTGAAGTAAAATTGAGAGTTATATTGATGTACAGAATAGGTTGAAGACAGACAATTTGGTACATAACTTCCTTTCTGTGAAGTTTAATCACATTCTAGCAATTACGGAGGATATGGAACCATTTCCGGTCATTTTCTTTGATAGTTATGGAGGATATTCTGGCTTCCAATAAACGGCATTAGTCAGCACAAGTTTGCATCATACACAAAAGCACAATTTGCAGGAAAGAATGAAGAGTCCCTGTAACATCTGTGTCTACATACTAGTATAAAAACGTGGGTCATTTGCTATTTGTAAGGTTTAGAAGAATATGTGGTAGTCCCAAAGAAGAACTTACCAAGCCATTTTGAAGAGTGTTTGTTTGAAGGATGTATGCTACGCTTTGTCAATGTTAATATTTTTGTAAAGGTGTTCTAGAACCTTGGATGGGAAATGTCAGTATGCTTCACCCATCGCTCTGTCAACTATTTCCAAGATCTATTATTTCGAAGCAAGAATTGCTTTAAATAGTAATGTCTCCCTGTATGTGCTAGGTACATTATAACAATGCGACAGCATGGTTCTTATACATGTATAATATACATAAGCATACTAGTATGTTGTCTTGAAATTTCCGCGACTTTTTCTTATTTATTTATTTCAAGGAAGTGACGCACCATGTATAAACAGAGGAGGTCATTGTCAGGAGGACAGTTTACATTGCAGTGGAACATATCTCACCGGATACTGCTCTGGGCATGCGTCAAGGAGGTGTTGTTCACCTGGTTCGGGTAAGGTTGACACGAACTCGATCCGTTTCTGAAAGATGATTCCGACTGAATTAAATTTTGAGATTATATTTACGGAAGCCCGTTAGTGCCAAATATGAATAAATAAAAATGGAGGAAATGCGAAATATATTTAGGAAAATGCGAAATAAATTAAGGAAAATGAGAAATAAATTTAGAGAAACGAGAAATAAATTAAGGAAAATGAGAAATATATTTAGAAAAACGAGAAATAAATTAAGGAAAATGAGAAATATATTTAGAAAAACGAGAAAAATATTTAGGAAAATGAGAAATATATTTAGAAAAAAACGAGAAAAATATTAAGGAAAATGAAAAATATATTTAGCAAAAACGAGAAATATATTTACAGAAGGTGGAAATATAAAAACAGGGAAACCACAACAAATAATTAAAGCTTGACCTTGCCACTCCCGAAACATTAATGAGTAATGAATTACAGTACATGGATATAAAGACTTCCTTGTATTTATTCCACTTCCCCGCAACTCCCGCTGCTTTTACACGAGAAATGAATCCTATGTATGCGGGCAAAGATGCATGTGTAATATTATCTGTCTGGTATTTGGCATTGCAGCTCTTGCAAACATCCATTTCGAAGACTGTATAGTTTATGATGCGCCTTGACCAGTACCAATCGTTTATTTCTCTCGTAAAAGCAGCGGGGGTCGGGGAAGAAGTGGAAGAAATACAAGAAGGTCTTTATCTCCTGATAATCTCATTAATATTCTGGGATTGGTAAACGGAGAGTGTAGTGGGGGAATTTAATGTTTATATACATATCGTATTTCTTTTGTGGTTTCCATTTATATCTATGGGGAGTGAACAGTACCCCTTCCGCCCCTTCCTCTCCATCCCGCCCCTAAGCTTCCTGCTCCCATCCCCTGAATTCCTCCTCCCTCCCCTTTACCCTCCCTCCTGCCACTCCCTTCTTCCAACCCCTGCCCTCCCTCCCACCTTTCGCCCCTGTCCCTCCCCTTCGTCCCCCCCCCCATTTCACCCTGTCCACTCCCTCATTTATATTTCCACATTCTGTAAATCTATTTTTCATTTTCCTAAATATATTTTTCATTTTTTCCTAAATATATTTCTCATTTTCCTAAATATTTTTCTCGTTTTTCTAAATATATTTCTCATTTTCCTAAATATTTTTCTCATTTCCTAAATATTTTTCTCGTTTTTCTAAATATATTTCTCATTTTCCTTAATTTATTTCTCGTTTTTCTAAATATATTTCTCGTTTTCCTTAATTTATTTCTCGTTTTTCTAAATATATTTTTCATTTTCCTTAATTTATTTCTCGTTTTTCTAAATTTATTTCTCGTTTTCCTTAATTTATTTCTCGTTTTTCTAAATATATTTCTCATTTTCCTTAATTTATTTCTCGTTTTTCTAAATTTATTTCTCATTTTCCTTAATTTATTTCGCATTTTCCTAAATATATTTCGCATTTCCTCTTTTTTTATTTATTCATATTTGGCACTAACGGGCTTCCGTATATATTTCATGAAAACATAAAAGTGTATCAAAAAATTGGGCATTTCAAAACAGTGTTACATCAGTGAAACTCGAGCTGAATGCACATTTCAAAACCGTTTGTTGCCATTATGAGACAAGGGCAGATATCACTGACTCCATGAGAGTAGGAAGTTCATAAAAGTCAAAATGTATACTGGAAGCACTATATCAAGTTCTATGGAATCTCAATATTTTTATGATTTAAAATCTCACTCAAAATTTGAGAGAAAGACATACAAGAATCGGATTTGCAGGGTCTGACCTTAAGGGAAATACAAATTGATACTGAATAGTTGAGGAGCTTAATTCTAAGAGTCACCACATGTATGTCAAAGATTCAGCTATTTGAGGGCAGAGCTATGCATGAGAAAGACATTCCTATGTTTTAAACTGAATAACATATCAAATTTAGTATAGAATCCAATTATTTAAAATCAGTGCAGAACACCAGGGAAGGGAGATCAACATCCTTGATCTCTGTGTCATACGTGGCGTCCTTGAAGTACATGATAAAAAAAACCCCGTGGCAATATTGCCTTGTTTGGTGGCACTGTTGGTCTGGGAATTAACGGATTTTTTGTGTCTATAGATCAATAGCGGATGGCGGTGTAGTAATCGTGGCGATGTGCGTGTTTGGCGTTTTAACGAAAAGGGGGGGGGGGGGGTAAACGGAGTGAAGTATGCGTTATGTACATGATACATAAACACAAATACAGAATGTTTGAAGTTGAGCTTGAAATCACGCTTACTCGCTTTTCAATCAACATTGAACGAGTCTTTATCTAAAACTCTGGTATATAGATTAGCAAGCAAAAAAGACAAGACACAGTGAAAGAAAAAAAAAACCACACCTATCTAGGGTCCATTTCGCGAAATTTTAATCGACGCAAAAATTTCCCGCTGCACGATGCGCCCCGGCAGGCTTTCTTCTTAAATAAAATGATGTGCAGAACACTTTCCAACATGTTTGTCCAGCGTCCTGTCACGAAAACTAATGTACGAATACTTTATATTGATATTTTACGTCCATTATCAAACAGTCCTCGTCTTCTTTTTGGGAAGTTTTCATTACGACTACATTAAATACCGATGACTATTATAATAAATAACGACGCCTGCGTTATGATTTGCGTGATTACGTCATTGATGTGCAATCTACTTCCTACAATCTATTTCCTACGCGTGAAAGAGAAGATTAGTTGGTATCTGCCATGGTATAATGTGCACGGTCTAGTGTTCGATCCTTGTTTGCTATGTTCGTATCAGTCATATGGATTCTACTTAATATGGCAAGCCAATGTGGACAAAAAAATGAATTTCAAATATTAGAAAATGAATTTCAAATATTAGAAAATGAATTTCTAATATTAGAAAATACCTATTTTTGTCCACATTGGCTTGCCATAACTTACCTTCTGTTTTTGAATGGTTATAAAACGGTCGCGGTGGCTTGACGTTCTGAGAACTTCGTGATCGTCCGTACTCCAATGCCAACGTTCTCTGCGTTCTCGTTACGCACCTCTTTACGGCCATATAGTAAGAACGGCATGCAGGTTTAACAAGAATACATTTTTCAATGTATATATTCTTTGAAATGCGGACAAATCAGATTTCTGATGATGATGTACAATAGAATGAAATGAATTGTAATATAATTTCCGAATGTTTCTGTAAGTCGTGCACTTTGCATTTCGTTCAATGTACATAGCTTGGTCTTGCATTCCAGCTTCCTCTGGACAGACAATAGAATGTGCCGTTGGCAAACATCGTTATAGTGCCACGGGTACGGGCTATTACCCTTATAACAACGCCCTGGAGGGAGGGTTTTATGACATGAGGGGACATCCTCTACATACATTGCAGGTACGTTCATTGATTCAGGGGCGGATCTAGCGTTATTGTGTTTCAAATATGTTGGGGTGGCTATGGGTATCCTGGCCTAACCCCTGGTAACATAAGGAAGTCGAGCCCCGCTTTATTAGCTTTGTTAAGTTCCATTTACGAGATAAACCGGATATTGTGGTTGATATCGACCTTTTTCTTTTTCATCCATCACTTTCTTACTTTTCTCAATTCGTCAGATACGCTGTATAGAATGCTCTCATGTTTTGGACTTTCGTGATAAAAGTGAAAAAAAGGATTTCGATATCATTACCTTGTGAAAAGTTTCTCGAAATTTGACAGAAATAATTCTGGACTCCTTTCGAAATTTGGGACAATTCCAGCTTCAGAATATGTCTCGTTCCCACTATTCTTTTAACATAATTACAGCTTAAAGTAACCCAGGGCCCCTACATATTACTGCCTTGTTTGTGATGTCATCTTACATTAAAAGACTTTTTGTTGAAATACACCAGAGCTCTCAGTACGTATGGTACGTTTCAAAAGACTTCAAGTGGGAGAGTTGTGCGCATGTAATCCGGATAACCACACTATTCGTTGTTATAGTGGATTGCCGTCCAAAGTCGTAGCTGGTCGCACATTGGTCTCCCTCAGTTTATGTAATGTCATTCTTGTTCTATGTTTTTGTGTGTGTCTGCTTCGGTCGTTTGTTGGAGCATTCTGTGTGGATGCTGTTGTGTGTCTCCTTGTTCCCTGTTGTTTGCAAAAGTTGTTTTCTCTGGTGTCCGTTCTTTCGAGCGTTCTAGGAGATGTGTTGATGCTTTTGTTTGTCTCCTTTTTCCTTTTTGTTTGTAAAAATTGTTTTTTCTGGTGTCCGTTTGTTGGAGCGTTCTGTGTGGATGCTGTTGTGTGTCTCCTTGTTCCCTGTTGTTTGCAAAAGTTGTTTTCTCTGGTGTCCGTTCTTTCGAGCGTTCTAGGAGATGTGTTGATGCTTTTGTTTGTCTCCTTTTTCCTTTTTGTTTGTAAAAATTGTTTTTTTTTTTTTGTGTCCGTTTGTTGGAGCGTTCTGTGTGGATGCTGTTGTGTGTCTCCTTGTTCCCTGTTGTTTGCAAAAGTTGTTTTCTCTGGTGTCCGTTCTTTCGAGCGTTCTAGGAGATGTGTTGATGCTTTTGTTTGTCTCCTTTTTCCTTTTTGTTTGTTAAAGTTGTTTTGTCTGGTGTCCGTTCGCTCGAGCGTTCTGTGTGGGTTTGGTGTGTATCCCCTTGTGCCCTGTTGTTAACAAAAGTTATTTTATCTGGTGTCCGTTTGTTGGAGCGTTCTGTCTGGTCGTTGGTGTGTGTCTCCTTATTCCCTGTTGTTTGCAAAAGTTGTTTTGTCTGGTTTCCGTTCGTTGGAGCGTTCTGTATGGATGATGTTGTTTGTCTCTTTGTTCCCTGTTGCCGTGTGTTGGAGCGTTCTGTATGGATACTGTTGTATGTCTCCTTGTTCCCTGTTGCCGTGTGTTGGAGCGTTCTGTATGGATGCTGTTGTATGTCTCCTTGTTCCCTGTTGTTTGTAAAAAGTTGTGTTGCCTGGTGTCCGTTTGTTTGAGCGTTCTGTGTGGATGCTGTTGTATGTCTCCTTGTTCCCTGTTGTTTGTAAAAAGTTGTGTTGTCTGGTGTCCGTTTGTTAGAGCGTTCTGTGTGGATGCTGTTGTATGTCTCCTTGTTCCCTGTTGTTTGTAAAAAGTTGTGTTGTCTGGTGTCCGTTTGTTAGAGCGTTCTGTGTGGATGCTCTTGTATGTCTCCTTGTTCTCTGTTGTTTGTAAAAAAGTTGTGTTGTCTGGTGTCCGTCTGTTAGAGCGTTCTGTATGGATGCTGTTGTATGTCTCCTTGTTCCCTGTTGTTTGTAAAAAGTTGTGTTGTCTGGTGTCCGTTTGTTAGAGCGTTCTGTGTGGATGCTCTTGTATGTCTCCTTGTTCTCTGTTGTTTGTAAAAAGTTGTGTTGTCTGGTGTCCGTTTGTTAGAGCGATCTGTGTGGATGCTGTTGTATGTCTCCTTGTTCCCTGTTGTTTAAAAAAATTGTGTTGTCTGGTGTCCGTTTGTTAGAGCGTTCTGTGTGGAGGCTGTTGTATGTCTCCTTGTTCCCTGTTGTTTGTAAAAAAGTTGTGTTGTCTGGTGTCCGTCTGTTAGAGCGTTCTGTATGGATGATGTTGTATGTCTCCTTGTTCCCTGTTGTTTGTAAAAGTTGTTGTGTCTTGTGTCCGTTCGTTGGAGCGTTCTGTGTGGATGCTGCTGTATGTCTCCTTGTTCCCTGATGCCGTTTGTTGGAGCGTTCTGTGTGGATGCTGTTGTATGTCTCCTTGTTCCCTGATGCCGTTTGTTGGAGCGTTCTGTGTGGATGCTGTTGTATGTCTCCTTGTTCCCTGATGCCGTTTGTTGGAGCGTTCTGTGTGGATGCTGTTGTATGTCTCCTTGTTCCCTGATGTCGTTTGTTGGAGCGTTCTGTGTGGATGCTGTTGTATGTCTCCTTGTTCCCTGATGTCGTTTGTTGGAGCGTTCTGTGTGGATGCTGTTGTATGTCTCCTTGTTCCCTGATGTCGTTTGTTGGAGCGTTCTGTGTGGATGCTGTTGTATGTCTCCTTGTTCCCTGATGTCGTTTGTTGGAGCATTCTGTGTGTATGCTGTTGTATGTCTCCTTATTCCCTGTTGTTTGCAAAAGTTGTTTTGTCTTGTGTCCGTTTGTTGTAGCGTTCTGTGTACGTGCTGTTGTGTGTATGGTTGTCCCCTGGTGTTTGCTGAAGTTGTTTTGTTTGATGTCCTTTCGTTGGAGCGGTCTGTGTTGATGCTGTTGTATACATGTCTCCTTGTTGTCTGGTGTCCGTTTGTTGGAGCGTTCTGTGTACGTGCTGTTGTCTGTATGGTTGTTCCCTGTTGTTTGCTGAAGTTGTTTTGTTTGATGTCCGTTATTTGTTGCACACTACGGTTGTGTTCCGCTGTAGTATTATACAGGATAGCATGGTTTGGAGATCTCTTCCATCCCATCCTATACATGAGCATTTTATATTTTCGACAATGTAAAGAAATTCGCTGGACATGCAAATCATATCTTTTAGTAACCTTTCACTTTTGGAAACTGATTATCTATGTAATGTGTTGTATTGTATTGTATTGTATTGTATTGTATTGTAATAACATAGATATGTATACGAGTTGTCTTCTACTATCTTGAAATCAGGACTTTTTAGATGGTAAAACATCAGAAGTAAGCGTTGCCATGGACAACAGGGCAGGGATAGCATATGGAACACGAATCTGTATTCCAGAACTGAACAGGAAATACCACAAAGTCATCAACTTTAGGGTTTGTACATACAATAGTTTTTCTTAATGTTGGTTTCTTGAAACCATATCTACATGTACAAAAATTGTGATAATTATGAGTTCAGCGGGTCGCTTTATTTAATAATCAGTGTGCTGAAAAATGCAAAAATTTGTTGAAACTGTTTTATGCACCTGGATATGCATGAAGATCTTCAGCTGACGTAAATTAATGTTTCGCTAACTTTTAGAAAAAGGCTTTTGATTGACTTTGCCTTGTTCTCGAGGCCTCTGATTTTTTTTAAAGAGGTACAATCGTTGGGTTATCTTACGTAGTACAACGGAGAAGATCGATGTAGTGGGTTTCCGGTGATTCCACAATAGATCGAAAGTTTAAAAATCTGATTTTGATTCGTACACTTATTTTACAGGTGGTGGACACAGGATCAGCCTTTTACGGCAAGGGTCACAGTAGAATCGACATCTGTGTCCGGAACCAAGCTGCTTCCTATGACAGCACCATAAACGGTCATCTTACACTGGTTTTTCCTTGACCATCTGCGGTACAAAGGAGTGTCTGCTGACAAAGGAAAAAAAACTACTTGCAATAAATCTAAGAAAGATATTTGTCTTATAATTTCAGTATTCTATGTGTTCTTTTTGAAATTAAATGAATCACCCAATTTTAGAGAGAAAAAAAGCACATGAAACAAGACTTAGTGAGACTTCGGACATCAAAATGGGGTTGGGAGGTTTGAACCCTCACCTATCTATCTATCTATCATTACCTTTCGCCTCGAAGTTTGAGTACTAGGATTCTCATCCCCTGGAATTTGCCCAAAATGCTGATTTTTTTTTCTTTCTTTCAAATTGGTAAGCCTCAGTAACGCTCCCTGAAGGGCTAGAACCCCCCCCCCCCACACACACACACCTGGAAAAAAAATGCTAGATGTGCCCATGTCGGTGATGAAAATGACTATTTTAAATTCTGAAAATTAAGTTTCCTCAATGTGCCTTTTCTCGTTATCACAAAGTATTCTACTAATTCAGTTTGAATATACATGTATTTCATACCTGCATTTTCAAAAAAAGTACTGAAACTCTATATATACAGTGGTGGATTCAGGGGGTGCGGGAGGGGGCGTCCGCCCCCCGGCACTGACCCAAAATTTTCCAAAAACCCCTATATTTTGGCCCATTTTCGGTAAAAATCGCCAAAATTCGCCCCTTGATCCCCAGGTAAAGGGGCGCTGGATCCGCCACTGATATATTTATCAAAAATCAATCCCGCATACTCTCATGGAATGTTTCAGGCATATATTTTTTAATATCAACCTGAAAAAAAAATATGTAAGTTGTCTTAATATACATATCCTTCTTTTTTATGTACATCATTCAGTTTAGTTTCAATAGTTTCAGTGCTTTCAAAATCATTATTTTTTTTCAAAGCCTATATGAGGGAGGGTCCCGTCCAACAAGAGGTATTTTTGCTGACTTTTCAGATGGGAGAGAGGGGGTGGAACCTGACCCAAGACCAAAAACAAAATCCGCGCTTCATTCATCAGATATGGGTCTATGGATCACTGAGAAGCAATAGGGGAATCCATTTGCAAATACTGTTTATGTGACTGGTAGAAAAGTTTAATTTTTTTGTTAAAATGGCAAATATTGAAAAAATTCAAGAGTGCTTTCCCTTTGCACGGTTCCATAAATTTACCCGGAAGCAAAACTTCTCGGACATTGATCAGAAAGTAACAGCTATGCCTCCAAGACGCCAAACGTTCTCTTGGGACTTTAGCAGACTGATTCCATGATATAAGGTGTTGAGAATTACACGAAATGGTGTAAACAGAGGCCAGGAACTTTCTGAGAGAAGCGAAAAGTGCCTGAGTAAGGATTGGCAATGGCCGAGTTGTACACGGGTGATGTTGACAATGAAAACTTGGCGAGGCTTCGTTGCTTAGAAAGAGGTCTTGTTGTGACAATATTCTTCAGCAGGAAGAAGCCTGAAAGAAGGACTCTTCAAGTGAAACTTGAGACTAGACAGTTGTCATGGATACGTGCATTTGGAGGAAAACCCGAGGGTCAATGTAAGTTCTCCCGAATTTCTTCTGAAATATCCCACGCACTTTTGACATGTCATTTAATCGTTTATCGCGAACTTTTAGATTAGATACGTGAACATCATCTAAAACTTTCTTCAAGTCTCTTTGTGTATTTACAATTATGAAAAATCTGTAACGGAATATTGACTTGGTTTTCATTTGATTTTAGCTCGAATTTTCTCTGATGTTTAGATTCTGTAATAGATGTTGTTAGAGCGCAAGTAACCCCTTTTGCGATTCAGGCACGGACTGTTTTATTATGCTATTGTTCTACTGATTATCCTTCAGTCAAATGCAGCATAATAAAACGTTCCATGAATCGCAAAAGGGATAATTTCCATCATAAAGAGCGCATTAGTTACTACTGTCCTGTTCACGAAATCCAGAGAACCCTGTTTTGGAGAATTATTCTGTGGTCTTAGAAATTTTCTGATTATTCTTTGTCTCCGTAAGTTGTCGTAATAGGAATTGTAAATGAACTCACCAATTTGACTGTTTTTAAGCTGCTATACACAGGTTGGGGAAAACTTCAGATCGAGCTATAATAGCTTGATCAGGCTATAATAGCTAGAACAAGCTATTGCCTAATAAAATCTTTCAATACAAAATTAAACTAAAATCAAAATTTTTGAAAAATATTTACTGATTCCATTTGTACTCGATATATATCAAAATTTTTAACAAGACATACATATTCAAATATATACCGATGATGAGCAACAAGATTTTGAAAAAATGAAAACTTTGAGGTTCCTTATCTCCTCATCTGTTGGTATTTCAATAGGGGTTTCTATACAAAAATTGTAGTATTTTATCAGTACTTGTGCGACTTGTAAACAAAATTTAATTATCATCAATTTTTAATTTTTTCATAGGAAAAAAATTGTTTTACGATAGCTAAATGGAGCTATTATAGCCCGATCGAACTATTATAGCTCGATCTGAAGTTTTCCCCAACCTGATACAGGCTCTTTGGGAGTTTCGGATTTGCTTGTGTATTCCGAATCAAACCTAAAATTGCACTTATTTAAGATAGAAAATAACATTTAGTATTTTTCTAGTAAGGAAACTGTCAATATTGAATAATAAAATAATCACTAGTTATGAAAATTAGTTCTCATTTCAAAATTGCAAACAGTTTTGTGCAATCTGGAACTCCCAAAACAGGCGACCGGAAACCCCAAAGTGTTTGTACAGAAAATTCTCATGTTAATTTCAGTCTGTGGCCACATTGTTCTCTGTATCAACGATGGTAAACAGTGACAACATGGTGGCTGATGGCACGCATTTTACACATGTTTTAGTCATATTTGTTATAGAAAATCTCTATAGACATTTTATTTTCTTTGTAATTTTGAACTAAGCTATGCACAACCAAAAGGGGGGCAATTTCTGTTAAGACTAAGACTAAGAGAGTACTAAAGACTCGTTTTCAGTTCATATGATGACTACAGTATATTTAGGAGAAAATTGCCAAAACAGGGTGCTCTGGATTTAGTGAACAGGACAGTAGGGCTGGGCCAACCCCATGATGGACCGATTCGATACGTATCACGATACCACCCTTCTGCTTCCTATGGGATAAGTAACAAGATACTCTAACTGAAAAGATTTTAAGTGAAATTGATCAGGTTTATTTATGGAAAATAAAAAACTTGCATATTTGTGATGTTCGCCACGTATTTTTAAGATGTTTCTTATAATCTACAAAACACTTTATCCTTATCTTGTCATCTGATTCTGTTTTCCTCATAAATTTGCATTGCAAAATATTTCGAGACTGCAGATTTCGCCCAGCTTTTGGTCATGCTGGCCTTTGCTTCATTTTCACCTCTACAAAAACGTACACAGACTAAAAACAAAAGCAAAAGAAAATTTAATAATATTTCGAATTCGATGCTGATACATTGATAATTCAATAATATTTTGATGCAACGCGTGTATCAATCCTTGGATCGGCAAATGAAATGTCGTGATGCATCGATTCATCGACCCAGCCCTAAAAGTTATCATACAAAAGGTACCTGGATCTACACCCTGCATAGAACTTGAACTTCCCATACAATGTAGGTTATTTTGTTCTCCAGGTTTGGGGGGAATTACAATGTACATGTAAAAGTGCCCGCCTAGACCCCTCGGCTACAGTATTTGCAGCTTAGATGATCGTCTCATGTCTTGGCATTTAAAAGGCCATAGAAAATATTTACAAACCAATATTATTAGTTATACGGTGTTTACAGGGGGGATACAGAAATATATTGGGTCGAAGAAAAAAGTTGTATTTTGCGAGTCCCCCCTGTAAAATACTGTATAACGAATTTATCCCGCCGATGGCTTTTGGTTTGTGTATCTTATGCCAATATATTCTAGAGCATCTCGGTGACGTCAAACACGTAAAGCATCTTAGTAGAAGTAGGATATTAAAATAATATCCTGTCAGTAACATAATACAACATAATATTTGGTTCTTCTCGACCAATCAGATTGCAAGAAATTTGCCAGAGGTGGAATAAAGTACATTCCACACCTTCCCTGTATACACTTCATACACTTGGTTGAAACAGTATTTCATTAACGTTATGCAAATAATATATGATTACATTTACAAAAAATGCATATTTTGGATCCAGCAACAAAAGAACCCTTTTATCAAGCTTTCTCCCTTCATGCACTTGCATACATAGTAGAAGCTGTATGCATGCTGGTACAGAGCATGACAAGCGAATGGAGAGATTAGTACATGTATGAGGAGCTAGGAGTAAGAAGGAACCTCAGATACAAATGTACATATATTGTCTAGAGATATAAATGTCATGTTTCTAAAATATGTGATCCCCATTGGGGTTGTTCCAAAGAAGCAGATATCTCTTCAAGTTTAAAGAAGTTCTCTAGTCGTGGAGATTTTCATGTATATTACAGTTCATATCAAACTTAATTCCAACAAGAAATTTCCCCATAATGTAAATCTCTTTCAAAGCTGATATAGACCAATTTATATTTTACCACCTTTTCCAATTTCTCAAAATAGCTGTACAAACCGGAAGTACGTCAGACGTGTGTAAAAGGGAACCACGTTTCATAACGCTATATATAGAGATGTACATGCATGTTGTGGATACATGTAAGAATGTACTCTTATAAATGCCAAAATAAAGGACATATCAAATGAGAGTGTATGATTGATTATAAATACGATAAAAGAGCATTTAATAATGAAACCTAAATATTTACATTTTAAAAACTACTAATGTACATGATTTCATTATATACATACGTACATGTGTTGATATATTTTAAAAGACTTCCAGGATCCTAAAGTTTATCTCGGAGAGGGATTCTAAGGCATATATAGATAAAAAAAATCTTAAGGCGATCTATCCTTCCTTTCCCCCGGAAAGAAAATGGGGGTTGGGGTAAGCCGTCTATTTCGAAAAAAAATATATACTAGTAAAACAAAGAAAAAATCTGCATTTTTGGCAAATCCAAGGGGTCATGACGTCCTAACCGTCTAGATCATGCTTGTAGATGGTTTGGGTCGGGTAGAGGGTATCCTATTTACAAAATTCTATAATTTCCTCCGTAGGCGGAAAGATCGTCCGGGTATTCGTATGCGCTACTAAAAAAAAATTTAGAGGCGCATACGAATAATTGCCAGGCGATCTTTCGGCCTGTGATTTCCCCGGCACTCTGAATCCCTCCCGTTCCGGCCTTTGATACAAATGTACCACCCTCCTTCGTTGACATTTGTACCTCCCCACTTCCAGTCGGCACGTACGTACTTCAATAAATATTACCTTCCTTACATTGGAAAAAGCATGCCATGTACATGCTAAAAGGAGAAATTAGGTCTGTGGAATATCGTTGAGAATTAATGTAAAAATATAAGTCATCGACATGTTCAATCTACTTATTTTTGTGAACGGGGAAAAAAGAAAGAAAGAAGGAAAGATACAAGCTAGATTTTTTTACATATATACAGGCCCCAAGTGCCGAAAAAAAAGTCAGTATGTAACAACTGTTAAAAAAAAATCCCCCCTCCCGCCCGAATTTCCAGACATAACTCTCGTCTCCATACGCCCCCCCCCCTCATAAATAACGATACGATGTTTGACGATTGTTGTTTTGTAAAACGAAATTTTTTAATGAATGTTAACAAATAAATGTCCATCAAATGTTTCATCAAGCATCAAACGGATCCGTGTGGAACATCGAAATATGCAAGAACTTCAGTTTTCAATATGCAGAGCATAACCTGTTACATGTTCACAAATTTTTCGATAGATTGGGATGGGGACGTAAATTTTAACTGCGGAAGGAGTTGCGACTGAATTTCGAAAAAAAAAATGATAATCATAAACAAGATACCATATCAAATACTTGTATATGTATTCCGGTTATCTATTTTCTAATATTGTTCTGGGCAACACAGTGATCATATTCTTTTGGAGCGGAGATAGTATTATTAATAAATTAAGTCCGTCTTGAATTCTTGTAATGAACCTCGGAAATATTTTTTTTTTCTCTCTCTCGTACTGAGATACTCGATCAGTTAATATTGACGAAGAACGCTCGTTACTTTCCGTTTAATTCTGAGACGATTCATTTAAAATTTCATTTTATTCGATATACATTACATGATCATTTCTCCCGGTATTGAATTTCAAGAAAGTCAATTTTTTCCTGAAATCCTGAGCGGAGCTAGCAGACAACTTTCAAGGCCATATCATTTATTTTTTTGTCGATCCATATCATTTAATTTTTTTTACCTTCATAACTTTATATAATATCAGAAAATAAATTTCATATTATCTGAAACGGCCAAAAAATGTGTCGTCAATTTAATGACATTAATTTTCATTTTTCACCCTCTTCCTGAGTTGCGCCCCCCCCAAACCTATTAGCTGATTAGAATATCAATTTGAGATCCCATCTAGACAGCTAGGAAAGGCTTTACTAAGGATTTCATATCCTATAAAATTTCGATCTCTCACCCTCCCTTATTTATTTAATATTTTCCGTGTTCATGCAAGTCTTACCAGGAATGGGGAAGAACCGCCCCCTGGATGGATCCGACAATGAATATGTACAGGTCTTTTAAAAACACTGATGTCTAATTTACTTTGAAAATGGTTAAACCGAAAAATAACTATAAATGTACCATATAAACAAAGAGACTCATACATGCATGTACTATATTTTACATTACGTCATCGTGTGAATGTGTAGTGTATACACACATCTGACGTCACGAATTTGTACTTTCAATTTCGGCGGAAGTTGCAGACTAGTTCTGTGTAAAATCGCTAGCTTGTTGATATGGGCTTATAAATCGCTGTTTCATGGATAAACGAGATAATAAATTTTTATGGAACTACCAATACTTTGTAATTTGAGTTTGTCCGAGTAGATGTAAGTGAAAATACCCACGAGTAGAGGACTTCTTTAAGTGATAGGGCTTTCATATTTCACACATGCACAAATGCCATAACAATTAAGTGCTACATTTTGATACCAATACATTTGACATCCATGTAGGGACTTTTGCACATTCATCTTGCATGTAACAAGTACTACATTTTGATTTTGATAAAGAAATTTATACCAAAGTTTCCTAGACCGTGAACTCTGACCTCATAAAAGACTTGGTAAGAGGTCTCACCTGCCCAGGGTTTCAAAATTAGCATCTGACCTCTGGAGTCTGACCCCTTGTGTGGGAAAAATCAATCTAAATAAAATCAGATGATTTTAATTAGATATGGGAAAAATGATAAGGGTCTGCCAGAAATCTTACCATGTTGCACATCAAAAACCTCCACATGATCGTTACACAGATTTGTCATACACTGTTAGTGGTGCCCTATATATGCAATTTTGATATTGACCATGGAGAGAGTATGAAATCAATTGATTTGACGTCAAGGTCACATTTCAAGGTCAAAAGTGAAGATTGTTAAGGTCACATTATACAAACTCAGTGATTAGGGAGGAGTTTGTGTCAATGGGCCATTTCCATGATTTTCTCAAATTAAAATGGACCGTTTCTTAAGAAAGTACGTAGACCTCCATGGGTCATCCTTCAAATCAGTGGGACAATGGCACATGCCCCCGCCCGTCCCATTCACTGCATACTGTACAGTAACATGTTCATGGATACATTATACAGGGTTTTTTTTTATTTTGGGGAAGGTGCCTGTGCCTGTCCCATTTGGGAAAATTTGCGACATTTTGCTGAAATTGGGAAAATGTTTATTCAAATTCCACCAAAGTATAACCCTAAAGTATCATTTATTAACACTGCTCTCAATTGATTTGCTTGAACTGAGCAAGGGATGAATAAAAAACTTTAAGATGCACTTACAAATAGGACATTTTGTGCTCAGACTTTCAGGTTTTGAGTCTTATTTTCACAGGTGATTTTTTCATAATTCCTCTTTGGGAATTTAAGAGTGATTTTTTGGAAAAATAGAGGAAAATTGGCTTTAGGAAGGGGCAGAAATTCGGACCCAAAACAAGGGAAAAAAAACCGGACATAATTCAATTCAGGTCAACTTAAATGGCAAGAACCATATCCATGGCGTTCGCCACGTATGAACAATTTACATATACATTTTATTATAGACAAGCATTTATACTTAGTCTAGTAGTTTGTATAGTGTCAAATATGCGGTTTGGAGCAGATGCCACCCTTTGCCAAATCGCTTCAACGTTTGAACTCATTTCCTGAACAAAGATGCTTATTTGCAGAAACTGATAAGAAATTTACAACAGTTCCCATAGAGCTGAATTTTTGGACATTAACAGTACATTTAGTTCAAATGAGTTTACATGTAGCACTAGTGACTAGAGTGATTAAAGGGGATTCCTTTGCACTAAATAGATCCGCGTGTTAACTACATTTGCAAATCAGTGACAAGATAAACAATGAAATTCTTTGAATCTTCGTCAAATCGGTTTGCACCAAGTGATCCATGGGTTTGGCAAGCACAGATGCACAGATGCAGTAGAAGAAAACATTGACCCTTTATCATATTGTTTAATTGTTACTTCTATTCAACGACAGAATGAAATAATTGTATTTTTGTGTCCCGTCCGTCCGTCCGTCCGTTCGTCCGTCTGTTCATTTGTCAGGAATATATTATACCTATAGAGTTCTTTGTATAACATCTTCAGTTTTGAATCAGAGAATATCCCAAGGTTCACAGTCTGTGCCAAATTCTTTTGGCTTCCACAGGTTAATCGGACCTGTGTATACGAGCTTCACATAAGTCCGAAGAATATTTTGCCTGTCAATTAACACAGTTTTGTGCACCAATTTTCAGATTGTCACCAGTCATTCGGTCCTGTGCCTAGAACAACGGCACAGGTCCGAATGGATATTTCACCTGTCAGGACAGACGGACCTATGTTAATTAGCAAAGACTGGGTTCAACAAACTAAGAATCAACGACCTTGATTGTTTTACACTGCCATCCGTAAATACCTATGTACATGTACAAACAGGGAAATCATTCTAGATTCTTTATTATTTTGTCCTAATTTACCAATCTGAACTTGAAAGATTTATAATAATTGGCTTCACATTATTCAAAATTATGAATAGTTATTATGAAAATGTAATGGTAAATTGAAACTTTTATCATTAGCACAATTTTTTTCTCAAAATTTGTCATTTTCATATAAAAAGAATAAAAATTCAAAAAAATGCAAATATTTGGGTGAAGTTTGTTACCAGTGCTATCTATAAGGTTCATCTTCAGAATATTACAGCAATGGATTGTTCATTTTCTAACAGCTTGAGCCTACATGAACAGAAGTGATGTATACTAATTTATGGATGTCAGTGTATATGTATTTGAAAATCGTTTATTATTATGAAATGAGTGTATTTTTTTTTTATTAAAATCGTCGCATGTTGTCAAGAGAAAAAAAATAGTGCGCCCAATCATATCTATTCCTGTTTTACGACCACAAGTTTACTTTGAAGCCTTGTCAAATCAATGGTCTCAACCTACACACCAAGTTGTATTAGACTCCCGCGGTTTGTGTACCTAAAACTGAAAACAGACGTTCTATTTAAAATTAAGGCCATATATAGTATTTCAAAAGTATTTTGTTTCACGTCCGAAACTTTTTTTTTCTGAAAGGTACCCATCCATCCACAGGAGCTAGACGTCATGGATCCACAATCGCATCCTCCTTCTCTTATTTTATAATTCAAGGGTGTTGGCGTCGAGCTCCTGTGGATCCATCAGACATGAAAACATAAGAGAGCACAGTGATAAGTATGACTTGACTGGAAACAAAGAAAAAAATCGTGTCTTCAAATGAGTTGGATAAATCAGACTTTACTCTTTGAAAAATCACTTTTATGTCCTGATTTTGATGATGGTATAGGTATTTAAAATAAATGAGATGTACTTTGCTATTAATGAACTTATGGACAGGTTTGAGTGTAAAAAAATGCATGTTCGTGTTTATTTTTTTCCTGGCAAGATTCCCAAAAAGGTACACGGCCGCGGACGTAAAACGAGGTATTTCATTACTTTCTACGAAAAGTCACGCTGTTCGTATTTTGCTACTTCTACTTAAAAATGGATTTGACTTGATCCCAAGTTTCAATTTTATTTAAGGGATTTTATAGGAAAAAGGAAGGAATGAGTTTAATATCATATATATGTATTATTAGTATCAGAACGTATGCCTCTTCAACTCAGTGTTTTATTACATTAGATAAAGGAAACCTGTCGAGCGGCAGATGTAATCCCAATATGATAAAAACTCAGATAAATTTGATACAGGACTTCAATATAATTTATAGTTCGTGGATTTACAGTTCGAAATTCCTATGTAAACTCGACCGGCATAGGGGTTCACCTTTGAAAATGTTTTATTATCTTTTACATCATATCATATACATACAAACATGTATACTATAAAAATGAATCAGGAAGAAAGGACTTACAGGAGGGGGGGGGGGGTGATGATTAGCATTCGGTAAAAAATTGAAGTAAAGGAAAGGGAGAAAATCGACCTTGAAAGAGAAGTTCGATTTGTGACTTAACCCTACAGTCTACTTTCAGAGATGTCGAAATCTGTTTCACTATATTCAGACATTTTAGTAAATTTGTCAGTCCGGATAATGAAAAGGGTCCCTGTAAAGTGCGAAACGAAACAAAAACGAAACAAATCGAAACGAAACGAAACGAAACGAAACAAACGAAACGAAACACATCGAAACGAAACGAAACAAAACATAAAACTTAAAGAATATGAGAAAAGAAGGAAAAATTGCCGAGAACGAATATTTAAAGACAAGATCAGCATGTAATATTGCCTTAATCCAAGAGTTCTACATTTGTAATTAGTGCCGAGAGGGTTTCCTGACAGAGTCAAAGTTGACAATTAAAAAAGTAAAAGTCAAATGCCATTCATGAATTAGAGGAATTAAAGGGAGGGGACAGAAAACCGCGCTATGACACCGTAATGAGATAATAAAACTGGAGGGGGGGGCTACAATTCAGCAAAAAAAAATTATCCTTTTTCAAACGAAATATACCCCTCCCCCCAGTATTTGTGAATCACGCCAATCATTATTTCAACTTTATGAAAAGATATTATTCTCTTATGTTGGACAAAATTCATAGCTATTGCATCCCTACACGGCATCACATTCCCCCTTTTGTAATAGATAATCCATATCACAAGAGTTTTTTTACCATAACGGAACAGTTCCGTTTCCTCTGTAGTGGACTCCTCCCTGCTAAATAATGTTTTTTCCGCCTAGAAGGTTATTCATCCCGTTCACTTTCCTTTAATCCTTTAAAATGCAATTGTGCTATATACCGTATATATTATAGTTCAATCGTCAACTTTGACCCTTTGAAAAACCCTCCAGCCACAAGAACTAATGGTCGAAGGTAATAATATATGAAGATATTGACATCCGTGCTAGTTCTCTGCACTTACATCAATTTTTCTGAAGTTCTTTAAGATTTATGTTTCGTTTCGTTTCGTTTCGATCCGTTTCGTTTTGTTTCGTTTCGTTTCGTTTTTGTTTCGTTTCGCACAGGGACCCTAATGAAAAGCATACTGCAAACTTTTGTCTGTCCAAAAGATTTTTTTGTCAGGCATTTTTGGACATTTCTGTTAGTGTTGCATATAGAAAGCAAGAGGATATGCAGAAGTTGACGCGTTCTCGTCCGTTAAGGGCGTTGCTTCTAGATACTAAAAAAACTCAAGTTGACCGGACTTTCAGAGAAAATCCATCACAAAATAAGAGCACAATACCCAAAGAATGTCAATACTTTGAAGGGCAAACATACGGGATCCGACATTTTTGCTCGTTAGTACTCTTTGATCTTTGCATTTTCTACGCCTGATACAATTGACCCTTCCGAATTGCGGGAAAAGAATGCAAAATATCGTGACGTCACAATGCTTTTACCTCGGACAAACAAGCTTCGAACCTCGGTCAAACATCGAAATTGCATTGTGACGTCATGGAATTTCTCAAATTTTTCCCGCGCTCGGAAGGGTCAATTTGACTTGCTAATGACAGCTCAAGGGAAAATTATAAATATTTTAAATCGAAAATGGGATAAGGCAGGATGGCCTCTACGCCTTCTTTTGTGTAATGCATACGAGGCTTCTTGAGACACCGTATTTTGCACTTGGAACTCTTTTTTTTTCCCACTTCGACTCTGTATAACGTTCTACAACTGGAACATGGACATGAGGCACATCATGTTCCTGACCTAACATGGAACTATGTTCCCAGTGATACGTGAACATGAGACATCATGTTCGTCTGTTCTAGTGATACACGACATCGTGTTCTACAGTCGTGACTCTGTTTCCATTTATATATATGAACACGAGACACCATGTTCTTTACCTTGAATATGTACATGGACATGAAACCTTTGGGCTCTGCTACATGTATTACATCTAACATGGCGATAAAATTATGCACTTGTCATTTCTTTGATTGTGAAGTTTTCAATACATGCATGTTAATGATAGTTTTGTGCTCGAAAATGCAGTTTGTTTAGTTCCACCTCTTACAACTTCCTTATAAATAGGATGTAATTGATCTTCGGCCCATCACAAGTCCTCTCAGATACAGCGAAATTAATACTGGAGAGAATAGAAACTCCACAACTATCTGAGAGACCCTGTATGGCCCGTTGGCATTGGCTTAAATTATCACGTGTCTTCTATCTTCGAATTCAAATAACAAGTGCTTACTGAAATAAGGTATCTTTTTGCACTCGACAAAGGTAATAGGACAGAAAAACTCGATTGTCGTTCTCTTTCTACATTTTGAGTTCCTTTTCTACAAGTATACACCCTTAAAACTGTCTTTCTGTCCAGCTTCCCTTCTATCGTTACATTTTGTTTTTACTATCTAGTCCTGTGAATTTGAATAGTATTAATTAATATTTAACGGGAATTTTGCTAAGGACCGTATGGTGTGTCATGAACTTGGCCCAAGGTCAAGGTCACATTGAAAAATACATATTTCAGTTTTCTTCAAAAATATTTCACTTATTGGATTCTTCTTTTATTACAGTAAATCTACGAGAAGTGAGAGAAATCCGTCAAGGCAAGAACTCAAAGGACTTTGACAAATGGCCGGACGAAGCCCGCAAGCACGATAGCAGTCTTTGTTTTGTGATATTTTATGGAAGTGACTTCAAATTAAAAACACTGTCGGTTGTCGGTAAGTAATAAGATTGGTATAATACATCCGTCTAGACATGATCCCATCTTTCCCCATTGTCATCGACACAGGAATGGACCATGAAGAGTTTGCTATGTCCTCCATAATATTCTCAGTCTCTGTCAAACATTTGGTTGCGGATGAGGGTCTTTACAGATGCAATGTAGGTGTACAATGATTTTAACCATCTCCCGTATGATTTAACCCCAACTGGGATCCCGTGGTAGCTCAATAGAAATATCTTTTTCATTTTTGGCCGGATTGCAAAGCAATTCCGGTCTATAGATTGACGATGTCCGTCTGTCCGTCCGTCTGTCCGTCTGCCATCAACATTTTGGTTAAAGTTTCTGGTTGAGGCAAAATCTAAGGAACTATATGCAGTAGAAACTTTATAACTCAATTTATGCCGTAACATTTGACCTAGTGACCTTGACCTTGGACTTTGACCTAGTTAAAGATTTTGGTTAAAGTTCCTGGTTTAAGCAAAATCTATGGAACTGTATACAGTAGAAACTTTATATTATACATATAGGTTGCCCATGACAAGACCTTTCAATTTATGCCATAACATTGGACCTAGTGACCTTGACCTTGGACTTTGACCTAGTTAAAGATTTTGGTTAAAGTTTCTGGTTTAAGCAAAATCTAAGGAACTGTATGCAGTAGAAACCTTATATTATACATTTAGGTTGCCCATGATGAGACCTTTCAATTTATGCCGTAACATTGGACCTAGTGACTTTGACCTTGGACTTTGACCTAGTTAAAGATTTTGGTTAATATTCCTGGTTTAAGCAAAATCTAAGGAACTGTTTGCAGTAGAATCTTTATATTATACATGTAGGTTGCCCATGATGAGACCTTTCAATTTATGCCGTAACATTTGACCCAGTGACCTTTACCTTGAACTTAAACCTAGTTAAAGATTTTGGTTAAAGTTCTTGGTTTAAGCAAAATCTAAGGAACTGTATGCAGTAGAAACCTTATATTATACATTTAGGTTGCCCATGAGTCATGACCAGACCTTTCAATTTATGCCGTAACATTGGACCTAGTGACCTTGACCTTGGACTTTGACCTAGTTAAAGACTTTGGTTAAAGTTCCTGGTTTAAGCAAAATCTAAGGAACTGTATACAGTAGAAACTTTATATTATACATGTAGGTTGCCTCTGACAAGACCTCTCAATGTATGCTGTAATATTTGACTTAGTGACCTTGACCCAGTTGGTGACAAAAACTTACTTTGCAATCCGGCCATACCGTCTTTAGCGGTGTTTTATTGTCCGTATGTCTGTCAGTTTGTCCTTCCGACACTAATACATGTAATACTGGTAAGTTATAACTGAGGATAGAATACATAGGTCGATCAGTTGCTTGATATTCATCATGCTTGCATCAAACTTGCAGGGGTGGTAAAGCATGATAAAACTCGACATCCAATGAGGCTCAGGGTCGCCTTCAGGTTCAAGGTCACATATGAAGGGTCAAATATGCGGCAGGCAACATACTGCCTCTTGAACAGTCTTACTCTTAGTTATTGCCCCCCCTTCCCTCAAATGTGATTCGGTGTCCTCATGGTTTAACGGTTTTAACAGAACAGAAACACGACAGAAAAATGAAGGCATAGTCACATTTGTAATGTGTGACCTCTTAGGAACAATTATCAGGGCTAGTGGCTATTTCCGGGGAGTGCCTTCCTTGGAAAAAGTGCTGGGTATTTGGATCAATACTTTCAATTGGCCAGAATGATCAGCATCCGGTCTTTTCCTCCATCCATTCATGGAAGAAGCAAACCGATATGGAATGCTTTAATGTCGTCTGCACGTTGTCATTTGTCAATTTGTTTGGGTGGCCGTGGGTTTTGGATTTTCATTTATGTCATTAATTTGCATGAGGGACTTCTATGATTCTATGATTAGACTATGAATTACTCCTCTAGTATCTGAATGAGTTGCAAATGCCAGATATAAAATATCATTTGTTAAAGTTTGAACTTTCTGTGTTTTATTGAAATAAATAAATACATAAATAAATAAATAAAAGAGCTGTAAAACATTGTTGTATGAGACCAAAAATAGTCAATCTGATTAAAATTATTTCTTTCTGGTTCCGTTTGTTGTGCGGAGTTGATCCGATTGCAGCATAGTTTGCGTCCGTATTTACTTGTAAATTCGTAAGTTTACACATGGGTCGAATACTTCATATATGAATCAGGCTTTTTAAATTGCATGCGGTACCCTTGCTGCTTAGGTATAGTGCACCAAATTACTAACCAACTCCAAGTAGGAACTTTCGCGCCGTGGTCTAGTGGTAAAGGCGTATGGCCACTGACCGTAAGGTTGCTGGTTCGAGCCTCACTAGGACCACGGGTCGGCCGACATATACTCATCTATGTTCTGTGTTATATACTAAAAATGTCCTTGTCTGTGTATTTTTTACATATTTGTGGTGGTTTTATGAAAAAAAGTGCGAACTTTCCTCAATTCGACAAATGTCACATTATTGCAAAAAAAAAAAAAAAAGAAAAAAAAAGAAGTCAGGTACAAGCATTTTACAGAACAATTTACGAAGAAGGTTACATGCATGTCTTTCCTTTGATGATTATTAGGTGTAACGGTTAAATTTTTTATCTTACAATAAAAGTAACACTGTACGATACATGTTGGTATTGATTACAGTGGAACAGGACCTAAATGATACGCCTTCTATTACCGGACACACACGATTTTCTCTTTAAAAGAAGTATGTACTCTCTCACCCAGGAAATACTAGTAGTATTTAGTTACCTTATGGCAAATTGAAATCATGAATTATGACTGAGGGGCATTTTTCATTGCTGGTAAAAAAAACGGGTTTAACATTGTCCGGCGTAAGTCTGTCTGTCTGCATGTCTCTCTCCGTCCGTCCGTCCGTCGGGTAGACGAAGCAATGTTTCAAATTAATGACTATTAATGGTTGTATATAGATACATTGCATTGGACTGCAATTCAAGGGATGCCACTTATTTTTAGTCACAAAGAGAAAGGGTCAAGCGTAACTTTAACATTATCGGCTGCATAAATCTTTATAATTTATACAATGCGCTTACAAATTACATTTAATTCAACACGCAGAAAATGTCAAGGTCATCTTCAAGGTCAAACCTCAAGGTCATCGCACTTTACTTTATACTAGTACATACATACTTGTATTTCATACATTTATAAAACTTGAAGGTAATATTGAGTGTAAACGCTCATCGAAGGTCCAATTCAAAGCCAAACAATTTGGACAAAACAGGCAATCGAGTCATAGTTATAGTTAACAATACCGTCTTCACAGTTGGACAGCGTACAACCTGCAAAAATGAACCGTGAAAGGCTACAGATATTTTAAAAACGTTGCTAAGCATTATTGATAGTACAGAATGTTTGTACACTGCTTAAATCCGGATGCGGATGCTTTTAGTGCTATCAAATATTTTCAGATTTCCATATTCGCTTCCGACTTACAGCTTCCATTTAAACTTGCTCTATTGTAATTCTGCTACCATAGAAACATGATACGATGATAGACGTACATTTGATAGGCTACATATATAGAAATAGCATAAATATAGATGCTCGACTGATTTTTTGTGGGTGTAAAAAACATGAATTACCAAAGGGAAAATCACCAGGAAGGAATAATGAATATCGTATTTATACCTTTCTAGGAATAAATATTGCTTTTCATAAAAGTCTAAACACAGTTCTAGAATGCGATCGGTACAATGTATTGGACTATTCAATTACGTTTGAAATTATCTCTCGAGGTCATTCGTATTGCCCGATTCACTCACGAGTACAATGGACATTTCACAACATTCTGATCTGTTTATTTGAAGCACTGATGCTGTATATGGGTGTCCAGTTACAAGGCATGTCTAGGTCATCAAAACCATGATACTGACTGACCACAAGCTTTGACCTGTAAATGACAGAACCAACAAGATATTTCCTCATGTTCTCAGGTGCTTTGTTTGTAACAAGGCTATACCTTGTGTTATGACAAAGATTTAGACAGGATCTCTGTTGCCCAAAGGCTACTGTCGATTGTCTACATATATCTAGAGAAAGTAGAGAGGAATTAAGATGTATTATACCACCCCAACCCACCCCTAAAATTTGTTGTCCCCCCACTTTCGAGAACCCTTGAATAGAGGTGTATTATACAACCAACCCACCCCATCCCTAGAATTAGTTGTCCCCCCTCTTTTGTGAAACCTGAAATAGAGGTGCATTATACCAACAACCCCAACCCGTTCTTAGAAGTTTTTGTCCCCCTCTTTTGCGAAACCTTTTATTTGTTGCCTTGGATTTTAATCTACCGACCTTTACCTGTGAATCTAATGTACTTTCAGGAAATACACTCATGATACATCTTTTTCATCTTTTAAGAATAAGATGAAGAGTTTATAATTCTTCTTTCTGGTTTGTAACAAGAATCTGTCTTTTAGTACCATGACCTTTTGCCCAAATGAACTTGACCTCATGAACTCATACCTGTGCCAAAATTAAAGCTGCAAACAGGATCATGGTGTTTCTCAAGCTCATCTTGTGTAGACTATTTAATGAAAACAAAGTGCTTAGTGGATGTCTTTAGGCAATCTTTAAAAGGAAAAGGAAGAGGAAAAAGGCTATTGGAATTCTTTGGAACTGTGAATATTCATGTAGATATATAAGTGAATACCAAATCAATTTGGAATTACCCTGATTTTATTACTGAATACATGGTGTTTTATAAAAACCTTATGTTCTTGCCAATTTTAAACCCCCTCTCTATCAAGAATAGAAAAAGAAGAAAAAACTTATGAAAATCTGTGCATTGTATTATTTTATCTGATTAAGGTCAAGTTAATTAATAATCAGTATGCTAAATCCCATTGTAATTTTGTTTCTATTTGTCTATTTTTAGCATCCTCAGCTGAAGAATACACCATCTGGAAGTTGGGACTCAGTAATCTGGAAAAAAGTGCCAAAAACGCCCCCTACCAATTACAGCTAGAAAGGTATAAGTTTGTTTTAAGTTTCAAAACATAGTGAGGAAAATTTTATGTATATTTATATATAGCTGCTACAGTAAGTTTTAAAAAAAACTGTAATATTAAATCATCTTCATGAATTGCAGATCCGATACGTCCTAACCGTAGAATGGTTAGGATGTAGCGAATCTGCATTTTTAGCTCACCTCGACGAAGTTGAGTGAGCTTATGCTATAACCCCACGCGTCCGCGTCCGCGTCCGCGTCCGTGTCCGCGTCCGTGTCCGCGTCCGCGTCCGGTTAAGAAGTTTGGGGTAGCTCAGTATCTGACAAAGTACTAATGCTACAGTAACCAAACTGGCACAAGTGATTCATCTTTGGATGCTGAGGTGAACCCATGCATCGTATGCAGCATCTGACCTACATTTTCCGCTTGAGTGACTTGGTTAAGAAGTTTGGGGTAGCTCAGTATCTGACAAAGTACTAATGCTACAGTAACCAAACTGGCACAAGTGATTCATCTTTGGATGCTGAGATGAACCCATGCATCAGATGCAGCATCTGACCTACATTTTCCGCTTGAGTGACTTGGTTAAGAAGTTTGGGGTAGCTCAGTATCTGACAAAGTACTAATGCTACAGTAACCAAACTGGCACAAGTGATTCATCTTTGGATGCTGAGGTGAACCCATGCATTGTATGCAGCATCTGACCTACATTTTCCACTTGAGTGACTTGGTTAAGAAGTTTGGGGTAGCTCAGTATCTGACAAAGTACTAATGCTACAGTAACCAAACTGGCACAAGTGATTCATCTTTGGATGCTGAGATGAACCCATGCATCAGATGCAGCATCTGACCTACATTTTCCGCTTGAGTGACTTGGTTAAGAAGTTTGGGGTAGCTCAGTATCTGACAAAGTACTAATGCTACAGTAACCAAACTGGCACAAGTGATTCATCTTTGGATGCTGAGGTGAACCCATGCATCGTATGCAGCATCTGACCTACATTTTCCACTTGAGTGACTTGGTTAAGAAGTTTGGGGTAGCTCAGTATCTGACAAAGTACTGATGCTACAGTAACCAAACTTGCACAAGTGATTCATCTTTGGATGCCGAGATGGACCTATGCATCGGATGCAGCATCTGACCTACTTTTTCCACTTGAGTAATTTCGCTTTTAAAAGCCAATATTGAGCAAAGTATAAGTGCTACATGTACCAAACTTGCATATTGGATGTATCTTTGATCAAACTTTCATAAAATGACCTTGACCTACTTTTTCCGCTTGAGTGATTTTGCCTTTAAAAGCCAATATTGAGCAAAGTATAAGTGCTAGATATTCCAAACTTGCATATTAGATGTATCTTTGATCAAACTTTCATAAAATGACCTCGACCTACTTTTTCCGCTTGAGTGATTTTGCCTTTAAAAGCCAATATTGAGCAAAGTATAAGTGATACATGTACCAAACTTGCATATTGGATGTATCTTTGATCAATCTTTCATAAAATGACCTTGACCTACTTTTTCCGCTGGAGTGATTTTGCTCTATAAAGCCAATATTGAGCAAAGTATAACTGCTACATGTATCAAACTTGCATATTGGATGTATCTTGGATCAAACTTTCATAAAATGACCTTGACCTACTTTTTGTGCTTGAGTGGTTTTGCCTTTAAAAGCCAATATACATGTACTAAGAAATATGTGTGAATTGAATTTTGCTGTCACGAGGTGAGCTTCGTAATCTGTGATTACCTATGTTTATATGAGGATCTTACATACCAGTTCATTAATCTGTGCATTTATCATTAGCACTCAACACTCTGAATCTAATTCTTTAGTTATATACAAATTATTTTCTGTCTGCTTGTCAATCTGTCTGACTGTACATGATTACTTTGAATGTTTGGCTTCGACACTTTTAATTGAAATGTTCATGCAATATTACAGATGGCTAAGGAGAGAATTTTACTTCATGGAAAAGACGGGATCAGATACGTAAGTAGTCTGAATGATGCGTCAGTATCTTGGCAAGTACAATATTTTTGTAATTTCAAAAATGGTAGGTTAGTATCTTTTCAGAGAGTAATAGTTGTTTTATCTGTGGGCTTGAAAGAATGGATGAACTCGCACCATCATTTTTGAGGCACCGTAAAATCAAATATATATGGCAGAGTTCTTGAAAACTTCCATGGAATGTCATATTGAAGATTATTATCGGTCATAATAGTAGTTATAATGTGAGCTTTTATCAGATCAAACAAGTTTTTATCGGCAAATCCGATAAAACCAATATTTTTCAGGAACTCTGCAATGTCAATATATGGTACAGTTACAATACTTTCAGGTAACATCTGAACCTTCAGATCATTAATTTTACATATTTAAAAAGTACACTTTTTCTGATATACATATTTATGTGATTCCAAATTACTCACAAAAATACTTTAAGTCTCTTTCAATCATGAGATTAAAAATTCTGGTTAAAATTATTGGAGCATCATGGTTACATGCATTTCGTACATGTAGGTTTGAGAGTAGGGTCTGCTTGCTTTGAATAGTATTCACCAGTGACTTCGATTTATAAAATTTCTTTCAAATTCATAACTTAATGTCATTGTTAATTTGTAATAAAAGATTTGTAATATCTGAAATTTTACATTTCTTCATGTAGAATGAACCTGAAGAATCTAAAGGCATGGATGCAGAGGATTAACTACAAAATATCAACTAACAAACTGTGTGAAAAGTTTCAGGTAGTTTTATGTGTAGCTGAAATGCACAATGACTCACTAAGAATGTAATTCTCCTTTTGAGTAATTAATTAATCAGTTTATCGTAGTTATCAAGTATCAGTGGCGTATCTTGGGCAAAATTCATTTGATGCTTTTCAGGACTGCCTGACACGGGCATTAAGATCCCCCCTTCCCAAAATAAAAAGATACCAAAAGCTGTTTCAGGGCATTGTCTTTGGGGTTGAATAGATTTTGCCTTTGGTATCTTGACAAAAATTGTATTGAAAAACGTTTTAATTCTAAATTCAGAAATTTTGGAAAAAAGAGGATGCTTTTGCATACAACAAGTATACTGGGTAGCTACGCCACTGATCATAGTTTTACGTTAACAGTTTTTGAAAACCGAAGGATGAAATTGATGAAAAGGATTAACTTTATTTTAACACAGAATTGATGTATTCTAAGTGTTGATAGTAATACTTTCTTTGTATATTTTAGGAGGTTTCAAATGGCAGGGATGAAATTGTATACGAGCAGTTTGCAAACTTATTTCACATGCTGGTACATGTTCCACAGGTAAGTAAACAATGTCTACTACATAATACTTAAAATAGAACCATATCATGTCATTTACTTCAAATATAGTCAGCAGTTCCCTTTGAAGTATATATAGTATGTTTGTACATGTTGACCTTTACCTCATAAAACTTGAATTTATGACCATTGAGAATGATCTTATTTTAATCAAATTTTATTTCAAATCATGAAGAAGGATGGGGCAAAAGCTATCACAACATTATATAATGTCCTCTCCTTGATAAAAAATGATAGCTACATGTACATGTATTTCAGATAGGTTACAATACGGAACACACAGAAGTAAATTTTAGAAATCTGGAGTAACTTTTACCGTAGATAAGCTTTGTTATCCCCTTGTTGTCGAGTGAATGTAATAAATCATGTACATGTATATGTAAGTACATTTATGTCCAGATATATGCAAGCATCTGTGAACACTATACAATCCACAGATTACTATATATATGATCATCAAACTTTGCATGGGAGATGCTCATTGTGAGTCTGAAATCTATGAACTATCAAGGTCAAGGGTCAAAGGTCAGGGTGACATCATGTAAGAAATCAAGGATTATGCTGTATGATCACATGTACTTAGATTCCGTTTATGAAAGGATGATTGTAAAATATATCAAGGTCACGGATAAATCATAAATGTCAAGGTCAAAGCAGACAAATACTGATTATTTCAAGGTGAAAGGATAGGAATAAATGTTTGTTGTAAGTTGAATAACAATTTCTTCATCAATTTTATTTCAGATCATTACAAATTATTTGGATCATTTCTGTGAGGGAAGGTCTGGTGGAAAGTAAGTAGACAATTCATGACCATTTCAGTATTATTTCATAAAAACCCAAGAACATTAAATCCGCAACATCTTTCCGTCTGTCAGTCCCAAAAAGTTTACTGTGGTGATAACTTTTAAATGGTGCACAATTGATGGCAAAACCTCTCTATAGGTGAAGATAGCTGGTTGTGTCGCCTGCGAAGCATAGCGACACTTAGGGATCACTTTGACCGTCTGTCTGTCACACTTGGATGTCAGATCCTATAAAAGTGATTCCTGAGTGTCGCTATGTTTCGCAGGCGACACATGCATTCCTTGGATTGATTTTTAGATTACAAAGTTCAAAGTTTCTGATGGATGTCAAAATGGTTAAATACATGTACTTCAGGCTCACTTTCATTTTAAACTTGATACATTTCCATAAATGAAAGCCAATAAGAAAAGACTTGAAAGTGATTAAATATTTGCACATTTAAGGGGATGCTTATGCCCTAGTGCCACAGTTTATCATGGGTTTTGGCAGATATAATTTTAAATGAAAATGGAATTCTTGCTTCGAGAAGTTAAGTTTGTAAATGAAAAATAATGTCTACCTTGACCTTTACGTGATGCAGAGCAAGCCTGTCTTTTGAAGCATCATATTTTTCATCAGCAAGTCCTTATTTCTGCAATCTATATAGATTTTGTTATAAAGAATTGATGACACTTTCGCATAATGTGACATTTTACATTACAGAAAAGTCCCTCCTGAAAGATTCCAAACTTTCCTCAGAGAGGAACAAAAGGTAAGTCATAAAATAATCATAGGGTAATCAAAGATTACATAGCTCGCCGTAGCAGGTTTTTGTCAAAAATGAAATAAATACCAAGATCCAAGAAAGTACCATCATGAGGAGTCTATGTATGTAATATAATATTTAGTCCTTTCCCCAACAGAGCTTACGATACAGCCCTGACAAATTTAAAGGCTGGGGTTTTAAACGACTTATCTATAGAGCAGTGGTGATTTTTCTCCATTATTTATCCGATTTCCAATATTTTAACGATTGTGTCATTATAGGCTTGAAATTCGAAATCCTCCGATATTTTTTGGGTTTCCATTGTTTTTACGCCTGATTGTAATATTATAGGTTCTTTATTTTATAATAGTTTAGCCTCATTTTTTTTGCTCACTGAGAAAATCTTCACTGATAGAGGTAGAGGTACATTATATACATGTATGATAGAGGTAGAGATACATTATATACATGTGTGATAGAGGTAGAGGTACATTATATACATGTATGATAGAGGTGGAGGTACATTATATACATGTATGATAGAGGTAGAGATACATTATATACATGTGTGATAGAGGTACAGGTACATTATACATGTATGATAGAGGTGGAGGTACATTATATACATGTATCATAGAGTTAGAGGTAAATTATATACATGTATGATAGAGGTAGAGGTACAGAGGTAGAGGTACATTATATACATGTATGATCGAGGTAGAGATACATTATAGACATGTATGATAGAGGTAGAGGTACATTATATACATGTATGATAGAGGTAGAGATACATTATATACATGTGTGATAGAGGTAGAGGTACATTATACATGTATGATAGAGGTGGAGGTACATTATATACATGTATGATAGAGGTAGAGGTACATTATATACATGTATGACAGAGGCAGAGGTACATTATATATATGTATGTTAGAGGTAGAAGTACATTTTATACATGTATGATAGAGGTAGAGGTACATTATATACATGTATTATAGAGTTAGAGGTAAATTATATACATGTATGATAGAGGTAGAGGTACAGAGGTAGAGGTACATTATATACATGTATGATCGAGGTAGAGATACATTATAGACATGTATGATAGAGGTAGAGGTACATTATATACATGTATGATAGAGGTAGAGATACATTATATACATGTGTGATAGAGGTAGAGGTACATTATACATGTATGATAGAGGTGGAGGTACATTATATACATGTATGATAGAGGTAGAGATACATTATATACATGTGTGATAGAGGTAGAGGTAAATTATACATGTATGATAGAGGTGGAGGTACATTATATACATGTATGATAGAGGTAGAGATACATTATATACATGTATGACAGAGGCAGAGGTACATTATATATATGTATGTTAGAGGTAGAAGTAAATTTTATACATGTATGATAGAGGTAGAGGTACATTATATACATGTATTATAGAGGTAGAGGTAAATTATATACATGTATGATAGAGGTAGAGGTACAGAGGTAGAGGTACATTATATACATGTATGATCGAGGTAGAGATACATTATATACATGTATGACAGAGGTAGAGGTACATTATATACATGTATGATAGAGGAAGAGGTACATTATAGACATGTATGTTGTACATGTACATTTTTCCGTTATAGGAAAAACTTGCAGACAATTTGGATGCTGTCAAAGAAGAGATGGTATCGTTCCTTGAGGACCCTTTACGCCATAAAGGATGTGTATATTTCACTGAAACTGAGGTAAGATCTTACAATGGCTTTCCTGATACCAGAGTTACTTCCTGTTTGGGACAGTGTCCGACGTAGACTAATTTTGACGTCATCAAATTTTATGGAAAGGGTCCTTAAACTCTGGGAAACGATGGTGTAAAATGGACGTTACCATACGATTTTTATAATGGCCTCATAATGGTTTTACAACGGATGCTGTCTCAAATGGGAAATAACTCTGTTTTCCGGAAACACTCAATTAACACATCTTAGACTAGATTTGATACAATTCAAAGTGTTTAAATTAATCCTGCATTTTGTAGAGTTTCCAACTTTACCCCCTTAATTGATCAAGAGAATGATATACTAATATTGAAAAATGAGTGACATGTTTCCTTTTAAAAGTCACACCCCACCTATCCACTTTTTGGATGCTGTTCATCCTACTTTTAACCGAAGGATAAAAATGCCGTAAAATATAGAAATAAAAATTTTATGACCTGCCAGTAACTTTTGAATACCCAATCCATATGTAATCTTTATGTGCTTACACACGGGCTGATACAGTTTCTGATTTTCTGGATTGTCGATTTTGTGCTGTGTGCGGGGATATGGTCATTGTCCATATTTGTCACAGTAGTACTTTCTGTGGTAATATAAAAAAAAACAGAGATTGATATGGAAATTAAATATTTATAGATTATTTCTTTCAGTTTCAAGACTATTTATTTTCTCGAGGCAATACAATATGGGAAACAACATATGAGAGAGTATTCCAGCCCATGGATCGTCCGTTATGTGATTACTGGATTGCTTCATCTCACAATACGTAAGTATTACGAAAAGATAGCAAAAAAACTCACAATCACACACATGTGCCAGGCAGTCTATTGGGAGAATTTCTTTTCATGTAGACTTATCTAGCAAGATTGCATTAAATAGAGATAACCCCCCCCCAAAAAAAAATTAACAACCCTCCCTACATTCCCTCATCACTGATGCCCCATATTTAATTCTGGCACCTTTAAATCTAGGAAAATCAATCACAAGGTTGTCAAAATTAAATAAACGTACACTTGTATCTTATGTGAAGGTGAATATGACTTACTAAGTTTTTTTCATCAAATTTCCACCCTTGCACACATGATGAATTTTATTCCATGACCAACTGCCTGCAAACACCAGTGCAAAGCAAAAACTGAAAAAAATCCTTATATTTATGTATACATATGGTTTCCACCAGTGAATCCCCTTTACTTTTTGGGTGACGTCATATACATATCGCATTTGCCTACAATGGAAAATGCAAAGCACAAGCTCTATATACTTGTATATATTGGAAAGGCAAATCACATGTAAATATTTACATTACTAGTAGATTTTCCATGTTGAACACCCATTAGACATCTATAATTAGATTCCAATAAATCGGGTTGCCTATTGTGACATCCATCCAAGTTTTGAATGTATGGAGAATTTACCAACGTTAGAATACTTTACTGTAAAAGTTCGTTCAAAAATAGGGTGTCTAAAATTTAGCAAAACTGTTTATATCTGAAATGGCTGTCTTACTTTTGATGTTCATGGGTGTATAATTTTTGGTTGGCATACATGCAAATTTTCTGAGAATCACTCTGCGATTCACAGATGTTGTACATGACCAACCAGAATTATACACTCACGAGCACCAAAAGTAAGAGTCATTTCTTAAATATTACAGTATGCATCTTGCTATTCATGAAAAATTAATAAATATTCAAGGCTATTGAGTCTTTGCGGAATACAGAGTTTTTCCCCCTTACAAACGGTATCTGATGGAAAAACCATTGTGACGTCATGAAAATGGTATGATAACGTCGATTTTATACCGTCATTTCCAAGACTTTTAGGTCAGTTTCCATAAAATTTGATGACGTCATTATCAATCTACGTCAGATACCGTCTCAAATTGGAAGTAACTCTGGTTTTCGAAAATAGCGAATAGGAGTGTATGAAGTTATAATGGAAAACATTCACATATAATGCTAAATTATAGTATGTAATGATAATAAACATTTTTATGCTATTTATAGGTACCTGACAGGTGACCAGTTTTCAAGCGAGTCTTCAGTTGAAGCCTATGTGAGGTGTTTACGAATGGGATGTAGATGTATAGAATGTAGGTATTTAAAAGTATTGTAGGACTCTTGTGTGAGCAATTCAATACATACATGTATATGTAAATCACTACACTGGTAATTTGATTATTTTCGCTGGGGAAAATTTTTGCGAAATGAGAATTGCAACAATACCATGGGGGTAGTTTTAGCGAAATCTGTAGTGTTCCCTTTAGGCTTTTATGCTGGGTGTAATTTTCATGAGGGGATTAATAAAACAATCGTGAAAATTGCAAAACTTAACCCCACGTGAAAATTTTCATGTTAACAGTAATAAATGATTAGCTGTAATTTGTGATACTACAATTTTGTTAAGAATTTCTAAATATGCTATTGTTAATGTCTCCTATCAGAGAAGAAAAAGAAATTCAAGAAATATTGGTGTATTCAGAACATTTGAATAATGAAAAATCATCTTTGATTTACATGTACATGAATTAACCCTTATGAAATCTTTTAATTTCAGCTTCTTAAGAAATCTTTATTTAGAAAATTTGAACACCTTTTTTATTCCTCTGCATGAATTCATGTTAAATTTCTAATCGTTTTTCAGTGGATTGTTGGGACGGGCCAGATGGTTATCCCAGTATTTATCATGGTCACACTCTCACCTCAAAAATCAAATTCCTCGATGTTTTACGTGCCATAAAAGAACATGCCTGGACAGCGTCAGAGTAAGTCAGAGATAATTCTAGACACTGTGTGAAATAACAGTCTTCTTAGAAAACAGAGTCATTTCCCATATTCTTGATGCAGGACTGGTCACATGACCAGATTTCCCCCATGTTTACTGGGGGATATGTCTCTAGATTTATCCCTGTGCCCTATGAAAAAGCTGTGATTTTGTTGGCTATTTTTAGCTCACCTCGACGAAGTTGAGTGAGCTTATGCTATACCCCCGCGCGTCCGCGTCCGTGTCTGCGTCCGGTTAAGAAGTTTGGGGTAGCTCAGTATTTGGCAAAGTACTGATGCTACAGTAACCAAACTTGCACAAGTGATTCATCTTTGGATGCTGAGGTGAACCCATGAATCGGATGCTGCATCTGACCTACATTTTCTGCTTGAGTGACTTGGTTAAGAAGTTTGGGGTAGCTCAGTATCTGACAAAGTACTGATGCTACATTAACCAAACTTGCACAAGTGATTCATCTTTGGATGCTGAGGTGAACCCATGCATCAGATGCAGCATCTGACCTACATTTTCCGCTTGAGTGACTTGGTTAAGAAGTTTGGGGTAGCTCAGTATCTGACCAAGTAGTAATGCTACAGTAACCAAACTTGCACAAGTGATTCATCTTTGGATGCCGAGATGGATCCATGCATTGGATGCAGCATCTGACCTACTTTTTCCACTTGAGTGATTTTGCTTTTAAAAGCCAATATTGAGCAAAGTATAAGTGCTACATGTACCAAACTTGCATATTGGATGTATCTTTGATCAAACTTTCATAAAATGACCTTGACCTACTTTTTCCGTTTGAGTGATTTTGCCTTTAAAAGCCATTATAGAGCAAAGTATAAGTGCTACATGTACCAAACTTGCTTATTGGATTTATCATTGATCAAACTTTCATGTAATGACCTTGACCTACTTTTTCCGCTTGAGTGATTTTGCCTTTAAAAGCCAATATTGAGCAAAATATAAGTGCTACATGTACCAAACTTGCATATATGATTTATTTTTTATCAAACTTTCATAAAATGGCCTTGACCTACTTTTTCTGCTTGAATGATTTTGCCTTTAAAAGCCAATATTGAGCAAAGTATAAGTGCTACATGTACCAAACTTACATATTGGATGTATCTTTAATCATTCTTTCATAAAATGACCTTGACCCACTTTTTCCGCTTGAGTAATTTTGCCTTTAAAAGCCAATATTGAGCAAAGTATAAGTGCTTCATGTACCAAACTTGCATATTGGATGTATCTTTGATCAAACTTTCATAAAATGAAATTGACCTACTTTTTCCGCTTGAATGATTTTGCCTTTAAAAGCCAATATACATGTATTTAGAAATATGTTTGAATTGAATTTTGCTGCCACGAGGTGAGCTTCGTAATCTGTGATTACCTATGTTTTCAAATCTGCTATTAAATTGGGTTTTGAGGAGCTAAGAGCTAATTCATCAATGGTTCCATTAGTTTTGTTCTTGTTATAGATGCTAAGTTCTAGATACATGTATATAGCAATTTCCTTGCATTATGCTTTATGATAGATCCAGAGTGTATCCCCCATTTAATTTCGGTACTCCTCTGTGCTTATCTCTGACAGAACCTTTGTGTGACATCACGCCGACATTGAGAATAATCGTCAATACAATCAGTAAAGGATGGCATGTTCTATACTATCTTCCTGTCTTGTTGTGTGCAGGTCACATTGGTTATTTGGGAAAGGAATCATTTAGAGTCTATGATACATGTTAGTACATGTAATTATGTAGATGATAATGAAATAAAAAAAACTTTTTGCTAAACTGTCAGAAATTTTGTGTTTCAGGTATCCCTTAATTTTGTCCATTGAGAACCATTGTGGTTTGGGTCAACAAAGAAACATGGCAATGGCCTTCAAGGATACATTTGGAGGTATGTACCATGTTATAATTCTCCGAACAGAGTTGTCTCCTCCTTACAGTCAAACCATCTCTGCCACAGACTTCAAGAAATGTCAAGAATCCTGGCATAAAGTAACGGAACTTAAACTTGAGCTGCCTGGAGTTTGCCATGTTATAACCTAAAAGATTGATAGAATCTAGTTTAGCACTGCAACAGAAACTTTTGGTGTTTAAAAGCTCGCTGAATCTTGATTGTTGCAAATTGTTGCTTGAAGATGAACTTCTCATGCCTCTTTTGCAGTGTTGTTGTTTTTGTTTTGGTAACTTAGATATGATTATCTTTTCAATTTGTATGCCCCCCATCAGGTAATGTCATCAAGGTGAGCTTTGTAATCTTTAATGACACTATGATTTCTTCAGTTGCATAGTGGAAATGAGTGGGAAACACAGACCATTCCTGTCAACTTTCCCTCTTTTAGGAGGAGACTCCCTCTTTTTGACCTTATCTCCCTCCTTGGCTTTCCTCTCTCGCATCTTCCTCTTTTTGGCCCAATCACCCACTTTCTCCCCCTTTTGGCGTATTTACCAATTTGAAAGAAGAATAACTCTAGATAGCGACATTCAGAGCATTTCTTAAGAAATTGCATGGCAAAATGCAAGAAAAGATAATAAAATGCAATGAATTGTTGATACATATTCCATTGTTTATAAATATTTTTGCTTTGAAATGTCAGCGCAATAAAATTATTTGAAAAATAGTTTTGCGCAAAATTTATTAAAATGTAGAAAAATGGGTTTACTTGCACTCCCTCTTTTTCAAGTGCCAAGGAGGGAAATCTCCCTCTTTTTAAGATTTCAAAGTTGACAAGTATTACACAGAAATAAAGTGTAATTTTAAAATTACCACATAAAAGTATGATCAATAATGGAAAAAGAAAAGAAAATTGTTAAAATGATAATGAGAAAGCATTTGTTGCCTGCTAGTCACATCCATTACTTACTTTCAGAAAAAAAAATATTAAGTCAATTCAGAGAATTCTAAGAATGAAAAATTTGTTTTACATTGATTATCCTCTTTGAAATTGTCACAGGTTGTCTTGACAAGAATATAATGTACACGTATATTTTTGATTTCAATTTGATGTTATTTTCATTTGTAGCTGACCTACTGACAGAATCAGTTGATGGAGACTTACAACAGCTACCATCTCCAGAGAAGTTACGTAGAAAAGTCATAATCAAAGTATGTATTAAGGCATTATTAAAGTATGTATAACAGCAAAAAAACAAAAAGATTTTTGATGAATTTTATTATTTGTTGATTTCAAATTACAACAACAACAACAACAAAAACACTTGCATTTCTCCGTAGTATAGAATCTTAATAATGTATTAAGTTTTAAGGTAATGGCATATACACTTAACTATATAAGAAAAATCTGATTTAATGTACATATACTTGTACATAAGACAACTTTCATTATGATTTTGTTTTTCTAGCATAAAAAATTACCAAAGGAAGGAGCTCAGGAATGTGTAAATGAAAGAGTAGATGACAGTAAGTAAACAGAAGTTTTCAAACACTCAGAATGTTTCCTGCATGTATGTGTACGCATTTTACGAGCTTTTTTTATTAAAAAGAGTTTACACATAGACAATGGATGATCATAGCCTGATTAAGGCACGTAATAAATGTACATGTATTTCACAACTCAAAATTGAAACTATGATAGATACATGAATCTAAAACCAATGTAGGAGATTAATTCTGAACCTTGAAAGGATTTGATAAGTTACATACAATGTATATACATGTACATCCCAGTTGTTTGTTCAATTTGTAATTTGCTGGATTCTAAGGATTTTGACGACGGAATAGTCTTCATGAAAATACAAAGTGCCATTAGTATGCCTAGGTTGAAAGAAAGTAAGAAGATTAGAAGCTTGGAAAGCAAAAATGTTTTTGTAGCAATGAACAAGTTCAGGCAGAGATCTAATCAATAGCTGTTGTTTTTGAGCGGAATACACCTATCATATTAAGTAAATCGCCATTCAAAAGAAAAGAGGGGGATTTTCATTGGCTCTCGTTGGAGTAAGAATTCCCCATAATCTTGAAACTTAGCATTTAAAATACAAGTGATTGTATAGATTATGAAAAGAATTCTTTGAGCCATTTACTAAACTCTATGAAAACCTTATGTAAAGTATATGTTCAATATTCATTGTATTTCATTCCAGTATCTAGGGATGGTGATGTCTCAAACTCAATAAAAACGGGTGTTTTATATCTGGAAGATGTACTAGAAAATGTGAGTATCACCAAAGAACTGAAACGAATGAACAAGTAAAGGTGGTTACTTTAATTTTAAAATTTAGCGCGTGTATCGACAGGTCTTAGAAAGAATTTTGCTGTTTAAAAAAAAATGAGAATTAAAGTCAGATTACAAAAAAAGTATTTTCAAAGGAAATTTAAAATTGAATAAGTGAAACATACATGTATAAAGGTACCATATGTAATTACATGTAAGTAAATGACAAATACATGTATGTGTTATTGTGAAAATTACTGTCCTGTTCACTAAATCCAGAGCACCCTGTTTTCCCGGTTTTCTCTAAATATGATACTGTCATCTTCCTAAAAGATATCACTTTCATAGTACTCCTTTAGTCGTAACAGAAAATACCATTGTTTTGGTTGTACGTCAATTAGGTTTGAAATAGGACTGAAAATAAAAAGTCTATGGGGATTTTCTATAGTAAAATCGCTGAAAATGTGTGACGTCAGGAGCTTTGATGTCACTGTTTACTATTGTTGACACGGAGAACAATATGGTGGTGGCTTGAAATGAACATGGAAATTTCCTGTAGACATTTAATTTTTCATATTGCGGTTAAAAGGCAGCTGGTAGGGTAAGTTGAATTTAATTTCCAGTTACGACTAAAGGAGGTCAATTTTCGGAAACTATATAGGAAAATTCTTCAGATGACAGAATAAACAGGGTGCTCTGGATTTAGTGAACAGGACAGTAGAAGCAATGTGTACTCATATCAATCATTTGCTATCAAATCACTGCGGTAGCTATTATTGTAAGGTAAAATGAGACATCCCTTCCAATCAAGTATGAGAGGAGATGACATGTGTATAGTAATGTATATAATAGAAGTTTTATGTATCAAATTTCAGAACATGATATGTACATGTACTTTCAGGTATGGCATCCTCATTTCTTTGTACTAACGCCGACCAAATTATACTGGACCAAAGAAACCAACACGTCAGACCAACAGGAAGACGATCAAGATGAAGAAGATATGGAGGTACGCGACTTTTCTGTCACATTCTGTATGTAACGGAAACGAAAGGATCTCTTTGTTTGTCTGTCTGTACATCCGTCTTGTAGTCACGAATTCACATTGATTGTGACTTGCATGCAAATTTTGTATAGCATTCGCAGTGTAGGTCCATCACGATGAGATTTAAGGGAGAAGGTCAAGGTTTTTTTCAAGGTCAAGGTCATTGTAATGTTAGAATCTTAAAGCAGGTGACTCATGTACCTTGAACAATATTTATTTAGTATCCAATACACATAGTCAATATCTATGGTACAGGCTTAGTTTGCATGTTAGGAAATAATCCGCTCAAAAGATACAGTCCTGCAGAAGGTCTTCAAGCAATTCAATATTTATGTTGTCTGTCATGAAAAGTTCTTGATGTCGTAATTTGATGTTATTTGTTAAGACTAAGTCTCACTTCTTCTGCATGGTTTACATTAGAACTTAGAAAAAACAGTCTATTCTACATATATCTTGACCATTTAAGCAAAGTTTAAGACTGAAGCTTTAATAAAGCTCATTTATCTTTAGAGGATAAAGCTTTACCGTATGGAAACAACTTTCAAAACAATAGAATTTCCATGTAGCATGCTACAATAATCCTGTTACAGAGGTTTAGTTACAAGTGCTTTCAACGTGTATGTATTAATAGAATCTATCACGATGTTGAGACTGAGACAGGGGAATCTCATTCGAGTGTAAAAGATTTGCAATCCACGACGAGGCTTGCCGAGTCGTGGATGTAGCAAATCTTTTACACGAGGATGAGATTCCCCTGTCTCAGTCTCAACGTCGTAATTGATTATTTTTCTCACTCACCTCATTTATCATCACTTTAATGTTTTTCAAATCGATACCAAAACCTACACAAATCTAACGATGGCGTGACGTTACTTTTTATGACGTCATAATAGGAGTCACGTGGAGTGTGAGACAAGGAAATCTCAAACTTCTACGTCTACGTTTTTAGCTCGACTGCACTTTAGTGCAAAAGAGCTATTGCAATACCCCCGGCGTCGGCGTCGGCGTCCGCGTCGGCGTCGGCGTCGGCGTCGTCCGAACTAGATGATAAGGTAAATGTTAAGATTACACATTTACCTTTCCTATATTCATATTCTGTTGGTTTTTTTTTGTTGCAAATGTTTAATTATACATCATTTAATATATCCAGATGAGGATATAGCCCCTGGGGTTGGGATTTTTAAAATTATTTCAAATGATAAGGCAAATGTTGAGATGATAAGGTAAATGTTAAGATAGCAATGAAGTCTTTAAAAGCCAATATTGAGCAAAGTATAAGTGCTACATGTACCAAACTTACTTATTTGATGTATCTTTGATCAAACTTTCAAAAAATGACCTTGACCTACTTTTTTCCGCTTGAATGATTTTGCCTTTAAAAGCCAATATTGAGCAAAGTATAAGTGCTACATGTACCAAACTTACATATTTGATGTATCTTTGATCAAACTTTCAAAAAATGACCTTGACCTACTTTTTTCCGCTTGAATGATTTTGCCTTTAAAAGCCAATATTGAGCAAAGTATAAGTGCTACATGTACCAAACTTGCATATTGGATGTATCTTTGATCAAACTTTCATAAAATGACCTTGACCTACTTTTTTCCGCTTGAATGATTTTACCTTTAAAAGCCAATATTGAGCAAAGTATAAGTGCTACATGTACCAAACTTGCATATTGGATGTATCTTTGATCAAACTTTCATAAAATGACCTTGACCTACTTTTTTCTGCTTGAATGATTTTGCCTTTAAAAGCCAATATTGAGCAAAGTATAAGTGCTACATGAACCAAACTTACATATTTGTTGTATCTTTGATCAAACTTTCAAAAAATGACCTTGACCTACTTTTTCCGCTTGAATGATTTTGCTTTTAAAAGCCAATATTGAGCAAAGTATAAGTGCTACATGTACCAAACTTGCATATTGGATGTATCTTTGATCAAACTTTCATAAAATGACCTTGACCTACTTTTTTCTGCTTGAATGATTTTACCTTTAAAAGCCAATATTGAGCAAAGTATAAGTGCTACATGAACCAAACTTACATATTTGATGTATCTTTGATCAAACTTTCAAAAAATGACTATGACCTACTTTTTTCCGCTTGAATGATTTTGCCTTTAAAAGCCAATATTGAGCAAAGTATAAGTGCTACATGTACCAAACTTGCATATTGGATGTATCTCTGATCAAACTTTCATAAAATGACCTTGACCTACTTTTTCCGCTTGAATTATTTTACCTTTAAAAGCCAATATTGAGAAAAGTATAAGTGCTACATGCACCAGACTTGCATATTGGATGCATCTTGGGTTAGACTATTGAAATATGACCTTGACCTACTTTTTCCGCTTCAGTGATTTTGCTTTAAATTGGCAATATTGAGCTAACTATAAGTGCTACATGCACCAGACTTGCATATTGGATGCATCTTGGGTTTGACTATTGAAATCTGACCTTGACCTGCTTCAGTGATTTATGATGAGATATATGTTGTTGCCTGAGAAAGGGAGTTTAAATAAATTGGCTGTCATGAGAGATATTATGCTATGCAGTCGAGCATTAGGTGACTCTGGCAACTATTTTTTCTTTTGTCTCATGACGTAAGTGAGTGAGAAAATTACATTGCTTGACGTCACAATCTAAAGATGTCGTTAAATTATATGTACGAATCAGAGTAGATCTAGGTAAAAATATGTAGTAAGGTGTACGTGCAACTTGCTTCTTTTCAATCAGTTTAATCTGCGAGAAATGTATAGCAAAATTTGTAAAACAGTTAGAATACTTAACGTGCTTTACAATAGCGAAAACTGGAAATTCGGTCAGTGAGAAGTGTCGAAATTTTCAAAAACATTACTTGTTCTGTCATTACGAGTAGAGTGCCATTTACTCGTCCATAATGTGTAGCTATTCGTCACATAATGATGTCGTTTGATCAAAGATGGCAGGAAATGATGACGTCATACATGTATGTACAAGTTGCATTAAAACTTGTAACTAAACCTTCCTATAATCATCATTCTGATATTGGTTTAATAGCTGTAGAATATAATTATACATGTACTATCATACACCCCACTCTATTTCATTTGAATAAATATGAAATCTGTTGGAGAGAATTTTCATATTTTTATGAAAAAATAGCTCAAATGAATATCTAGTTACTGGTATTGATTCAGAATCTTATTTACAGCCTTCGTGCACCTTCAAGTTTACTATTTTATGTTGTTGTTTTTTTTTTTGTTTTGTTTTGTTTTGTTTTTTTGCTTTAGAACATTCACTTTTTCATGTATATAGATTATTTGATGTTGTACAAATTAAGTACATTTAGTACATTCACGAACGTTTAGAATGAGATAAATTTTGTTCCAGAATCGCAGTAACGACCAGGTATGCTCAACAGTGATATTGCTTCAATCATACCTTGCAGTTTTATACCTTAATTAAAAAAAAAATTATTAGTGTGATTTGGTCTTTTTGATACAGAGTTACTTCCCATTTGTGCAGGTGTCTGATTTAAACTGATTGTGACATCATCAAATTCTAGGAAAGCGACTTAATTTAGGAAAACAATGCTTTAAGTATGGCATTTTAGTAAGAATTAATATGACGTCACAATAAATTTACGTCAGAAGCCTTTAGAAGGGGAAAAAACTCTGTAAAAATGAAAAGATGTAATTTCACTTCACTAATTACTAGTGGGTCATAGTCATCATCTTTGCCTATGGTCTACATGGGCTAGCTTTGAATTAATCACACCCTATTCATAAATAATTTGAAAAGTATAACTTATTACTACGGTATAATTTTTTCCTTCAAAATTTCACAAAGTTTGTGTGAGTTGTTACATTTATATGGTACCCCCAGCTTGACATTTTCATGTTTGGGATTTACATTTTCATAAAACATTTAACCAAATGAAAGAGGGTTCATGCCTAAGAAATGATAGGTGCTTACTATTCTAATATACCTTGCAAAAATTGAACAAAAATAGTCTTTTTAAAATCAATGAATGCTAAGAAAGTACAATACAGAATTAAGAAAAGGGGGAGGGAGGGGGAACCAATAGATATTTCAGAAAATATTTGGTTGAAATTAACTTGTTTTGCTTTTCCAGAATATTGTGTATAATCTTTACGTATTATAATTATTAAGTTATTATCATCAAATGAGAACTTGTTAGACAGCACTTGCTTCCAACCAGAGATTTAGTCTGAAATTTTCCCAAATCCATACCTTACAATCTGTCTTTTTGTTCCAAAAATTTGCACACACATACCAAGTTTGTGACTGAATTGAGTTTGAGTGTGAAGTGAAATTGATATTAATTTTGATTTGATTGTGAACAACACAAACTGGCCATACCTTTTACATGAGTCCGTCTTCCCTCCACACAAAATCATAAAAACCATATGAGAGCTTAGAAAATGCCTGAGTCTTTTACATGTGATCAATTTTTCTTTGAAAGCTTATAAAATGCCTGAGCCTTTTACATTTGATCAATTTTTCTTTGAAATTCTGATTTTTAAAATGTATTGTTTCCCATACTTATAGAAGATGACTGAATTTAAAGAATAGATTATTTCAACTTCAATTTTAAAATGATAAGTGTTTACATACTTTCTTTTATTCTTTGTTTGAATAAAATATCCCATTTTCATAACTTGTCCTTTTTATACTTTTTAAACAGATAGCAGCTTTAACGAATATTCATACTTTTTTTTCTACGTTTTTAAATTTTATATAACATCTATGCTCATGTAGTTGCTAGATTCAAGTTTTCACCAACTTCCATGCACATGTCTCTTTTTGAATTAGACCATAGAAATATTGACAATGTAAAAAACATACATGTACGTACAGATTTTTAATTTTGTAGTTTTGTTGAAAGAAAGATCAAATGAAATGATCGGACTGCTGCCAATTTTTTAAGTAATTTTGTATAGAAGAAGAAGAGAAATAGGATACGTTCAATTTGAAGGATAAATGTGATCTCAGATGAATAAAGGAGAAAATAAGGGAAAATTTAAGGAAAGATGAAAGAAAAAAAGACTCTTATTAAAAAAAGATAAGAAAGAAAAAATACATGAGAAAAATAAATTAAAAATCTTATAATCATGGTGATGATATTTTTTTTTCAAGGATCTTGCACAGAATGGTGGAGTAGGAGACCTTGGATTTCTCTCCAGAATAAGAAAATAATTTTATAGATTACTTGACTTTGCTTTCAGCTGGACAGACCCCAAGATGAATTACATTTCGGGGAAAAATGGTTTCATGGGAAACTAGAAGGCGGCAGAAAAATGGCCAATGATTTACTGCAGGAATACAGCTATCTTGGTGATGGCACGTTTCTGGTCAGAGAAAGCGATACTTTTGTCGGAGATTTCTCTCTGTCATTTTGGTGAGATTCCTGCGTGTTGTGTATTGATGTTGGGTGTTGGCGTATTATACTACTAATCTTTATGTGTATTCGTGTATGAATGACGTAGATTATTATGTACAAAATAGGGAAAATGGTTGAAAATTTCACATTCAAAAGTTGTGAAAATTTTTGCTAAAGACTTTTTGTCTTTTTCATCAGGGAAAAATGCAACAATGTATGATTATTTATTTTTTGTATGCTTAAGCTTGTCGGTAGCCCAATAGGCTGTTAAAGTATTTTAAAAAGTTTTCTTTTAAAATACGTTTGACTTCTTGATTTTGGATTAATTTTCAGCCATTTTGTCATTGAACTATGGGATACAGCATATATGCCAATCTATATGGAAGCTAGAATTCAGGAAGCAACAATTTTGATTTTGGAAAAAAATTAAAACAACTTTACGGGGAGATTGTGTCCCAGTGAATCAAACAGGTCTTTGAAAGTGTATTCTCCCTAATTTTGTGTTGAGAAATTTTCTTCATAAATGGGTCATTTTCTACTGAAATATGCCCATTCACAGGTCAGAGAATGATTGGCAAATCTGCTTTTTCTTTAACACCAGGTTATATTTTCCTCACGTAGCACTAATTTTGTACTAACACCCATGTAGCAGTAATATAGCCGAGTATATATGTATTGTATATGTATTTCCTCTTCCGAGATTATTTTTTGTTTGATAATTACATCATTGCAGCCAGAAGTAGCCGTTTGGAAAATAAGTAGGAAAGAAGCAAAAGAGATTGTGGAATTATTCAGTTTCAATGGGGACGGAACATATTTATTACGTAAAGCAGAGAGTGGAAATCAAGATTGCTTTGTTTTGTCATATTGGTGAGATTGACCAATGAGATTTCTTGTTCTTTTCTACAATTTGACCATTCAGCTTTATGTTCTTTTCTGAAGAATGACCAATCAGCTTAAACTTTTGTCTGATGGATTTTGAAATACAGTCTTTAGATGGATGTTATATGGTATGGTACTGTTCTTCTATCTGTTTGTCTATCTGTCCTTTCATCTATCCTAAGGCTTATATTCTGTTGGGCAGGTACAGACTGACCGCTAGCCCTAGGATGTTCTTACTTGCAAGAAAAGATCTCTATGATAAGAGAGACAGAAGCCCTATTGCCACTGCCAATTGCAGTAATAAACTTTGTTGACTGGAGACAAACTGAGCCACAAAGGACCATCATGGCAATTGAAAAAAGTTTGATATTGGTAGTCAAGGTCAGAGGTTAAAGGTCAAGTGAAGTGCAATTCATAATTGTGTTGGCCAGAGACAAACTGAGCCTTTAGACCAAGGAGCATCAAACTTATTACAAAGGATCAGCATGGCAATAGAAAGCACAATATTGGTGGTCAATGTCAAAGGTCAAGGTCATTGCCAGTTGCAGTTATACTTTGTTGGCAGGATGCAAACTGAAGGATTTTCTAATTTATCACAAAGGATCATTATGACAGTAGGAATAACAGTATTGGTTGTCAAGGTCAGAGGTCAAAAGTCAAGGTCACTGCCAATTGCAGTAGTAAAACTTAGTTGGTAGTATGCAGACTGAACTTTAAACCAAGGATCTTAAACTTACTGCAAAGAATCACCAAAGAAAAAAAAAAGAGATGGACCGTATTGGTTGTCAAGGTCAGAAGTCAAACATCAAGGAGATAGACCATATTGGTTGTCAAGGTCAGAAGTCAAAGGTCGAAGTTATTTCCAATGGCAGTAGTAACACTTTGTATGATGAAGACTTAACCTTGAGCCTAAGGATCAAGAACAATTTTGGTCAAGGTCACAGTTCAAGAATGCTGACGTCATATATTGTTACTTTTTATGCACCCGTCATTTGATATGAAATATTATGGTATGGCGATGTTCGTCTGTCCATCTGACTGTCCGTCAGTCCGCATATTGAACGCAATAACTTGAATATGTGTCGACAGATTTTCATGATATTTATACACTGTGATCAGACTGGGGGAGAGGAAGCAGCCTTTCAATTATCGTTTGTGAAAATATACTTTTAAAAATAGTTAAAAAAATTCTTTAAAATCTTTTTTGGGGTTAATTGTTTTGAAAATGTGTATACTTCAAGAAGAAAGGATGTTCTTTTACATATGTAACAGGTTTTTAATTTTTTTGTTGTATAATTTAGAAATTATGTGTAATGGGAGGGGGTGGTGGTTTTATATGCACATACATGTTAAGCGAAGGGCAAAGTGTAGGCGCATGGAACGCGACTTTAATATGCGTCAATGGATTTTCATGATATTTATACACTGTGATTAGAATGTGAATAGGAAGCAGAATTTCACATTCACCTAATATGTCGTTATGGAGTTATGGTACGTCAATTTTCTCCTTTTGTGAAAATGAATCCAGACGGGCGTATCTTGCTGCATTAACGTAGGCTTTTATGGACGTTTGTTACATATCTAAGACTCTTGTCTTTTGACATGTGACTTGGATCATGGTGAATGCTTCCTTTGTCTGTTTTATTATAAATTAGATTTTGAGTTGAACAGTTTGTTTGTAAAGCCCATCGGCGACTTAGATTTTTTTTCTCATCTACAAAAAATCATTTTTGTGTGTACTGTCTATTACTATTTGAGATCCTGGCGAATGTTGAAATCTTATTTCGCTCTTTGTTGTAAACATGCATGTCTTTTGATCTTGTCAATACATTGCTTAATGAGTGGTATCTTTTTATGCCCCCGGAATCAAAGATTCGGGGGCATATAGTTTTTGGCCTGTCCGTCTGTTTGTCTGTTTGTCTGTTTATCTGTTTGTCTGTCTGTCTGTTTGTCCGAAAAACTTTAACATTGGACATAACTTTTGAATGGGAAGTGATAGGGCTTTCATATTTCACATGTGTATTTATTGTGATAAGACCTTTCCATTGATACCAAAATTTTTGACCTCGTGACCTTGACCTTGACCTTTGACCTACTTTTCAAAAACTTTAACATTGGACATAACTTTTGAATGGGAAGTGATAGGGCTTTCATATTTCACATGTGTATTCCTTGTGACAAGACCTTTCCATTGATACCAAAATTTTTGACCTCGTGACCTTGACCTTGACCTTTGACCTACTTTTCAAAAACTTTAACATTGGGCATAACTTTTGAATGGGAAGTGATAGGGCTTTCATATTTCACATGTGTATTCCTTGTGACAAGACCTTTCCATTGATACCAAATTTTGGACCTCATGACCTTGACCTTTGACCACATTTTCAAAAACTTTAACATTTGGCATAACTTTTGAATGGTAAGTGATAGGGCTTTCATATTTCATATGTGTATTCCTTGTGACAAGACCTTTCCATTGATACCAAAATTTTTGACCTTGTGACCTTGACCTTTGACCTTTTAACCCAGTGACCTCACATACATGTACTTAACAGAAAATAGTGTTCATACTAACAAAGATGCCACTGGGGCATTCGTGTTTCACAAACACAGGCTTTATTTTGTAATTTTATCTGACTGTTGTTTTTTTTTTCCCTTTTTTTTACTCAGAAAATTTTGGTTTAAAGTCAAATCCATTGATTGGATGATGATATGATTTCAATAATGCAATGATGAAAAGATGTCCTCTCATTTTTATATGCCCGTCATTTTTCGGGATGTATTACAGTATGGCGATGTCTGTCTGTGTGTCTGTCTATCAGTCTGTCTGTTTGCTTATGGAATGCAATAACTTGAATATGCATTAAAGTTGTAGACCCTGTAATCGTCAAAAATTGGATGAAATTTATGTGTAGAACACAAACCGTATTTTTCTAGCATTACCAAAGTTATTAACTTTCCGTAAATAACAAAATTTTTGCAACCAAGCTCCTCAAGATACCAAAATATAAACATAATTTATTGTAAATATTTCTGGCTCACAATATTTACACCGAAAATGAAAAACCCCCAGTTATGCATGCACATTACCATGATTACAAATTTGAAATAATAACGACATAGATTATTCAACTTGATTAAGGGTAAATTAGGCTAGATTTTTACGGATTATTTGGTGGGTAGTTAGCAAACTTTCAAACCTTTCCAGATTGATGACTAGAAAGCTTCGTGAGATAAAGCTCACCTTTTACGACATGAGTTTATTTATAATGATTGTGATTGTAAACATTGTAAATTCACCGGCAAAACACATGCTATGTTTATACATCCTGCACAAGTGAACTTTTTGTAGGTTTCTTTACCCAATAAAACAAAAATAATGAAATTAAATAATATACTATGTTTTCTAGAAGATACAGGGAATACATCTTCAACGGATTTTCATTATATTAATACACTGTGATAAGAATGTGGAGAGGAAGCCGCCTTTGGATTTTCAAGTTCAACTGATTTTTTGTTACAGAGTTATGGGAATTTGATTTTTTGGTATTCTGAAAAATCCTGATGGGCGTATCTTTCTGCTTTTGCGTAGGCTTTATTAACATGAAGGGTACAAGCCACTAGATCTGAAAATTTGCACGGAACTCTTCAAATCTACAACTTTTAGACATGTGGCCTTGCCCTTTCTTGCCACCATCTGTAAATTAAGGTATAATGTTTTTTTTCAGAACAGCTGATGCTGGGATGTAATTGAAAATTCTGTATGAGAAACCCCTCACATCTTTCATTTCCAATATTTACATTTAAAGGAAAATGGTTACAGAGATTCAGTTCATTTCTCAGAAAAAAGCTTTTGCACCAAGAAATACATGTCAAGTTTGAATATGGGTCATGTCGCTCAATTATGTACAATTAAGTACAAAGTTATGTCCCTTGATACATAATTGATATTTTGTGGTTTCCGGATATTTAAAGGTAAACCGTCACAGAGATTCAATACATTTCTTGGATATAGCTTTTACACCCAAGAAATACAGTTAAGGTTTGAATATGGGTCATGTCCTCAATCAGTAGGACCTCTACTTTTAAGCCCCTCATATAAAACTTTATGTATGATTGGAAACATCTTTTTTTGAATAGCTTAAAAAACTTCTGCTGGGGGGAATTTCTTAATTTCAGTCTTTTTGTCTAGTTTTGGATATCTTTTGTCATGAGGTGTGTATTTTCCAATAAGGGAAGTGTGCACAACGACTGGAGAGTCAAAATTGCCTTGTAAGTAAAAAGACTGAAATAAGATTTCCCTACCAAGTTTGGATTCCAAAGTCAAATATGTTTGTTGTTAATTGAATTGTTTTCCCATATTTAAGGAGAAGAGGTCAAGTTGAGCATTGTAGAATCAAGTCCAAACAGGAGATGGGACAAGTGAAATACTACCTTATAGAGACCACATTATTTGACAGTCTGTACAGCCTTATCACGTACTACCGTAACAATCCGCTCCGCAGTCAGAACTTCGTGATGAAACTAACGGAACCTGTACCACAGCTCAAATCTCACGAAGACAAGGAATGGTACCATGACAAGCTAAGGAGAGAGGAAGCCGAGGAAATGCTCAGAAGAATTCCACAAGATGGCGCTTTCCTGATCAGACGTAGTGGAAGTAACAGTGCCATCAGATATGCAATCTCGTTTAGGTTTGGCTTTGTACTGAATTTACCTTGTCTTTCTGTCTGTATGTGTGTTCATCTGTCCATGTTCCTGTCTGGTCAATCAGTCAATATTTTCATCCATCAGTCTGTCTGTTTTTCTGTCTTTCTGTCAGTCTGTCTAATTGTTTAGTTTCTCTCTCTGCCAGTTAATCTCATGAAACGTCCCTCTATCTGTATGCACAGGCCTCATCACCATCATTATATCACTCTAAAATAGTGAAACAAAAGTCATTATGGATAGATGGTATCATTACTACCTGTCTTATTGCTTATGAAAGTGTGCAGCAGTTTTAAAATATATCATCATACAGATAGTCTGATGTTTATTCATAATTAGGGGTGTAACAAAGTATCGATGTATTGCGATATTTAATAAATTCATATTGTATCACGATACAAAATGCGCATCGCAGTATATTGCGACATTATCATGCTTATAGATTATATGAATAAATCATTGAATCACTTTGATTTTAATAAGTTTAATTGAAAACAAGCGACCCATGGTCCACATCGCTAAATTGAAATTAAGTATGACAAAAGCAATCAAAATCATTCAATGACTTGTATGTGTTTCTTTCATGCAAATGACATTGGCAATGTGAAATTCAGTCAGAAAATATGAACAGTATGGACACACAATCAAAGAGAAACCAGATTTTACATCAAAAATGGAGAGAAAAAGTATATCGCAATACAGCTAATAAAATATCGCAATATATAACGAATCACCTTTGGCACATCATTCCTCCCCTATTCATTATGACACCAGATAACACAGAATTATATAATGTTAACGTCTACAATTTGAATGCTGTTATGTAATGAATCTATTTGCTTCAATTCGCCTTAAGTTGGATACATGTATAATTTATTGAAAGATCAAATCATTAAAATATTTTTTTTGTTTAAAATTTTAGAGCTGATGGTAAAATTAAACATTGCCGCATTGAGCTAGAGGGACGTCTGTTTGTAATCGGTTCTGCTCAATTCGAGAGCCTGGTTGATTTGGTGAAATATTACGAGAAAAGTCCGCTTTATGGCAAAGTCAAGCTACGGTATCCAGTAAGCCAGAACCTGGTGGAAACAAGAGGAGTGGTAAGTTGATATGCACGGACATGATTATTTTCCGCTTAACAACGGAATTCCGCGCCTAGGATTAATAGAAACCTTAAATTTGGCCTTCAAAATTCTATTTTTTATGGTCTCGGCTTCTGAAAATTGTCATTTTCGATCCCATTCAGATATTTTTGTTGTTGTTAATTGGAATCATGTCTGTAATCAGTTATTTGTCATGTGATCACAACGTTGACGGTTATGATATTTCTAGAATCTGACATAATTCATTCTGTAGATTTAAAACTGTAAAGTAAAATGCTGTTCACTATCAGTAAATAATAAGTGAAGTGGATCAATTTCTGTATATCACATCTTTTGAACTTTGAAGGCTTTTTCTTATCATACGGACAAAATTGAAATAATTATTCTTCTTTTACAGACTAAATTTGAATATGCATATTGACTAATTTTGATGTTTATAATCATTTGAAGTAAATTGATGAAAAATTATTGACATTGAATATTGACTGGACTAAGGAATGATTCAATGTGTTTCCTTTGTGATTAAATATGTCTACAATCTCTCATTCTCTCAGTTTACATTACCTTACAGACTATGCATATAGCTAAAAAAAATCAGTGACATTCACTTACTGTCCACGCAGCTCACTTCAGAACTCGGAAAATTTCTTGAAGTTTTGTCTTTTTTGTCAGCAAATGTTCAGATTGAAATTTGTATAGGAGGATAGATCTCGAACTCTTGTAACTAATGATGTATGTTATATGTCCGTGTGACCAATACTAGGCTCACATTGATAGAAAATTGATTTAGGTGTGGAGTTTTCTATGTTGATTTTAGCATGATGTCGCAGATGTTTAACATTGAGTCTATTGAGAACGTCAAAGATGTAACGCTATAATTAATAGGAAAATCCCTATCTAAATTGGTCATACGGACATATAACGTACACCTTTAGTTAAGAGAGTTTTAGATCTATCCCCCTCTATGAATTTTATCAGGAAAATAGTTCAACAAATGAAACAAAACTTTAATTTCTCAATTTCTGTCTCAAGTGAGCTGTGCGGACAGTAGCATTCTGAAGTTATCAGACATTTTGGGGGAGAAGACCTAGTTGAAAGTCCCTAACATTACAATATCCAAAATAAGTTTGTTAAGTGCAGTTATTTCTGTTTAATTCAAGTGAGAAAAGAGCTCACATCATTATGGATTGCAAATTTTAGATTTCACTTCCCTTTCCGAACTTTAGTATTGTATGCTGTCATGATCCAGGATGAAAAAGGAAAAAATTCAAGAGCGCAATGTAAATGGTGTACGGAGAGAAATTGCCTTTGCTCTATGAAATTTGTCAAACACTTGCACGAATTCATTAGTCTTGACCCCTGAATTTTCTGTAAATTAATATAATTATCTAAGGAATAAAAAAATAATGAATACATACACTCTTATTTTAAGAAAAGTAAACCATTAGCTTCACAAATCCTACTGATTGAGGTTGCTATTTCAAGTAAATTAATACTTGTGATAGGTATGAATAACAGTAACGATTTTTTACAAACAAAATTGTGGACATTGATTTTAAGGACTTTGAAGACGCATTGGATAATGGTTCCAGTATGGCATATATAAACCCGAATGACTTATCCAAGGTAACGTGTGGTGGTCTGCTATGCACTGTTTAAACTGCATGGCAGTGGCTTTATTCTGAACCTCCCGGCTTTAGCTGGCCCCTCCCCATCCCCCTGGGTGGAGGATATTTATTGTATTGCATATTTCAGAGATTTTGTTGGCATACGTTCACTAACACCATAATTATATCTAAAAATTATGTTCTGAATTGTAGGGCTTTATTTCTCACCTGACGAATTATTTGATCTAATGAAAAAATCATGTACCAATTTTCGACTTTGAGAATAATTTTGCAAATGTCCAACTTGTATCTCTTGGAAATGATATTTTGGTATGCAGTACTAAAAATTGAAAAAAATCCATTTTTAACTTCGAAAATTGGTTCATTCACTATTAACTCTAATTTTCTAAGGAAAATTATACTTGTATATACCTAAAATTTCAACAACAAAAAATTTGATGTGCAGCTTTGAACTCAGAATTTATATCTCACAAGTCTGCAGGGTATATAGGATTTCTTTATGAATATTATTGTGCAAGGATGCTCATACGTAGCATGGTAATGTGGATATACCTCTATTTTATACACGAGATCATCATTTTGTTCTTGCCTTATGATTTTGTATCATTTGTACATGACTTGGGATGTGGTCAGAATGAGTGATTACTAGTTTGAAAAATCTCCATTCATGTTTCTGAACTATTTTTAAAATACAATTGTCACCATCTTTATTTGATTAAAAAAAGTTGTAGAGGGAAAAGAAGTTAAAAAGTTGCAAACGAGGAGATGAGGTGGGGGGGGGGGAGTTAAGAGGATCTTAAAAAAACTGTCTTTAATACAACTTTTAGATTTGGGGTTTATATAAAAATGAAGTATCTTAAGCAGTGCACAGACTAATAGATAATGTGAAAAATAAAAAGTCATAAGTTTATTCTTTCGGCAAGAAAATCAGAATTTATTGAATGGAGAAAGACCAAACTTGTCAGATCAATATGATGCTATCTATGTATACTAACTGCAGCTCTGTGACTAAATGCATGCCATGGTGTTTTAGGACCTGATGAACGGTGGCGATGAGCAGCTTTACGGGGACGGTATATATCACATGCCAAACGAGGTGGTGTCGTCAAAGGTACGGTATATCAACGATACATGAATTGCCCATACATGTACATGTAATGATATATTTGTTTTTCCCTTGTCACTTTTTCCTGTAATGCAGTTTGATGTACATGTAACGAGTATTTTACTTCACCTTTGACAAGTCTATACTCGTTTGAAATGTTTTTATCAGCAGAGGTCTTCTTGGTTAGAAATTTTCTGTCATTAAGTTTTCCAGGATATCATGATTGACAGATGGCAGCAGAGTGAGAAATTGGCTGTCTAATGTTTTTTTCTAGATTTTCTAGGGCAGAATTCTTTGGAAACTTTATGTATGAAATACAGGGAAACAGTGCAAAACTATTACAATTCTGTCAGAATTAAATTATGTCATAATGCTTTTATGTCAGAAATGGTGACAAAATGGAATGCAAATGTATAAAATTTAAAAGTAGAATTGAAAGAAAGCTTGTCAAAGGTGGAACAGCACTCAATCTATTAATATTAAATCAGAGCCCATAGTGTAGAAATAGACCCATATACACACCAGCTTTATGTACTTAAAATTATATAGGTGTTGGCTTTAATTCACGTTAGGTGTAATGTTAAAGAATGACTACTCTAAAACTCATCTTCATTCAAAGAAGTGAATTGTTTCATGCATTTATAAGCAACACAAAATTACAATTTGTTGCATTTATTTGTAAGATTTTGGCATTTCATAATGAATTGTACTGTGAAAATTGAAAATATTAGTACAACAAATAAGAGAAAATTAGTTAAATTTAGGAAGTTTTTTTAGAGTACATGTAATATTACACTTTCCCTTGAGTAGGAGTTGAAGTGAAATTATTTTTTATCAGAATTTCACATGCATAGAATGTTAATTCAGTATATGATATATAATTATATAATTATCTCTTCTTTGTAATCCTCCTGCACTAAGCTACAATTGTGATAATAATCCATGATGACTAGCATGTGTGGTCATAGTAACATGTACATGTATAATGAGTGGTCTTGGAAATCTGTGCTTAACAAAAACATATTTACGATTCCAATATCTGTGTTTAACTTAATATTTATAATAAAGTATATCTCTATATGATTTTGTTCTTTAAAAAAGTAGAAACTTTATGTTCAAAGTCAAACTATCAACTGAAAAGAATCTTTTCTTGTTCATTTAAGTATTGTCCTTTGATATACATTTATTTCTCTTTTAAAGTTTGTTAGTTATAAAAGTTCTGTCAGTTTCAAGAATTCTCTTTACCAAAATCAGCCTTACCTCTCTGTGAAAATTTGATTATTTTTTTCCGTCAATGCAGATAAAGTGTCGTGCCTTATATGACTATACTGCTAACAGAGCAGACGAGTTGTCGTTTACCAGAGGGGTGATAATCACTAACGTTACCCGTACAGACAATGGATGGTAAGTATGAATTCTACATACATAGTGTAGTAATTAAGGGCCTTTTATACAGCAGCAGATAGTGATAGTAGCACTGTATATAGGGTAATTTTCCTGTCTGGTAAATTTCTCGCAAATGACCCTAAAAAGATGTCTTTTTTTGCTGAGTCTTAATTTTCACTAATCTATTTAAAACAAGATAAAGGGTTATGATCTGTGTCTTTTTTTCGCTATGTTCATTTTTCGCAATTTGATGATGCTCGCGAACTAAGTGAAAATTAGACATGTGAAAAATTCCCGATATACGGTATTTTGTCCTATATCATTTGTATATAGAAGTGTAGAATCACCAAACTTTCCACAAATATTGACAATGGGAGGACAATGAAACTTATTAATTTTCAAGGTCAGAGTTCAATGATCAAGGGCATAGGGCAATATAAAAATTAACAATTAGAGATGAAGTGTACAGCTTAAAATCACCAAGCCTTCCACAAATGTTGGTCATTGAAAGAGGATGAACCAAATTAATTTCAAAGTCAGAGGTCAAAGATCAAGGTCAAAATATATAAAGATACATGTATGTCAAATATACCGTTTGTGTTGTCCCAAGTAATATCACAATTTAATGTGAAAATATTTAAGATGTTTTGAAACCTTAATTTCTTTTCAAGTTCTTTTGTGGAATAAGATCTCTTATGAACGATGCAACTTCTGTATATGATATTATAATAAATGTGAAAAAGGGTATATAAGAAAGAAAGAAAGGGAGCATAATCCGATAAAAGAGAATACAAAGGTAACTGAATTTGACAACATTACATTGAAAATTGTTACATTTCTTCAGGTGGCGGGGAGATCATGGTTTACACAAGCAGTGTTGGTTTCCCGGTCACTTGGTAGAAGTTATAGACAACCCTGAGGACACGGTGGAGTCTGCTCCCTTAGGATCACTACAAAAGGGGTCAATAGAGATTCAGGGATGTAAGATAGGTAAGAATTATCTTTTCCTGAACGAGGATAAAATTTCTCTCTGAGATTTCTAGTCGATATTCATGATTTAGAATAGGAAAAAGTTTCTTGAACACGGTCTCTTTAACAATGGAGGCCATCTTTTTAGGATGCTTGTAAAAGTTTTTTTTAGAGTTATCTTAGCTTTGATAATATTTTCTTGATAATGTTTTCTTGGATAAGTGAAGCTTGCCTTTCAGGATTTGATTAAAAATGTTTTGATGGAGATTGATGAGCTAAAGATAGTAAGAATTTATCTTTCCTTGGTTAAGAGAAAGTCCACCTTCAGGAGAACTATAAAAAGTTTTATTGTTGAGCGCTGACCAATAGAGATAGGCCAGAAATACCGTGAAATCATTAAATTTCATGGGGGCTTAATTTTCGTGGATAGCCTCATCCTCAACGAATAATTGTTAAGAGTTATCCTTCTTGGAACAGGTTGCATCCATGAAATTACGCCCCACAAAAATACTGAATTTCGTGAATCCACGAAAATTGGACCCCACGAAAATAAATGATTTCACAGTAATACATGTATATTTAAAATAAAATCCTGATAATTATAAGATCTGATAGACTGCACATATATAAATCTATATGTGACTATGCACTTTTCTTGTAGATCGCAGTGCTCACAGGGAAAGACACAACGTATTTAAGATCTTCTCTCGGAGCTCGGTGAATCCTGTGGAGGTGTCGGCGGATTCAGAAGAAGAGATGAGCAGCTGGATAGAACAGATACTGGCATGTAATAACAACCTTAAAGGAGATGTAAGTGGTCATGTGATCTACTATTAAGTCATGTGATCTACTGTTAGTAGTATATCACATGGTAGTCATGTGATCTAGAGAAAGGATTTCCTTCATGTTAAGTTTGAAATTTAAACCTGCATGACTGAATTGAAACATTTTGTATAAATTGCATGCAAGTTGAACTTACTTGGGAAGAATATTTTTGTACAAATATAATTTTCTTGTTTAAGGAAATAGTACATGCACACAGCACCATGATATACATGTAATTTAAATTAAAACTTTATTTATTTTACAAGGTTTAACAAACAAGTTACACAACTCATATTAATGTCTGGCGTAGGCTCAGATGATATACATGTAGCATGTTATGATAAATGAAGAAGGCTGAAAAAAATACTCTAGTTATTTCTTGAAATATTTAGGGGAAATGTGACTGGCTATATACTTGTTTGTGAACTATCTTGTTTGAACTTTTGGGATAAGGTAAAAACCTTAGCAAAATTCGGATCACATTTTTATGCCCCCACCATGTAATCACAAAGAGCATTAAGAGACTGCTTTGTCCATCATTCCGTCACACTTTTAGTATTCAGATGATAACTCAAGAAGGGAAGGTGCCTACTGATATAGGGGTCAAAAGGTCAAAGGTCAACGTCACTGTTGGGGAAAGTATACTCAAAATCATGGTTTCCAGATGATAATTTAAGAACCCTTTCTCCACTCCAAATTGAATTTGGATATATGCTTAGAAGATGCCTATTGATTTTGGAGTCAATAGGTCAAAGGTCAAGGTCACCGATAGGCAAAATACACTGAAAATGTTGGTTTTCAAATTACAACTCAATTACATTTTCCTATTGAAACCATAACTGGATAAGGATGATAAGAGATGAGGATCTTGGGGTCAAAGGTCAAGGTCACTGTTAAGAGAAGTAGACAACTGTTCAGCGGGGGCATATGTTTTACAAACGTTAATTTACCCAGTTTGTTCAATATATGAGTAAGAGTTTTTCATTTGGGCCCTCTTACGTTAGTATAAGGTAAAAAAGAAGGTAATATTTTTTTTTCAATATTTGAGTTAGAGTTGAATCAATCAGATCCTATTACTTTGGAACCAGGTGGACAAGAAGGTAAACAAATTGTTTCTATGACGATAATACTAGGCTTACTGCTTCTATTCTCTAATTTGGAAAGGTGATCAAACACTTGTCATCTCTATATAAAGTTATCATCACCAACATCAAAGAGGTACTTGGTTTGTGTCTGCATAACACTAGCAAACACTGGGGTGTATTTGTACACTAGCAAACACAAAGGTGTTTTACTTTATTTTTTCACAGTTTGGAAAATTTGTAATCTAAAATCCTTTGTAAGTTTTGTGTACTATGTCTTATTGTGTGTTTACTTGAACTTACAATTTTATAATTTTGTAAGTACAACTGTCAATTAAATTATTTGTTCTAATTGATTCGATATAAAAAAAAAAACCATATCTTCACAAAGAAATGGACTGTCTTTGAATTGGCTATAACGAAATAGACTAGATGGGTCAAAAACAAGGTATTTCAACAGAGCCCTTTTATGTATTGCCTTTAATATTACATTTATTAACGTATTCAACCCCTAATGCTTTTTCAATAATAAATACCAGAAATAAGAACTTTCAGTCTCTTCAAAAAGAATGATATACATACTTTTCTAGCTAAAAATAAGGATTACACTTCTCATACAATGATCTACTCTGTCACCCCGAAGATTCCCGTTTATGAAATCATCGGCATTTGTCGGGAAATTATGAAAATGTGCATAAATTTAAACCGGAAGTACTCTGTTAGGGTGCGGGATCCTTAAAATTATCAAATTTCAAGGCTCTGGTGCACTGTTATTCCAAGCGTGTCTTTACCAAGGTCATGTCTTTACCAAAACTTGAAACCCATATCACTTTACAGTGTCATGAAGTAAATTATGATGAGGTGATTCACCAACTTCTGAAAGCAACTCAATACCGGTATCTGCTTCAGTTCACATTTGCTGTCTTTTGACTGTAGCAAGATCTTTGCTTATACATGTATCAGTTTTATGAAAATTTGTTTGACAAATAAGAAAGCTGGCATGTTTATCAAAGCTGATTAAAAAGAAAAAAAAAAAGAGTTTTGAATGTCCTATAGGAAATTTATGTTTATACCTAAAATGAGTATCTATTCAAACAAAGGGTATCTTGCTTTTTATGATCTTGAGACAATTTGCAATTTCATTCATTCATATGAAAAAGAGAGTGTTCAATTCTATCATTTTAAAATTAATGTATGAAATTTCATTTTACTCAATTATAAAAGATGTGTTTTGATATTTGGAAAGGTATTTTGTCCTTTCTCGGTTATGCTATAATCACTTTATGCCTGTGTCAGATATCTTTTCATTTGATGTTTAAGCACATGTTAAGGTCGATACAGAAGTTATAGTGAATCAAGGATTATGATATGATTAATCAACCATATTGTTTGAGTTGGTGCATTGAAACTTTTAGTATTATTATGTTGACTTTTTTTGTGTCACCTGTGAAGCATAGCGACACTTAGGGATCACTCCGTTGTCCGTCTGTCTGTCACACTTGGATGTCACACCCTATAAAAGTGATTCCTGATTGTCGCTATGTTTCGCAGGCGACACATGCATTCTTTAAAATGATTTTAGTGTTAAAATTTCCCTTCTTGGTGGTACTTATAGTAGGACCCTTGTAGATTATCCTCGACTTATCAACATATTAAGTTTCATGGTGATGGCACTTATTTTTACGAACATTTCATAGAGACATACTAGTAGTTAAGAATCTTTAACTGGCTTTGAATACTAAAAGTTCATACTTTGCTGTGAAGTGCTGAAGTTGTAGTACTAAGCTAACAGGTCTTGTAGATTTCACTAAAAACACATTTAAAATTATTAATGTTTTAGTTACTCAAGACGTTCTAATGTTTCTATATCCCCTCTCTGTAAGGTTGCAAAGAAATATCATATGTCAAGATTTTATATACATGTACATCTTTCATAAAGATGAAAGGAGAATTTATCCAGTTTCATTTGTAAGAAAAATATGAAATGAATTTCATTTAGTGTGTGTAAGTTGAAGATGAATGAAAATAAAGTTACAAGAAAAGTCAAGATGAAAGAAGTTTATTAGATCTATACTGAAATGCTGTAAAACGTTTTTTTTTTTTTTTTTGCCACAACTTATTTTTAGAACATGAAAAATATACAGTTTTAAAGATCAAGTTGCAGTATTCCTTTTAAATTGATTTTGATTGCTATTTATTAAATTATAAAGGCCCAACACTCACAGTCTATTTTGATAAAAATATTTTTACGATAATTCTTTTAAATAGTTGAGAGATTAGAATTTCAATATGGAATGTTATAAGCTTGATGTTCACTGATTTGTGTTTATTTCTTTACAGAGGATAAGAGACAAGGATTTAGAAAGGAAAAAGTGCCTTGCTCGGGACCTCTCTGACCTCATTGTATATGCTGTAGCTGTGCCATTTGACCCAGATCGTAAGTTGACAAAACAAAAGTTAATCAACATTTGTATGTGAAGTATCATGCCCCCTTCTGCAGCTATATTTTGTATAAGGCTAATACAGACTCCTTTGTGGTCAAGGTTACAAGGTCAAAGTTCTTGCCTCAATGAATAAACATTAGAAATATGAGAGCATGAACACTAACCGTTTAATAGATAAGCACAAGGTTGCAATTGACCCTTCCAATTGCGGGAAAAAAAATGCAAAGTTTTGTGACGTCACAATGCTTTTACGTCAAACAAACAAGCTTCGAACCTTGGTCAAACATCGAAATTGCATTGTGACATCATGGAATTTCTCAAATTTTTCCCGCATTCAGAAGGGTCAATTTCGGACTGACAGGACAAATATGATATGACCATAGATCTTTGATAAGGGATCATAAAAGTTAGAGCAGAAATTAAAAGGGCTAACAGAAATCGAAAGAACTCGAAGAAATCGAACATATATTTTTTACATGTAATTGTTCCATCTACATTTGTATATAGTATATGATGAATGCAACAAGTATTTATCTGACTCAATTGCTTTTTGTGCCAAAAAAAGTATATCATATGAATGGGCATGTATTTCCTCATCACAATTAACTCATTTGGCATAATGACATATGCGTCAATCAGTTGTCAATGTATTGTGAAATTTTATATGCGTTTTAATTTACATTTCAGGTATCAAGGAGAAGAAAGCTCATTACAAAGAGATGTCCTCTTTCTCTGAGCTGAAGATCGCCAAATACTGCTGTAGAAAGGAGGCATCATTCATGCTTCAATATCCTTTCATGAAATCATTGTAAAAGCAGTTAACAATTTACTTATGAATTATAAGACTTCTAAATCTGCAAGCCAGAATTTTTTTTCTTTATCATTGTTTCTTCAGGTAAAAAATATCTGCTTTTATTTATTGGGAGTACAAAAGTTTCAAAACATACAGGCCTAGATTTTGTTACTCTGAACTTAATAATTCCATACCTTTTTGCCAAAATTTTATATTTTGTTATTTAACTTCGACAATTCTTCTGCTCGAACACACATTCACATTTCCAATCTTTCATGTAGAGAATCGAAATTTACATGGAAATCTTCTCTCATGATCTCTTGTCATTTGCATGTAGTGTAGAATTACTATTTATAGATCCTTAACTCCTGGATACATATAACAATAAGCAGCTGAGCAGAATCTATCCCAAAGGGGCGAGAATGGAGTCCTCAAACTACGACCCTATGATGATGTGGAACATAGGGTGTCAAATGGTAGCCCTGAATTATCAGACCCCCGATCGGCAGATGCAGCTTCACGAGGGTCGGTTCTTGATGAACGGAAGGTGTGGGTACGTTCTAAAGCCAGATATATTGAGGAACAAAGATTTCAATCCGTACGACAAACGTAGTCTGAGGGAAATGGAACCTCTCACATTGTCTGTGACGGTAAGTATATTGAATTCATTTGAAATACTAAATGTGATCTGTCTGAAATATGCAATTCTGATTGATTGAATTATTTTGATTAATTAATTGATTATAATAATGGAATTTTTTTGTTGAAATTTATAAGTTTTTTTCTGACATAAGAAGACAGAGTTTAACTTCTATGTCAATAAAAATTAAAGAGGCCGAGGGAAATCCTAGTTCCTCCTGTGTAATGCTATAGTTTCTACCCCAATTGGCATAAGAATTTCAAATAGACTTCAGTCATGTTTTATCCTATACTTTTTCGTCCACAATTTTTGTTCATTAACACTTCTATTACATGTAGTTTTGTTCTGTAATGTCCGCGATGTGGTCTAGTGGTAAAGGCGTCAGGCCAGTGACCGTAAGGTTGCTGGTTCGAGCCTCACTAGGACCACGGGTCGGCCGACATATACTCGTCTATGTTCTGTGTTATATACTAAAAATGTCCTTGTCAGTGTATTGTTTACATGTTTGTGTGGTTTTTAGCTCGACTGCACTTTAGTGCAAAAGAGCTATTGCAATACCCCCGGCGTCGGCGTCCGCGTCGGCGTCGTCCGAACTAGATGATAAGGTAAATGTTAAGATTACACATTTACCTTTCCTATATTCATATTCTGTTGGTTTTTTTTTTGTTGCAAATGTTTAATTATACATCATTTAATATATCCAGATGAGGATATAGCCCCTGGGGTTTGGATTTTTAAAATTATTTCAAATGATAAGGCAAATGTTGAGATGATAAGGTAAATGTTAAAATAGCAATAAAGTCTTTAAAAGCCAATATTGAGCAAAGTATAAGTGCTACATGTACCAAACTTACATATTTGATGTATCTTTGATCAAACTTTCATAAAATGACCTTGACCTACTTTTTTCCGCTTGAATGATTTTACCTTTAAAAGCCAATATTGAGCAAAGTATAAGTGCTACATGTACCAAACTTGCATATTGGATGTATCTTTGATCAAACTTTCATAAAATGACCTTGACCTACTTTTTTCCGCTTGAATGAATTTGCCTTTAAAAGCCAATATTGAGCAAAGTATAAGTGCTACATGAACCAAACTTACATATTTGATGTATCTTTGATCAAACTTTCAAAAAATGACCTTGACCTACTTTTTTCCGCTTGAATGATTTTGCCTTTAAAAGCCAATATTGAGCAAAGTATAAGTGCTACATGTACCAAACTTGCATATTGGATGTATCTTTGATCAAACTTTCATAAAATGACCTTGACCTACTTTTTTCCGCTTGAATGATTTTGCCTTTAAAAGCCAATATTGAGCAAAGTATAAGTGCTACATGAATCAAACTTACATATTTGATGTATCTTTGATCAAACTTTCAAAAAATGACCTTGACCTACTTTTTTCCGCTTGAATGATTTTGCCTTTAAAAGCCAATATTGAGCAAAGTATAAGTGCTACATGTACCAAACTTGCATATTGGATGTATCTCTGATCAAACTTTCATAAAATGACCTTGACCTACTTTTTCCGCTTGAATTATTTTACCTTTAAAAGCCAATATTGAGAAAAGTATAAGTGCTACATGCACCAGACTTACATATTGGATGCATCTTGGGTTAGACTATTGAAATATGACCTTGACCTACTTTTTCCGCTTCAGTGATTTTGCTTTAAATTGGCAATATTGAGCAAAGTATAAGTGCTACATGCACCAGACTTGCATATTGGATGCATCTTTGGTTTGACTATTGAATTCTGACCTTGACCTACTTTTTCTGCTTCAGTGATTTATGATGAGATATATGTTGTTGCCTGAGAAAGGGAGTTTAAATAAATTGGCTGTCATGAGAGATATTATGCTATGCAGTCGAGCATTAGGTGACTCTGGCAACTATTTTTTTTTTTGATGTAATTTTTTTGCGTAATTTTAGACTACAATATATATTTTTACTTGAGAATTTTAAATATATGATTTTAAAATACATGTACATGATCCTTAAGATAGATAAAGCAAACTCATTTGACATTTCCTACTTTTTAATTAGATTATCGGAGCTCGTCATTTGGTGAAGTCAGGTCGTGGCATTGCTAGTCCATTTGTTGAAATAGAAATCGTTGGGATAGATGATGACATCACCAAAAACAAAACTACAACCATATGTAAGTAAAGAAAGTTATTTGATACAATATTTTCTACACCCTGAAAGATAAAACACCTGACTTGCTTAACGATGCACTAGTAAGGAGCAAGAAAATTCCTTGTCTCTCGTTTGAGTTAGATTTTTCTTAAACAGTAGCATTAATTTGACTGCTCTTTGTAGGTACTTGAAAAGAATATATATTGCTTTAGATGTTTCATGTGCAGATTTATTACAGCAAAGTAAAGCATATGATTTTGAATTCATAAGATTGTATATATTAATCATGTTTATAGTATAGTTTAGATGTATGATACATTGCATGATGAGGGGGGGGGGATAAATTGATTGCCAAAAGTTTCAATTTCAACAATTAAAAATCCATAATCAGAATAAAGAATTTACCTATAAGCTTTTTTCACATAACTGTGTAACTAGCATTTTGTGGATGGCAAGTACGGACTCTTGTTACGTCACAGTTAAAAGTTGATTGTCCTTGGCATCATATTTCGGGAAAAGTACTTATTTTGCTGTCCAAAACAACCGGACCACAGTTATGTGAAAAAGGCTAATTCAAAATTTACTTCTTCAGAAATGTGTAATAAAGAAAGAAAAGTCACAGTTGAAAGTTGATTGTCCTTGGCGTCATATTTTGGGAAAAGTACTTATTTTGCTGTCCAAAACAAGTGGACCGCAGTTATGTGAAAAAGGCTAATTCAAAATTTACTTCTTCAGAAATGTGTAATGAAGAAAGAAAATAGAAATTGATTTGACATAAATGTATAATTTCAGCTGATAATGGCCTTAACCCTATATGGAAAGACCAGAATAACTTGGTATTTGACTTGCTATGTCCGGAGTTGGCTCTTATCCACTTTGTTGTTTACGATGAAGACACATTTGGAGAACCTAACTTTCTGGGGCAAGCAACATTCCCTGTTTGTGGTCTAAAATCAGGTTTGTATTAGATTTTGTATCATAAATATTTTTTATGTACAACATTGGTTGAGTTTGTAGTATAAACAGAGTTATGCTTTTACATAAAAAAGAATTAAATTTCAAGGTTTAAGTGTTGTTTCCCATTTGCTGACTAAAGATAAAGGGACAGAATGAATGCAGAAATACCTTTTCTTGAAATTTCAAAATTGTTATTTACGTTTTTGAGTAGCCTGCGATGCATAGCGACACTTAGGGATCATTAAGTCCATCAGGTTAGCTGGAACACATTATTCTAATGACCTAATCTATAATATCAACTCAAACCTGTTTAGTATCAATAGTTTTTGGTAGGATAATGATATACTCTGACCAATACTTTGCTGTTTCAGGATACAGAAGTGTGCCTTTAAAAAACGGTCATTCAGAAGACTTGGATATGGCTGCCTTACTAGTGTATATAGAAAAAAGAAATCCAAGGGTAAGTTATGGTACAAATTGCAGTGTACGTGATAGTACTATATCACGTTTTGTCTTAGATTTTAGCATTTGAATTTTCAAGTATTTATGATTGAAGGTATACTCAGACTTTTAGGTCCCCACCATAAATTATTCATGTTATTTATGCAAGGGGCATATAATTTTGCAGCTATCATTCTGTTGTTCTCTGTAACTGAAGATCTTGTCATTGCATCTATTTATATAATAACTGTCTTTTGGAATGTGATTATACTGTGATAACCTACAATGGATCCTGGAATTATGTTTCATAATGCATGTTATTATGCGCTTAAAATGATGTTTAGATACGTTTAAAACTCTGTTGGGAAGGCTCTGATACTACATAACGCCATACTTCAAATCAAGCCAAGTTACTGTGACGCCATAGTTCAAATCAAGCCACCTTGGTTATACTCCTATAATTGCAGTGTAAATTCTATATAATTATGTAAATATTTCTAAATGCTGTATGTATTTCAATGGAATAACACGAAGATGCCAAAAAATACAACAACATTGGGATGATCCAAGATGAATTCTGACCATATTCCACTATCCCCTTGGCTTAACTTTGTTGCCAAGAGATTTAGTAATGCCACTGTTTAGGGTGATTGTCTTAAAAGCTTGTAGAGATTCTAGAAGTCACAGATTACTTCTGATGTTCATGAAACTTTGCATTCAAGTTTAAGATAAGATTAATTTAAAGTTGGTAGCACATATAAACAATAACAAGTTTCCCATGTTGAGAGGACAATACAACACATGCTTGATTTTCAAGGTCAGGCATCAGAGGTGAAGGTCAAAATCTGAAATTTTGTTTCCACCGAAGTGTGGATGTTTTGCTAGCTCTTAGACTTACAAGTTTGATGGGTTCTTTAGTACACATGTCCTCTTTGCTCACCTTACATTGGCATCCATTGTATGTCAGCATGTCTAGCTTACTGTCCGCGTGCGGCTCTCTGGATAAAGTGGATAAACGCGATTTTGATTACTTTGTTTTGCAAACATTTGAATTATATCTATATCATTGAATTGATCTCTCTAAGTTGTAAATTTTGGTATATGTGATATGGTCGTATAATGAAATAAATTTTAGATGGGGCGTTTTCAGTGTTAAATTTCAGCGTGACGCCACCAAATTTAACATTGAGCCTTTGGAGCGCATCACGACAATACGGGAAAAATTAGCTTTGGAAATGGCCCAACTAAAACTTGTTTGTTAGTTTTGTTTATTAGAATTTGATTACGTGCACTGACCATCATATAACTTATAACAAAATTTACGACTAAGCGAGATCCAATTTCATTAAAATTTCTGAATTATAAAATAGTCAAAATCACATTTATCTAGTTTCTGAAATGAGCCACGTGGACAGTAAACATGTATGATTAACAAATACTGTAAACATTGAAATTTTGGTGTGGGAATAATTTTCATGTATTTCCTGTATAAAGGGGGAAAATAACCCTGTGGTATTCTTAGAAGACAGGACGTTTATATCACTAATATTTCCCCTAAACGTAACATCTTGATGTTATAATTGGGAAATTTTCCCCCAGTGAAAATAACCACATTTACAGTATCTTTGCTGTTTATTTTCCAGGAATCTGAAGATTCTGAAATTTATTCATGTCTACAAGACCTACGGGAGAGGAAAGATCATCTAAGTGCACAAATAGAACAATTTGAAAGACGCGGAGAAAGCGAACGAGCCAAACGACTGCAAGAAGAATTAGAGAGGACAGAGAAAGACATCCTGGAGAAAAATGAGGAACGGCGACAAAAGAAGTGAGTTTATTTTGATTTAGAAATCTTAAGTTACTGTAGTATAGTGTGAATGAAATTGGTGAATTATTTCGGAATGTTTGTTTCCCATTTGGCAGACTTGATTTGTCGAATTGATAAAAGCTGCTTTATTACGTGTATTAGGCACTAAAAGATTCAATAGATTTGCTTTTCTGGCATCTAGTAAAGATGAAATTTCATCTCTTCAAAATACAGAGTTACATTTGGGATGGTATCTGATTTGCATGTAAATGCATTATGATGTATTTGAAGCATGTTGTCCCGGAATTTTATGTTCGTTTCAATAGAATTTGATGACGTTACAATAAGTTTATCTACGATACCATTCCATATGGGAGGTAACTCTGTATATTAAGATGACCGAATACAGATAGCTACCGTTATGTCGTAACAAAGATTTACAGGCAGTATGCTTAATGTGTTTCTGAAAGTAGGCTTTGCATGAACAGTAGTGGTCACCATTGTTAGAGGCCCTCTTCTTTGGCTTACAACTTTAAATTTTTGTGCGAATAGCACATAGCGATTGCCTGATTTCTTCACTCATGGGAGCCCCGTCTACTGAGTATGTATAAACGATGTTACTCTGTTTACATGTACCTTGGGACTGCGTCAGCGTCATGATTGGTTTAAAGTCTGATCACTGTCTGAATCAATGAATTATATCTATATGAATCGAGCTGTCGTGTTATGTACATGCATGACCTAATGAAAAATTGCATCTTTATGTACTGAGATGAACACAGGCTGTGTGTTGGAAACCCCTTTCCATTACCAGGTCATTATCTGTTTTAGTGGACAATATATAAATGAAACAGTGCTATCGATAAAGATAACATTGAAACGTAAAACTATCTTCACAAAATAAAATCTGTATACGACGGAAGAATTAGGAACTTCCATCATGAAATATGATATTAACAATTATGAAAAATAAAAGATCAAAACATTCCCGTTTAGGATGTATCATGTTTTTATATACTAAAAAAGAAGCGAATTTTCCTTCAAATTTTTAGCACACACCTAACATTGAACATGAAAGGTTAAAGAGAGAGTGGGGATCAAATTAGAAAATGAGATTCGTCTTCTTTCCTTGTACATTGTATATGCTATCATCAATCGATAGTCATATTGGATTGTTGTATTTTTTAGGGGGGAGGGGTAGATTTAATGTGATGTCATTTAATTTTCATGTTCACTGTCAGACATCATCTTTCAATTCATTACGACAACATTATGGATTTGCATTTTACTTCTGTCTTTATAAGTCCATAAACTGGCCTACGAAGGTGTTCAGGAACAAGTATAACTTTGAAAACACAATATTTTGTCATACATAATAAGTGATATTATTCTGGCTATTCGCACTCAGTACCTTTAGTGCTTTGATTTTATTATAAATAAAACTCCACAGACATGTATGCAATACACAAACAAGGACATTTTTAGTATATAACACAGAACATATGTATGAGTATACGTCGACTGACCCGTGGTCCTAGTGAGGCTCGAACCAGCAACCTTTCTGTCACTGGCCCGATGCCTTATCCACTAGACCACGGCGTCGACACAACTTTAAAATTTTGATTAGGAGCATGAATAGAATGCAATCTGTCCACATGAATAAACACTAAAATATGATGCTAGCAAATTGAGAATTTTAAAAATGTTGTGAAAAATGGGAAAAAAGTTCTTGTGACCAGCTGCTTGCCTTATCCACTAGACCACGGCGTCGACACAACTTTAAAATTTTGATTAGGAGCATGAATAGAATGCAATCTGTCCACATGAATAAACACTAAAATATGATGCTAGCAAATTGAGAATTTTAAAAATGTTGTGAAAAATGGGAAAAAAGTTCTTGTGACCAGCTGCTTGCCTTTAACAATGTCCAGTCACATGACCTGAATATTGTACAAATCAAGTCTGCTAAATTAATGGGTGAATGATTTCATGGTAGATTTATAGATGTCTTTTGTTTTGTTGATAATGTTCCCGATTCAGATGATTTGCATTTTCACATCTTAATTTCAATTTTGGTTTTATGAATTTATTTTGATTGTTTGATATTAGTTTTGGACACACAATGCATTGAAGGGTGAGAGAATAGGTATACATTAGCTTTGCATGCTTTGATATATATTTATAATGTATACATATATTTAGACGATCTAAGCTGAGTTTTGAGATTTCAGTGATTTACGCTATGGGAGAGGGTTCTTTTATTTATTATCTTGTATACTTATTTTCTAATTGCTTATCATCTTTATTTTCTATCTTTATATAGATATATGAATATACATATGTAGGAAGTGGTCACATTTAATAGTGTACATGTACTCAAACTTTACCTTAATCATTCTGTTTTAGAGGTTTCATTGAAAAGTTAAAGACTTGAAACCATGATCTCAAAAAAGGAGTAATTAAGCATAGAATAGATAAAAAAGTAATGATATCATGAAAAGAAAATTGAAAAAATATGGTGTTCTTCCACACAGATAAATATTGACATGCTTTGATTTTAAACATGTATTACTGATACTTATGTACTTTCTAAACGAATAGCATAATTACCAGTTTTATGAATTTCAAATTGTAAGTTCTACTATTAAGATGACCCCAATTTTCACATCTTTCCATCAAACACTGCCTCAAATGACCAATCTTGCTAAATTTTCTCAGATCCCTCAAATGTTTGCAATTTGAGCTTGCTTCGTTCATCTTTCTGCCACACTTTCAGTTTGAACTGTTTCCAGATGATATCTCAAGAACCATTCAATCTATTTAAATGAAAATTGGATATAATGATATGTATTTTAGGGCCAAAAGGTTAAAGATCAAGGTCACATATAGGAAAAATATACCTGGGCCTGGCACCATAAACTAAGAAATGACTTACGTCTTAATTTCAAAATCCATTTATCTCATTATAATAGCAATGATGACGTTCTTTTAAATGAACAATATTTCTTACTTCAGAGTAGAATAAAATGGATGAATTCAATATTTCAAACTTTCACCGATTTGTTATATACAGTACTTTGAGAATTTGACTTAAGTCAATTCTTTGTTTATGGTGCCGGGCCCAGATATATTGGTTTTCAGATTGTAACTGAATACATTGAATGTAACTTTTCCATGAATTTGGATATTTGAATAATTAGCAGGAGAAGACGCCTATTGATTTTTGGGGTTAATTGCTCAAGGTCAAGGTCACTGCTATGAATATTTGGCTTCCAGATAAAATCTATGACATTTTTTAAAATTCTTTTGTTTAAACACACAAAATTTGTATACATGTACATGTTGATGGTACTTATTAGAACTGAAAGGCAGCTCTTCATTTTGGGGGTCAAGATGTCAAAGACCAAGGTCACACTTGATTGATTATGCAAGAGTCGAACTGCTGCAGTGGGGACACATGTTTTACACCTTATGCATCTCCAAGCAAAGATATTCAAACAGAATCCTTACTATATATAAAAGCACATTCTCATATCATTCAGTTATTTCTTTACCAATGCTGCTTTTCTTGTTTTTAGAGTGACTGCCACAACTTTTCAGTGTGATAGTGTTAAATCATTTGTGAACTGCTGTCTATATACAATCTTTACAAATTACTTTTAGATATTCTGTGACTGTCATGCTTAAACAAAGCTTTTATTACCACTTCTTCGTGTATCAATGAAGAAAAATTGTTTATGTTCTAATCTTTGAATCTCGGCACAAAATTACTCATATCCCGGTCAGCCTTATCTTGGTTATCTTGAATTTTTGTGCTTTCATCATCTCTTAAAGCAGCACATTCCGACTTCGGGATGTAAAGGGGTTATTACTTGTAATACATTTATCTTGACTTGGATTGTTCCATGTTATGGTCATTCATTGGTGTACCAAGTATCATATCCGATACCTCCCCCGTTCCAGAGTTACGGCTGTTCAAAATTTCAGTAGTAGCCGCGCCTCCTCATGAATATTAATGAGCAGGAGAGCTCCAAGGAGAACCATGTACCGATTTAGTAGGCTATTTTGATGACTATTCTAAACAAAGAGAAGTGAAAAAGACATCGTATGGTTCTTTCACATGTCATTTCAAACAATAACGATAAAATAATGAGTATCAAACGATTTAGGATCGATTTTATCTAATCTGACTTAATTACTTCAAAATACTTGTCCAGCAAAGTATCAGCTACTTCGTGGTGTGTGACGAGATTTAATTAATTTTTCACCGAATTTTATATATCCATTTGGTCTCTAATATATACTTTCCATCTTGCTCTTTCACACTCTGTCTTATTTTTTCTTGTTTCTCTCTATCTAAATCTGAGTATCAGTACGTTTTTCCCTTTTTTCCGTTGAGAGTGTACGCTACTCGCCATGTTTGTTTTGATTTGTACAACACGACGAGCCGTATCGCACACGCATGAGGGCTGGTCTATTCCAAACATGGGCAATTTTTGTGGCGCCACAAAATTCGTTTTTAATTTCATTTATTTTGATAACTTCAAGAACCTTTGGTTAACAATTTTGGTATTAATGGAAAGTTTATAACTTCTTCTATCCAGGAAAAATAGAGAATTGTCCTATATCTTTTTTATAAAGCATATTTTGTCCGAAGGCGGAACGTGCTGCTTTAATTTAATTGTAAAAACCAGTTGAAGACAATCTTTAAATATCCTACAGGTATACACAGCCAATTGTGCCTCACATGAAATTCATATGTAATATGAGCATCATGTCAATTTCACATGAAAGTTCATATGAAATTCATATAAATTTCATGAAAGATTTATGTGAGAAATATTTCACATGAATTTCACACAAATTACTTCACTTGAATTTTACATGAATTTTTCTATGTGACCTTCATGCGAAATTGAATTTATATCATATTCATGTCAGAAGCTTAATGTGAATTTCATTTAAAAAATGACTTGTAAATTTCATGTTTGTGCTCGTTTCACATACATTTCATTTGAACTTTTATGTAAAGTTCATGTGAATTTCAAATGAGGCACAGTTGCCCTGATAACCAGGTTAACAACTCCTCATCATACAAGACTTACGAAAATCTGTTAAAAAGTAATTGAGTTATTATTACATGCTTATGAAGAAGCAGAATTTTGAATCCACACCCAATCACTGCCCTTTCCAAAGCAACAGGCATTGTGCTTTACATTGTAGGTTCCAATTAAATCAATGTTTGATGTTTTTATGAAAATAAGATACTGTAAAGGAGGAAATATTCGTGTGGGGGTAATTTTTGAGTTTTTTGCGAATTTAGGGAATTACCGAAAATTTCCCCCTCTCAAAAATATCCCGGCTGCATTCTTACAATGGGAAAAACATTTTATTGCGAATATTACCCCCATGTGTAACGTCTTGATGTTATAATCTAGGAATTTCCCCCCAGTAAATATAACCATGTTTACAATAGATGAAAGTAATGACTTTATTTTTCAGAATTTCTTATTTGTAGTGATTTGTAATTTTTGTAGTTGACTTATATATCGATAAAATTTAGATGTGAAAAGTTGCTGATCGAAGCTAAATTTCAGTTACGTGAAATTGATGTTAATTGTTACATAATACATGTACTAGTATACTCATAGATACGTTTATGTCCAATGTTTATAGAAATGTTATATTATTAGCATCATTACCCTGAATTTTGATAATACCGAAATTGTTTCCATCACAGAATAGTGGGAAGTAACTCTACTTATCAAGACAACAGATTCTTTTGTAGAATTCATTGAAATCATGGTAGAAAAAAATTGTTAACCTTTAAAATTTTACCATATCTAAATGGAGAAACATTGCATACTGACTCAAAGCATGGATAGGATATTCAGAACTCCTCCATGGATTGCCAGTAAAATGAAATTTGATATTTTTCAGATTCACAAATACAAGACCACGGACATACAGACGCACCTCAAACAGCTGAGGAGTGTTTGAATGGATTGTTCATTGATTGTCAAGAGAGTGTTCAAATAGACAATTTTACAGTACAGTGACTACAATGAAAGGAGTGTTCAAAAAAGCTAGTCCAGTAATCAAACGTAAAGGGAAGGCTACTTAATCCATTATACTATTTTTTTTTCCATAATATGTACTTCTTTTTAAATATGAAATTAATGTTGCAATTTGTAATGATTTGTCCTGAAAACTTACATATTTTATTGTTGAGAAATGGATGTATTATTAAGTGAATGCTCCTAAGGGGACTAAAAGAATGAAAAATGAAATTGTCATATTTTCGTATTTACCAAAATTTGTTGCCATGTTGTAACATGTAATCTTCTACCATAGAAAATTCTCATGATTTAATATATGACTAGTAATCAATCGTACATGTTTTTGATAGTTTTAGAAACAAAAAGATTAATTTGTGCAGCAATTGCAGCATTAATCATTTACTCAATGTAATTGGCTATCTTTACTATATGACTTTAAATGATTGGCTGTCTTAATCATGTTACTCTCTGTAATTGGCTATCTTAATCATGTGACAACTTTACAATAGGCTATCTTAGTCATGTGACATTATGCGATTGGCTATCTTTGTTACATGATGATTTTATGATTGGCTGTCTTTGTCATGTGACATTGTATGAATCTTGTTTATAGTTTTCCTCCCATTGTCATGTCAGGGAGTCAACCTATTTTGTGATATATTTAAAAACTCTGAGCACATTATGCATATCATTACTTCAGTATATTATCCAGTCTTTCAGATATCTGCCTCTGTTGGAAGTCTTTGATTGCTAATGTTGTTACATACATGCTTTCAATGTTACAGAAAAATAACATATTTTCATAATTAATATCTAATCAAATTTTGTTGGGAAAACCTGCTTGAATCTATTTCAATATGTATATAGTATGTATTATACTAGAATATCATATGTACATGTACCTCTTTTAACAAAACCACAGAACTTATCAAGACACTGCTGAAGGTATAATCTTTCTGAATTCTTTCCGTACATCTATATTCCTGTATCATGTACGTCTGTCTGTTTGTAATATGTACATTGTAGACAGACTAGAAACTATCTGCAAGAAACTTTAAATCTTAGGTATGTCACTCTAAACCTTTTTGGTCTCATTTGGGTCGGTATGTGATGTAAAGTGATTGTGATGTAATCAAATACTATGGAAACAAGCATAAAATACAGGGAAAACATGCTTCAAATTCGAAGTTACTATAGGAGATTAATTACGTCACAGTGTGTTTACGTCAGATAGCGTCCCAAAAGGGAAGTAACTTTATATATTGAAGAGACGGAATAGTATTGAACTTTTCTATGGTATTGACACTTAAAGTGCTGGGTTACCAAATTAGTAATGCTAATCCATAACAGCTGATGAAAGATAAAAGCCCCCTTCACACTTCCACAGATTGAGCCACAACTCCGCTACGACTCCAAAAAAGAACTATCCGTGGTGAGTCCGGACGCAAAATATTCGATGAACCACTAACCTACTAGTCCAGTACGGGTTGCTACAGATCGGTACAGGTTGATACAGAGTACGGATTACCATGACGTCAGTACGGATAGCCAAAATTTGCGTGCGGATATCTCCAATGTAGACCTGGCTTAAATTTCCTTTGAATTTCCTTTGTATTTTTAAACCATAATTATTTACTAAAACACCCAACATTTTCAAGTTGAGACGTCTCACTTGTTTTATAGCAGAATTGTCTTTATATCATTACCTGAAATTGAGTAGTTGAAGTATGAACTAATGTATTGACAGATAAACGAACAGAATACTGACAGATTTGAAGTAATATAAGACGCAATTTGTGGCTCATTTTCAAATTCATTGCTATCTGTAGTAATCTGTAGGTGATTCGTAGCAATCCGTAGGAGAGAGTTAGCAATCTGTAGGAGAGTCTTATGGCTATTTTTATCACAAAAATGGTCCCAGATTGCTACGAATGCGCTACGGGTTGCTACGACTCCCCTACTGATAGCTATGACTTCACTACTGGTTGCTAAGACTTCCCCACGACTCTGCGACTTCACTACGGGTTGCTAAGACTTCCCCACGACTCTGCTATCTGTAGCGAAGTTGTAGAAAATTTTTAACATGTTCAAAAATCTTCTTTCTCATCCAGAATAGCTGCGGATTGCCAAGGATAGCTACGACTTGTCACGACTAGTGCCGAATCGAGCTATGGATAGCTACAGATGTTAAATTTTTCTCAATTCGTAGCTATCTGTGGCCTGATCCGTGAAAGTGTGAAGGGGGCTTAAGTGATGACCTAATCAGTTTGTGGGTGTGAAGTACACAAATAATGTTCTTATGAATGACCAATCAGATTACTCCTTGCAAAATTAATAATTGGTCAAATATCATTGCACAGGATTGTCTATAATTGATGTGAGAAGATATTTTTTTGAGATTGCAGAGTTCTTGCTAAATTTGTACAATTTTGATTTGTTATTTATCTTTTTGATTTACATGGATGCAGCATGGATTGCTCATTTTCTGTCTTTTGCTATAAAGAAACGTTTATGAAATGTGATGTTAATATTTGTTGCATGTTATAAATTGGTTCTTTGTACATCTATTTCTTTGAAAAGTGAGAAGTTCACTTATCATCTTTTTCTGCAACTGGTGTGTTGAATTTGTATATTTAAGAATAGATAGAATTTAGACAGATGATCGATAGAAAGTAATAGATAGATGAGTTTTATCATATGAGAATTAGACCCTATATTGAGAATTTTTAATCCTCAATTGCTATTCATTGCCATTAATATGATGAAAATTAGCCTATCATAATGTATTACCTGCATATAGATCCAACAACCTATAAGAGGTCATATTATGGTCAAAGTGTGTTTGACCAAAGAAAAGAAGCTGCTGTCACTAAATTTAAAAGTGACATTCATGCATAACAACAAATTTCGAACTTTTGAAATCTTTTGGAGATTGTCAGATCTTTATATACAGGTAGTGCATAATTAGCATGATTAGAGATAAGGGTTTTTTTTTAATCAAATCCTCATTGTTTTTATACATATGCACAAGTGAAGACAACTTCACCCGAAGAATTTTTTTTCAGTTTTTGGCATACAAACTGCTAAATGACAATTTAGAACAACATTCTGTTAAAAAGCAAGTAAAAGAAACTGCTAAACGCAATTTTGAACAACAGACTGCTAAGCATCAATATTGAACAACAGACTGCTAAATGTCAATTTTTAACAACAGAGCTAAACGTCAATATTGAAAATCAGCTGCTAAATGTCTATTTTGAACAACAGTCTTCTATTTAGTGTCAATTTTGAACAAAAACCTGCTTAATGTCAATTTTAAAAAACAGAACTGCTAAATGTCAATTTTTAGGTAACAGAACTGCTAAACGTCTATTTTAAACAACAACCTGCTTAATGTCAATTTTGAGCAACAGACTGCTAAACGTCAGTATTGCAAATTAGCTGCTAAATGTCTATTTTGAACAACAACCTGCTAAATGTCAAGTTTTAGCAACAGACTGCTAAATGTCAATATTGAAAATTAGCTGCTAAATGTCTATTTTGAATAACGTGCTAAATGTCAATTTTGAGCAATAGACTGCTTAACGTCAATATTGAAAATTAGCTACTAAATGTCAATTTTGAGCAACAACCTGCTTAATGTCAATTTTGAGCAACAGACAGCTAAATGTCAATTTTAAACAACAGAACTGCTAAATGTCAATTTTGAACAACAGACTGCTAAATATAATTTTTGAGCAGATTATCAATTTTGAACAACAGACTGCTAAGTGTCAATTTTGAACAGCAGACTGCTTAGTGTCAATTTTAAACAACAGAACTGCTAAATGTCAATTTTGAACAACAGACTGCTAAATATAATTTTTGAGCAGATTATCAATTTTGAACAACAGACTGCTAAGTGTCAATTTTGAACAGCAGACTGCTTAGTGTCAATTTTAAACAACAGAACTGCTAAATGTCAATTTTGAACAACAGACTGCTAAATATAATTTTTGAGCAGATTTTCAATTTTGAACAGCAGACTGCTTAGTGTCAATTTTGAACAACAGACTGCTTAGTGTTAATTTTGAACAATGGACTGCTTAGTGTCAATTTTGAACAACAGACTTCTTAGTGTCAGTTTTGAACAATGGACTGCTCAGTGTCAATTTTGAACAACAGACTGCTAAGTGTCAATTTTGAACAAATGGCTGCTAAATATTCCTGCTGATATGATATCTTTTGTACATGGTTTTAGAGTAACTTAGTTTTATTAATTTTGCTGATAGTTTATCATTATTTGTGCAATCTACTTATCGTTTCTCCTCTTATCATTTTTCGCATTCTCTAAAAGGTCTAGAAATCCTGAAAGCATTCTTACTGAACGTCATGAACATATTGTTAGAGCAACTAGAAAAATAGGCGGTAGCTAAATCTGCATGTTGACCCAAATACTGAACAGCATTCTCTTTTTCGTTATTTTGTTTTCAAATTGTTTTGTAAATATTCAGTGCATGTAAATAGTGCTTCTTTCATCATATTTTTGTTTGTTTTATGCTTACATACATTTGTACCAATCCTCTTGACATAATCTTTAGTGCCAAAGAAATATTATGTGCATACTCTACAAACCAGAAATGTACAATAGTGAGTTCTTTTCTAGACAGACTTTTATCCCATTTGTGAAGATTATTAATTTAAAACCATTATGCCGTAAATAATGTTTTGAAGCAAATTGAGTACTTGATTTAAAAAAGTTATGAAGTTTCTTATCAATGTTTCTCATTGTACATTCAATGGTATTTTACAGAAGAATTTTGTTACGAGTGTAATGGAGTTTGTTTAGAAATACCTTTTTGATAAGTTTTGGTATCGGTGCAGCATATTTTCACTTACTCATTACCATTCAGGAATGAAATCATGTCACAAATGCATGTGAACAATTTTAATTGTCAAAATACATTTGTCTCAGTTTTGTCATGCAATGAAATGAAGTTCAAATTCCTTTAGGAAATAGAGAACTTTAAGCCCCTCTGCTTTATTTTGTGTAATTCATACAATTAAAATGTTTTCAGATTGAAGTTTGGAGCAAATTGTTTTTGTCCTATCTGTCTGTCTGTGTGTATATCTGTCTGTCCATAACTTTGATCGTACAAGAAGGTACAGAATAAATGACTTCATATTCGAATGTGTATAGAACTTTTAAAGTTCGTACACATGATATTAAAGGTCATGAACTTATGTTGACAAACAACGTGTTATGAGCATGTTGGATTGCTCCCCCTTCCTCCGCACTTAGGTCAGCTGTTACATCCATGGTCAAAGTGCTTCACAAACATTTTAGTGGATGAGGCCCAAGAATTATGTTTGAAAGTATGCTAGTTTACGAAGACATAAACTGAACAATTCATTCTTGTTAGGTGTAAATGGAACTAACAAAAGATACAAAAAGGTGATTTAACAAATATACCAGTACGGGATTTTCAAAAATCAAAATGTGAAATTTCATTGTCAAGGACCCCTTTAAAAAGTATTCAGACTGAGATTCAACCAGATTAGGGAAATAAATAGAAGCTAGAGCCGAGCATCTGTAATACTAATAGGCAAAAAGATAAAATTATCTGTGTAGAAGACATTAGTGCCTTTATTAGAGTTGATATGGAGAATAATTGTTCCATTTGGTGGTCCGTCCAGTAGAGTTGAAGAATCATCACAAAATAGATTATGTACATGTGTGTTGGGGGCAGTCTTGGTGGAAACCAGAGGCATAGCAAAAATAAAAGATTGCATAATTATGTAATAATATTATTATATTTTAGAAATAAAAAGTGCTTTAGTATTAGGTGCACTAAGATGGGTTTTCAATTTCCTGTTTTAGATTTGAGAATAGAGACAAGGTGGGAGGGAACCCCCTTTTATATACACGCATTTTAGCATCTCTATGATATTGTGAAATATACTCGCCTGCATACCCACCCCTCACCCCTTCTTATCCCACACACTTGCAAATACGGGATTTTTTTAATTCTGAATTTGATCATTATTATGTACAATTAATTCAAAATCATAGTTTCGAACCCCTTACTCTTGAGTTGGCTTAATTTTCTATTTGCATCATCAACATCTTTTAAGCTTTGCCTATGGATACATCAAGATTTCTTTCCCATCCCATTTCTCACTTTAAAAGATTTTCATCTAGCTTGATCCATTTGTGTTTTCAATCTTTCATTTTGTTCTGGTCATTTAGTTATATTTAGCTTCAATTTTTATTACATATTTGGTTGTTCGCATAATTAGTTATCACATTTTGTTATTTGAACTGAATTTTTGTTTCTCGTAGAATTACTTGAGATTGTAGATGGAGATTTGGTTTTCTTTAAAGATATATGTAGCCTCTTCAGTACTAAATTTTCATTTATACATGTAATAAATTTTATTTTAGGATGTCTCTTCAAATTCATTATATCTTCTTAATTGTTCGCCATTTACACATACTCTATATAATCATTTGTAAAGCTAGCAACATATAACAAACAAGGATCGATTTGACCGTCTGTCTGTCTGTCTGTCTCTCTGTCTGTCTGTCAGTCAGTCAGTCAGTCTGACTGGGAACTTACAATCATCATTATTGCAGAAAATATCAATCACAACTAGACAACATACTTGACAGCCCAAAAATATCTATATCACCTGCTAGCTAAGGTAACATATTTTGAATCTTAAAGTTGAATTCATCATTTGTGCTCGATGAACATTATAAAATGAAGACAGATCATGTATACAAATTACTCGTATTCTTACATCAATGCCTTCAAATAGATTTTTCATAGTACTAAACATTGTAGATCCTTTTTTATTTGTCTCTTTCAATTCATTATGGTGCAATTTTGTTGATTTGACATTCGTTTTTATCTTAATTTTGTGTAAAATTACACAAATTTTTCATATTTCTAACGTAATGTCCATCTATTGTTCGTATATTACATTACATCTCCTATACTATTGTAATTGATTTACATTAAATGCTATTAAACCAATGTTTTGTGTTTCTTTATTCCAAGTTAACAAGGACAGATGGAACAAAAAGGAGGATGGGGAAGGGTTCCTACTTTGTATCATGTACACATGCTAATTATAACTTCACAGAATAATTTAAACTTAGGTTGATCGTTTCTTCAACGCATTCGAAAATTTCTGTTATCAAAATATTTTGAAATTTCTAAAACGCGGGTCCTGTAGAATAATATCCCACCCATCCTGATATGTCTTTCTGTACATTTTTGGACATAATAACTTTCACGTTCTTTGGTCATTTTGCATTGTTTTGATTGAGGATCACCGACGAGGATGAAGTATCCAAAACGTGCATGTTTGATTCATGCTGCATAAATGATGCTATTGAATTTCATGGAGTTTAACAAGCATTCAATTCCTCAAGTTATGCGTGCTTCTAGTACAGCACAAGTTCAGTATATTTGTCACCGTGCGTATAACAAAATGTCTGAAAAATATGCAGAATAGTTTTCCTCTCACTTTTCATGAAGATGTTCCTAACTTGAAATAGTGCGTAGGGTGCGCTTTGGTTTAACGAGTACATGAAATGCGAACACAAATTCAGAGATCAAAGATTAATTAACATACAAGACCATGAACCAATTATATATTTTCTATACTCGTATGGGGCCTAGTTTATGCAGTCCTCGTCTCTCCTGAAAAGAGACGCATAGCACTCGAATTCAATTGCACATACAAATATATCCAGTGGCGGATTTAGGAGGGGGCGTCCGCCCCCCCCCCCGGCACTTGCCCAAAATTTTCCAAAAACAGGTATATTTTGGCCCATCTTCAGTAAAAATCGGCAAAATTCGCCCCTTGACCCCCCGGCAAAGGGGGCGCTGGATCCGCCATTGATATCGATGACGTGCTCTCAATCCAAAATTTTGCTGGTTGCCATCGGTGTGAAATGAAGATGAAAGAAACCACTGAAGGATTACCTCTGCTTCATATATAGATCTAGTGTTATGTATTCTTACTACTATTCATACTCAATTCCAGAGCAAGTTCAAAACGGCAACGCTTTCGTCTGAGGACAGGGAGACGGACAGAAGAACTACTGAACCAAGGGTACATTTGTGAGCGACTGACTTTGTTACTGCAAAAGTGTTAGACGATTTAATGAAAATATACTACATACCATCTTTTTGTCCTTCATGTTGGAATGACAAATATGGATAATTAATGACCATATCCCAATATACAATACAAAATCGACAATGAAGAAAAACCGAAGACATACAAAATTAGGATAAAACAGGAACCAAAGCAAACAAACGAATACCTCCACCACATGAAAAGAAGCGAACTCCCAAATATGGGAATGAAACAGGTGCACAGGAACAGCCAGCATCTCCTGCTTGAATGCAACACCCATCGCTTCAATTCGGCAGAAATGTCACATCCGGTTACTTCCTTCCATTTGGTCCCCGTATCGACCGCAGAATTCCTCAGTGACAATGTTTGTCGGCCAAAAACGTATCCCTTACTGAGAAGCTTATCCGAAAGACGCCTAGCTTTTAGAACATAATCTGTATATTTGGTACTTGCTCTGGCATAACGTATCAATTTTCTAGGTTAAAACTATCCAAAGCACCAAATTTTAAAAATGTACCGGATATGAATTTTCCTCATGGTCTAAGTTAAAGGTGTTGCTAGCAAACAGGAAATCCTTACTCTGCCAGGACACCTTATCCCATCTCCTTCAGGTTTCACTTTTGCTTCATTGCAGAACGTGCAAGTTAATTTTGTTCGTTATTGTGGAAGTCTTTTCTACGTTTCTTACTTTTTGTATTATTACTGTTTTTCAGTGAAGTAGTCTCCAGTGTTCGCGGAAAATTATTATGACAGGCAATGGGATAACTGAAATCGCATTTTTGAATATATTTTATTTATTTAAGGTGGCGCCACCGACAGTTAATTTTTTTGAATGGCTCCATCATACAATTTCACAATCAGATTTCCTTGTGCTTTTACTTTTTATTGTATCGTCTCCTGATTAAGTATTTTCTCATTAAGTCGCCTTGTCCAAAACTCGAAGTCCTTGAAGGTTGAACTTGCTCTTGAGTAACGTTTGCATTGCGCTATGAATATACCAAAGACCGGGTATGAAGGAATGTTACTGGTCGGGAGAGAGGAAAATTGTAATTCAAGTTCAATTTCGTTCCCCGTGACATGGATGTTTGTCAAGTGTATTAATTACTTCTTTCCAGCTCATGGTACTGGACCGATCTACAGTTTTGTACCAGTGTCTTTTCAAACGTTGCCCACTGATCAACCGTGACGACGGGACTTCATGATGGGCCTTGTTGAAATCTCGTCAGAGAAGACTTGGTCTTGATTTTCTATCCTATCCGAAAGTTGGTCAGACTTCTCGGGTGATTAATCTTGAGCTCGCTTCAGCCAGCAGAGCACAGACTGTTAAATACACGCATGCCATAGCATTTTTTAGATCCATTTACATAGAATCTGTGTCACAAGAGGCCGCTGCGTTTAACTATCTTGTTTGTGATGTCACCTTACAGTGAGAAGTTTTATGTTTATACAACAATTGTGTGTCAATGGAGACCTCTGTTTATCCGGATAAGTGGGAGGGTTGTGCGCACGTAATCCGGATAATTACATCATATGCTCAAAGCAGATGGCCGTCCAAAGTCGGCACCGGGTTTACATTGGTCTCCTTCCTTTTAAGTGTTGTCATCAATGATTAATGTTTCTGTACGTCTGTTACGATTGTTTTGTATGATGTTCTAGTGAATATTGTGTCTTAAAAATTTTTGCGTTTTGGAGTTAGTATGATGTCATTTATGTGTCACTTTCTTGTGGGTTTATTTCGCTGGATGAATGCAGGGTGGTCATGCTGGAGATCATTCCCTTTTCTCTGTCGCCAGAAAGAAGCTTTACTTTGGCACTTTATCAGTTTGACGTCATAAGTATTGGCTGTTTCGGAAACTTGTCACTTCATTCTAGAATATCATCGAAATTTGAGGAGGTTAATTTAACATCTCAGCATCATCCCTCAAATGCTACTTTGATCATAGACTTAATTTGAATATGCCACTGAATCGACCCTACTGGTACAGGGAATTTGGAGCCGCGCACTCTCTGTAAAGTACTTACACACATTTAAATTTAAAAAAATGAAACCAGAGGGCACTACTGAAATGAGTTTTGGCGGCTGATGAAATGTACTTTGACTGGAAGCATCACTGATAAGGATTTGATATCAAAAACACGTGTCTGGTGCATAATAAATTGGTTTGAAATTTTTTTCAAGAAGGTACAGAGTTGGAACACCTCCGTATTTTTGTATATGGAAGCTTTTAACTATAGATTACCATTGTCGTCAAAATAACTCGAGGTCCTAGTATGAGTGATATTTTCAATATTTTCAGAAATCGCTTCTTTTCTAGTTGAAACCGATAGATTCTGCGAAAGTAATTTTGACCATTTTGCTCGACAGCACGTATGCAAAATTAAAGCGTTGGGTGCCCGAGGAAGGACTGAACAAACTCGACTTCACATGAGTATCGACAAAATCAGCAAGAACTGGAGCACAGTCGGGTATACCTCGAGATATAAAGCATTATACAAAATATCGAAAGGTCAAACGAAGGTGTATAAGATGTTGTAAAGTGATTCTACTCAAATATAATGACATTTTGCAAGGTGCAAGTTCTTTCAAATGCAAATCCGATTTGATCAATAACCTCAAACTTTCACATAAATAATGCCCATCCCAAACTTCGCAAACAGTAATGACGTAATCCGACATATTCCAAATCTTATTTTGCATAAACATGCCACGCTGTATGCGACACAACAAAGAAACCATGCTGCTAAATCCCATACAGCTTAAATGAGATTCGAAAATGAAACCAAAGGAGCATTGACAATCCTTGAGTCTTTGTAAAGAATTAATGAAGAAGCATTCCCTGCACACATTACGAATTTTACAGTAGACTGAGGATCAGACACATGTACTTTGTTAATAAGTTAACTTTGAAGATACTGCGTCTTTAGTGAAGGCCACTAATGATAACAAGTCCATCTAGTTACTTTCTTGTCTTGCATTTCTTTATCATTGGACTATGGATATTGAAATGGATACACTATTTTGAAAATGGCACCCACTGGCATTAGTGTTATTTGCAAGCTTGTAGCTTACTTGCAAGCCGTCTAATCTACTTGTTCAGGGTTATATCACAAAACTGCTGAAATCATCATTGAGGAAGTTCTTCGGTCGCTTAGGGATATAATAAAAGAATATCAGATCCTTCTTTCCAGAATGATCAGTGACATCTACATTGTGATTGAATGGTTGTAGTCATCACCAAACAAGACATACTTACCTGATCTGTACATCAAATGTACATCGAGACAATCACCGAATTTGACGGGTTTCTATGGAGATGTTGCGACGGGTGTTGCATGCAATAGTGGGACGCTGACTCACCCCGGGCACCTGGTGTCACTTCAGGGGTTCGCAGCCGTTCCGATGGGAATTCTCACGATTTGGCCTTGCCTTTATGACTTGAGACTGAATAACTGTTAGGTACTTCTTTGATGTTTATTTATAAGTAAAAAGTCAGTACTGAACCTTTATTAAGCAGAGGAAAGCGACGTATGAAACGAACATTTTCTGTTGAAAGCATTTATATTATGCACCAGCTGTGCGTTTTCGGAAAAATCTCTGTATCCAGGAAAATAGGAGAGTTGCATGTATCCATCAGGATAATAAAATACCACACACATAAATGACGTGTGAAATATTGATGGTTATGTCCATTAAACGTAGGTTCTGGTATATACCGTAGTTTCCCTCTTTTAATGTGGTACACAGCCAATTATAAATATATCCTACGCGTATAAATGGTTTCTTTCCATGGTTTGTTTGTTTGTTTCTGTTGTGTTTTGGTGTGTCTCATTGTATACAACAATTTGGTTTGTTGGTGTGGTTGTTTTGTGAAGTGTCCGTTCTTTATTTCCGGTTTTCTTGTCTGTTATGCTTTGATCATTGCAACGTTATCTTTTTTGGACATCTTTTCATATCATCTAGAATAACTCTACTTCATATTTAGATCTCTAGTTTTCTTTTGGCGACAATGTACACCCAATAATTCAATATATGAACAAACGAGACGACTTCAACTTCAAAATTACGGTTTTACATTTAAAGTCAACACCCTTAATACCGGTACATTTTATCCGGACAGCTTACTATTTGAACTCTCTTTGTCCCGTTTGCCTCGTGTGGTCTCGGTAAGGGGAGCATTTAACATCTGTAATCAGGATATAAACTACTTATTTGACTGAACTTGCTCTTGCAGTTCACGTCGGAGCGTAGGTCCTGTAGCAGCATATCCCACCTTTCGATCCATTTTTGGACATAACTTCTTTCACACTCTTTGGCCATATTACATTGTTTAGATTGAGGATCACTGACGAGGTTCAAGTACCCGAAACGTGCATGGCTGGTCCATGCTGCAAATTTATCTGTTCTTAAATGTTGCTATTGAATTTGAAGACGTTTAA